>CM022298.1:388923150-389523150 GCA_011799875.1 Thinopyrum elongatum
TATGTTCATCTTTTAGGAAATCTTTTTCTGAAAATTTTGATATATAATATGCCTATGGAAATTTTTCTTATTTTCCGTTTACCTTTTTTTGTTTTTATTCTAAAAAAAAAACTGTACGAGCGACCGACTGCTATCCTTCGCCAGCGTGCGCAACATAGCTAGCAGGTCGGACTATATTATTTTTCCAGTTGTCCTTTAATTTATTTATTTTCTGTTAAAAAAAAAAAACTCCGCGCACGCACACGTGCGCGCACACGCGCAGGCCGGCCGAAGGCCCATGCGGCGTCGTTTCTTTTTTTTGTTTTTCCTATATCTTTCGTCTGCCTTTTGTTTACGTTTAGTCCCACATTGCCTAGCTTTTGACCTCTAAGCCTCCTTTCCATCTATAAATATAGACCCATAGAGCCTCCAAAAATCATCCGATTCGGGTTAAATCAATATATTTTGGTTTGACTAGATTCACTAAATAAAAATATTTTTCTTCTCTCCGGCGGGACTTCTGAAAGTTGTCTTCTCTCTCGGAAGTCATCTTTTCTCTACCTTATAAAGGTATCTTTCTTCGTATTTTTTTATATACTCCCGTAGCTTATTATTTCTAGACTAGTACGGTAGAATAATTAGATTTATAAATTAGTCCTTGTATTTACATTTTAGGACTAGAATTCTTTTAGCCATAACTCTTTTTCTTCCGTAAAACAGCTTGGCCCTGATTTTTCAAATAGCCATAACTTTTTACTCGTTCATCCAAATTAGACGAAACCAACGCCAATATTTTTGTCTTGATTCCACCTTTCTAGTGAATCTATCAAATAAACTTTTTGCAACTTTCAAATTTCGAAATTTGTTCAGATTCATATTCAAACTTGTTTTGGCTATAACTTGAGTTTCGTAACTCCGATTTAATTGATTCTTTTTGCTAATTAAAGCTCTTGACCTAAACTTTCTGATAAGGCCAAATCCACCCAATTTTGGTACTGTTAGAAATTGTTTTCTGTTGCAAGAGTTAATTGCTAGTTTTCGAAGTTTTTCGAGATCTTTTCTTCGATTCTTTTGCATGAGTGCTTATGTATGCAATTGCTTGCTCACGTTAGATTGAACGGAGTGTGACGAGTAGAACTATCAGGAATTATGAGTGCGAAGGATCTTCATCAACAGTACAAGGCAAGTTCACACTTTGATCATACTCTTCTATACCCAGTTTTTATGCATTAGTTTTATCCTCAAACACTACATGACTAGGATGTGATTAACTTGTGGGTATTGAGAAGTAGATGATGAGGTAGAACCTATTGCCCTTTTATTATAAAACCCTTGGGAGTTACTTCCACGCTATGCTTATGTTGCCATGCTATGCTCGTAGATGTGGATTGGGTTTTGAGTGTATCCATGACAGATGTGAGATTTTTAATTAATGGTTCAACTTAAGGTGGCAACTTTAATACACATCTGGGTGGATTGCTTGTTTGGGCACCTGGGGATATACCAGTGTTGTCCTAGGAGATCCCGGGGATATACCGTGTGATCCTCCTACGGTCCGCCACCCAGGCTCAAAGGGATCATAAGATTATTCATGCTAGAAACTTCCGTGTGCAGCCACAAGCTATTATGGGCTCTAGCATAGTTGAGTATGTTACATGACCTCTTTCAGTGGTAGGCTAGCAGATGTAGGGGAAAGTAGGTATAACGGTCTACCCGGAGTAAAGAGTTAATGTTTCTGAAAGACTGTGTCTCGGTCATCCGTTTCTCAAACACCATGTAGTGCGAGAAATCCAACGGAGGAGATCGAGTCTTGTGGGGAAAAGTGCACAAACCTCTGCAGAGTGTAAAAACTAATCATGATTAGCCGTGTCCCCGGTTATGGACATCTTGAGTATCTGGTTCTTGGATTTTCATATTGAATCCCATCACTCTAAATTAATTTGTTGGGATTAATGATTACTTTTAATTGGGATTGAGAGGGGGTTTTACCTTCTCAATGTTTCAACCACCATGATAGTTAAATAAAATAAATTCCTTTGTTGTAGGAAAAAAAAATTGGCTTTTCGCAAAACATATTAACCGTAGAGCCTCCACCAGCCATATATGCATGTAGTGATAGCATTTATTCTGTTCATTGCTCTACTGTGTTATCTTGCCAGTATATTCAATGTACTGACCCGTTTCGGGCTGCAACGTCTCATGTTGCAGGATTCTTACGACGAGTAAGTGATACGTTAGGGTTACGATTTCTACACTCAACTTTGCCGTTGGTGTTGATGGGAATCCACAACCCTGTTGTTACTTCCGCTATTTGGATTGAGGTAATAGTATTTACGTTACTTTATACATGTGATTTACCTCTGTTATAAATCCTCAAGTACTGTGTGTGTCAGCATACCGATCCAGGGATGACACTTAAGCACAGAGACTTGACCGTCTGAGGTCGGGTCGCTACAAGATGGTATCAGAGCACATGTTGACTGTAGGACGTGACCCTAGAAACTGGCCAGCCCATAGGAAAGATTTTTCTCTACAACTTTCTTTTCAAAAGGATCTCTTACCTCTCTTCTTTTCTAAGCTTTATCAAATTTCCTTTTAGTTAGACTATACCCCTTTGCCCTTTTGACCACTCGAAGGTTCAACTGATGAGACCAATCCAAGAAGTACAAGATATCGGACAACTAAGACCACTTCGGAATGAAGAGGATTTTACCGTGCATTATAATAATGGAAACTACAACAGTTGAAGACTCCGAAGACTAGGAGAATTTGAAGTTTCTGAAGAATTTCCAGATTGGTATGACCTAGGAAGGCTACCCTTATGGAATTTGTCAGACTATTGAAGCTGTCAATACCCGAGATCAAGGTGTGTCGGAGAAAGACCGGAACATGGAGCGTTAAAACTCAAAGTTTTTGTCAAGAAAACCCTAAGGCAGGAGATATCAACTATGGAATGATAGCTCATGGCAATGACAAGGGCAGAAACACTGCTATCCATGATGTTATCGCCCGCTTATGCTATTGTCGTCGTGCTGAGTTAAGCGTGCATTTCGTCGGAAGGATTGGATGACAAAAGGGCTAATGGAGCATCTATCAGCAAAAGATGAAGTTTAACCTTAGCTGGTGTATCGACAGGATCTGGATTATTACATCGAGAATTTTAAGATGGACCTTCAGGAAGCCGTATTTGACAAGGAAGCATTTCGTGAAGAACTCATGACCCAGAAGCTGAAAGTAGCCAAGCTGGAGGAGCAAAACCTCGAGATACCAGAGATTCGTCAGGAACTGAAGGACAGTAGGACCATGGTTCATTGCCAAGGATGTTGAAACCCAGAAGTTTGGAACGCAACTCCAGAATATTAAAGGACGTCACGAGAGACTTCGCGTCAACAAAGATGATCTGGCAAAAGAACTTGAGAAGGTCAAGCACGATCGGAAGAAGCCCATCGGATACATGAACAAGACTTGAAGAGTTTGGCGACTTTGAAGATTTATTGACCTTTAGAAGACCAAACCCCTGTTATACCTACGTTAGATGCGACGATTGTGAGCTGTCATTTGTTTGATGTTTTTTTCGACAGCCACAAAATAAAATTTGCCTCTTCAAATCTATTGTTTGTATTGTGTGTATCCCTCTCTATCTCTCTTATCCCACCCCAAACCCTTGGAACCAATAGAGGATGAGTGGAGAAGAGCTCATATTTTCTGGACCGATAAGTCAATTGGAGACGGACCGATGGATTCAGAACATGGAAGATCACATGAAGAATAACGCTATAGCCAGAAAGGATATGACCCAGCATGCTCTTCAGTGCTTTGAAAGAGGTGCTGCTACTTGGTGGAGGATGTACCAAACCATCAATGGATGGCAAAGAGTAACCACTTGGAAAGAATTTAAGTTGACTCTGCTAAAGTCTCGGCTTGTGTCCCAGAAGTTGAAGCCTTATGGAAATGATATGAAGAAACCTTGTGCATGCAAGCTCTGTGGAGAAATAGGACACAACCATAAAGAACACAAGGATGAATGCCCTCATTGTGAAGAGAGTCACCCAGCTGAAGAAAGCCCAACTAAGCAGATTACTTGTTTCTTGTGTGAAGGGACTACCCACTACCCTGCTCAGTTCACATTTACCCCATAGTACAAAGAACCATCCAGCAGAAGAAAGAAGAAATGAAAGGAGCCCTCATGGAAATTTTAGAAGAACCTGTGATGAAGGAAGAGGTGGAGGACACACCCGAAGAAGAGCCAATTAAACTCTGCACCAAGTCATGCTATTCATGTGGAGAAGAAGGACACATATCCCAGAATTGTCTGAAGGGGGATCTAGTAGCATTCCCGACGAAGGAAGTAGAGTATGACCCACAGGAAATAGAAGCCCTGAATGGCACGGAAAAGTCCAGGAAGAGAAATAGATTGGATTCCAAGAACAACCAAATTTCTACAAAGAAGGACCTGAGTCATATCATATGTTTTAGGTGCAAAGATTCAGGACACTACTTTAGCGAATGCCCAAAAAGGAAGCCGAGGACCCAAGGAGGCTATGTAATCACTAGGAAACCACGAGACTTGTCAGAAGTAATATGTTTCTGCTGTAATGAAGCATGTCACTTTGCCAGAGATTGTCCCAATGAGAAGGAGACTTGTGCTAAATAGTTGTGTCAAAAAAGAAATATAGTAGTAGTAGTGGGAACAATTCTTTTTGAGGTATTGAGTTGAGGCCTGTAATGGAAATGCAGGAGATTGTAAAAATTTGAGAATCAATAAAGTTAGCATTATTGTTGGTACTGATTTGGATTTTATGAGTTGTTACTCTATGAAGAAAGATTTTGACCATTTTCGAGGATATGAGAAATATGGTCTACGGATGAATTTGTGCATTTCAAGGGTGGTAGTACCCTGTGAGGACACTTGACCTCTGGAAAAGATAATGATATTCCACGGAGTGGACTTCAGACAAAATAAGTACGAGTTTTATCTCGATATGTGGGATACCCCAAGAATATGATGGGGTGAAGTACTATTGGATATAAAGGAGGTAGAAGGTTGGCAATATGGAGCAATTGTAACTCCCTGATGAGTCTGTGTAATCCCTTCTTAGTTTGGTACCGATAGAAGGAAGGGAGACAGTACAATGGGATGGATTTAAGAATGCTAGGAAGCTGGATGTTGGAATAATGATCAGTTGCCCCGATGATGAGTTCAAGGTTTACAAGTGATGAGATGGGCCATAACCCACAGGCCCTAGGACCTACCAAGAAGCAAGCACACTCGTGCTGAAGGAAAAACCCTGGAAGAAGATACGACTTTATCAACAGACGATCTTATAGGAGTTAACGCAAAACCTGAGAGAGGTGAAGAAACGATAGATGTTCGTTTGGCTTGCAGAATCAATGGATTTATCCGAACTTAGTTCGTCGACAAGAGAAATTCTGCAATGCTTGTGAGGATGACCGAGTGATAGAATGCGAGATTCGCTAAACCATATACAAGGTAATGATTTGGGTGCGGGATGGATTGATCACCATACCGACTTACTCTTATTATTCGCCTTGCTATATGGGATGGTAAATCTGAGTGACTTACCCATAGTAGAGCGACGACGATCAAAACCTTGTTTAAACCATAGAATGGTGTGACAATTTTTCCCCTTGTACAAGGCAGTTGTTGCCAACCGTAGGTTATGCGGTGAGGTTCAACCCAGACCCATTTCCTGCAGGAGAAACCATAAATTGTTGACCACCATGAGATATCGATAGTTGTTTAGTATTGGCGCCAGACCCGTCAGCTAAGAAGACCCGGTAACAGAAGAACCTTACCAAGATGAAAGGACACGGGAATTGAGGAAAATAGTTATGCCCCTACCGGAAGAGCCAGAGTAGGATTTTTCCCGAGGATCTCAGAGGACTGACCCTGTCAACAATAAGGATGGAGTATATAAGTTTTGATGGAACCGTAACAATGCTTCTAAGGGTGGTAGCACCCAAGACCCCCTGTGACGATCGATGGATTTTGAGAAGACCCCGACCCTAACCTATTTCTTGCTAGCCTCTCCGAATCTCGAGGACGAGATTCATTTTAAGGGTGGTAGGTTTGTAACATCCCAAAATTCTAAATTTTGGAATGTTATATTAAATAAATAGTTTTGATTGATTGTTTGATTGTGGTGTGGTTGCTTGTGTGAAATTGAGTGAAATTTGGAAACTTTTTGAAAGTTGAATGAGAGGGAATAAAATGACTTTCCCAAAACTTTCACCTTGCATTTATGATCTCCATGAATTCATATTCATTTCATCACAAAACCCTAGAGTGAAGATGATATCACTTCTTCCATTTAAATAAATGAAAAGGGTTTTGAAAAGATTTGAATTCCATTTGGAAATATTCCAAATTCGAAAACTTTATGCAACTCAATGATTTTCATGAGAGGAGATAAAATGACTTCTTCAAATTATATGATATATGAGTTGGAAGTTTAAAACAATCAAATTTAAAGTCCCTTTGAAATTATTTTCAATTTGGAGTTATTTGGTTTTTATTCAAATTGTTTTTATCCAAAAATAAAATATATGGAAATTAGGGTAAAATGATTCCCTTCAATATAAAATTAGAGGGAAATAAATTTGAAATCATTTTGGTATTTTTAAAATGATTTTTATTAGGTTTTATTGCAGCAGTAGCACTGTTTGCTTTATTTAAATTTTTGTGAAATTTATTTGCCGCTGAAAATATGTTCATCTTTTAGGAAATCTTTTTCTGAAAATTTTGATATATAATATGCCTATGGAATTTTTTCTTATTTTCCGTTTACCTTTTTTTGTTTTTATTCTAAAAAAAAAACTGTACGAGCGACCGACTGCTATCCTTCGCCAGCGTGCGCAACATAGCTAGCAGGTCGGACTATATTATTTTTCCAGTTGTCCTTTAATTTATTTATTTTCTGTTAAAAAAAAAACTCCGCGCACACGCGCAGGCCGGCCGAAGGCCCATGCGGCGTCGTTTCTTTTCTTTGTTTTTCCTATATCTTTCGTCTGCCTTTTGTTTACGTTTAGTCCCACATTGCCTAGCTTTTGACCTCTAAGCCTCCTTTCCATCTATAAATATAGACCCATAGAGCCTCCAAAAATCATCCGATTCGGGTTAAATCAATATATTTTGGTTTGACTAGATTCACTAAATAAAAATATTTTTCTTCTCTCCGGCGGGACTTCTGAAAGTTGTCTTCTCTCTCGGAAGTCATCTTTTCTCTACCTTATAAAGGTATCTTTCTTCGTATTTTTTTATATACTCCCGTAGCTTATTATTTCTAGACTAGTACGGTAGAATAATTAGATTTATAAATTAGTCCTTGTATTTACATTTTAGGACTAGAATTCTTTTAGCCATAACTCTTTTTCTTCCGTAAAACAGCTTGGCCCTGATTTTTCAAATAGCCATAACTTTTTACTCGTTCATCCAAATTAGACGAAACCAACGCCAATATTTTTGTCTTGATTCCACCTTTCTAGTGAATCTATCAAATAAACTTTTTGCAACTTTCAAATTTCGAAATTTGTTCAGATTCATATTCAAACTTGTTTTGGCTATAACTTGAGTTTCGTAACTCCGATTTAATTGATTCTTTTTGCTAATTAAAGCTCTTGACCTAAACTTTCTGATAAGGCCAAATCCACCCAATTTTGGTACTGTTAGAAATTGTTTTCTGTTGCAAGAGTTAATTGCTAGTTTTCGAAGTTTTTCGAGATCTTTTCTTCGATTCTTTTGCATGAGTGCTTATGTATGCAATTGCTTGCTCACGTTAGATTGAACGGAGTGTGACGAGTAGAACTATCAGGAATTATGAGTGCGAAGGATCTTCATCAACAGTACAAGGCAAGTTCACACTTTGATCATACTCTTCTATACCCAGTTTTTATGCATTAGTTTTATCCTCAAACACTACATGACTAGGATGTGATTAACTTGTGGGTATTGAGAAGTAGATGATGAGGTAGAACCTATTGCCCTTTTATTATAAAACCCTTGGGAGTTACTTCCACGCTATGCTTATGTTGCCATGCTATGCTCGTAGATGTGGATTGGGTTTTGAGTGTATCCATGACAGATGTGAGATTTTTAATTAATGGTTCAACTTAAGGTGGCAACTTTAATACACATCTGGGTGGATTGCTTGTTTGGGCACCTGGGGATATACCAGTGTTGTCCTAGGAGATCCCGGGGATATACCGTGTGATCCTCCTACGGTCCGCCACCCAGGCTCAAAGGGATCATAAGATTATTCATGCTAGAAACTTCCGTGTGCAGCCACAAGCTATTATGGGCTCTAGCATAGTTGAGTATGTTACATGACCTCTTTCAGTGGTAGGCTAGCAGATGTAGGGGAAAGTAGGTATAACGGTCTACCCGGAGTAAAGAGTTAATGTTTCTGAAAGACTGTGTCTCGGTCATCCGTTTCTCAAACACCATGTAGTGCGAGAAATCCAACGGAGGAGATCGAGTCTTGTGGGGAAAAGTGCACAAACCTCTGCAGAGTGTAAAAACTAATCATGATTAGCCGTGTCCCCGGTTATGGACATCTTGAGTATCTGGTTCTTGGATTTTCATATTGAATCCCATCACTCTAAATTAATTTTTTGGGATTAATGATTACTTTTAATTGGGATTGAGAGGGGGTTTTACCTTCTCAATGTTTCAACCACCATGATAGTTAAATAAAATAAATTCCTTTGTTGTAGGAAAAAAAAATTGGCTTTTCGCAAAACATATTAACCGTAGAGCCTCCACCAGCCATATATGCATGTAGTGATAGCATTTATTCTGTTCATTGCTCTACTGTGTTATCTTGCCAGTACATTCAATGTACTGACCCATTTCGGGCTGCAACGTCTCATGTTGCAGGATTCTTACGACGAGTAAGTGATACGTTAGGGTTACGATTTCTACACTCAACTTTGCCGTTGGTGTTGATGGGAATCCACAACCTTGTTGTTACTTCCGCTATTTGGATTGAGGTAATAGTATTTACGTTACTTTATACATGTGATTTACCTCTGTTATAAATCCTCGAGTACTGTGTGTGTCAGCATACCGATCCAGGGATGACACTTAAGCACAGAGACTTTGATCCATTCGGGTCGGGTCACTACAATGAAGAAGGATATTGAATTCAAATGGGATTTATTGGAAAGAATTAAACGCAACTCTGAAGATTGGGACCTCGACGAAGGTAAGGAGTCAGGTATAAACCTTAAGTTTGATTGTGTTAAATCTTTTATGGATACCGATGCTTTTCGTGATTTTAGCACTAAATATGGACTTGACTCTGAGATAGTAGCTTCTTTCTGTGAATCTTTTGCTACTCATGTTGATCTTCCTAAGGAGAAGTGGTTTAAATATCATCCTCCCATTGAAGTTAGAGTAGTTGAACCTATTAAAGTTGAAGAAGAAACTATTACTTATAATGTTGATCCTATTGTTCCTACTGCTTATATTGAGAAACCACATTTTCCTGTTAGAATAAAGGATCATGCTAAAGCTTCAATTGTGGTTCGTAAGAGTTATACTAGAACACCTACACCCCCTGAGAAAATTAAAGTTGAACCTAGTATTTCTATGGTTAAAGATCTCTTGGTTGATAATATTGATGGGCATGTTATTTATTTCTGTGATGAAGCTGCTAGAATTGCTAAACCCGATAGTAAAGATAAACATAGACCCGTTGTTGGCATGCCTGTTGTTTCCGTTAAAATAGGAGATCATTGTTATCATGGCTTATGTGATATGGGTGCTAGTGTGAGTGCAATTCCTTTTTCCTTATATAAAGAAATTATGAATGATATTGCACCTGCTGAGATAGAAGATATTGATGTTACTATTAAGCTTGCCAATAGAGATACTATATCACCAATTGGGGTTGTTAGAGATGTTGAAGTCTTGTGCGGGAAGATAAAATATACTGCTGATTTTCTTGTTCTTGCTTCCCCACAAGATGACTTTTGTCCCATCATATTTGGTAGACCCTTCTTGAATAATGTTAATGCTAAGATAGATTGCGAGAAAGATATTGTTACTGTTGGTTTAGGGGATATGTCTCATGATTTTAATTTCTCTAAATTTCGTAGACAACCCCATGATAAAGAATTGCCTAGTAAGGATGAAATTATTAGTCTTGCTTCTATTGCCGTGCCTCCTACTGATCCTTTAGAACAATATTTGCTAGACCATGAAAATAATTTGTCTATGAATGAAAGAAGGGAAATAGACGAGATATTCTTTAATCAAGGGCCTATTTTGAAACACAATTTGCCTGTTGAAATCCTTGGGGATCCTCCTCCACCTAAGGGTGATCCCGTGTTTGAGCTTAAACAATTACCTGATACCTTGAAATATGCTTATCTCGATGAAACGAAGATATGTCCTATTATTATTAGTGCTAACCTTTCAGAGCATGAAGAAAAGAAATTATTGAAAATTCTGAGGAAGCACCGAGCTGCTATTGGATATACTCTTGATGATCTTAAGGGCATTAGTCCCACTCTATGTCAGCACAAAATTAATTTGGAGAAAGATGCTAAACCAGTTCTTGATCACCAACGACGGTTAAATCCTAAGATGAAAGAAGTGGGAAGAAATGAAATACTAAAGCTTCTGGAAGCAGGTATAATTTATCCTATTGCTGATAGTCAGTGGGTAAGTCCTGTTCATTGTGTCCCTAAGAAGGGAGGTATTACTGTTGTTCCTAATGATAAGAATGAATTGATTCCACAAAGAATTGTCACAGGTTATAGAATGGTAATTGATTTTCGCAAATTAAATAAAGCTACTAGAAAAGATCATTACCCTCTACCTTTTATTGATCAAATGCTAGAAAGATTATCCAAGCATACACATTTTTGCTTTCTATATGGCTATTCTGGTTTTTCTTAAATACCTAGGTCAAAGGATGATCAGGAAAAGACCACTTTTACTTGCCCTTTCGGTACCTTTGCTTATAGACGTATGCCTTTTGGTTTATGCAATGCACCTGCTACCTTTCAAAGATGTATGACTGCTATATTCTCTGATTTTTGTGAAAAGATTGTTGAGGTTTTCATGGATGATTTCTCTGTTTACGGAACTTCTTTTGATGATTGCTTAAGCAACCTTGATCGAGTTTTGCAGAGATGTGAAGAAATTAATCTTGTCTTGAATTGGGAGAAGTGCCACTTTATGGTTAATGAAGGTATTGTCTTGGGGCATAAAATTTCTGAAAGAGGTATTGAAGTTGACAAAGCTAAAGTAGATGCTATTGAAAAGATGTCGTGTCCTAAAGATATCAAAGGTATAAGAAGTTTCCTTGGTCATGTTGGTTTCTATAGGAGGTTTATTAAAGACTTCTCTAAAATTTCTAGGCCTCTCACTAATCTCTTGCAAAAAGATGTTCCTTTTGTTTTTGATGATGATTGTGTAGAAGCATTTGAAATACTTAAGAAAGCCTTGATTTCTGCACCTATTGTTCAGCCACCTGATTGGAATTTACCCTTTGAAATTATGTGTGATGCTAGTGATTATGCTGTTGGGGCTGTTCTAGGGCAAAGAGTTGATAAGAAATTAAATGTTATTCATTATGCTAGTAAAACTCTAGACAGTGCCCAGAGAAATTATGCTACTACTGAAAAAGAATTTTTAGCAGTTGTCTTTGCTTGTGATAAGTTCGGATCTTATATTGTTGATTCCAAAGTAACTGTTCACACTGATCATGCTGCTATTAAATATCTTATGGAAAAGAAAGATGCTAAACCTAGACTTATTAGATGGGTTCTCTTGCTACAAGAATTTGATTTGCATATTATTGATAGAAAGGGAGCTGAGAACCCCGTTGCAGACAACTTGTCTAGGTTAGAAAATGTTCTTGATGACCCACTGCCTATTGATGATAGCTTTCCTGATGAACAATGAGCTGTCATAAATGCTTCTCGTAATACTCCATGGTATGCTGATTATGCTAATTACATTGCTGCCAAATTTATACCACCTAGTTTCACATACCTGCAAAAGAAAAAGTTTTTCTATGATTTAAGACATTACTTTTGGGATGACCCACACCTTTATAAAGAAGGAGTAGATGGTGTTATTAGACGTTGTGTACCTGAGCATGAACAGGAACATATCCTACGCAAGTGCCACTCCGAGTCTTACGGAGGACACCACGCTGGAGATAGAACTGCACATAAGGTATTGCAATCTGGTTTTTATTGGCCTACTCTCTTCAAGGATGCTCGTAAGTTTGTCTTGTCTTGTGATGAATGCCAGAGAATTGGTAATATTAGTAGACGTCAGAAAATGCCTATGAATTATTCACTTGTTATTGAACCATTTGATGTTTGGGGCTTTGATTATATGGGACCTTTTCCTTCCTCTAATGGGTATACACATATTTTAGTTGCTGTTGATTACGTTACTAAGTGGGTAGAAGCTATTCCAACTAGTAGTGCTGATCATAACACCTCTATTAAGATGCTTAAAGAAGTTATTTTTCTGAGGTTTGGAGTCCCTAGATATTTAATGACTGATAGTGGTTCACACTTTATTCATGGTGCTTTCCATAAAATTCTTGCTAAGTATGATGTTAACCATAGAATTGCATCTCCGTATCATCCTCAGTCTAGTGTTCAAGTAGAATTGAGCAATAGAGAGATTAAATTGATTTTGCAAAAGACTGTTAATAGATCTAGAAAGAATTGGTCTAAGAAACTTGATGATGCATTATGGGCTTATAGAACTGCTTATAAAAACCCTATGGGTATGTCTCCATATAAAATGGTTTATGGAAAGGCTTGTCACTTACCTCTTGAACTAGAACATAAGGCATACTGGGCTATGAAAGAGCTCAACTATGATTTCAAACTTGCCGGTGAGAAGAGGTTATTTGACATAAGCTCGCTTGATGAATGGAGAACCCAAGCCTATGAGAATGCCAAGTTGTTTAAATAAAAAGTTAAAAGATGGCATGACAAGAGGATACAAAAGCGTGAGTTTAATGTAGGTGATCATGTTTTGCTATACAACTCTCGTTTAAGATTTTTTGCAGGAAAGCTTCTCTCTAAATGGGAAGGTCCTTACATTATCGAGGAGGTTTATCATTCCGGTGCCATCAAAATCAACAACGCCGAAGGCACAAATCCGAAGGTGGTAAACGGTCAAAGAATCAAACATTATATCTCAGGTACTCCCATAAATGTTGAGACCAATATTATCGACACCGTAACACCGGAGGAGTACATAAGGGACACTTTCCAGAATGTTTCAGACTCCGAAAAGGAATAGGTATGTGATACGGTAAGTAAACCGACTCCAAAACGTTTCCAATGATAATTTTTCTCCATTTTGGAATATTTAAATTTTTTGGAAAATTAAAAGTAGTCCGAAAGAGACACGAGGCGACCACAAGGGTGGAGGGCGTGCCCTGCCCCCTGGGCGCGCCCCCCGACCTTGTGGCCACCTCGTGTGCCCTCCGGACTATGTTTTCTTGCACAATGCTTCTTTTGGTCGGTAAAAATTCATTATATAATCTCCCGAAGGTTTTGACCACCGTACCACGACAATATCTTCCGTTCTTGTTTCAAGCTGTTTTCTGCCAGAGTTTTCAAGACCAGGCATCATGTCGTCCCCTCCTCCAACAACGCAGGCGACGATGCTTGGCTGATGAAGATAGAGATGAAGAGAGAAGAACTTGGGGAAACTAACAAGGACGATAAGATCAAGAAGGCTGAGGGAGATCAAGTTCCGGCAGCAGAAGAAGAAGACATCCTTCAACCTTACTACAATCAGCTTACCCCTACTGAAATTGAAGCTTTCAAGATTATTGAATTAGTTCGTGTGCAAAATAAATATCTCACCCGTGAAAATATTCTGTTGCAAGAGTACATCACCGTACTCAAGGGCATTATTCGTAAACTGGAGCATCTCCTACGCTCGATGTGTGGCACTACTTCATCAACAACTCCATCATCACCACCTCCGAAGAAAGAGACATAAATACATGGGTATGGGCACTCCCCTTGGCAACTGCCAAGCTTGGGGGAGGTACCCCGATATCGTATCACCATCACACCTTTACTTTTATTGTTTTTCTTAGTTCGATCCTTTTGGTTATATCTTGATCTAGTAGGATAAAGTTTTAGTATGATCTAGCTTTGAGTTTTGATTTGATCTCTATCTATGTAATCGAGTCCGTGAGTTATATAATAAAGAGTAGTTTTGAGTTGAGGGCTTTGTTTTCTTGCTATGATCTTGAGGGAATAAAATAATAAAAAGAAATAAAGAGATCATATATTGATCTTATGGAGAGTAATGACTTCACATATAAAGAGTATGATGAATAAAATTTGTTGGGAATTGACAAACATAGTTTTGGTCATTGTTGCAATTAATAGGAAGTAATAAAGAAAGAGAGGCTTCACATATAAATATACTATCTTGGACATCTTTTGTAATTGTGAGCACTCATCAAAATATGACATGCTAAGAAGTTGATGTTGGACAAGGAAGACAACGAAATGGGTTATGTTTTCTTATATCCGAATAGAAGTTATATTGTCATGGATCCTCCAACATGTTGAGCTTGCCTTTCCCTCTCATGCTAGCCAAATTCTTTGCACAAAGTAGAGATACTACTTGTGCTTCCAAACATCCCTTAAACCAGTTTTGCCATGAGAGTCCACCATACCTACCTATGGATTGAGTAAGATCCTTCAAGTAAGTTGTCATCGGTGCAAGCAATAAAATTTGCTCTCTAAATATGTATGATCTATTAGTGTGAAGAAAATAAGCTTTATACAAACTTGTGATATGGAAGAAATAAAAGCGATGGACTGCATAATGAAGTTCTTTATCACAAGCGGCAATATAAAGTGACGTTCTTTTGCATTAAGATTTTGTGCATCCAACCATAAAAGCGCATGACAACCTCTGTTTCCCTCTGCGAAGGGCCTATCTTTTTTACTTTTATCTTCTACCCTTATACAAGAGTCATGGTGATCTTCACCTTTCCTTTTTACACTTTTTTTTCTTTTGGCAAGCACTTTGTGTTGGAGAAAGATCCAGATATATATATCCACTTGGATGTAGGTCATCATAAAGTATTATTGTTGACATTACCCTTGAGGTAAAAAGTTGGGAGGCGAAACTATAAGCCCCTATCTTTCTCTGTGTCCGATGGAAGCTTTGAACCCATAAGTATCGCGTGAGTGTTAGCAATTGTGAAAGACTAAATGATAGTTGAGTATGTGAACTTGCTGAAAAGCTCTTATATTGACCCTTTCCGATGTTATGATAAATTGCAATTGCTTTAATGACTGAGATCATAGTTTGTTAGTTTTCAATGAAGTTTTTGATTCATACTTTACCTTGTGAACAAATTGTTACTTTAGCATAAGAAATTATATGACAATATATGTTGTTGTTCTAAAGATGATCATGATGCCCTCATGTCCATATTCTATTTTATCAACACCTCTATCTCTAAACATGTGGACATATTTTTCGATATCGGCTTTCGCTTGAGGACAAGTGAGGTCTAAGCTTGGGGGAGTTGATACGTCCATTTTGCATCATGCTTTTATATCAATATGTATTGCATTATGGGCTGTTATTACACATTATGGCACAATACTTATGCCTTTTTCTCTCTTATTTTACAAGGTTTACATGAAGAGGGAGAATGCCGGCAGCTGGAATTCTGGGCTGGAAAAGGAGCAAATATTAGAGACCTATTCTGCACAACTCCAAAAGTCCTGAAACTTCACGGAGAGTCATTTTGGATTTAATAAAAAATATTGGGCGAAGAAAGTACCAGAGGGGGGCCACCTGCCATCCACAAGGGTGGAGGGCGCGCCCTACCCCCTGGGCGCGCCCCCCGTCCTTGTGGGCCACCTGGCAGGCCCCCGATGCCCATCTTCTGCTATATGGTGTGTTTTGACCTGGAAAAAATTAGAAGGAAGCTTTCGGGACGAAGCGCCGCCGTCTCGAGGCGGCAGAAGCAATCCAGGGCTCCGGCGGAGCTGTTCTGCCGGGGAAACATCCCTCCAGGAGGGGGAAATCATCGCCATCGTCATCACCATCGATCCTCTCATCGAGAGGGGGTCAATCTCCATCAACATCTTCACCAGCACCATCTCCTCTCAAACCCTAGTTGATCTCTTGTATCCGATCTTTGTCTCAAAACCTCAGATTAGTACCTGTGGGTTGCTAGTAGTGTTGATTACTCCTTGTAGTTGATGCTAGTTGGTTTATTCGGTGGAAGATCTTATGTTCAGATCCTTAATGATAATTAATACTCCTCTGATTATGAACATGAATATGCTTTGTGAGTAGTTACGTTTGTTCCTGAGGACATGGGAGAAGTCTTGTTATAAGTAATCATGTGAATTTGGTATTCGTTTGATATTTTGATGAGATGTATGTTGTCTTTCCTCTAGTGGTGTTATGTGAACGTTGACTACATGACACTTCACCATTGTTTGGGCCTAGGGGAAGGCATTGGGAAGTAATAACTATCTTATCGCACAACTATCTGTTACCGATAATTTCAGTGCTTGCAGAGAATACCTTGCTGAAAACCGCTTGTCATTTCATTCTGCTCCTCGTTGGGTTCGACACTCTTACTTATCGAAAGGACTACGATAGATCCCCTATACTTGTGGGTCATCAGAGACTGAAAGAAATATGCCCTAGAGGCAATAATAAAGTTGTTATTTAAATTTTTCCTTATTCATGATAAAGGTTTATTATTCATGCTAGAATTGTATTGATCGGAAACTTAAATACATGTGTGAATACATAAACAAATACCGTGTCCCTAGTAAGCCTCTACTAGACTAGCTCGTTGATCAAAGATGGTTAAGGTTTCCTAACCGTAGACATGTGTTGTCATTTGATAACGGGATTACATCATTAGGAGAATGATGTGATGGACAAGACCCATCTGTTAGCTTAGCATATTGATCGTTCAGTTTATTGCTATTGCTTTCTTCATGTCAAATACATATTCCTTCGACTATGAGATTATGCAACTCCTGGATACCAGAGGAATACCTTGTGTGCTATCAAACATCACAACGTAATTGGGTGATCATAAAGATGCTCTACAGGTATCTCCGAAGGTGATTGTTGAGTTGGCATAGATCGAGATTAGGATTTGTCACTCCGAGTATCGGAGAGGTATCTCTGGGCCCTCTCGGTAATACACATCATAAGAAGCCTTGCAAGCAAAGTGACTAATGAGTTAGTTATAGGATGATGTATTACGGAACGAGTAAAGAGACTTGCCGGTAACGAGATTGAACTAGGTATGAAGATACCGACGATCGAATCTCCGGCAAGTAACATACCGATGGACGAAGAGAATTACGTATGTTGTCATAACGGTTCGACCGATAAAGATCTTCGTAGAATATGTAGGAGCCAATATGGGCATCCAGGTTCCGCTATTGGTTATTGACCGGAGAGGTGTCTCGGTCATGTCTACATAGTTCTCGAACCCGTAGGGTCCGCACGCTTAATGTTCGTTGACGATATAGTGTTATATGAGTTATATGTTTTGGTGACCGAATGTTGTTCAGTGTCCCGGATGAGATCACAGACATGAAGAGGATTCTCGAAATGGTCGAGAGGTAAAGATTGATATATAGGACAATGGTATTCGGATACCAGAAGAGTTTCGGGATGCACCGGGTAGTCATCGGGTCAACGGAAGGGGTTCCGGACACCCCCCGGTAGGTATATGGGCTTAATGGGGCAAGGAGGGGACAGACCAGCCCACAGGGGGCTGGTGCGCCCCTCTCCCTGGTTGGCCAGCCTAGGGAAGGAACGGGGGGACGGCTAGCCCCTCCTGCCTTCCCCTTCTCATGGGAGAAAGGAAAGGGGGGGGGGGCGCCTCCCTCCCCTGCCTTTCCCCCGCACCTATATATGGAAGGGGGGGCGCGGCTAGGGGAGGACCCCAAGTAGGATTCGGCCTACTTGGGGCGCCTCCTTGGCTGCTCCTCCCTCCCTCCCACCTATATATATGTGGGGAGGGGGCGCCTAGCACACCGCAACATTGTCTTAGCCGTGTGTGGCGCCCCCTTCCACCGTTTACACCCCCGGGCATATTTTCGTAGTGCTTAGGCGAAGCCCTGCGGAGATCACTTCACCATCAGTGTCACCATACCGTCGTGCTGCCGGAACTCATCCACTACCTCGCCATCTTGCTGGATCAAGAAGGCGGAGGACGTCATCGAGCTAAACGTGTGCTGAACGCGGAGGTGCCGTACGTTCGGTGCTCGATCGGTTGGAAGGTGAAGAAGTTCGACTACATCAACCGCGTTGTCAAACGCTTCCGCTTACGGTCTACGAGGGTACATAGACACACTCTCCCCTCTTGTTGCTATGCATCTCCATGGATAGATCTTGCGTGTGCATAGAATTTTTTTTGTTTTCCATGCAACATTTCCCAACACAGCTCACACCAATGTATTGGTAAAACAGCAATTTTGTTGCAACAAGTACAAGAAGCCCAGAGCTGATGATGGAGGAGCGGAGGCTGCTCATGTCCTGGATCCTATACCAGATCCAAAAGCTGTTGTTGGTGATGAGGAAATGGAAGATGAACCGCCAATCTTTGCTGAAGAGGAGACTGGTCCTAGTAAGAGAAAGAAGAAACGGAAACGCGAGACAATAAAGCAGACTCAATGCAAGGCAAAAATGTTGGTGAACTGCTAGATGGGCGATGGGAAGTGACACACTTTGTTCGTGAGCACAACCATCCGTTGGTGAACAAACCTTCCTTGTCCAAATACTTGAGATCCCACCAAGGCATTTCTCCGGATGAAAAGGAGTTTTTGCGCATCTTGTATAACTGCAACTTGACTAGAGGTGTGTTTCTATATCCCTTACATAATTAAGTTTCTCTCTAGGCAGTCTAGTGTGCAACTGCTATGTAACTGGTATGCAACTAAAATGCCTTAAGTGTGCAACTAAAAAGGTTCGTGTGTCCAACTTCACATGCTGGACACCAGGTCTTGATGTGGTATGGCACTTCTGTGCAACTACAAAGCCTTTGGTGTGCAACTAGAAACTAAAAAAAGACCTGAATGCAACTTCATTAGTTGCACACTAGGTTGCTGCGGAGGGTAGATTAGTGTGCAAACACTTTGGTGCTTGTGTGCAACTAGAATACCTTCAGTGTGCAACTAAACAATGTCATGTGTGCAACTGCATGTGTTTTTAAAGGGTGCAACTAGGTGACCATTTCCTGCAATTATCCTCTGTGCCAACACATGTCCTATTACTGTGCAGCTGGGTGTGTGCATTCATGCGACTAAACAAGACATATTGTTTTCTTTTTGTATTATGCAGGACGTATGATGCATATAATGGCAGAGTTTTATGGATCTGAGTTGATGGTGCCGTTCGGACCAAAGGCAATAACAAATCTGTGTACAAGTTTCCGTAGAGATGACACAAAGGAGGGTGACATGATTGAGACAATTGCGCACTTCAAGGATATATAGAAAACCGATCCAGACTTCTTCTATAAGGTAAAATATGATGAAGAGGACAGAGTTGTCAACATATTTTGGGTGGATGGCTTAGCTCGAAAAACTTATGCGGAGGCGTACCACGATTGCATATCGTTTGACACCACCTACATGACCAACATGTACAATATGCCGTTCGCGCCCTTCATTGGAATAAACCGACATGGCCAATCTTTCATGCTGGGTTGCGCATTTGTGAGGCAGGAGTTGGCATCGAGCTTTGATTGAGTCTTCCGAGCATTCCTAGAGGCTATGGATGGCAAACCTCCTGATAACTTCATAACCGATCAGGATGGTGCGATGAATCAGTCAATAGAGAGCATCTTTCCCACCACCGTGCATCGCTGTTGTCGAAGGCACATCATGAAAAAGGCTCAGGAAAAGGTTGGTTGGCTGCTGTGCCAGAATCCAGGGTTGTCTGATGATTTTCAACTACTGTGTTGACTTCAGCTTCACTCCAGAAGAGTTTGAGCAGAATTGGGCTGGGTTAATGATGAAGTACGAGGCTATAACACACACACACTTCAAGAAGTTGTACGAATACAGGTCAACTTGGGTGTCGTGCTACTTCAAACACAGGTTCTTCCCCTTCCTGTAGTCTACACAACGTAGTGAGGGGTTCAACGCCGTCCTAAAAAGATATGTGAACCCACACAACTCATTGCTGAACTTCGTCAAGCAATATGAAAAAATTCAGACCCGCATCCTTGCCAAGGAAGGTTGCAATGATTACAGGACAGAACACCTTGAGATTGAGCTATGGTCCAGATTCCCAATAGAGAGGCAAGCTTACGAAACCTACACTAGAGACCTTTACCGCAAGTTCCAAGAAGAGTTTGAGCTGATTGGACGTTATAATGCGTTCCAAGTTGGTGCTGAGATTTTTTAGCACAGACCGAACCAGGAATTTGTTGCCAAATATGGTTCTCGAAACTACTTGGTGCAGGCAAAGGTGGAGGAGGGTTCCTATTTCTGTGAGTGTTGCAAAATGGACAAGGACAGCGTGCTCTGTTGCCACATCCTCAAGGTGTTCACCCATATTGGAGTTGATGTCATACCGGAAAGGTACATGCTTCGATGGTGGACACCTACTGCTGTCCCTAGTGCGCCAGGGACCGGGTATGAGCCACCGAATGAAATGCCTCCTCAATCAAAGAAGCAGATAAGGGAGAGAAACATGCCATATGATTTTCGGAAACTAGCCAAGTTTGCAAGTGGCTCTGATGCAGCACAGGCCATTGTGTACAAGCATATGCACGGAGCACGTACCGAGATCAGCCACCTGAACAAGTCCAAGAAAAAGAAAAAACCGGCTGCTGCTACGGGGCCATCAGATGATGGCAACCCTCGAGGACCTCCTCCACCACCTGGCCCTACACGGCATGCTCCGCCACCTCCTCCCCCACCTGGCACAACAAGTAGTGCCCCGCCTGCTCCTCCCAATGGCCCTACATGCAGTGCTCAAGGACCTCATCATACAGGTAATTACCTGCCCCAACTCCCCATCTAACTAGGTGTATAATTTCAGTTGCACACATCATGGTGCCCAGTTGCACAGAACAGGCTACCCAGTTGCGCACGCGTGAAAACTCATTCGGCCTACGCGCACCACCCCAAAGACCTGTTGAGCACGCTATGTTACTTCGAGAATGAACATGAACCACTAACTTCTTTTTACTGTTTTGGTTATACGTGATTACCATCCAACTGCCGCGACGGGCCGTACTCCTACAGGTTTTCTTTTCAACTTAACTTGCACACAGCACCCACTTAGTTGCACAGCATGAGCTATGTGGTTGCACAGAACATCAGTCCTGGTTGCGCAAAAAAAAGACTAACTTTTTATATCCTTATTACCCCCCTCCCCACAGGTGATCGAACACAACCTCGTGTTGGTCCAGCGCCCACGCACACTGGTCCTACTGCCCCGATGGAGGCTGCATCCCCTGCACAAGCCTCTGATGATTTTGTGCCCAGGGATCCCCCAAGGTCGACTACAAAGGGTAGGGCGAAGAGTCGACGGTACAAATCGGCGCTGGAGCTACACCCAAAGAAGAAAAACAAATGTAGCCACTGCCAATCTATAGAGCACACTGCCGGTGGATGCAAGCTGAGGCTGCTGTGATTATCTTGCATCGTTTGTATGGAAAAAGGAAAAGAAAAAGGATGATGGTTCTTGAGCAATGTTGGCTCCAAGGGGACACATTCATCATCTATGCTTTCTCTTCTCTAAGTTGTTTTCCTTGAATTAGTTCATGCACTGTGTAATGGTTGCTATTTGTGCCTTTGTTGGCAAATGGTTTAAGATTTAGTTGTTGAACAGTTGTATGCCCAGCGATCCTAATGTGTCAACAAAAGTGATGACAGAATTTGCAACAGAATTACTACTAGTGTGCAACTACAATCTGTGCAAATTGTGCAAACCAACAAGGCATTGAAAAAGGGCAGAGCATAAAAAAATACTGATCTAATCCTTGTCATATCTCAGCACCTTCCTCCATGGGGCGGAGTTGTGCACAGTGGTGACCCAATCATATGCCAGCTTCTTCCTGATGTTGAGTACTTCCTTGGGATCATAGTTGGGCAGTTGGCTACCGTTCCAATCAGTGGCGTTCAGCAGTACGAACAGCCCACACTCATTGCTGCGGGAAAAAGAAAAAGTGTCACAGAAATTAAAAATCAAAAAGATGATGTACTCTGTTGCACTGTGCAACTAATTATGTGCCACTGTGCAACTACTGATGTTCCACTGTGCAACTGGCTAGATAATCCATGTGAAAATCATAAAAATGAAGAGATTGCAAACTAATTGTGTGTCTTAAAGAACTATAGATTGTACATCTAGAAAATAAATAATTATTTAAACAAAAGAAGGAATTGTACATCTAGAAAATTTTAAAAACTATAGATTGATGGAAAAAATTGAGAAGAATGTCATGCTTCTTGTCTTACTTGCCGATCTGCTTCGGTACATCGATGTTAATAATCTGGAAGTGCTCGATGCTGGACTTTGGGTAATGCTTCCTCCATAGCTGGCGTACTGCCCCTGCGATGGTAGAGGCGGTGTTCATCAACTCAATGTCTTCTAGCTTCCTGCTTGAATCAAGAACTTCGAAACGTTGATCCCTCAAGTTGACGTTGAAGACCCAATAGTGCATGCCTCCTTCGGGGTGGTTTATATCAGCGCACTCAAGCACTGGCAGCATGACCTGCACACGTGAACGATTCAGATACAAGACACACTGTAGGTAAGAAACAGTAAAAAATGGTGAGGTTAAACAGGTTGCTAGAAAGTATTTGTGTTTATGCCAACTGATAGATGTATCATGTGCAACTGAACATGCTATGAGTGCCAACTAAGACAGGGATCATGTGCGGACATCACTGACCATGTCTTGCTTGTCGAGACGGTTCTTGTATTCGAACTTCTTGTTTATGTCATTCACATTGTAGATCCCTTGCTGTAAATTGATCTGCAGAAATGATAAACATGTGGCAACTCCTTGTTAGATAAAAAGGAATCCCTGAATTGGTCAATAAAAGTTCAAAGCAAAAAATTGATACACAGACAAAAAAAATGCTGCAAAAAAGAAGAGGGTAAAAGGTTTTGAAAAATCTTACAGATAGCCTGAGTGGCATAATGACCTTCTTTGACCCTTCTGGTAAGTTTTTCATGATGTGTATGATTCCAGGCTCAATAACAATTCTTGACAGCCATTGAATAGGCTTCATGGAATCGACCAACACCTTGAAAGAAATGAAGAAACCATCATACCTGATTATCTCAGGGCTGAATTTTTTTTTAAAATAAAAGGCAAGTTAGCTTGAAGGGTCACAACAACAACAAAATTGTGTATTAAACAAAAAAAGACAAGAGTGTGCAACTAAAAGCACTGTTCTGTGCAACATGCTCTGCTTTGATGTGCAACTAAGTGGGTATTACTGTGCAACTGAAAAATATGGATATAGGCTGTGGGGAGTTGGTTTACCTAGTTTCAGTATCATCTGCTCCTGGATGATGTCTGACCCAATACAAGAGGGCATCATAAAGCTTGTTGATTGCCTCAGTGCAGTTGAACATCTTCTTTCTGTTGTAATCAATGAATGGGGACCTTTGAGATGCTCCGGGCCTTATTACCCTCCTATGTCTTCGTGCAACAGGTGGTCCTGAAGAACTGCTCGTGCCAACTGCTGGTTCTCCGCATATCGGGGTGTGTTAGCTGTCTGGTGATCCAGCATCTGGCGGGTGAGCTAATCCCTTGCCACATCAGCAGCAGCACATGCTTCATTCATAGTTGTTGGATCCAAATCATCCTCATCTATGACAATGAGATTGGCTTCTCCTGTTTGGGCTGCTAGAGTAGGTGCTGCAGCAGGCTCAGCGTCATCATCTATACCCAGGTCAAAAAGTGGTGCATCGCAGTACCCGTCACCATGATAGCTGTACGAGTTTGATCTGTGTATGGGTTGAAGGCCCAGGGCATCTCCTTGCGGCACATTGACTGGTACATCATTGGCTGACTTGGTTCACAAGAGTGTTGTAGTTGGCGGCCTAGGAGGCTTGCACCTGCTTACAATGTTGAACACCTCCTCTTGTGTTAATGTGCGCTGAAAATTAGCTCTTGGTGATGCAGGCTTGCTTGGCTGCTGTGTGTTAGCTCTTGGAGATGGCAGTTTGGCAGATTGATCACCTTCTTCTGTGTTTGGCATTGAACTATCTCTATGAGTTGGCACCTTGGGCCTTGCAGTTGCAGTGGTGGCTTCCTGAGCAATAGTGGTAGTTTTGACTGTGACCCCGCTGCTAATTGACACTTCAGTTGGTACAATAGTAGCTGCAGTTGGCATCTTTCCAACATCAGTTGACAGCAATCTGGCTGAACTTGGCACTCCTACATCGATGGCTGTGACGTATTGTTTTGTCTCGTGTCTGAACCCCACACCTTTTGTGCCCTGTTCCCCCTTTGTGCCCTTGGCAAACTTAACAATCTTTTGCTGCTTAACTGGTTTAGGTGAAAGTGTTGACAGAGGGGTCTTCCCCTTGATTTGTTGAACTCCTGTAATAGTTGTAGGCTCAACATGCATTGCTGTCCCCTGTTCAGTGGTGGTTGGCTCTCTGTTCACAACAGTTGGCACCAAGTTAGCAGCTGAGGTAGCTTCCTTCTCCACATTTATATCAGCATCTGCCCTCAACACATGTTGCTTGGTTTCAGGCAACTTCAAATTCTTCTTCATTGAAACTGTCTTGCGCTTCTGGACCACAGGAGGGTTTGCCGCGGATGCTGCCTTCCTCTTGCTACAGCTTACATCCGGAATGCTCTTCAAATATTCCTTGTATTTTGCCTTCGAATGACACCAGTCAAGATCCTTTCCCGCTTCCTCCATGTCAACTTGGTTCTTTTCAGCCTCACTTAAAAAGAACAACTTTTGGTCAATGGCAAAATCGATCTTCTAACACATCTCTTGGTGATGAAAGTCTGGGACAGGGAAAGTGGTTGGCAAAGCTGGCTTCAAGTTGCAGAGCTTGAACATATCAACGCTCCCCTGAGACTCCGCTTCGTCATTTTTCTTTGACTTTGGTAAATGCTCATATTTCCAGCAAGTTTTCTCCATCCACATCTGTAGTGTGCTCTTGCTGCTCATTGAGTTGCTGCTGCTGCTAGGGTGGACAGTGCTGCTAGTCCCCCTGGTTGTGTTGCCACTTGTACCTCCAGAACCAGGGTCCTTGTCATCATCGTCATCACTGTTGTCGCTGTCTCCATTGGATCCCCCTTGATCATCATGATCAACATCCTCGTCTTCTTCCTCATCATCTCCTTCCACCTCACTGC
The DNA here is from genome assembly GCA_011799875.1 of Thinopyrum elongatum. Taxonomy (NCBI): domain Eukaryota; kingdom Viridiplantae; phylum Streptophyta; class Magnoliopsida; order Poales; family Poaceae; genus Thinopyrum; species Thinopyrum elongatum. Next base: position 388,948,512 of record CM022298.1, read on the forward strand.
CATCAACTCCTGCACCTTTGTCTCCATCACCATCTTTGGCCTCCTCTTCTTCTTCCTCCTCCTCTGGCTCATTATCTTCTTCTTTGTCCTCCTCCTCTCCTTTCTCCTCTTATTCTTTGTCCTCCTCCTCTTCTTCTTCCTCCTCCTCCTCCTCCTCCTCATCATCTTCTGCCCCATGTTTGTCTTCCTCCTCTGATTCATCCTCAACTGTGTCATCATCATCTTCAACATCTTGCGCTGCTTCCATTTCATCATCTTCTTCTGACTCCTCTTCAACAAACTCTTCTTCTTCTTGTATAGGTGAAACCCGTCTCTTTCTTTTTGGAACACGGCGTGACATGCTGGTTCCCATTGATGGCTGTTGTACGTAGGGATCAATATCCGGCTCCTCGTCATCGATCTTGACAACTGCTTCAATGAAGGTGCCAACATGTTCAGTTACTGACTTGCACAGGTCATGAACCACTTTGGCAATCTTTGCCTTTTTCTGCATCATTGCAAAAAAACATGTGGGAAAACGCAAAAAGACCAGTACTGATTCGATTAGAAACGTCTTAAAAAAATGTTGCAACACTAGATGCACTCCTTTATGCAAGACTTACCTGCGGATTGTAGGTTAGTGGTAACTTGGATGCCACAAATGCTTCAGCTTGCAAAAGACCACCAAACAGTGGTGTCTGCTCCGTGCCTCTATACTCCTCTTTAAGCTGATGTGAAAAGAGAAAAAGAAAAGAACAAGGTTATGAAACATATTTGGCGTTGAAAAGAAAACCAATTGTTATAACCTGTGCAACTACAACAATTGTTGGGGCAACTGGATTCTACATATGTGCAACGGCACAATTCATAAAACTGTGCAACCCGCATGACACAAAAATGTTTCTGCCAACTTATGTCAATAATTGTGCAACAAGATAAGTAAAACTGTGCAACTTAAACAGATGATGTGCCAATTAAAAATGAACATGTGTGTAGCTGCCAAACAAAAGCTACAAACTGTGCAACTACAGGCATTGTTGTGCCAACTGATCACAACTTTTGTGCAACTACCAAAAAGTACCAAAAGCTGATCTCAAAGCATATGTGCAACTACCAAGAAATTAAAAGCTGAAAAGACATGAATAAAACATAAAGAGGCGTTGTTGAAAAAAAAGCAAGAGAACTCACTTGTAATTTGCCGAGAACACACCAGGGGATATCAAGTCCTTCTTGATCACCTTGGCGATTAGATTGCTATCCCATGCATTCGCTCGTATGCCTCAACTGCTTACTGGGATATCATGAACAAGCGCATCAAGGTATAGGATCTGCCGCAGAAACAAAAAAGGAAAAAAACTTCAGTTATTAGGAGCAGAATTTCAGAAACTATAACTGCAGAAAGAAGAAAAACACATGGAAGTACTTGTTTTCACTCACCACCAAGTGATACAAGCAGCAGCAAATAGTTTGCTTCTCCTGGTCCATGTTCCGGAAAGCTTCGTTTATGTGTTCTGCTACAAAGAGGCAGATATTTGTGTTCTTGAGCATTTGATGATCTAGCACAAGTCCGTAGCACTTTGGGCTCAGCTTCAGGGCCGTGGTTGGTGCTAGAAAGGTACTGAATGCAACTGCAAGCCAGGCCATAAAGAATGTGTCATCGACTTTTCCCTTCATATCCTCAATCATCTTGCACCATGTACTGATCTTGGGATGAGAATTTCCAGTTATGTTGAAAGTCTCTTTGAATCTCCTAGTTGCATCCTTGTCAACTACATATCTGACTTTTTGACCCCTGTTTGGGAGATCGAATACCCTGTGAACACTGTCAGCATCGACACGGATCCTTCCCCTGCCTGGGAACACCATTTCAGAGCTCTCTGGCTGGTAGGACTACACCAGGAATTTCGTGAGATCCGCTGGAAGCGTCTCTGATATGTTCAAGAGGCCCCCAAACAACCTTGAAACTAAATCAGACTTCTGCAATGGGGATAGCGAGTTGTTGAACTTCGCAAACCGCCCTGGTGATGCCCTTATCCTGCCCGCTTGTGATGGTCGGTCCACATCTTCCCATGCACCCACCTCAACTCCTTCACCGCTGCCCTGTTGATGAGAAAGAAAAACATTAAACAAAAAATGGACTGAAAAAAAAACTAGGAATGATCACTTGGATCAGTATAGCAAAAAAAGGAGGACCAACTACTTGGCTAAGACTATATAAACAGAAAATGGGTGATGCCAACTAATATGATGTTCTTGTGCAACTATGAAAACTCATGATGACAACTACAGACTACCAGTGTGCAACCTGCAAAAAAACTAAGAATTGTGCAACTATAAGCTATGGATTGTGCAACTATAAGCATGATATTGCAAAAAGAAAGCAGCAACATAATCTTTTTTTGCAAAAAACCGTTCAATAGCTCATAAACCCAAATATATACCCTCATACCTCAGCATCTACTGCAGAAGATGAGGCAGCTCCTCCAGCAACTCATGCCTACACACATGGTGGTAAAAACCACATGTAAAACATGGAGCATACCAACTAATACAAAAAAAATATTCTACAACTATGAAAACCAGAGCATGCCAACTCATGTCAACTTCTTCTAGAAAAACTCTATTTAGAAAAAGATGACCAATGATGTCAACTACAAGATGGTTATTGTGCAACTACAACAAATGGTGGTGCCAACAGCTGCATAATTTCATCTGCATCTAAGTGAGAAACACTCATATTTCAGGATTTATTTACCTTAGTAGATGATTCAGCTCCCCCTGCAACTGCTGCACGTCTAGCCCGCTTTACAACCCGAAACTGATCAACACCCTAAGAAATAAAAAACAATGGGCATGGGAAAAACAAAAAATAATTATACGACCCAGAACAAAAAAAAAGGTGGTTATGTCTTGAGCATGACACTTACCTCAACTTCCTCTCCCTGCTGGTCACTACGGGCAGAGTGTGGTTGACGATCAGCAGCATGCTTCGAGTTCCGGCGAAGGGGCCGATTTCCAGAACCCTAATTAAGCAAGCCAAAAAAAACATAAAAAAAGAAGCATATAAGCATACATGGATAAGTTGAAAAAACTCAGACACAGAAAAAATGAAAAAATACATCTTCTTCATTGCCATCCGCATCTCCTCCTATTATAACCATTTTTAGCCTGCGGGAAAAATAGAAGAAAAAGACCATAGTAGTTAGAAGATGCGCAGGCAGACTAGAAAAATTATAAATGATTGCTTTGATCTGCAGACCTCTACACATAAGCAGGACACCTAGTGCAAAACTGTAGAAAATGTGGACAACCAAATACTACAGTAATGCAGCCAACTGGGCAGTCAACTTGTGCAACTGGACAGCATATAAGCCAACTAGTTGACTGAGGCAAGTAATAACTAGCCAGAATAGTTAACTAAAAGGCAGCCAGCTGAGTATGATAACTTGTACAACTGGGACAAACTATGAACATGCCAACTTGTGCAGTCAACTGAGCATGCCAACTTGTGAATAACATATGGACTTCCAAATAAGTAGAACAAAGGCAGTCAGCTGAGCAGCATGCCAACTTGTGCAAAATGAACAGCGTATGGACAGCCAACTATAAGACCTATAAGAAACAGCAAGCCAATCTGGTCATGACACCTAGTGCAAAAACTGCAGAACATATGGACAGCCAACTACTATAGTGATGCAGCCAACTGAGCATGCCAATTTGTGCAACTGAACGTCATATAGACAGCCAACTATAAGAAGCAGCAAGCCAACTAAGCAGGACAGCCAACTACTGAAGTCATGCAGCCAGCTGAGCAAGCAAATTGTGCAACTGAAGAACATATAGACAGCCAACTAGTACAAAACAGGAAGCCAACTAAGCAGGACAACTAGTGCAACTACACAACATATGGACAGCCACCTAGTATAAGGATGCAGCCAAACTGGGTAGAAATTTATGCAACTAATCAAACTACACATCTAGGACACATCTAACAGCAAACAAAAACTAGAACTAGAAGGACTAGGAGAAATCATGAACAGATCTCAAACCCCTGCCCCTTAACAAGGACAACGAACAACGCTACCTATCACCATGAAATCGCGCTACGGCGCCGTGGACGTGCATCCCCTGCTACCTATCGATAACCGCAGCAAAACGACTACCACGTGCCCTGCCCAACAACACCTCTGCGCCACGGGATCCCGACCACCGCTGGGGGCGTGCTACCAGAGAGGAGAAAACTCAACCGCATCAAGAGAAGACATGACCAAAATCGAGCATAAGTGGGGGCAGTTCGCGCCGTTCCCAAACCCTAGAAAGCATTCCCCTAACATATCGGCGCATCCACGCCCCGCCGAGACAGAGAGAGGGAGGAGAAGCATGGAGAAGTCGCGGGCGAGCATACCTCCAACGCCGACGAGCACCAGCGACCCCCCTCCCCTCCCCCGCGGAGAGCCACCCGCAAGCCCGCCGCCGACTTGAGGACTCCACCGCGCCTCCACCGTATCGCGCCCATTCGGTGTAGAGGCTGGCGAGGACGAAGACGAAGATGAAATGGGGAGAGAGCAACGTCGCGAGGGATTTCAGGCAGAGATTTCGAAACCGCCGCCCACGACCCCCCTCTCCTCCCCCCTCTACGGCTTACATGTGGGCCTTCCCACGTCCGAATATGGACAAACCGCCCACGACCGCGCGGCAGACCAAATCCCGACCAGGTGGCACCTGGCCCACGCGGGCGCGATCGTGCAGCCAAGACCGCCCTCTCGTTCCGTCCAGATAGTGCGCGTGCACTTTTAAGTTTATAGGATAGATTTTATGTAGAACGAAATAGATTCGAGACCGAGATGCGGCAACGGATTTCTGTATTTTGTCGTGCAGAAAATTATTTTCTTTTTAGCTATCCAAGGGGGATCCAATGAGCCGAAAATCCTTAAAACAGGTATTACAGTAATCTTAATGGTTTGTAAATAGAAGCTTTATTGTAAGAAGCAAATTTTCAGATATTTTCAAAGTACATTATCCGTGCCACGTCCGTACATGTTGCCAGACCATCTCCAGGAAGAGTGAAACTTTACAGGACTAATATCCTATTTACTGGATACATTAAGCTCCTAATCTACCCAAAAGAATAGCTCATGTACAGGATCTTGAGGCATCTCAAAGTGAAAACACTGAAGGCCACACTTCCTTCTATCACACAGGACATGCAAGCCTCTTATTTGGTTAAGAACAACCATTCCTACCACATGGACGTCGTGCAAACACGCCTGCAAAAGTCAAATAATATCAGGTTACAATTTGGGGAAAAAACATAAATCAAGAAGAAAAATACTGTAAGTAATGTATTTCAGTACGATGGCCTGCTTTGATTATACAAGACTGCTTTTACTAGGCATAGACCAAGCCTTCGCGCATTATCATGCTCAACCTCATTTTGTTATTGTATAAAATAAAGGGCGCTGCTACGCGTCCGCCGGCAGATGTACTGAAATTATCCGCCACCTGGACAGCCGTTGGATCCCTGAGCTGTTAGCCGTCCGATCTAGTGTGCGCGTCCCGCATGTCCCCTCATTATTCCCGCAACATGCGCGTTGTTGCAGAAACAAGACAACAAACTTGCCCCCGGCCCCGATAGAGCTGCGCCCAGCTCAGCGCCACCGCCAACCCGCCCCCAAAATCAGCCCGCCACCGGTGTGCAGGAGCTAAATTGAACTCTCTGCAACACCATGGCGCACCATATCGCGCGTCAGATGCTTGGATCGGACGCAAATTGAGCTCACCGAGGGACCCTGCTTGGAGAACAGGTGCGACCTCTACTCCAGCATGACGGCGACGAGCTCCCACGCCAGGCACTTCTTGGACGATTTCTGCAACTGAAGCTATGTTTCTAAAACATGCGTCGTGTTGCAATGCTTGGCCTTGTACGCTCTAACATCATGCGCTCCTCCAACGCTTTCTGCAACCGGGGCTATGTTTCTGAAGCAAGACCCCTGTTGCAGAAGAAAAAAATCTTCGCTGCTGAACCATTTTTTTTTCCTGAAACAAGACCTCTGTTGCGGAAACTTTCTAAAACTAGACCTTGTTGCTGAAAAAAGAACTTCACCACCGAATCTTTTTTTTATTTCTGAAACAAGATATCTATTGCAGAAACCTTTTGAAACAATACGGTTGTTGCAAAAAAATTGGCCGCACATGACTTGTGGCCAGCGTGAGCGCTCGATCAAGGTTAATCTGACGGCTACGCAGGCGGCGGACGCTGCGCGTGCATCCGTCGGCTGAAGGATAGCGTTTTCCATAAAATAATATCTAATGTATTCTAGAAAAAAAATCTAATTAGTGCTTGACTATATTTTAATCATTATAAATGTCAATTATTCATTTTCTTGCATTGAAGTAGATACTTTCAAATTTGAACAAACTTTGTGGATATCTTAGCTAACTGCAAGTTCGTAACAAAACATTGACGAATCTGACAAACATAACTTGACACGGAGAACATGTTGTGAAACTACCTTGCGTCATTTCCACCTTAAAATGTATCAATAACACCTTCCTCGGGCTTCACTTTCGGTTGAGATTCCTTGCCAATCAGTTTCAACGGAACATCAAGCTCCGGGGGACTCTGCAAATCCCAAGTTATTTAAACATTAATAACGCACTAAGCTATCATTCTCTGAAAGCTTTCTGCAACCAAAAACTTTTAGATCACCATGCAACGTATAAGTGGCCAACAGATGTCTTCAAAAAATGGATGTTCCTTGATATCATTTGCACCAGTATTTGAACCTATGCGAGAAGAGGGATCTCTCTGAAGCAGTCCGTGGATTAGTTGCTTCGCCTCCAGGCTAACCTGGAGAACGTATTTCAGTTAACAAATTGACACAAATAAACAAAATGTACTGTATACTGAAGCAGTTTTAGACAGACATGATGTGTTGTTATTCATTCCACCCTGTAAATACAACAACCAAAAATTCGCTCAAGAGACTGTACATACATTCAAGTTTTACAGTTTAGAACTGAATATATTGAGCAAGAATAATTGGCCCACATCACAGAATGCTCAGCTCTTAGTTTTATAGATAGAGAAGAAGAAAAATGTTACCGGGATGCTACTAGGAAACGTAAGATCTTTGTGCAGGATGTTATAAAATGTCTTCTTCCTGTTCTTTCCTCGGAAAGGTGTACGCCCATACAGCATCTCATACAATAGAATTCCTATAGCATGGAAAGGATGTTAGCTGACCTCACAGTATTACCTATTAACATCACCTTACAATTAGAATGGTTGGAGATACTCAAGAATACATCTCGTTTCTGAAACATTTTATAATTATCTAGATATTGCAGATATAGGATCATATGCAACACTCTACATCATACAAAGCACATATGGTTTATCCGCTACAAGTTAGAACCAAAGAACTTGGTATGCATATAATCTTTTTTGATAGAAGGGATTTATCCCTGATTTCATCATGTAAACCTTAAGAGTTCTTGTACAGAAAAAAAAGCAGGAAACAACATGAAAAGAACAGGTATGTAAACCTTAGGATTTATCCCTGATTTATCACTGCAAGCCCAGTTTGCTGAAATGTTTCCACGTGACTACATGAGATATAAACAATACTGTGACACTAAACAACTGATCAAACGTGTTCAAGAAACAATCAACTTAACCACTACTCCCTCTGTAAACTAATGTAAGACATTTTTGCGGCTCAAATTGAACTGCAAAAACGCCTTATATTAGTGTACAAAGGTAGTAACTTTCTGTAGTCAAACTGGCAATATATATGGCTCTCAGTGTAGATTGTTGCGTCTATTTTCATGAGATGTAGCTGAACCTCAGAAATTTCAGCTGTCTACACCTTTTCAGGTGATTGCTACTCCTACTAAAAAGAGGGGAGAAAAAAAAATTAACCGTTTTTTATTGCTACTCCTACCAAAAAGAGGGGAGAAAAAAAATTAACCGTTTTTTACTCATGGTTTACTACACTGGTACATCAGATAATTTATATAATAAAAATATATTTATTAGTCTTATAGCTTTACCAAGAGCCCACCAATCAATGGCACTTGTATGTCCTGCACCTGTGATGACCTCCTAAAATAACAAAAAAAAGGCAAGGCAATTGTGTTAATTATTAGGAAATAGCTACAATAACATCAGGTAGTTTAGAATAGTACATTTTAGACTACGTGGAAGATCAAAAAATAACTTACTCTGTTATAAAACTCCCTTCACTTTCAAATAGATGATTTTTTAGCACAAAGTTCATGTTATAAAATAGTATTCTGGCGATGTAAGATTCATATTTTCTCAAAAGATGACCATGCTATTTATTGTGGTCATGAATATCAGTGAGACAATGTTGGGAACATAAAACGATATAGAACTATTAGAGATAATAGAATATACGTGAAAGAGAGAATGGGTTATCATCGCAAGTTTCAGATTTTGACATTCCATCGTCTGAAACAGGCGAAAAGTAAGTATCTATCTTTTGTAACTAAGTTTAGGCCAAAACCCGAGACAGGCTAAAAGTGAAAATGGAATGTCAAAACCTGAAACAGTTGTGATAGATTATAATCTATCTTTTGTAACTAAGTTTGAATCTGAGTGAGAATAATCTATCTTTTGTAACTAAGTTTAGGTCAAAAGTGAGTATAATCTATCTTTTCTATACCTTCCAAACCTAGATATGCAGATGGGTATATATGGGTCTAATCTATCTTTTAACTAAGTTTAGGCCAAAAGTGATCTGTTTTGTGATGGAGGCCGTAGTACATTAGAATGTTATGATGGTGCAGGTTACGTTAAGATTATATTGTAAACAATTACTCCAGCAATGAAAATTATTGAGTTCCAACAAAAAATTATATGTAAACCAACAAGTTGACATGCTATGACTGAGGGCGAGGTATCGTACTGGTGCAATGTATTCTTCAGTTCCAACAAACGAATTCGATGGAGTGGACGGATCCGAGACAAATGAAGGCGGCATAAATTCTTTAGATCTCCTTCGTTTTAGCGATGTCGAATGCTTTATAACCTGCAGGAGAGATGCCCATCATGAATTTTATAAATATTTTGTTTGAAGTGATTCCTTACAAGAAAATATAAAGATGTATAATTGAAGAAAACAAAAAGCAACCTTCAAAACTGGACAGGCAAATGAACAGTCAGGATATCAGTTAAATAATTCAGTCACCAGTTTTCAAATTGTTGATATTATACTCATATAGCATTAGTTAGTTCAGTAAATACAGAGAGTTGGTTGAGAAAAGTGATAGATTTGCTAACTTCCATTTTTCTAAGTGAGACAAATTTGCCAACTATGGTATTCAAGCTCGGGCACGGAAAGTCAAACAAGATGCCATGCAATACAAGCACTGGCTGGCTGGTGTGTGCCCTTGGGCCTGTGGACTCCATATCTGTTAGTAGACCACTTCAGATGGGCCAAGGCAATTGTGCAGACCTTGCGGGGCTGGTGGTGCACTGTGCACCACTGCACGCCTGCACCTCAGCGAGGGAAGAAGGCACCATATAAGAGTTTGACAAGAAACACGCGGTAAGCGACTGCGGCCTTCATCCAAATAGTTCACTATCAGACAGATCAGGTCAGCGGTTCAGGTAAAAACTCAGCCTGCTGCCCATTTTTCGCATCTGCATGGATGGTCTCTAAGCTGAGAAGGTTGCTGGTTGTGTTCTTTTTTGGTTGAACAGGCGGTCCAGCCCAGGTTTTAATCTAGGCCAAAAAAGTACTAGTCTACATAAAATGTTCTTGACAATTAGGCAATCTGTTATCTTTACTTTGAATACGATGGATGTGAAACATCAAAGATGGTTACTTGAGTATGAGGAATGATTTTGATTTAATCTTCAAAATGTTTCAAATTCTATATGTGTTAAACAACTCACCAGCTAATAAGGAATCAGTTAAGTATTATAGAAAAGTTTTAACAGCACTCAAAATGTGTTTCCTCAACTTACATGGGGTTTCGAAGAAGTCACAAATGAGAGGTCAAAATCAGTCAGCACAACGTGCCCATCGGCTTGGAGCAAAATGTTTTCTGGTTTCAAATCACGGTATATAATACCTGCATCAGAAATAGTGCATGCAAATTATCAACCTCATACATCATAACAGAAACAAATCGGTCTCTTTAAAGAACATATACAAGTAGAGCACCACATTGTTAACAGTGAAACACTAATGCACGGTCTTCTAAGAAACTTTGTCGATAATAAAATATTGAGTTAGAAAGTCACAGCTATACCAAGACAATGAAGATACTCGAGACCAATTACAACCTCCGCAGCATAAAACCTAGAGAAAACATACATCAAAATAATGTTACAGAAAAGAAAATATGTAAGTGGAATATAGTAGACGCATATTGTTAAGACAAGATCTTATCACTGCACTAAACAATTACTTATTTCTATAATGGGAAACAGAAGAGCAAAAATAGTGAATATTCTTGTGGTTTTGAGCAGCAATATGTTTCCTTTACACAAGCAAGTTGTGTACTCCAAACTACAAGAATTTGATGAAATTTTTTGCTAGAAGCAGTTTCATTCAGTGGAGCAGTGAGAAAGAGTATAGCGCTGCTCGCAGGCTACTGCAGGGGCAGCAGGCCTCATAGCGTCACTACCAAGCTTAGCACTCAGGGGTGTGGCATGGGCTCTTGTCGTAACCGGCCTACCTGTAGGCTTGTCCAAAACTATTTTTTTTCTATCAATGCATGGATACACAAAGCTCTTATGTTTTCTCAAGAAAGAAGGCAGTATGAAAGAGTGTATCAGAGCGACTGAATTAGCAAAAGATGCCTAGTCATATTGTCTTAGTGCCATAATGTGTACAAAAGCTTATATCAGGTAAAATATTCAGATATTGCAATACCTATAAATACAAGGTATTATAAAAAAAATACCACATGTTTTACTCAGCAATTTTCAAGAGCCAGCTGAAATAATAACTATTTGAATTCAGGAAGGCATAGCCTTACCATAAGTCATTCGACTTTGTACTATTTTTTCCCAGCAAGACATCAAGCTACTTCCATCTAGATTGCCAGCTTGCTTATCATATAAAGGAGTTGCAGTACAGGTTTGGGTGGGAGGGGAAAAAGAGAGAATCCCAAAGTCTCATTCGCTTTCGTGATCTCTGATGTCTTTGTTATCACTGCCCTATACTTGCAGATCCAGGAATCTTACCATATGGGTTGGTTCAGTTATAAGGGCACTTGCAAAAAGTTGTGCGGTCATCATTTGGCCAATACAGCCTAGGAACAACGACAGCCTGGGCAAGAAAAGGATCATGACTTGCTGCTAGAGCTAATCCTCTTATTTCCCACAGCTATACCTTAAGGTTCCAACCTTTCAAAAAGACCTCAAGTTCCATTTTTCGGGGAATCAGCACATAAAAAATATGAACCACTGGAAATGCCCGAAGGAAAAGATGTCCCTCCATTACAGAATAAATGGTTTTTGGTTTTCCAGTTTTCAGTGTCCAGAGTCTACATGATGAAATTTTGACCGTCATTTTAATATGTCATATTAGTACGAATATAACAACAAAATCACTTTTGATGACATATCAATGAATATAATCTCCACGTGGCAAATCTGGAACAACAGTTGCAGGATCATGGGATTAAGTTTAGGATTAGTTAGTATTTTCCTTAGAAGAAGCTAAATTTGAAAGCACAAAGCCCATAAGTATAGAGTGAAATAAAGGGCAACTTTGGAAGCAAACTACAATTTCTAGAAAATATTGTGCATGTAACGACTAGCCCAGATGTTAATATTTGAGCAGCTACCTTGCAGAATCTTCTCTGAAAATTTTCAAGGGTTGCTTATCAAGCGCCGCAAACAATTCTCCTCCGGGACAAAAGTCTGTTATAAGACAAACATGTGTTGGCGTCTGAAAATAGACAATAAGAATTAGCCATAAACGTTCCAACAAAGTTATCTTGAAATGCAATATTGGCCATTGTGGAGATTAACAGGAAGCAACTAATGGGGCTTCAATCTTCACATTACCTTCCATATTTCGTTTACTAGAAATGTAAAATAACTCAGATAAGGCATAAGGTCATGAAGCTAACCTGAAATGAAGTATACAATGTTGGAAGAAAAGGATGATCCAATAGAGAGTATATTTCTCTTTCAATAATAGCTCGGTGCACCTGCGCATTACAGAACATTATTAAAATATTCAATGCAAAAGATTGTTTAGAAAAACAATCTATAATAGCATGTCAATATTTATCAATAAAAAAATACCTTGTTGCGGTTCAACATCACTGATTTGTCCATTGCCTTCATCGCAAATAATTCACCACTACCTTGCAACTCAACCAAGTGTACACTGAAGACCAAAAAAATAATATTATAAAGAGCTATACATTTTATAGCAGAAATAGGGCTAAATTTGAACAGGGTGGCCTAAAATACGGAATTTATTTCAGGAAAATCATACAAGATGGCTAGTCATAAATAAGTTAGACATGACACAGCCAAGCTTACTGAATTAACCATACCTATCCACATAGACAGGTACTATTTTGAACTACACACTGTTCTTGCAGCCCCGCAGGGCCACACTCTCATAATAGAAGAAATGGAGTTAGCTAAAATGTTAAGACACCATTGAGGAGTTGTACCTGCCAGTGTCCCCACACCCCAGAGGTTTTACTGGCTTGAAGTGTTTCAAGCCAATCTTCTCCCCGGTTTCTATAATCTGCAATGCCCAAAAAAAAAGCATGTGGGTAATTAAGAATCATCCCCCTTCTGTTTCTTGCCTGCTTTCTAGCAACTTAAAAGCATGCTTGCCAGGCAGGCATGTCAAAAAAGATAACATAAGAGATAAGACCCTATTGGTCGCACGCTAAAGGATGTGCCTTGAAGCACTAAACGGAGTCCCAAGTTAACTTACTCTAAGGATACTAAGGTAGGGGTTCTATTGTTTCTAAGGACAATGGTTGGCTGAACCTAGGGGCTGCAGCTCCAAGCTGTCAAATCGTACCTCCTCATCTCAAGATGCATGCACCCTTATAGCTAAGAAAATGTAATTGACTAAGACTGTTTTAAGAACTAAGAAAACGAAGAATTTCTTTCAGAAGCTAACTTTTGGCCATGTTGAATACTATGTATCTCTATCGTTTTTTTTAGTACCATGTTGCACACATCATAACAAAAAAAGCATCTGCGCTTTTGATGTTAATATGGCCCAAATCCTGATGACATCATGGGGTCTAGGACATTAGAGCTGGTGCTCCTAGGTTCCAGATAAACCCCTCCCTTATTTCTAATTCATCAACTATTTTAATATATTCAAGTATCATGTAGGTTGAGACAATTTGATTCTGCTATTGCTACTGCAAGAATACAGAACTATCTATATCTATCTATACCAACATAAAATAACCCAAAGGGGCAGATCCAACTAATCTCGCCTATCAAACCAGGTCAATCCAGCAACTCAGGCTGCTCCAATGGCGAGCACTCAACATGTTTAGCGTGCAGTTAATATCGTACCAAATATCAATGCCAGCGCTAATCACATAATTAACATGTAAATAATATCATACCTAATATATGCGTGCAATTAATATACTGCCTAATATCATCGTGCATTGCACGTACGCATTTACTAGTCTTGTGAAACAACAGATAGAATATACCTTTTCTATAGCTTTCCAAGAAGAGTTATTCCGTTTGTGAGGTTTTGGAGAAACGGATAGCGAGTGCATTGCCCACAGGTCCTCTGGTCTCTGGGAAAGCAACAGATAGCATGACGTCCAACCAATCACAAAGAACTGGCTAAACAAATAACTTCTCCAATATATTCATATCAAGTAACAATATTCAGGAAAAGCAATAATAATTTATCTGTTGTGTACTGCGAGGACCAAGTAGCAACCTATCTAATCAGTCCAATGTGCATGCCAGCATGTGTTCATATAAATTTACGATATTATACCTTGTGTTGCATATTCTGGTTTTTGTATTATTTGCATAGGAATAACTAAGATTTTATTCGATCTTTAAATCAACTTCCAAAATCATCTATCCATTTTTTTATACATCAATCAAGAACAAAGCAACGCTGATTTCAGATCCCTTTAGGAACATTAAATCAACAAAAAGTAGATGTACCTTACCAAGTTGGCATCAGGAAGCTCCCTGACCGCTTCATCCACATTCCCTGCTGTAGCTTTGACCTGGTTAGATCTCATTCTACAAATAGTTAGCACACCTCAAGTATTACTCCTTTTCCAAAAAAAAAAACCCTCAAGTATTGCTATTACAGGAAAATTATGTGTCTGCTAGGTTTTTAAGTAGCCCCATATCGCAATGATCTTGGAACCTTCCGGCCTATTTTAGAATTTCTTACAGAGACTGTTGACTGCAGAAACAATACTACAGCCCACGCTTCTTGAAAATACACAATTTATTGTTTGTTTTTGGAACGTGGCATTTAAATTACAAAACTAAATCATCTAAAAAAGTCTATGGGGCCTAAGCACCCAAACGATATCCAGCTGACTAATTATAGGTCTCTAGCTTAATTTTTATCTGTTTCCCAACATATATTTTTCTGAACCAAAGTACTTTCACATCCTCGAAATGGAAATTACTCATGCTGAGCTGGCCTACCAGTTTGGCACTTTGTATCTCAGTGTTCTCCGAGAGTCGGTTCCTGAGGGGTTCAACATGATCACTTCCATCAAGTTGCACGCCGATAAAGTACTGAAGCCCCCCCTGTATCCATAGTAGCATACAAATTCACAATCATTACAGCACCATGCTGGCTCCATCTATGTAACTGTAACTGCAAGCTCCAGAACAAATTCAGCATTTGGATAACATTTCGCTACCTTCTGATCCCACATAGGCTGCAGGTGAAACAAGTTCCAGAACTTCTTCCCTGATCCATCAGAAGCAAAAGCAGGTATGGTAAGCAAATGTCCCACTACTACATCCTAGAAACTGGATTGCGTAGAGGGGAGGGAGCAGAACTAAAATGTGACTCGAGGAATCTGTCACTAGATGATGCAAAATTACCGCTCTTGGTGTAGTTAATTAGCTGGACGGTGACCTCCTTCTGCTCCCTGATGGCCTCCCTGATCTTGTCAACGGTGGTCTGGTCCGTCTCCGACCCTTGAAGAAATCTGCAAGCACCAGCAAAATCAAACCACATTACATCACCTAAGAGACTGACAAGAACATGGGAAACTAAAGCAGAAGAAACATGGGGAAATCGAGGGGGGGGGGGGGGGGGGTGGGGGGGGGGGGGGGGGGGGGGGGGGGGGGGGGGGGGGGGGGGGGGGGGGGGGGGGGGGTGGGTCTAGCATTGCAATAAATCACCCATGGCCAAGGAGAAGCGGCGGTTGCAACGCCGACCACAAATGCCAGAGCGGGGAAGAGCGCTCCGTCCCGGACGGACGGTGGGAGTTTGTGAGAAAACTACAGCTGAAGCCGCAACAGGAGCGGCGACTCGCCATCAAGAGTCAAGACAGTAGGGATTCTGAACCCCGAGGCGAATCCACGGGGGGCGGAAGGTAAGGTGGTGGCGGCAGTCTCAGGACCAGAGTACGGAGGGCCTCCAGCTCGCGCTGTGGTGGCTAGAAATGTGGCGACCTCCGCCATGGGGCGGTGGCGCTGCTCTTGCACCAAGGTATGACGGTATGTGGCTGACGGCGGGACTCGGTATCAGTCAGGATTCAGCCTCTCGTGTCAAGGCCGAGTCACAATTAAACTCCGGCCGCACCGTGCTCAAGTTCCAAGCCCTGGCCCAAGCCATATCCAGATCAATCTCCTCTCCCATCCTCTCCGGCCACAGCTCCGGCGCCGCGGGACAGAGAGAGGGGAGGAGTCCCCCGCGACACGAGAATCATCTCATCGAGAAGCTAGGGTCCTCAAACACATCTCCTGTTAAAAAAAAAAACATACCGGCTCCTCATAACTATCCTATACCTCCCCCCCCCCCCTCCCCCAATATTCTACGGGAGGCCCAGGTACGTCCGCAAATCGAACTGACGTCGGGTCCCACACGAAAACACTCAAAACCCCAACGGTTCGACGCGTGTCTCGGGGGGTGTGGACACAGAGTGGTGCCGCTCCGGCTCGCCGCACGAGGGCCAAAATCCGGCTATTAAGCCGGACGACGACCCCCAGCCCTACCTGCATTCACTCCCTCCCCCCACTCCGGGCCGCCAGCCCGCATCCACTTCCCTCCTACTTTACTCGCCGTTCGTCGGCAACCATGCCCCGGCAGAGGATGATCACTTAGACTATGCTCACGCCAGAGCGGCACCTCCGTTCAAGGAGATCCAAACTAGGCTCGAAGCCCGGATCGCAGCTGGTTTGCCTCCGGACTCGCCGGAGCCGAAGGGGGAGGAGGAGCAGCAGCCAGAAACGGAGCAGAACGTGCCCATGTTGGAGGCAGAGCCGGAGGAGGAGGCGAAGCCGACTGCGGGCTTCGCCATGAAGGATGTCATGGCAGAGTTCGAGGTAACCCAAGCTGAGGAGGCGGCGGAGTAGGTGACCATCCTCGACTCCATCCAGTCGGAGGCTTAGGTGGGGGCCAATGGAGCTTCATCCGCCAGTGGAGGGCGGAGATCGACGAAATCTTCGTCGAGATAGAGTCTGACGACGAGGTGGAGTTGCTGCAGGCAGCCATCTACCCGGAGCCCGACACCGAGATCATGGACATCTTCAACAATGAGTAGTGTAGGGTAGATAGGATATCTACGTAGTACGTAGATTTTATTTTGCATGGATTGTACAGATTTGATGTATCAACTTTGAGATGCTTGGATGCATCGGTTGAAATATAAGGGCTCACCGATCACTATCCAGGGACACATCTGGGCACGTCTCGGATATAGGGAGGGTCGGATTTGTCAAATCTGGTTGTAGATGCTCTAAGGAGTTATTTGGTTTGTGAGTATGGTTGTCACACTTAAGATATGGCAATTTTGACCAATTTAGGTGGTTGTTTGGTTCAAGCCTCACCTTAGCCAAGATATTTTTGGCCACACTAGGGTCTCACAACACATACACTCAAAAAGTGTGGCAAGATTCTTTTAGCTTTCCAACTTATGGCTTCCATTTTATTGAACTAACCTTAGACAAATTTGACAAAAAATGAATGGTAACATGTGACATTGTATGGCCTAGAACCAAACAACCCCTAAGCTTCTCTCATCATAGTTACCTATTTCCTCGCCATTTAACTTTAGAAAAAGTTAAATGGCAAACAGTCACCTGTTTGGGACAGATCTAAATGGCCTCGGATCTGTCCGATCACAGTCACATAGCTACAACGAGTCATCAACACGATTAGTTACAAAGGTTTAATGGAAAAAATATATGCTAAGCTAAGTGGTGAACTCAAGACCCGAGAGTTGAGATAAAAATCACATTTATTTTGGTACAAATCGAAACTATGATCTTCTTTGTATACAAGCAAACCTTATCACTGATCAGATCAGTCAATTGAGAGATGCCCAAATACCAACATAAGAGTTTTAAAGATCTAATCGTGATGGACTTAATGGTGTAAAAAGTTGTTGAAACATATCCTCGTAACTTCTGTGTGAATAGTATGGTAACTAAGACACTGCATAGCTGATAACTTACGTATAACATCATGGTAACTTTTGACCAGGGAAAAAAAGTTATTGAAACATTACCCTAGTAACTTCCATGTGAGTAGCATGCTAATTTACACATCACAAACCTAATAACCTATCTACGACACCGTGATAATTTTGGCCCATGAATTTTTTTTGTTGAAAACATACCCGGTAACTTCTGTGTAAAAAAGATTAGTAACTTACACACCGCGGGATTGATAAGTGATAACTTACGTACCCCAGGC
This sequence comes from Thinopyrum elongatum, assembly GCA_011799875.1. Lineage (NCBI taxonomy): Eukaryota > Viridiplantae > Streptophyta > Magnoliopsida > Poales > Poaceae > Thinopyrum > Thinopyrum elongatum. The sequence continues at coordinate 388,966,391 of CM022298.1, forward strand.
TTGGTAACTTTGGATCTGAAAAAAGTCGTCGAATCATACCAATATAGGATCTAGTTTCGAAAGTTTCGTCGTGACGGATTTAAATTTAATGGTTAAAATGGATTTTAAATCGGAATGGCTGTTTGAGCTATAAAACATTTGAAATTTTGAATTGAGAAAAATCTAGGATGACATCAATTTTTTATTCTTTAGTGCATGCATATGCAGGTAAGGAGCGGTGAATGTTGGGAAACCGCTTTTATACACCAATAATTTTAGTGTAAACAACGTGATAACTTATGTACCGTAGACGTGATAACTTATATAGTATAGATGTGATAAATTTGGACCAAAAAAGTCATTGAAATATACCAACATAGGATCTAGGTCAGTTTAGTTGGAGGCCTGGACATCATGCCGGAAGAAAAATGATGCTTGTATATTGCCTGAGAAGTTGGACAATTTTGCCTGTCCAGGCTTACCTAGTCCATATGTGTTTGGTTCTTATCCTAGGACAACCGGTGTGCTAGAGTATAATTTGGTATGTAAAGCTCTGCACGTCCATCACTATCATGCAAAAAAATAGTACCGGGCATATGCGGCAACCCATCGGGTGTAACAAACGGGACAGCTGGCACAGACTAATCATGTTGCCTGGCTAGCCAGGTCAGGCTAATGACTTTGATAAGTTTTCAGGCCATATTAGAGATAAGATGGCTGAGAATGCCATCCAAACAGAACACAGGCAATCTTGCTCATCCAAGCAGGCCCCTAGTTTTGAAGTCTCGTCGCAGACTTAATGGTGAAAATGAATTTTGAAGCAGACCAATGGGAGAATTTAGTATGAAATCAAATTTTGTCCTCTAGAACATGCATGCATGTGCATGTGGGAAGGAGAAGATGAGGTGCTCGTATCAATACCTAAAAACATAACTTTGTCAAGTCAAATTGTGCAAAGTTTGACTAAGTTTATAAAAAAGTATCAACAACTAAGATACAAAATGATATCATATAAAAATAAATTTGGTATGTATTTAGTGATACTAATTTTGTATTGTAGTTATTGACATTTTTTGCTACGAAATTATAGACCTTCTTTTGGGAGACGAAAGGAGTAGCTTTTAATTTTAGTTCAATTTAGATTATATTTTGTTTGAGCTAGTTGCGCAAATTTGCATGAAAACTTTTGATCCAGCTACGCAATTTAATTAGGAGCTCGATTTGATAGAAACTGGGAGCTAGCGTTTATAGCAATTGGATGTTAAAATAAGTATAGTAGTTTATGTTAAGTATGTTGAAAATTGGGAGTAGATCATGTGGATGCACAATACTGGAATGATCTGGTTTTGATTTGTGTCTTTTGGGGTTTGTTTAATTTTGGCATCAATTAGAACTACACTTCCAATATAATGATTTTTTTGAGGATTAAGTTTTGAAAGAGGGTTTAGGAGTAAAGTTTTGGGGATCAATTAGAGCTGCACTTTAGCTCTTGGTGTTGTGGCAATACCACTCCGATGTGATGGTGACGTAGCCCTGAAAAAAATCTTTTGTTGGTGGCGACGATTGGTCCGGTGTCCTAGAGAAACTTGCAAGCCTTATTGTTCTTTTCGTTCTTCATTGATGACATGATGGTATTATGTGTTACTCGGCGGCATGGTTCCATGTGTATTTTTGACGACACCATAATCAAAGGGTGGGGGCAATATTATTATGGATCCCGGTACCCATGGACACCGTGCCTGTAAGGTGTGGTTTGGATGGCAGTTTTTGCCCACTATTTCTTGTGATGGGCATCCACGTGCTCACAGGTTGGCCATGACGTAGATTTAGCTACATATACTCATCTGGCAGGTGGGTCCCCCATGATAGTGACCCTAATCCTTATAGATGGCCTAGAAATCCAAAGGCCTAAGTCAACGACTAAATATTTGTATTATACTGGTAATCTGTTACTCTTATGGTGTTTGGGGAATTTTATTTGCCATTGTTGCTGATATACAAAGTGCTGCTAATGCTATTTGTATTTGCTCCAATGCTCGATGGATATCCATGAATAGTGGGGTATCTGGAAGTTGTGTGCATGCACAGGAAATTATGCCCCATGGATACCAGCGTCGCTAGAAAAAGGATGAGTAGCTTGACATAGGTGATCTAGAGGAGCTCTATGCGCCCAGACCCGACACATTGTCATCCTTACTATTCTTCAATGCGCCCTTCTTTTTCGAGCCTTCGCGAGAAAGGTCATCACCCTGACCTAGTAATACAAGCACCATTGTTTACCTATATTGGGGTGGTTCACTCGCTCATATGCTGGCGCTATCGCCAATATCCATCGTACGAGATGGTCTATAATTGTGGCAATTCAACAAGGTTTTATCCTCCATACGCCTTTGTAGGTGCTTCAGTGGCTAAGTTTTTTTATGTTGTCAATCACTACGAGAGCTATGGTAGCAATAAGATGACGAGTTTACCTGCGATTTTGATAAGAATATTGAGACATACAATCTTGATTTTAATTTATCCTTTTTAGGATCATTTCTCTCAATAAAAAACTCCACCCTAGACCAAACATGCCCATGATTACCTAAGAAGTGTGTTTGAGAAAGCTCCACTTCATCTCCCACTCTATCTCTAAATTTCACTCCACCCTAGGTTATAAAGCTGTGAAATGTGTTTTGCTATCAAACTAGCTCCACATTCATATTGGGGAATTTGAGGATTTGCCCCGTGTTTCCTTGCGCTTTGAGGATTTGCCCTCATCTTCGTTGCAATCGATCCTTTGCCACTACTTTCACAGAAACTTGATGATTAACCCCTGGCAATATAGACCTACCGTAAAATATCCAAAATACCCTTCGTGACACCATGCCCCAATCGTTCTTCTCGTTCTCCTTGACCTCATCTTAACGGCGACCTAGGCACAACGGCAACCATGAGGAGCTGTGAGCGGATGAGGAACTCGTTGTACAGAGGAGTCCCAGTTTGATATCCTGGGCAGGGTCCCGGCAAGTCGAGGCTGTGACGGAGATGTCCCTCTGCGTCGAGGTCCGCGACTACCATGCCAATTGTTCGTCCGACAACGCCGACAGTCTAGTCTGAGGACGAGCTCCAAGAGTGGTACCATGAGTCCATCCATGTCACGTCCACGCTGACCTTCGCAACATGCCCTGGTGGCGGCTGCTATCCACGCCGCGTGACCTCGCCTGAACACGGCACTACGTCGTCTGCTCGCATGGCACAGTACGCGGCGCTCAGATTGATGGCAGAAACTAGCAGCAGCAGAACATTATTGGGGGGGGGAGTAGGATGGCAACAAGGGCTCCTCGGCAACGCGGGAGCAGCAGAGCACGGTGAGCCACCGATGAAGTGGATGAACAAGAGAGGGGGTCGGAACTCGGGAGCAATCAATTTGGCCTGGTTTGGTGCATAGGAATATTTTGGTCATCAGTTTTTTGTGTAATTTGAAAAGTGTTGTAAACAATGCAAAAAGGGCAAAAGATCAAAGTTTTAGCAAAATTGTGGCAAATGATCGATTACAACAAAAATGAGGGCAAATCCTCAAAGTGCAAGGAAACGTGGGGCAAATTCTCAAATTCCCCTGTTCATATTAGGGAGAGGTTGTTGTGAACTATCTAAACCACCCATCTATTTTCTGTTTCTTTTTCCAATCAATATGCTTGTGTATCGCTTTCCTTTGCTGAGTATCAATGTGTTGGTTGAGAGGGTGTCCAGGAAGGTGTTGGTGGAGTTTGTCAGAAGAAAGTCTTGGTCAGTGGAGTGTTCTCGCAGGCGACAAAGTTCTCTCTCCATCGGACGGTGGTTGGATTAAGCAGAAAATTCTGGGAGAATGAGACGACGACGTGTACTCTGGGAGAATGACGAGCATCGACGGTGTACTTCATAAGAACAAGGCGACAACATGTTAGTCCATTCCTGGCAATGGTGGGATGATGATGGCAGACAACAAAAACAAGAAGGGGTTAAGAGAGGATGAGTGGCCGACGGGCACATAGGCCAAGCTCTTGAGAAGAGGAGGATAGTCCAGGAGCCTAGGAAGACAAACCCTAACCCTAGCTGTTGTCACATTATACCATGAAAGAAGATTGAGGAAGACGTAGAGGAGTTAGAGAGAAAACATATCGTGGGTGGGCTAGTGACTTGGAGTCACACTCAGTGTCATTGATGGGTATTTTCATATAACTTCAAGCTGGGGTGGGTAGGCGAAGCATCTCTAGTCAAATGAACTAGATGCCATTGCAATTTCACTCTACCTACGATATGAGGTTGAGATTTTCGGGACAACTCTACCTCCTCCAGTAGTGAAGCTATGGAGCGGAATTGTCCTCAAGACACCCCTAGAAGGGGGAGGTTTTGAATCTTTTCAAGCGCATTTTTTTCTTAGCATTTTGAAAGAGTTGCGGCGACATTTAGGCCGTGTTCGGCAATCCTCCGCTCGTTCACCAGGGAGCAGAGCGCGCGGAGCACCCTGTTGGTCGCTCCCTAAATTCCTACTGTATGCCGCTCCGCTCCACAGCGGAGTTAAGGAGCGGAGGGATTCCGAACGGAGCCTTATAATCGGTTGTACCACTCTGTGGATAGGAAGTTACGAACCTAGCATTGCACCAATATGTTTCGTTACCTCTACTCATGATCTAGTGAGTTCAGGCTTATTCAAAGAAGTAAGTATTTCAGGATTTGCAGATTTGTTTTTTTTTCTCACCTGCAATTCCTCCCCAGGATCTCTTCGCGCGTGTACTCCGTCAGCTCCAGGAAGCTATCAGATGCGAAAATCTGCCCAAAAACAACAATTCCGTCGAGCAATTTGATCAGTAAACTATACACAAATATATTGTATATACTAGCACGATGCCTGTGCGTTGCTACGAAACCATTGGCTTAGAGGTGGTGAAATAACGTTAGTGTACTTTATAACCGTTGCGTGATTTATGGTTAGAAAAGATAGAAAAATACAGCGAGAGACATGCAGCGTTAGAGAATTTTGGATTATCATAGTAGTTTGGGAAGAGAACTAAAACCAAGATATATTTTGAGATGAAGTCATATTTTTATCTTTGTTATTTGTGTTTTTTTAAGTTGGTCTCACATGAAAGTAATGTATTTGTTTATTTATGATAGACCTATATGTGAGTAAAGTACATTTGTTTGTATACACGTGAGATGCATGTAGCAGTATTTGTTTATTTGAAAAATGTTTGAGCCATTTATGAATTCACCATCAACTCCAATCTCCATAGGTAGGAAAGATACCCCCTAAAAAAACTAGTCATTTCAGGCACGGCCACTTACAATTGGGTTGTCTGGGAGCCTGGGGTCCGTGATGACGAAGTTCTTCTCGATACGCTCGAGCGTGGTGGCGAGGTCCAGCCCCTGCCTGATGTCCTTCTCCCTCTCCGCGCGTTCCCAGCTGTTGGTGCGCTCCACCGTCATCTTCAACTCCGGTGCCTCCACCACCACCGGCTCCCTGCTCCCCACGGAGCTCCTCTTCCCCACCTTGAACCTGCATGCCAATAGCACATACAGCCTCTGCAATTGAGGACGAGGTTCGAATTCATTCAGTGTACAATAACTGTGCAGCGATGAAGTGACTGACCCCATGAGGGAGGAGCGGCCGGACTTGCGCCCGCTCATCATCTTGCTCATCCGCGACTCCTCCTTCTTCAGGTCCCAGTAGGGCGACTTGTAGCCGCCGCCGGTCGGGGTGGCAGGAGCCACGAGCGGCGAGCTGATCTTGTCCGCGTCGCTGGCCTTGGGCGGCTCCCGCTCCGGCGAGTCCGCGCGCCGGTGCTTCACTGTCTGCACGACCTCCGTCATCGACGACATGGCCTTCTCCTTCTGCCGGTCTGCGTTCCCACGGAGTGCAGAGAATTGTCAGTTTCAGCGCCGATCGAGTCGAGAGTGACCCGACGACGGCCAAGGCAGAGTTGTTGCGCGTGGCTCACCGTCGTAGCGGATGAGCGACACCGGCAGCTCGTTCGGCCGCATGCGCTTGTCGCTCAGCCCTTCCGTGTACTTGCTCACCTCCACCTGCATCCTGCGCGTCCATCACAAATACGAAATAAGAGGAGAAAATTGCCTATTTGCCACTTTCAATGTGGGGCTTCTCAAAATTACCACTTTCAAGATTGTCTTTGTAAAAATGCCATCCAGCTCGTGTGCATCTTGATTACAATGCCATTTTCTCTTTTTCCTTTTTCTTTTTGCAATTCCTGGCACATGAAAAGACCAAACTACCCCTGAATCTTTCAACTGGCACATGGACTAGTTGGGTCGATCGGATTACTGCGAGGCGCTCATCCACGGTTTGCTCGCCGCCGTAGCTCCTTGATGCATGCGCTAGCCACCGCAGCTCGCGACTCTAATTCGCTCATGACTGCGCGAGCAACCGCATCTTGCCGCTGGTGCTCGCCGGCACCGCACTAGCTTGCCCACGCCTGCGCTAGCAACCGCAGCTTGCCGCCGGTGCTCGCCCACATCTACACGTGCGCCGGCGCGGCTGGCCATCGCCTGGCTGGTGCCTGAACGAGCCACCGCAGCTACGCGCCCATGCTCGTCCACGTCTGCACGCACGCCCACCTACGTCGACACAGCTCGTCCTCGCCTGGCTGATGCCCGCGTGAGCCATCGCAGTTCGTCTCTAGTGCTCGTCCACGTCTGCACGTGTCGGCGCAGCTCGCCTCGCTGATGCCTACACGAGACACCGCAGCTCTCCGCTGGTGCTTTCCCACGCCTGCGCGTGCCAGCGCAGCTGCCCTCGCAGAAGGATTTTGTTCCATGTCGTCAGGGCGCTGCGCGCACCACGGTACCGGCAGATGGCCAATGCGAGCGGCGAGTAGATCGGCGGTACGTGGTGTCGAGGAGATGTGGGCTGCGTCTGGCGATTGACGCAAGAAATCCAAGCGACCAAGTATTCTTGGTAGGCAGCACACACTCTCGTCCGCCTCTACTGCAGATCAGATGCCCAAGTACGTGTGGAACTGTGGATAGCACTAGGGGCAGTTTGGCCCTTTCTATTGCTTATAAGTGGGAAAAGAAAAAGGAAATCAATAAAATGAGAGAAATGGCATGGTAATCAAGATGCACACGAGCTGGATGACATTTTTACGAAGCCAATCTTGAAAGTGGCAATTTTAAGAAGCACCAACTGCGACTCCGTCCGTCTTCATGTGCATTGGAGAAGTAAGGTGAGCGCGTGCGTACCCGATGAACTTGATGACCTTGCCGTTGTCGTCGCGGATGGGGGTGACGGTGAGGAGATTCCAGAACGGCGTGCCGTCCTTGCGGTAGTTCAGCAGCCGGCCGCAGAAGCTCTTGCCGGCCTTCACGGCGTCCCTGATCTTGGTCACCTCGTTCTGGTCCGTCTCCGGACCCTGAAGAAACCGGCTGAAGAAAAGCAGAGCTCAAACATGCATCGCACTGATCGATCGACCAAGAAACCGGCGATGATGGCGCACGTACCAGTTGCGTCCGATGATCTCCTTGGCGGAGTACCCGGTCATGGTGTAGAAGCCCGCGCTGGCGTAGATGATGGGGATGTCGGGGCGGGTGGCGTCGGAGACGACGAACGTCTGCTGCAGGTTGGACAGCGCGTCCTTGAGCTCCTGCGACACCCGCGGCAGCGCGTCGGACGACCCGCGCCCCTCCATGGACGGCTTGGCGCTGCCCATGCCGGTGCCGCTGCTGCGGCGGCCCCGCTGCTCCGGCTTGGGCCACCACCCCTGCTGCTTGCTGCCGCTGCCTGAACCGCCTGGCTCCTCGACGATCTCCTTGCCGCTGGACAGCGACGGCGGCGTCGGGAGGGTGAAGCTGGTCTCCTCGCCGGACCCGGACCCGTACCCGGACGGGAACGCCATCCACTTCTCCACTGAGTCGGCTACATCTTTGGAGCTGCCCGCGCCCGCCATGGATTACGTCACGTGCTAGCTGTCGCGACGCCGCCGACGAGACTGATTTGATCAGCGGTGCAACTATGGTGGACCAACCATCTGCTGAGTTTCTGCACTGAAAAGAAGAAACACAAAATTCAGGTATCTCGCAGGCAGTGTTGCTATGATCTTGTCGTAAAATTCATTCAGCAAACCGTGTCCGTGAATTGGGGAGAATGAAGAGAAATCCACTCAAATCGCACATACATTCGAGGCAGTGAACAAGAACAGGCGACAAATTGAGCAACCCACTTTCTACTGTAGTACAGTGACCAATCAAGGGCTCCAAATAAATCGAACAGGGGAGTTGAATATGTGTATTTTTAAGAAAAACACAACCGACTTGTTTGGAGCCCTAGATAAGCCAAGAACTACTTGTAAAATAGAGTACATACCGAACCTGATAGATATAGTACAGTAGAGTGGAACCTACCCTCACTGTTCCATTATCCAAAGCAGACCAACGAAATAGCGTTGGTAGCTTGGCTACGTCCAGCTCCAGCACGGAATAGCGGTGTACAGAGACGGCGAGAACATAAAAGGAAAGCAGCAAGACGACGGGCCAAGCATCAAAGGACACAAGTGCACGGCCCAACCAAAAAGAGCAAAAGGCAGAGGAGGATCAACCGACCTTGAGGAATCAGGTGTCAGGTGCGGCGCCTCCCAATGGCAGAGCAGAACAGAGCAGCTGGATGGATGTAGCTATACAGACGAGGACCTATCTAGTCCGTGCGGAATCAGGTGCTCCCCGGAAAGCAGAGCGGCAGCGGAAAAGAATGGCGGGCGTAGCGCAAGGGAGAGGATAATGCAATCCTGCCCGTGGTCGACTCACGGGCGTCGCCTCGCCCAGGCGCTCCCGTTTTGTGGCCAGCGATGGAGGCACGTACGGACCCCGGCCGGTGCGACACGAGGAGGCGTCGTCGCCAGCGAGCCAGCGAACGAGAGCGCACCGTGGCGTGCATCCGCGGGGCATCGTGCGGACGCGTTTTGCCCCGTGGTGGCCTGGTGGGGGTGACGGCGACGGCGACGGGGAGATTTTTCGGGGCGGGTGTGCGGCCACGGGAGCGCGCGAGGGGATCCAGTGGATGACGGGCTGCCGGGGAGGTCCGCCTGAGCGTCGCTGTCGCGAGGTTGTTCTTGTTCCCGGACGGCGACGGGCGAGATCAGTGTGGCCGGCTGCTGTGGATAGCTAGGAACAATCGGGTACAAATACGATGGGACGACACGCGTTATAAATTGCGCCTTCCCAGCTTGTGCCTTCAAGATCTTCTTTTTCAGCAGTGGAGATTTACGAAGAAAGAGTACGATTTTGCGTATGGATGGGGAAAATTTTCCCGCGTTCTACAAACTTATGTTATGATGAGTGGGTTGTGCTGGGGGTTTGTTGATAGACATCCACTAAGCTTCTCTTGTGGACCGTCCGCTCAGCGCGATTAAGAGAGGAGAGACAAAGGTACGCGTGTTTGCTTGGTGGCTTGTCACAAACTCTCTGGCTACGATGGAAAATAAGGCAAAGAGAAAGATCGAGACTTCTGACATATGCACAATATGTGGTGTGGAACGCGAGGATACTTTTCACGCTTTTTGCAGATGTCCAATGGCCCAAGGATTCTGGCGTGCGACAAGAGCATTGGAGGATGCCCTAGCTGGAAAACATGGAGCATACATGATGGGAGTGGTTGATGCATCTTCTCAACAAGAGCAATGAGGATGAACGACTTCCTATATTGATGATACTATGAAGAACTTGGCATGTACACAATGAGCTGACACATCACAAGCCGGCGACTCTCATTGCTACGTCCCGTCAATTTTTGAATAGTTATATGATGTCGCTTTTATGTTTAAAGCAGAATCCTGCAGCAAATTTTGAGAAAGGGAAGATGATGGTGTACCAGGATGGACGTAGCCATGCATGTCAACCAGTGCAAGTAAAAAATGCAAGTACATGTAAAAGATGGAACCGACCACCGGCGGGCTGGAACAAGCTGCAGACGGAGCGTTCAGGGAGGAGGACAGGACGGGAGGAGCTGGTATGATACTGCGGAATCGTGAAGGACATATCATCTTTGCATCATGCCGTTTTCTTCATACATGTTCTAGCGCCCTTAAAGCGGAAGTTTCAGCATGTGCAAAAGGCATTGCCCTCGCCTTGGAGTGGAGCACAGAGCCTTTTATCGTTGAAACAGATTGTTCTGTGGCTGCTCAAATGCTTATGGATGACACGTCAAATAGATCTTCAGTGGCTGCTTTAGTTGAGGAAGGGAAGCTACTACTTAAGTCTGGGCGTGATTACTCTATAGCACATGTTAGGAGAAGCCAAAATAATGTAGCTCATGCTTTAGCACAAATGAGTAGATCATCTACTCGCACGGCCGTCTGGCTCCGTCATGGCCCAAACGAAATTGGCACTCTTTGCCAAGAGAATTGTAATGAACCACCTTGATTGAAATGAAATTAATATTTTTCGCAAAAAAAAGAGGAGAGACAAAACGGGTGCACTGTTCAATGAAAAAGAAAACCGAATGAAATAGCCTACTCTATCTTGTGACACTTGCAGATCTTTTGCCGATTATCACCTCTAGTACTATCCGAGAGCTACTAAACCCCACCTTATCTCGTACTAGTAGGAATTTCAAAATTCTTGCATCACTTTGTACCCTTTATTTTTCATGATACTCGTAAGAACTTCAAAAAAATTAGGAGTTCGCGCAAGCCAGGTTTTTAAAGGAGTTGGTCCGCCTCCCCTCTCCACCCATCTCCCGATCCCCTCCGCCTCCCTGCCCTCCAGATCCCTCCCGATCCCCTCCGCCTCCCGTCCGCCTCCCCTACCCTCTGCCTTCCCTCCCGCCGCCGACGGATCCCGGCTGAGCAAAGCCCGTGTGGGGGGGGTGATGGCGATGGCGGGGCGTCCCTCCGTCGCGGCTTGGAGGCGTGGTTGTGACAGTGGATCTTGAGCGGGCGCCTCGGGACGACGTGTGTGTGGCCATGGCGCCGGTCACGCAGCGATGTGACCTCCTCTACCTTTGGATATCTTCATCGTCAGTCCAAAGGGATCTGGTCGGTGGGTGTTGCCTCGCGGTGGCTTCTCGGCGGCGGATCAAGTGGAGGAGGAGATGGTGGCCTAGCTGCTGAAGTGGGTGAGGATGCCACCATCGTCGGCGGCGCCCGTGGGTTTCATTTTCCTCGTTGGAGGCGATGGTGGGGGCGTCCCTCGCTCCATTGTTTCCGGGGGAAACCTCATATCTGGAGGAGGCTACCATTGACGGCGGCGCCCGTGAGCGTCGTAGCCCTCGTTGGAAGCGTTGAGGGGCCTGCTAGATCGAATGATGGCGACGTCTTCGTCGTCGCCCCCGTGGGGGCATCATCGTTGGAGACATTCATCGGCTGGACGGACATGTGGACGGCTTGGTGGTTGGACGTCAGTAGGTGGTGGAGCGGTGCTTCATCCTACACATCGATGGCATCGAATCTCGGCGGCGTGGCGCAGTGGAGACTCGACGTCCGATGGGTGGCGATGGACTCGTGCAGGAGGACGACGCTGTCTGGCGTCATGGTCGCGTCGATGGCAGAGAGGTCTGGCAAGGTCGATGCGTCAGTATCTGATCTGAGGATGGATCGATGGATGAAGGAGGTGACGGCCCTTGCAGTGTGCGCATGTGATGCCCACTGAAAGTACGTCGGACCGGTGTGTAATCCAGTCCAGGTATTGTGGCTTGGATGGGGCATCCGGCATTAGATGTTAGGTATTGGTGCGATGTCTGTTTGGTATTAGGCTCGGACATTCGGCACCCCTTCATTACGGAGATAGGAGTAGCGACAGGCGTTGCCAAGATGGTGGCTTCAGGCTTGCTGATGTATTACCTTGTAAGGGCTTTGTGAATAATTAATAAAATAGCTGCATGCATCGCCCAGATGAAGAGGCCGGGGGTACATCCTTCTTTTAAAAAAAGGTTTTTAAAGGAGTAGGAGATTTCGAGCATTGAATACAAAACACTTATTTCTGGGTGAAAATCATGCTAATTAACATCATAATAATCTACTGCGAAGAGAAGATCATGTGGGAAGAAAACAGTTTGTGTAGGAACTTCCAGAGAAGAAGACCGCGTGTGGTATGAGCATCCCCACTCGTACCGATTCTTGTACCATACGGCGCCGCCATCATCTGATCAACTATTTTACACTCGTGTGATCGGATCTCGCAAAGAAGGAACAAAGAGGCCAAAATTCAGGACGGCAATGAGCTGAGTCGGCCCGTCGGGTCGCTGATCCGACCCAAAAACTCGAGGTCAATGGGTCATATGGGTTGGTCTCAAACGAGATTTGGGTCAACAGAACCGACACCGGGTGACCCGCTGGGTCAGCCGGGTCAACCCACCTTATAGTCTTATATCTCACGGCAGCTGCAAATCTCCGCCGCGCCGGCGTTGTCATAGGACCCAATTTTGCGACGCGGACTGTCGTATGAACGCTCGTGTATATAAATAACAAAATTGTCTTGATATGTTTCAATAAGATGTGCAAGTGTAAAATCACAAGTAGGCGACTTGATTTTTTATTAACCATGTATTAGAAATCTTAACTCTTTGTGTTAAAAAAAATCTAATTCTTACACTAGTCGGAGTGAATTAAACCGTGCCTAATTTACACATCTTGTTTGTCCACATGGCAATGTAAAGCAAGAATTTGGGTCGACCCAAAATACTCATCGGGCCTACGAGGCCACTAACTATTCTTTATATGGGACAACCCGTGGCCTCTTGAATTGGCCAGGTTCGGGTCGGTCCATTCCCATCCCGAGCCAAAACCACGAGCCAGAAGTAGAAAAACTCACCTCCAGAAGGATCTAGAGAGGGAATAGGCAGAAGGGCACCACCAAATCATCACCTCGATTAAGGAGACTAAGACATTAACCTTTTGTAAGAGCAAATATCGACTAGAGGAGGGTGAATGGGAGATTTTAAAACTTCTAGTCAATTAAACTATCAGAAGAAAATTGGAGAGGATAAACAAAGTATATAGCAATAGAGAAGACAAACTTTCTAAGCATAGTCTAACACAGAGCAAATTACACATATTGTAACAACAGTGAAGACAAACTAAGACATGTCACATGCAGCTGAATAAAAAGGATCACCGTAATAGTCTTCACAACACAGTCAAAGAACGTAGAGAGGGGAAAGTCTTCACAATAGAGTTCAACATATTGTAGAATTTTGTGGTAAGTAATGTTTGTCAATCCCACAGGAGGTGAATAGGAAGGCACCACAAACCCCGCAACCACGTTGTCACTTACGCAATTCTGTATGCACCCAAACCGGAGTTTGGAAATACTATATGCTATAAGTTACCAGGGAAACAAAATAAAAGGGGTATTATTAAACTACAAACAATAAGGTAAAAATAGGAAATAAAAGAAACTAAGTTAGTCGAGACGGTGCTTGAGCAGTAAAGCGTTATTGAGGGTTCCAAGATCACCACTACTAATATGAACTATCGTAACTCCAATCCACTCTTCACGTGCATAAGCGGGGCAGTTCATGGTACAGAATATGTTCTACTCTAGGTAGACTTCATATCACATACGCCACCGACCATAGTTTATCCACACTAGTTATCACATACGGTTAATTAAGGGTTTCCCGGTGGACGCAGCCAGGTGTGGGCTTCTCTGTTACTCCCCTAACAATTGCAAAGGCGCGAAACTGAGGCGTTTACTGTCACCTCTATTTACCTCGACATCTTAACCTCTACAATGATAGTAAATTAGTAATATGCTTCACAGCCAATCACGGCTATAATGCGAGCGAGTGCTCATCTCAGCATTCGTGACAGCCGCTAACTCGAACATGAACAAGAAGATAATTGACCGCATCAAGTAAATATATAAAGTTCATCCATATCCCTGAGAACTAGTACAACTACTCAAACATGTAAATGGAAGACACAAAAGAGAGAGTCAAGTCACAAGCCAGCATCAAGCCGATGAAGGGAGAATGCATGGTGGTGAGATGGAGACGCGACGGCGGTGGTGATGATGATGGTGACGCTCGTGATGGCGATGAGGGTGGTGCCATTGGAGGTGGCGGGATGGAGATGGCACTGGCACGAAGGCTGGTGGCCGGTGCGCACGATGGTGGAGCCACCTCTTCTTCCTCTTGATCTTGTCCCCTCTTCTATGGTGGTGGAGCAGCAATGGGGTGATGGACCATCCGCGATCGTACCATGCGTCGTCGTTTATCCTGACCATTTGAGGTGATAACTTCCTCATCTGAACTCTGTTTTCAATGTTCTTGGGCTCATTGAAATCACAAGAACGATGCTGGCGCATCTGTGGTATTAGATCTTGATTTGGGGCACCTTAAAAAAATCACTTTTTTTACCTCCTGAAACACCCAAGGCTGGTGTTCGAAGTCCTCCGTATTGAACCCAACCTTGGCCTTTTCATCGTGCTTGGTGCTATGTTGCTCCAAAACACTTGTAGACACGATAAAACAAAGGAAACTAATAAAAAACACTAAGCATGCAATGCTCACAATAAAAGGGTAAAAACCAGTAATCATGCATGGTGGACATATATTTGTTTCAATGGGACATGATATATGAAGAGAACATGCAATTGATGGGGAACGTTGCATGAAAATCAAAAAGTTTCCTAAGAAACACCCAAGATCTAATCTATGAGGTGCATAGCAACGAGAGGGGAGTGAGTCTACGTACCCTTGTAGACCGAAAGCATTAGCGTATTTAACGCGGTTGATTGATACGTCTCCAACGTATCTATAATTTATGAAGTATTCATGCCATGTTTAAAATAATTTTATATGGTTTTGGTATGATTTGATTAGAACTAACCCGGACTGACGTTGTTTTCAGCAGAACTACGGTGGTGTCATTTTTTGTGCAGAAATAAAAGTTCTCAGAATGGGCTGAAAATTTACGGTGATTTTTTGTGGACCAAAAGAGACCCCCGAAGCTTCGTGGGAGGACCAGAAGACCCACGAGGGCACGACAAGCTCGCTAGGCACGCCCTAGCCCCCAGGGTGCTTGGAGCGAGCTTGTCGCTGCCTCGTGGACCCCCTTGACGTGAGACCGACGCCAAAAATTCCTATATACCCAAACCCCCAGAAAGAACCCTAGATGAGAGTTCCGCCGCTGCAAGCCTCTGTGTCCACGAAGACTCAATCAGGACCCATTCCGGCACCCTTCCGGAGGGGGAAATCATCACCGGAGGCCATCTTCATCATCCCGACGGCCACCATGATGAGGAGGGAGTAGTTCACCCTCGGGGCTGAGGGTATGTACTAGTAGCTATGTGTTTGATCTCTCTCTATCGTGTTCTTGATTTGGCACGATCTTGATGTACTACGAGCTTTGTTAATATATTTGGATCTTATAGTGTTCTTCCGTCTCTACCTTCTTGTGATGAATTGAATCTTTTCCTTTGAGGTTTTGTTATGTCGGATTGAATCTTTTGAACGTGAGAGCACTTGATGTATGTCTTGCGATGGGATATCCGTGGTGACAATGGGATGTTCTATTTATTCACTTGATGTATGTTTCGGTTATCAACTTGCGGATTCCCGTGGTGACATTGGGGTAATCTATGCATAGGGGTTGATATGCGTTTTCATATTCCTTTCTCCGATAGAATCTTGGGGTACTCTTTGAAGTTCTTTGTGTTGGATTGAATATTATGAATCTGAGGTTGTTTGATGCATATCGTATAATCAACTCATGAATACTTGTGGTGACATTGGAGTATCTAGGTGACATTAGAGTTGGTTGATGTGTATCATATGGTCATATTTTCGCACGAACTCTAGGGCTATTTGTGATATTTATAGGAATAGCTCAATGGATTGATGGGAAAGAATAACTTTAAGGTGGTTTCGTACCCTACAAACAATTTCATCTTATATTCTCCGTGATAGGAGCTTTGGAGTGATTCTTTGTTGCATGTTGAGGGATTGTCATATGATCCAATTATGTTATCATTGTCGAAAGATTTTACACTAGTGAAAGTATGAACCCTAGGCCTTGTTTTCAAGCATTGCAATACCGTTTTTGCTCAATTTTGTTACTAGTTACCTTGCTGTTTTTATATTTTCATATGACAAAAACCTATATCTACTATCCATATTACACTTATATCACCATCTCTTCGCTGAAATAGTGCACCTATACAATTTACCATTGTATTGGGTGTGTTGGGGACACAAGAGACTCTTTGTTATTTGGTTGCAGGGTTGTTTGAGAGAGACCATCTTCATCCTACGCCTTCCACGGATTGATAAACCTTAGGTCATCCACTTGAGGGGAATTTGCTACTGTCCTACAAAACTCTGTGCTTGGAGGCCCAACACGAGTCTACAAGAACAAATTGTGTAGTACGCATCAAACTCTTTTCTGGCGCCGTTGCCGGGGAGGTGAGTGCTTGAAGGTATATCTTTAGATCTTGCAATTGAATCTTTTATTTTCTTGTTTTATCACTAGTTTGGTGTATAAAAAGGAAACTACAAAAAATGGAATTGAGGTTGCCTCATATTATTCATCTTTATCATGTCTTTCTTGAAAATGATGGATCGGAAAATTGTGCTCAATTGATAGAAGGGTTCAATAAACTGTTTGGCATAAAATCTTTGAATGATGAGCATAATTGCAATGTTGCTAGTATGAACTCTTTGAATATCCATGATGCTAATGATGTGCAAAGCCATAAGATTGTGGATGCTATGCTTTGATGAAGACGATATTTTTAGTCCCCCAAGTTTTGATGTGCAAATTTTTTATGATGATTGCATGCCTCCTATTTATGATGATTACAATGATGAATGTGGGTTTGGAAGAGTGTCAACTCTAGGTAATGATCCCACTATTTTGGAGGGTGTTGAATCTTATTGTAATATTTATAAAAGTGGATTTGAAGAGGTCATGACTTTATTTAGTGATGAATCCACTATTTTGGAAGAGGTCTTAATTGATTATGAGAACAAAGTTGCTATCTATGATGATTATTATGATGACATGTATGCTATAAAGAATAATGATAACCATGAAACTTGTCATCATGATTTTAATGTTCAAATTTATTATGTCAATCAAGTATCACATGATAATTATTTGGTTGAGTTTGCTCCCACTATTATGAATGAGAAGGAATTTGCTTATGTGGACACTACTGCAGGATGCTGCTAACGTGATACTACGATCAGAGACCCTTTGACGAAACTGTGTGCGATGCATTAATCGCAAACGGTGATTAAAAAACGTCAAAAAAGATGCAAAACGTTTGCGATGAAGGATACATCAAACACGGTTCAGATTTTAATTGCGTGTGCGATGCGAGGCATACTGTTCAGTCGAATTAACTATTTATGATGAGGCAGAACAAAAGAAACGGGCAGCCAGATGAAGGCATATGCGATATACGGCATACAGTTCACTCGGATAAACTGTTTGTGATGAGGCGGAACAACAAAAACGGGCAGCTAGATGAAGGTGTGTGTGATATACGGCATATAGTTCACTCGGATGAACTGTTTGTGATTAGGCAACACAAAAGAAACGGTCAGCCAGATCAAGGTGTGTGCGATATACGGCATACGGTTCACTCGAATGAACTGTTTTCGATTAGGCAACGCAACAGGAACGGTTCAGCCAGATCAAGGTGTGTGCAATGGAGGGCATACAGTTCATTCCGATAAACTATTTGTGTTGAGCCAAGAGAACAGAAACGTTTCACATAAACAAGATGTGTGTAATACGCGGCAAACATCCAATTACATAGGTGGCTAGTACACACATGATATTTCCACACACCAAAGTAAACTATTACATGCATAATTAATTAGGATAAACGATCATCTGATCATCATCTACTTCTTGTGCTTGCTCGATGTTCCTTCTATGCTAAGTTTCCATTAATTGATGGAGTTTTATGAACACGCCACCGTTTCCCGCCATTTCCTCACAGGTTTCCCGCCACCCAGCGATATTGCGCATAAACCTAGGCGGTGCGCGACGCACGGAGGCAACAAGCGCAGCCTGTAGCACATCCACCTTTTCCAAGCATGCCAACCCACCAAAGCATCGCCTCTGCCATCAACCTCATCGACGAGGAAAATGAGAAGGCGCCATGACCCGTCGAGGCCGAGGCGCTCCCCGGCAATGCGATGGACCACACCGTGATGCGCATCATCGCCAGGGTTGAGCAGACCCTTGGCGCATGGCGCTTCAGCGCCGCGGATCAAGATAGGCATGTCAGTGCAGAGAGGCTGCAGCTCGCTGCACAACATGATCGATGGCACACCGCAGAGCAAGCTAGGCGCCTCCGTGCCAATAGGCTGCGGCTCACCGCACGGCGAGACCGTTGGAGCACCGCAAAGCGAGAGGCACGGTGCGCCGCACAGCAAGAGCGGATCCATCGGCGCTTGCCTGCTGTCGACAGGGCGTCGCAGCTGGGTACACGTCCCGTCAGTACCCCCATTCCTCGTCAGGAGTGGGCAGAGGCCCTCTGCGCCGTACTTGCACCAGACTCCCGCCGCGCCGTTCACCTTGTCCGCGGCCCGCTCGATGCCAACACGCTGGTCGGTAGGCTCGACCACCTCCTTGGCCCAGGTGTCCACCTGGGCGCAGTAGAGGAACATGGCCGTTGCATCCTCGAGCTGGTGATCTCCGATGAAATAGCCAACTTGGAGCTCGAGATCGCGCTCCAGATGTACCGCGAGCGTGTCGACCACTTGGACGAACGCCTGCACGAGTTCAGGCAGAGCCAAGAGCTACCGTAGGCAAGGGCTGCTGGTCATGGTCTCATGGACGTGTTTTATTTTGTTGAGTCGTTTCGACGTGGATCGCTATGTATTCACAGCAATCATAATATTGCTCTGTTTCAATGTGTGTACTCTGTTTTCCGTTTTTATATGTTCTGTTTCAATGTGTGTGTATATGCTTTTCATTCTGTATATGTGGATAATAACATCTAGATACAAATTAGTATTAAAAAATAGATAGAAAATGGAATTCATAATATATATTAATTGTTCATTAGTTCATCACATAATATATATAATATCATCACATATACGTGATGATACTTAACTACTAGGTATAATGCACAAAATTGAAAACGAACAATACTAAAACTAATAATCCTTCCTGGGGGCAGTATTTCGGCAGCCCCTCGCCAGCAGCTCCCTAGTGCGCGGCGTCTTCCCAGCGTGGAGGCAGTACTCCACCTCCTTCGCTTCGCAGCACTTGACGTACCGATCTGCCTCTTGCTGGTGGACGAGCGCGAACGATCTTGCCATTTCGTTGGGCGCCCACCGGAGCTCCTCGTCGGTGGCACACTGGAGTTTATCGCCCACCTCCATGCAGCGATGAGGCACCTAGCGCCTTTGACCTTCCTCACAAAGTACCTGTCTTCGTACACCTCCTCCGCACGACGACGCGCCCGCCCCCAAAGTTCCACCGCCTCCTTTTTCCGGGCGGCATCACAGGCTTCACAGGCCGCCTGGTACCTGTCTTCCTCCTCCGCCATCTCCTTCTTGAACGCCACTTGCCTGGCTTTCTTAGCCGGTGGCAGCGACTTCCACAGAGAATGATTGTACTGGCCCCAAAACCACTCCAAAGTTGGGGGGTCCGGCGCAACCTCGTCCGGCGGCGCGTAGGGGTCCTTCTCGTCACTGCTCTTCGACTGAGCGTCCTCGAGGGACGGGCCTCCTCGTCGGCTCGTGGGCAGATCGGCGGCGCCATGGCCGAGATTTGAGAGAGAGAGAGAGAGGGCGACTGAGGGAAGGATGTAGATGAGAAAGCAGGCGGGACGACGTGAGCAAGGTGGTATTTATTGGCGGCCGGAATCTAGATCGGCGGGAACAGTACACACGCCGGGCGCCGGAATTTACGAGTACTGTAGTTTGAATTACACACGATTCCCGCAGCAAAATCCGTGTGTGAACTTAATAGCTGACGGTTTCCAATACAGAACCCTGTCTAATTAATAACCCGCGCCACTCACCTTCCAAACCTCGAGGCACGAAATAGAGTGCCAATCATGTGGGGGCCAGTTGTCTTGCCAGATCTTTACATTTTCTTTTTTGAACACCAGATATTTACATCGTCTGATGGTTTTTTAATTTTTTGGAATTTAAATGCCATGGCACTCCATGCATGTGTCTAAGCCGTGACACCAATATGTTTGAAAATTCGTTCCAATTTACTGCACATGCAATTAACTCGCACACAAGTACACACATATTTTTTTTAAACCATTATGGTTAGCCGCTTCATGTAGATGTAGTTCAAATTTGGATTACGCTCATTAAATGGCTAGAAAATCACTTAAACGTCTTAAAAAGGTCAAATGACCCCTGATTTTTTTTAATTTTTGACATAACAGTTGTATTGGTGCATGTTAACTGTAGAAATTTTTTGAAGCCCATAAGAGGAAGCTATCGCCCGTTCGTCATCAAACATGCATTGTTCCCTCTCGAAACCACGAGCCTTCTAGTGAGTTGCTCCGGTTTGTGAGGGGTGTGTGTCCAAACTTTCGTCAAACAGGCCAATTTTTTTACCACACCATCTTGGTGGGATGACATTACGTCAAGTAAGGTTTCATGTGTTTCTGATAATTTTTTTAATTTTTGGAATTTGAATGGCATGGCGCTCCATGCATGTGTGTCCATGCCGTGACACCAATATGTTTGAAAATTCCTTCCAATTTACTGCATAAAGAATTAACTCGCACATAAGTACACAAAAATATGATTTTTCAAACTGTTATGGTTAGCCGTTGCATGTAGATGTAGTTCAAATTTGAATTACGGTCATTAAATGGCTAAAAAATCACTTAAATGTCTTTAAAAGGTCAAATGACCCCTAGAATTTTCCAAATTTTCACATGACAGTTGTATTAGTGCATGTTAAATGTAGAAAAAAATTGAAGGCCATAAGAGGAAGCTATCTCATGTTCATCATCAAACATGCATTGTTCCCTCTCGGAACCACGAGTCTTCTAGTGAGTTGCTCCAGTTTGTGAGGGGTGTGTGTCCAAACTTTCGTCAAATAGGCCAATTTTTTTACCACATCATCTTGGTGGCATGACATTACATCCAGCAAGGTTTCATGTTTTTCTGATCACTTTTTAATTTTTTGGAATTTAAATGCTATGACACTCCATGCATGTGTCCATGCCGTGACACCAATATGTTTGAAAATTCCTTCTAATTTACTGCACATGGAATTAACTCGCACACAAGTACACAAATATGATTTTTCAAACCGTTATGGTTAGCTATTGCATGTAGATGTAGTTCAAATTTGAATTATGGTCATTAAATGGCTAGAAAATCACTTAAATGTCTTTAAAAGGTCAAATGACCCCTAGAATTTTCCAAATTTTCACATGACAGTTGTATTAGTGCACGTTAAATGTAGAAAAAAATTGAAGGCCATAAGAGGAAGCTATCTCCCGTTCGTCATCAAACATGCATTGTTCCCTCTCGGAACCACGAGCCTTCTAGTGAGTTGCTCCGGTTTGTGAGGGGTGTGTGTCCAAACTTTCGTCAAACATGCCAATTTTTTTACCACATCATCTTGGTGGCATGACATTACATCAAGCAAGGTTTCGTGTGTTGCTGATCTTTTTTTAATTTTTTGGAATTTAAATGCCATGGCACTCCATGCATGTGTCCAGGGCGTGAGACCAATATGTTTGAAAATTCCTTCCAATTTACTGCACATGGAATTAACTCGCACACAATTACACTAAAATATGATTTTTCAAACCGTTATGGTTAGCCGTTGCATGTAGATGTAGTTCAAATTTGAATTACGGTCATTAAATGGCTAGAAAATCACTTAAATGTCTTTAAAAGGTCAAATGACCCCTAGAATTTTCCAAATTTTCACATGACAGTTGTATTAGTGTACGTTAAATGTAGAAAAAAATTGAAGGCCGTAAGAGAAAGCTATCTCCCATTCGTCATCAAACATGCATTGTTCTCTCTCGGAACCACGAGCCTTCTAGTGAGTTGCTCCGGTTTGTGAGGGGTGTGTGTCCAAACTTTCGTCAAACATGCCAATTTTTTTACCGCATCATCTTGGTGGCATGACATTACATCAAGCAAGGTTTTCATGTTTTTCTGATTTTTTTTTAATTTTTTGGAATTTAAATGCCATGGCACTCCATGCATGTGTCCAGGGCGTGAGACTAATATGTTTGAAAATTCCTTCCAATTTGCTGGACATGAAATTAACTCGCACACAAGTACACAAAAAATATGATTTTTCAAACCGTTATGGTTAGCCGTTGCATGTAGATGTAGTTTAAATTTGAATTACGGTCATTAAATGGCTAGAAAATCACTTAAATGTCTTTAAAAGGTCAAATGACCCCTAGAATTTTCCAAATTTTCACATGACAGTTGTATTAGTGCATGTTAAGTGTAGAATTTGAAGGCCATAAGAGGAAGCTATTTCTTGTTCATCATCAAACATGCATTGTTCCCTCTCGGAACCACAAGCCTTCTAGTGAGTTGCTCCGGTTTGTGAGGGGTGTGTGTCCAAACTTTCGTCAAACAGGCCAATTGTTTTACCACATCATCTTGGTGGCATGACATTACATCAAGCAAGGTTCCATGTTTTTCTGATCATTTTTTAATTATTTGGAATTTAAATGACATGGCACTCCATGCATGTGTCCATGCCATGACACCAATATGTTTGAAAATTCCCTATAATTTACTGCACATGGAATTAACTCGCACACAAGTACACAAATATGATTTTTCAAACCGTTATGGTTAGCTGTTGCATGTAGATGTAGTTCAAATTTGAATTACGGTCATTAAATGGCTAGAAAATCACTTAAATGTCTTTAAATAGTCAAATGACCCCTAGAATTTTCCAAATTTTCACATGACAGTTGTATTAGTGCACGTTAAATGTAGAAAAAAATTGAAGGCCGTAAGAGGAAGCTATCTCCCGTTCGTCATCAAACATGCATTGTTCCCTCTCGGAACCACGAGCCTTCTAGTGAGTTGCTCCAGTTTGTGAGGGGTGTGTGTCCAAACTTTTGTCAAACATGCCAATTTTTTTACCACATCATCTTGGTGGCATGACATTACATCAAGCAAGGTTTCATGTGTTTCTAATCTTTTTTTAAATTTTTGGAATTTAAATGCCATGGCACGCCATGCATGTGTCCAGGGCGTGAGACCAATATGTTTGAAAATTCCTTCCATTTTACTGCACATGGAATTAACTCGCACACAAGTACACAAAAATATGATTTTTCAAACCGTTATGGTTAGCCGTTGCATGTAGATGTAGTTCAAATTTGAATTATGGTCATTAAATGGCTGGAAAATCACTTAAATGTCTTTAAATGGTCAAATGACCCCTAGAATTTTCCAAATTTTCACATGACAGTTGTATTAGTGCACGTTAAATGTAGAAAAATTTTGAAGGCTATAAGAGGAAGCTATCTCATGTTTGTCATCAAACATGCATTGTTCCCTCTCCGAACCACGAGCCTTCTAGTGAGTTGCTCCGGTTTGTGAGGGGTGTGTGTCCAAACTTTCGTCAAACAGGCCAATTTTTTTACCACATCATCTTGGTGGCATGACATTACATCAAGCAAGGTTTCATGTTTTTCTGATCATTTTTTAATTTTTTGGAATTTAAATGCCATGACACTCCATGCATGTGTCCATGCCGTGACACCAATATGTTTGAAAATTCCTTCTAATTTACTGCACATGGAATTAACTCGCACACAAGTACACAAATATGATTTTTCAAACCGTTATGGTTAGCTGTTGCATGTAGATGTAGTTCAAATTTGAATTACGGTCATTAAATGGCTAGAAAATCACTTAAATGTCTTTAAAAGGTCAAATGACCCCTAGAATTTTCCAAATTTTCACATGACTGTTGTATTAGTGCACGTTAAATGTAGAAAAAATTTGAAGGCCGTAAGAGGAAGCTATCTCCCGTTCGTCATCAAACATGCATTGTTCCCTCTCGGAACCACGAGCCTTCTAGTGAGTTGCTTCGGTTTGTGAGGGGTGTGTGTCCAAACTTTCGTCAAACATGCCAATTTTTTTACCGCACCATCTTGGAGGCATGACATTACATCAATCAAGGTTTCATGTGTTTCTGATCTTTTTTTAATTTTTTGGAATTTAAATGCCATGGCACTCCATGCATGTGTCCAGGGTGTGAGACCAATATGTTTGAAAATTCCTTCCAATTTACTGCACATGGAATTAACTCGCACACAAGTACACAAATACGATTTTTCAAACCATTATGGTTAGCCGTTGCATGTAGATGTAGTTCAAATTTGGATTACGGTCATTAAATGGCTAGAAAATCACTTAAATGTCTTAAAAAGGTCAAATGACCCCTGAATTTTCCAAATTTTGACACGACAGTTGTATATTAGTGCACGTTAACTGTAGAAAATTTTTTAGCCCGTAAGAGGAAGCTATCGCCCGTTCATCATCAAACATGCATTGTTCCCTCTCGGAACCACGAGCCTTCTAGTGAGTTGCTTCGGTTTGTGAGGGGTGTGTGTCCAAACTTTCGTCAAACATGCCAATTTTTTTACCACATCATCTTGGTGGCATGACATTACATCAAGCAAGGTTTCATGTGTTTCTGATCTTTTTTTAATTTTTTGCAATTTAAATGCCATGGCACTCCATGCTTAATTGTGTCATAGCCGTGAGACCAATATGTTTGAAAATTCCCTCCAATTTACTGCACATGGAATTAACTCGCACACAAGTACACAAATATGACTTTTCAAATTGTTATGGTTAGCTGTTGCATGTACATGTAGTTCAAATTTGAATTATGGTCATTAAATGGCTAGAATATCACTTAAATATCTTAAAAGGTCAAATGACCCCTGAAATTTTCCAAAATTTGACATGATAGTTGTATTAGTACTACAAATTTTCTCATACATTTAAAACACCATCCGTTGCCACTTTACTCCAAATTCGTCTTTCACAGCTAATAAAAAATATCAACAACATCACACACAGTTTTTTGTAGGAACCGTTTGCGATGAAAATTCGTGGGTCTATTAAAGTCTTCCTCCTTAAGCTTCGCCGGCTTGTCTGCTCCAGTGTCGTCAACCCCCGAATCCACAAATCCCGATCCCCATTCCTGCAACCCCTTCTTGCAAAGATGACGCTGTGGAAACGCTTCGTGAAGGCCCGTACGGTGGCCGCGTCCTCCCCGAGCACTGCCGCCTGTGCCAAGAGCATGGCCGCCTACGCCGAGAGTGCCGCCGCCTCAGCATTGAGCACGGCCGCATCCGCTGAGAGGGCGTGTGCAGCAGCAGCCAGGGCAGCTGCAGCAGCCGAGACGGCTGCAGCTACTGCTGCGACGACGGCTGCAAATGCCGAGAGCGCTCGAGCTGCCGGCCGTACCGCCGATGTTGCCCTGGCCCGGGTCGAGGCCATCCACGCCAAGATTGAGGACGCACACGCCAAGATATTCCAGGCCACCTCGGAATCCAGCATGCAACCCACATCCGAAAAGGCGGCGGTGGCCATGGAGCACCTGCTTCCTCATGAGATCGCCGAGCGGGAGCTGGAGATGCAGGAGGCGACGGAGATCGAGGAGCGCCAGGAGGAGGAGTTGCGCGTGGCCGAGGTCGAGGTAGAGAAGAGTCTGTCCGTCGAGGAATTGGCGGTGGAGTACCAACGCGAGCTCTAGCGCAGCCACTACTACGAGTACTACAACCTTGAGGGCGGCGCCGAGGACGAGGACGAGGACGCGGTCGACTTCAGCAGGGGGGACGCGGAGTCCACCAACGGCGGCATGTTGCCAGGACAAGTCATCGACGTCTCATCTCACACCGGCGATGCATAGACCGGCGAGGCGGCGGCTTTATTAAAATTATGCGTACTTAGGCTTTGTTTTTAATGCTGGTCTTTTGTTAGAGCAATGTTTAGGTCAACTGGCTCTGTTTAATTACTAAAATTTCTCGATTCAGTAAGTGTGGTCTGTGTGCTGTACGCTCTTTTGTGTGCCCAAATTAGCAAGCGATGTTAAATTATGCAATGACGTGGATGAGGACAGTACTCAGGGAAATTTCCACCAAAATTTGAATTATCAAACTCATCCCATGCGCGTAAAGCAGAAGAATCGTTTGCGATGCACACAATCGTTCAAAGTGAATGTGTCCGGCGGCACCGCGCGCAAAGTTTCCCTCCACATTTCGAAATTTTTGGCCTACCGCCAAAATATCTACCCCACCCCCTTTTCTCCCTGACCACAAGTCACATTTCCCATGTTTCCTCCTTCCTTCCTTCCTAAGCTATAGCCGCTTTCTCGCTTGCTTCCTCGCTCTCGCCGTCTCGCATCCTACCGCCGGGGTTGCCATGGTCTTCTTCAATGACCTCTCCAGCGGTTCCTCCTCCGACGACGACTCCTTCACCACCCGGGTATGCATCTCTTCTCTCTCTTGGGCTATGACTTGGAATGAAGGATTTTAACCTGGCGGTTGATTTGACTCATTTCTTCCTCTTGTAGCTCCCTAGGACCATCAGTTGCAATGAATGGAGCGGGGTGGCTGAAGATCTGTCTGCTCGTTGTCACCATAAATCCCCATGCGTGAAGCTAATTGCGTTTGAATCTGTGGATAGTGGGAGGAAGTTTCTGGCATGTGCAGATAAAGTTAGCCCCACTTTCGTTGTTACAAATCATTTGTTAAATGTGATTCAGACACTGTCACTGTGCTATGTTAAGACAGTGTCACAGTTTGTACCTAGTATCTAAAAATGTTGCCATCTCATCAGCGGTGCCATTAGAAAATTATTTGGCACCGCTTCAGCAGTTTATGCAGCCAACTTTGGTCCACACATCCGAGCAGCCAAGCAGTAAAATACTAAATCTTTATGGCACGAAGGAACTGGGCATCAGAGCAACTAGGTGCTCCGGAGTCCGAGTCCCTGATTTTTTTCCGCTGCATCGGCTAGCCAGTGCAGGGCACCGGTGCGAAATGTAGCAACAATTGTCTTTACACCGGTTTTGGCATACATAGTGGACCGCCTTAGTGCTATTAGTTCTATGTTACTAAATTTGTGCATGTACACACCTGTTAGTATCAATTTGCTGTCATCCAAACACTGTCGCTATGCTGTTGCAGTTATATTTAGCTTCCTCATAAAATGTTCAATTTGTTATTTATAGTACATGAGTAAGAACTTGTAGCGTCGTTGTAGTTAATTATAGCTTCTGATGTTTCAGAATTTGGTTGTTGTCTCAGTAGCAATTAATTCATTTGCACATTGATCTTTTTGAGAAGATATGTCATAATTAACCTATTTATTCAGTTTTTCAAAATAAGTATTGGTGATTTTCTATGTTGCTATAAACCCATTTCCCCTACAATTGTTACTGATCTAGTTTTAAATATTATAGAATGAATGGAAGTGTTCTTACCTGGAGTGGGTTGATCAAGAGTGGCCACAGTCTTTGAAGATGTGCCTAGCAAAGCTCTGGAGCATGTATGAGGAAGAGAACAGAGGCAGGCTTAGAGAAAGTGTTGTCAACGCTGAAGAATATTTGAAGATGCGGGATAAAAAGAGGAAGGTGGAGAATGAGCTCAGATTTTTTAAATCAGACTTTACTAAGATGGTGTTGGCGAAGGAGGAGGCACTTTCCCAGTTGGCCAGTGCAAAATAGGTTCTTACTGAACTGAAAGCAGAGGTGGATAAGACGAGTCTGGATGATCTCGATTAGGGAAATGAATATATTGTTCTTATGAAGCTGAACTAGCTATATGCTGTACTGTGCTGTTTTCAGGTAGCTATCGTACTGTGATGTTAAAATATATTTATGTGCCTGATATGAAATTGGCAAACAGTTGTTCGATATGAAATGTGAATTTGCGTAATACTGAAATTATTAATTGTAAACTAATAAACTTGCTAAATGGGTCATGGAACTTTGCAAACGGTTCTAGCAGTAAAAGCGCTTGTGATGGATAGCCCAATGCCATACAGTTTTCTTCATCAAATCGTGTGTGATATAGTTAAATAAAAGCAAATGGTTAATCGAGGCAGAGCGTGTGTGATAGTTACACCTATCACACACGAGCCTATACATAAAACTGTGTGGGATGTATATACGAACGGAAACGTTTTCCCTGAATTAACTGTGTAGGATGTACATACGAACAGAAACGTTTTCCCTGGATTGACTGTGTGGGATGTACATAAGAACGGAAACGTATTCCTTGGATTGACTGTGTGGAATGTACATAACAAACGGAAACGTTGTTTGGGACTGACTGTGTGGGATGTAATTACGACCGGAACCGATTGGGCCTGTATAATCGTATTTGATCGCTCGCCCGTCGCACACGACCTCATTTTGCCGAGCGTGTGTCCCAGGAGGGCCTATCCCCGACGGTTTCTGGGTCATGTGAGAAGGACCCCTTATCGCAGTCACTCACTAGGCGACGGTTCAGAACGCCGTCGCGGAAAGGGGTTAAAAACCGTTTGTATAGCACCTCGCTGTACCAGCGGGAGAGTGATAAAAATTCTATGCTTGTGGATCATGAAAAGAATGCTTTATGTGATAACTATATTGTTGAATTCATTCATGATGCTACTGAAAATTACTATGAGAGAGGAACATATGCTTGTAGGTATTGCAATAATATGAAGTTTCCTCTCTATGTGTTGAAAATTTTGAAGTTATGCTTGTTTTGCCTTCCTATGCTAGTTGATTCTTGTTCCCATAATTTATTTTCTCACAAAATCCCTATGAATAGGAAGTGGGTTAGACTTAAATGTGCTTGCCATGTGATTCATGATGCTCTATTTGTGTTTCAATTCTTTACTTCTATGTGAGCATCATTGAAATCATCATGCCTAGCTAAAAAAGCATTAAACAAATGCGCTTGTTGGGAGACAACCCAATATTTATACCTACTTTTTGTGTGTTCACATGATTAAGCTACTGTAGTAATAATGTTTTATAGCTTTTGTTTCAATAAAGTGCCAAGTAATGCCTTTGGGATAGTGTGATAGTTGACTTGATTCTGTGCAAAAGCAGAAACTTCTGCGTCGAGTAACAGAATTGTTTAAAACCACTAGAGCATTGAAAAATTCTAAGTTTTTTACACATTATTGATGTATAAATCTCCTATGTTTTCCTAATGTTTTAGAATATTTGGAGTTACGTAAGTATAGTCATTATTCATATCTTTACAGACTGTTCTGTTTTTGGCAGATTCTGTTTGCAATGCATAGTTTGCTTGTTTTATGGTTTCTATGGCTTATATTGCTTAATATAAATTATGGAAATTATATAGTATAGTAGCCATTATGTGGAAACAATTATGAATCTTGTCTTCGACAGTACCCAAGTGAATGATTTGTTTTACTATACTAACCCATCTCACGAAATTCCGTTAAGTTTTGTGTGATTGAAGTTTTCAAGTTTTAGGTGAGATATCGATATGAGAAGAATGAAGAGTGGCAAGAACCTAAGCTTGGGGATTCCTAAGGCACCCCAAGGTAATATTCAAGGAAGACCCAAGCAACTAAGCTTGGGGATGCCCCGGAAGGCATCCCCTCTTTCGTCTCCAACATTATCGGTAACCTTACTTGGGGCTATATTTTTATTCGTCACATGATATGTATTTTGCTTGGAGCATCATTTTATTTTATTAGGATTTGCTTGCTCTTATTTAGAGTAATGTTTTTCATCTCTTACTTCAATAAAAATGTCAAGTATAGCCTTTACCATGCTTATTTTGCAAGTCTATATGTTGCTGTTTGAAAACAGAAAGTTTGTTGTTATGTTTTGAATATTTGTGAACAGTCAGAATATGATAAAATTTTGAAATTTTTACACAGTGAGATATAACAAATTTTCTACAGCGTGGTAATTTTTTCGAATTTTTGGAGTTAGGGAAGTATGAATATTATTTCACTCTTTACAGACTGTCCTGTTTAGACAGATTACTGTATGTTTGCATTGTTTGCATATGTTTTCTTGTTTAATGATTCTATTTGAGGATAGGAGTATTAAATATGCAGAGGCATTTAGTATGAAATGTGAAATTATAATTTTAGTGATTTGCTACAGTAGAGAATGATAAGGTTTTGCATTGATTTATACTAACTTATCTCACGAGTTCTTGTTGAGTTTTGTGTGGATGAATTTTTTAAGAATTAGGGAAACCGTGATATAAGAGGAATTAAGGAGACAAAAGAGCTCAATCTTGGGGATGCCCAAGGCATCCCTAGTTAATATTTCAAGAAGTCTCAAGCATCTAAGCTTGGGGATGCCCGGTTGGCATCCCACCTTTCTTCTTCAACAATGATCAGTCAGTTTTGGTTGAGCCTAAGTTTTTGCTTCTTCACATGATATGTGTTATCCTTGGAATGTCATTTTATTTTGTTTTGCTTGCTGTTTGAATAAAATACTTAAGATCTAATTTTTTTTAATGAGAGAGAGTCTTCACATAGCTACTTAATTATTTGACTACTCATTGATCTTCACTTGTATCTTTTTGGAGTAGTTTGTCATTTACTCTCGTGCTTCACTTATATCCTATGAGTAAATGGTTGAATGAATTAAATATCATAAATCTGAAATTATATATGTTTCATATGCTTATCCCATGGGGAGTAATTACTTCACATATTAGAAGTATAGGTGGTAAAATTTATTGAAAGTTAGCAAACACAACATTGGTCACTTGAACAATTCATGAAAGAATATTAAAGGAAGAGAGATTCCACATATAAATATACTATCTTGGACATCTTCTATGATTGTGATCCCCATTAATATTTTCAAACTTGAGCAAATTAGCTGAAGTTGGACAAGGAAGAGAACGTAATGAGTTATGTTTGGGTATATTTGTATAGAAGTTATATTGTTATGGATCCTCCAACATGTGGTTCTTGCTTAGGATCTTTTGCTAGCCAAAAATTCGTACTAAGTAGAGATACTACTTGTGCATCCAAAACCCTTAAACCCAGTTTCTTGCCATAAGTGTCCACCATATCTACCTATGGATTGAATAAGATCCTTCAAATAAGTTGTCATCGATGCAAAAAGCAATAATAATTGCTCCTAAATATGTATGATCTTTTATTGTATGGGAAAATAAGTGTTGTACGAACTTGTGATGGTAAAGAAATAAAAGCGAGGGACTGCATAATAAAGGTTGCTATCACAAAGGGCAATATAATGTGACGTTTCTTTGCATTAAGGGTTTGCACATCCAAAAATAAAAAGTGCATGACAACCTCTGCTTCCCTCTGCGAAGGGCCTATCTTTTACTTTTATGTATTTACTTTTATGCAAGAGTCAATAGTATTCCTTCTCATTTCAACCTCAATTATTCTCTAGTTGGCAACATATATGACCATTCAAATATATTTGATCATGAATTACTATTGTTGACAATTATCTATATGATAAATAAGATGGGAGGCGAAACATTAAGCCCCTATCTTTCTCTGTGTTTGATGGATGCTATTTGTTCTAAAAATATGCTTTGAGTGTTAGCAATCATGGAATACTATGTGATAGTTGAGTATGTGGAATTTGCTAAATCAAAGCTCTTACATAGACCCTTCCTGAAAATAAGATGAATTGCAATTGTTTGATGATTGAGAATATAGTTTGTTGGTTTTCAAAAAAGTTTATGGTCTATACTTTAACATGTGAATAGCTTGCTACTTGATCATGAGAAGTTTTATGAGATGAGCTACTGTTTATGATATATAATGATGCTAGAAAAAGTGTTTGGAACTATCATTGATCAAACTTGTGCACTTGCTAGCATTGACACTTCATAAATTATTTCTTTTATCATTTACCTACTCGAGGACGAGCAGGAATTAAGCTTGGGGATGCTGATGCGTCTCCAACGTATCTATAATTTATGAAGTATTCATGCCATGTTTACAACAATTTTATAAGGTTTTGGTACGATTTGATTAGAACTAACCCGGACTGACGCTGTTTTCAGCAGAACTACCGTGATGTCATTTTTTGTGCAGAAATAAAAGTTCTCGGAATGGGCTGAAAATTTATGGTGATTTTTTGTGGACCAAAAAAGACCCCCGAAGCTTCGTGGGAGGACCAGAATACCCACGAGGGCACGACAAGCTCGCTAGGCACGCCCTACCCCCAGGGTGCTTGGAGCGAGCTTGTCGCTGCCTCGTGGACCCCCTTGACGTGAGACCGACGCCAAAAATTCCTATAAATACCTAAACCCCCAGAAAGAACCCTAGATGAGAAGTTCCACCGCCGCAAGCCTCTGTATCCACGAAAACTCAATCAGGACCCCGTTCTGGCACCCTGCCGGAGGGGGAAATCATCACCGGAGGCCATCTTCATCATCCTGACGGCCACCATGATGAGGAGGGAGTAGTTCACCCTCGGGGCTGAAGGTATGTACTAGTAGCTATGTATTTGATCTCTCTCTCTCTCTCGTGTTCTTGATTTGGCACGATCTTGATATACCGCGAGCTTTGTTAATATATTTGGATCTTATGGTGTTCTTCCCTCTCTACCTTCTTGTGATGAATTGAATCTTTTTCTTTGAGGCTTTGTTATGTTGGATTGAATCTTTTGGATGTGAGAGCACTTGATGTATGTCTTGTGATGGGATATCCGTGGTGACAATGGGATGTTCTATTGATTCACTTGATGTATGTTTCAGTCATCAACTTGCAGATTCCCGTGGTGACATTGGGGTAATCTATGCATAGGGGTTGATACGCGTTTTCATATTCCTTTCTCCGATAGAATCTTAGGGTGCTCTTTGAATTTCTTTGTGTTGGATTGAATATTATGAATCTGAAGTTTTTTTATGCATATCGTATAATCAACTCACGGATACTTGTGGTGACATTGGAGTATCTAGGTGACATTAGAGTTGGTTGATGTGTATCATATGGTGTTATTTTAGTACGAACTCTTGAGTTGTTTGTGACACTTATAGAAATAGCTCAATTGATTGATCGGAAAGAATAACTTTGAGGTGGTTTTGTACCACAAACAATTTCATCTTATGTTCTCCGCGATAGGAACTTTGGAGTGATTCTTTGTTGCACGTTGAGAGGTTATCAAATGATCCAATTATGTTATCATTATTGAGAGATTTTACACTAGTGAAAGTATGAACCCTAGGCCTTGTTTTCAAGCATTGTAATACCATTTTTGCTCACTTTTGATACTACTTACCTTACTGTTTTTATATTTTCAGATTACAAAAACCTATATCTACTATCCATATTACACTTGTATCACCATCTCTTCGCCGAACTAGTGCACATATACAATTTACCATTGTATTGGGTGTGTTGGGGACACAAGAGACTTTTTGTTATTTGGTTGCAGTGTTGTTTGAGAGAGACCATCTTCATCCTACGCCTCCCATGGGTTGATAAATCTTAGGTCATCCACTTGAGGGAAATTTCCTACTGTCCTACAAAACTCTGCGTTTGGAGGCCCAACACGAGTCTACAAGAACAAGTTGTGTAGTAGGCATCATTGATGTAGTCGTACTCTTCACGATCCAATCGGATCTAGTGCCGAACAGACGACACCTCTGAGTTTAGCACATGTTCAGCTCGATGGTGATGACGGGAAAATGGCGGGAGTGAGACACGCGTCCACGTCATTGATACAGAGTGAAATTTAAATGTGTAAATGCATAAAAAAATAGAATCAAACATTGCAGGTACTTTATTTCCAGAACTCTTACATTTACATAAAAATTCTGTTAATTACATCTTCGAAGAGAAAATCCCTGATTAAGCATTTCAACAGTTCTATTACATAGGATTACACCACATGCCTATTACAATATGCTACAATAAAAATCCTCCTCGCGGGCGACGCTGAACTCCGGCCTGGGGTAACTTGAAGTTTATCCGCGTAGGTTTTCTTCGACGACATTATGTTTGATGTTTTGTCATATGTTTCTCTACCACGCAGCACATTTTGTACATGCTCAACTTCATTTATGTTATGGTGTAAATGAAGGTTGACTTTGGCCAGGCTTGATTTGGCCCTATGTTTTGATGCGTAGGATGTATGCATGTATTTTCAATATTTGTAACTCATGTCATGGAATTCATTTAGGAGAACCCATGCTTAGAGCACAATTTTGTTTTGTTTTGTTGATGGTTTATGTCGTGGAATTCATTTGAAAGAACCCACGCCATAATACAATTTTTTTATGTTTGATGTTTCGTCATATGTTTCTCTACCACGCAGCACATTTTGTACGTGCTCAACTTCATTTATGTTATGGTGTAAATGAAGGTTTACTTTGGCCAGGCTTGATTTGGCCCTATGTTTTGATGCATAGGATGTATGCATGTATTTTCAATATTTGTAACTCATGTCATGGAATTCATTTAGGAGAACCTATGCTTAGAGCACAATTTTGTTTTGTTTGGTTGATGGTTTATGCCGTGGAATTCATTTGAAAGAACCCACGCCATAATACAATTTTTATTATGCCATGGGATCCATGAAAGAACCCATGTCATAGGGTAGTTTGCATTTTGTTTACTTTATGACTTATGCCACGGAATTCATCAAGGGACCCATGTCATAGCATAGTTTGTGTTTTGTTATTTTATGGTTTATGCCATGGAATTCGTATGAAAGAACCCATTGCATACTTTGCATTTTTCTTTGTTTTATGACTTATGCCTTGGAATTCATTTGAGAAGAACCCATGACATAGCATAATTTGCATTTCGCTCATCCTATGGATCACTCCATGGAATTCATGTGTGAGAACCCATATCATGTCATAGTTTATATTTTTAGTCATTTTATGCATCGTGCCATGGAATTCGCGAGAAAGAACCCATGCACGAAGGTGCTTTGTGAATATTCTAGAATTTTGTGGTTCATGTCATGGAATTCACATGAAAGAACCCACGCTTAGAGTATTTTATATGTCCCCTAGACGCGACTTGTCCACGTGAAGAAAAATGTGCATCCTTGATTCGAACCAAACGGCCGAAACTAAGGACATGTCTCTATGAAAAATATGCAAATCTTTGATTTCATGTAGTGTGTAAATTCCTCGATCCGGACTAAAAGGATGGACCTAAGGGCATGATTTTATGAATTATATATTCCTTGATCCGAATCACAAGGCCGAACCACAAGGCCGAACCTAAGGGCATGACTTTATGAATTATATATTCCTTGATCCGAACTACAAGGCCGAACCTAAGGGCATGATTTTATGAATTATATATTCCTTGATCCAAACCACAAGGCCGAACCTAAGGACGAGATTTCATGAATTATATATTCCTTGATCCGAATCACAAGGCCGAAACTAAGGACATGATTCAATGAAGTGAGGGAGAAAGGAATCCTTGATCCGAACCAATATGGCTGAAACTAAGGACAAGAATTCACGAGTAAGGGAGAGAGTTCCTTGATCCGAACCAAAATGGCCGAAACCAAGGGCAAGATTTCATGAGTAAGAGAGATATCTCCTTGATCAGAACAAAACGGCCGAAACTAAGGGCATGAGAGCAGCATCATATCTCACATTCTCACCTCCCTGAAACAAACCAAGGCTCCTCCTTGCTTCCCCTCTCACGGTGTGCCTTTTGTGTGCAGTTGATATGGTGTGTACCAGAGAGAGGAGGAAGAAGACTAGAGAACCCAGGAGCAAATGAGCTGAACCCCTATGTATGCTGAGCGAGCAGGTATTTATAGGGAGGGGAGAGCAGCGCAGCAGAGCGCTGCGGCTAGACGCCCGCGTGGCCACGTCCACCGATCGTGGGAACGTGGGATGATGGGAGCGTGCTAGCTTTTTTTTCTATTTCTTTAATGCTAATTAACCGACAATGTCCCATCAGCCAACATGGGCTTAATTAGGCTTGTTTTAGTCAATGCATGGGGTGCCAATTAGTTTAATTGATTTTCTTAATTAAACTCTATCTGTAAATGGGCCCTTCTATACGGCAACGTATGGGCTTATTAATTGAGGCCTAATGCATGCATGTCTGCGCTGACTTGCTATAGGGTGAGAGCAACTAGTTAATGAGCGCTCTTTCGGGAGCCTCGCAATGATCAGCACCACTTGGCGCGCTCCCAGTCACCCCGCCACATGTCGCGCTCTGGATGCTCTCTTCGGATTTTTTTTATTTTTATTTTTTCGCACGCGTTTTTGGCTTTTAAACGGTTTTTTTCGGTTTTTTCAACGTTTCGGTTTTTCACCGGTCTTCCTGAACTTTTGGACCAATTTTTTTTTTTTTTTTTTTTTTTGCGTTTTCTTTTTTTTTGACTTTCGCGAGAGTCACGGTTTTGCTTCAGCGAGAAGCACGGTTTTGCTTTCGCGAGAGTCACGGCCGTGCCTCTCGGAAACGAAAAAAAACATGTTTGTTTTTTTTCTTCCGTGAGAGGCACGGTTTTGCTTCCGAGAGAGGCACGGTTGTGCTTTCGTGAGAGTTACGGCCGTGCCTCTCAGAAACGGAAAAAGAACGCGTTTTCTATTTTTTTCCCTTTCGCGAGAGGCACGGTTTTGCTTCCGCGAGAGGCACGGTTGTGCTTTCACGAGAGGCACGGCCGTGCCTCCTCAGAAACGAAAAAAAACGCGTTTTTTCTTTTTTCTTTTCTTCCGTGAGATGCACGGTTTTGCTTCCGCGGGAGGCACGGGCGTGCCTCTTTCGGAAAGGGAAAAAACCCGTGCTCCCGTTTCGGTTTTTTCGTCGGGTTTTTTTCGTGAAAAAAAAATCATCAAAACCTATCAACATTAGATCTAGTTTTGAAGATCTCGACGCGATGAATCCAACGATGAAAACGGTTTGAGATTTGAACGCACGGTTTAAGAGATAAAACATTTTGAATAAACGAATCTACAAAAAAAAGAAAAACTCCGCGGCGCGCCACTTGTCGGAACCTGGGAAGGTGGGAGTGATCTTTACAAGGAGTACTCCTTAACTAGTGATTTCGGGGGATTGATTAACGAAAATACTAACGCCCACACGTGTGGGCGTTTGCATCTCGCCCACACGCATGGATCAACGTCCGTTTGTGTTTGCACGAATCTTGACATGTTTTGCCAGATTTTTTATGCCACGTATGACTGGGCTGGTGTGTGGGCATTCATCCGGTCGCCCACACGTCCGTTTCACCACGCGGAGGGGCTGGTGTGTGGGCGTTTAGCAGTTCGCCCACATGCCAGTTTTCACGCACGCAGAGGGGCTGGTGTGTGGGCGTTTATCAGTTCGCCCACACGCCCGTCTTCTCTCCCACGCCCAAAGCTGTCAGTTGCCATGTGTTTTGCAGGGTACATGGCAACTGCCCTAGTGTGCTTGTAAGCAGATGTCAACTCTCTCTTTACCCGAACATGTCAGCTGTCATGTGTTTTGCAGGGTACATGGTAACTGCCCTAGTGTGCTTGTAAGCAGATGTCAACTCTCTCTTTACCCGAACAAGTTATTTTGCCATGTCTTTTTGTAGTGCTACATGGCAACTGTCTAGTATTAGTAGGTGGCAACTCCTAAAGTTTTCAAATCATGGCAACTGTAGTAGACCAGACCATACATGGCAACAGCTGCAGTTGTCTAAAAATGACATCTTTATATAGGCTACTCCGGCAGGGCTTCGCCAAGCGCGTACCGGAGATTGGTGGGAGGAATTGGGAGAGGCAACGGCCAAGGGAGAAGGGGTGGCTGCCCCCATGTGCCTCCCCCTCTTTATATAGGCTAGGGGATAGGGGAGGGCGTCCAAAACCCTCCTAGGGCCGGCTACAAGGGAGAAATCCCTTTAAACTTGGAGATAACATCTTATCTCTAGATTCAACCCTTTAAATTTAGAGATAAGACCTTATCTCTAGATTTAAATAATATGTGCCTTGGGTCCCATGTGGATTGTAGCCCCACCCCTCAGTCCATGTTGTCCCTTCCCGAGTCGTTGGTCCCCACAGTGGAACCCTGGAACCTTCTAGAACCTTCCCGGTACTCTACCAAAAATTCTCGAACTTTTTCGAAACCGTGAATATGACTTCCCATATATAAATATTTACCTTTGGACCATTCTGGAGCTCCTCTGATGTCCTGGATCCCATCCGGGACTTCGAACTACTTTCGGGTTTTCCATTATTAATATCTCAACATTACCCTAGCGCTACCGAAAGTTAAGCATGCGACCCTACGGGTTCGGGAATCATGTAGATGATACGTCTCCAACGTATCTAATTTTTTTTATTGTTCCATGCTATTATAGTATCAATCTTGGATGTTTTATATGCAACTACAAGTAGTTATATATCATTTTTGGGACTAACCTATTAACTTAGTGCCCAGTGCCAGTTGATGTTTTTTTGGGCCTGTTTTTGGTTTTTCAGAATATCAGTACCAAACGAAGTCCAAATGCCACGAAACTTTTTGGAGATTTTTTTGGACAAAAGAGACACTAGAAGATTCGGGAGAGGGCCAGAAGATGAAGTGTGGGCCCACGAGGCACCAGGGGGCGCCCAGGGGGTAGGCGCGCCTTGGTGGCTCGTGGGGCCCACGAGGCTCCGTTTGACCTAATTCCGCCTCTATAAATTCTCTGAAATCAGGAAACCAACAGAGAGACACCTGAAACACTTTTACCGCCGCCGCAAGTTCCTATTCTCATGAGATCCCATCTGGAGGCATTTTCCGGTACTCTGCCGGAAGGGGACTCAATCACAGAGGGGCTCTACATTAAACTTGCGGCCCTTCCGACTATGCGTGAGTAGTTTACCACAGACCTACGGGTCCATAGTTAGTGGCTAGATGGCTATCTCTCTCTCTTTGATCTTCAATACAATGTTCTCCTCGATGTTCTTGGAGTTCTATTTGATGAAATCACTTTTTGCGGTGTGTTTGTTGGGATCCGATGAATTGTGAGTTTATGATCAAGTTATCCATGAATATTATTTGAGTCTTCTCTGAACTCTTTTATGCATGCTTATTATAGCTTTGTATTTCTCTCTGATCTATTGATTTGGTTTGGCCAACTAGATTGGTTTTTCTTGCAATGGGAGAGGTGCTTTGTGATGGGTTCGATCTTGCGGTGATCAATCCCAGTGACAGAAGGGGACATGTCATGTATTTGTATCATTGCCATTAAGGATAAAAAGATGGGTTTTATTCATGCGTGAGTATACTTTTTCTACATCATGTCATCTTGCTTAAAGCGTTACTCCGTTTTTTATAAACTTAATACTCTAGATGCATGTTGGATAGCGGTCGATGTGTGGAGTAATAGTAGTAGATGCAGAATCGTTTCGGTCTACTTGTCTCGGACGTGATGCCTATATACATGATCATAGCCTTGGATATCGTCATGATTATTTGCTTTTCTATCAATTGCCCAACAGTAATTTGTTTACCCACCGTATGCTATTTTCAAGAGAGAAGCCTCTAGTGAAAACTATGGCCCATGTGTCTACTTTTATCATATATTAAAATGCAAAAATACCTTGCTGCATTTTTATTTATTTATTTTATTTTGTATTTTATCTATCTATCTATCAATACAAAATCTAATCTTGCAAGTAATCGTCAAGGGATTGACAACCCCTTGTTCGCGTTGGGTGCAAGTATTTATTATTTTGTGTGCAGGTACAGTTAGCAAGGTGTTGCGTGATTCTCCTACTGGATTGATAGCCTTGGTTCTTAACTGATGGAAATACTTATCTCTACTATATTGCATCATCCCCTCCTCTTCGCGGAAATCCCAACGCAGCTCACAAGTAGCAGGAAGAATTTCTGGCGCCATTGCCGGGGAGACATCATCAACATCTATCAGGTACCTATGCATAAAATTTCATCTCCTTGCATTTACATTATTTGCTATCTGCCTCTCATTTTCAGCTCCCCCACTTCTAAAAAGTTTTTACAAAAATACAAAAATATTTTCTGCTTGCTTTTTGCTTGTTTGCCTTTTTGTTTGCTTGTTATCTTATTTGCCTAGTCACGATGTCTCAAGAAAATACAAAATTGTGTGATTTTTCCAATACAACTAATAATGATTTTATTAGTATCCCGATTGCTCCTCCCGCCGCTAGTGCAGAGACTTGTGATATTAATGCCGCTTTGTTAAATCTTGTTATGAAAGAACAATTTTCTGGTAGTCCCAATGAAGATGATGCATCCCATCTTAACACTTTCATAGAATTGTGTGATATGCAAAAGGAAAAAGATGTGGATAATGATATTGTCAAATTAAAATTATTCCCATTCTCATTATGGGATCGTGCAAAAATTTGGTTTTCATCTTTGCCATGAAATAGTATTGATTCTTGGGATAGGTGTAAAGATGCCTTTATTACCAAGTATTTTCCTCCCGTGAAATTATTTCTCTTAGAAACCAAATTATGAATTTCAAGCAACTTGAGCATGAACATGTTGCCCAATCATGGTAGAGGATGAAATTAATGATAAGAAATTGCCCCACTCATGATTTAAATTTATGGATGATCATACAAAAAAATTATGCGGGATTGAACTTTGTTTCTAGGAATCTTTTAGATTCCGCCGCGGGTGGTACTTTTATGGAAATTACATTAGGAGAAGCTACTAAATTACTTG
This sequence comes from Thinopyrum elongatum, assembly GCA_011799875.1. NCBI lineage: Eukaryota > Viridiplantae > Streptophyta > Magnoliopsida > Poales > Poaceae > Thinopyrum > Thinopyrum elongatum. The sequence continues at coordinate 389,006,919 of CM022298.1, forward strand.
ACAATATTATGACAAATTATCCACAATGGCATACTGAAATGGCTCCTACTAGTAAAAAAGTGAATTCGGTTGAAGAAATAAGTACTTTGAGTGATAAAGTTGATGCGCTTATGAAATTGATTTCTAGTAAAAATGCTCCTATTGATCCTATGATGTGTCATTGTCCACTTTAATTGAGAAAAATAATGATCCCATAGATGTGAATTTTGTCTCGCGAAACAATTTTAATAGTAATGCTTATAGAGGTAATTTTAATCCTAGGTCGTTTCCTGGAAATTCCTCTAATAATTATGGCAATTCCTATGGTAATTCTTATAATAATAATAATAATAATAATAATAATAATAGGATGCCCTCTGATATTGAAAGTAATATTAAAGAATTTATTAATGCCCAAAAAGTTTTCAACACTATGATAGAAGAAAAATTGAGTAAACATGATGATATGTCTAGGAGTATGGATAGAATTGTTCATGATGTGGAAAATCTTAAGTCTAAAATTTTTCCACTGAAGATTGATATTAATGAATCAACTAAAGTTTTATATGTCTCCATGGATGAAAGTAAAGAAAGAACCGCCAGGTTGAGGGCTAAGCGAGAATTCCTAGAAAAAGCGACGTCGCCCGGTTTTTATTGTAGTAATGATGAAGATATTAAAATGCTTGGTGTTTCTTCTATTGAATCTTTATTTAGCAATGTGAAACTTGATGAAAAGGGGACTGAAGAAGAGTCGACTTTATCTAGAAGGCGTCCCCATAGTTCGGAGGGTGAAAATCTTGATGAAAAAAAATAATAAAAGTGGGTTTGGAGAGGTAAAAACTTTAAATAGTGATGTAACCACTATCTTGGATCACAAAGATTTTAATTATGATAGTTGTTCTTTAATTGAGTGTATTTCTTTGTTTCAAGCCTTGCTAAATTTGCCCAATGCTTATGAACAAAATAAGGCTTTTACTAAACATATTGTAGAAGCGATGATGAAAGCTTTAGAGGACAAGCTAGAATTGGAGGTTTCTATACCTAGGAAGTTATATTATGAGTGGGAACCCACCATTAAAGTTAAAATTAAAAATTATGAGTGCAATGATTTATGTGATTTGGGTGCTAGCGTTTCCACAATACCAAAATCTCTATGCGATGTGCTAGGTTTTACCAATATGGATGAATGTTCTCTTAATTTGCACTTAGAGGATTCTACTATCAAGAAACCTTTGGGTAGAATAAATGATGTTCTTATTCTTGCCAATAGAAATTATGTACCCGTTGATTCTATTGTACTTGATATTGAATGCAATCCGTCTTGTCCCATAATACTTGGTAGACCTTTCTTACGAACTATAGGTGTTGTTATTGACGTGAAAGAAGGGAATATAAAATTTAAATTTCCGTTAAAGAAGGGTATGGAGCACTTCCCTAGAAAAATAATTAAGCCACCATATGAATCCATTATGAGGGCCACCTATTGAATAAATTTGAAAGGTGACAACACTTGAAACTATGCATTATGCCTAGCTAGGGGCGTAAAATGATAGCGCTAGTTGGGAGGCAACCCAATAATTATCTTAATTTTCTTGTTCTTTTTCTGTTTTTTAGTGCGCACAATTATGCTACTGTTATGGTTGTGTTTTTGTGTTTTAATTAGTGTTTGTTCCAAGTAAAGCCTTTGGGATGATTTGGTTGATAGTTGATTTGATTCTGTGAGAAAACAGAAACTTTTTGCGTCCAGTAGCAGAATTATCAAAATTTGTTGGAACGTGGAAAAATTCTGAATTATTTATACATGATTTATATACAAATTTCCCACTTCTTCCTAATTTTTCAGAATTTTTGAAGTTATATAAGTATACTCATAATACAGATTACTACAGCCTGTTCTGTTTATGGCAGATTCTGTTTTCGTTGCATTGTTTGCTGTTTTTGATGAAACTATGGATTGTATAGGAGGGGTATAAGCCATGGTGAAGTTAGGTATAATGCAATAATGAAATATGAATGGGTTTACAACAGTACTTAAAGTAGTGATTTGTTTTATTATACTAACGGATCTCACGAAGGTTTTGTTGAGTTTTGTGTGCTGAAGTTTTCAAGTTTTGAGTGAGATCATGATGGATGAAGGAATAAGGAGTGGAAATAGCCTAAGCTTGGGGATGCCCAATGCACCCCATGGTAATATTCAAGGACTCTTAAGCAACTAAGCTTGGGGATGCCCCGGAACGCATCCCCTCTTTCTTCTACCGACCATCGGTAATTTTACTTGCAGCTATATTTTTATTCATCACATGATATGAGTTTTGCTTGGAGCGTCATGTATTATATGAGTTTTTTCTTTGTTTGCTTTTTAGTTTGTCACAATCATCCTTGCTGGACACACTGATGTCGCTTGAACTACGCCGGTATTTCCCCAAAGAGGAAGGGATGATGTAGCACAGCTACGGTAGGTATTTTCCCTCAGTTATGAAACCAAGGTATCAATCCAGTAGGAGAACCAAGCAACACTATGTAAATGGTACCTGCACACAAAGAACAAATACTTGCAACCCGGCGCTTATGAGGGGTTGTCAATCCCTCTACAGGTAATGGTGCCAGAAATTGTCAAGTTGACAAGATAAAATTTGTGTAGATTGGATAAATAGATCTCGATAAAACGCGAAATAAAATAAGTAACAAAAAAAGTGCAGCAAGGTATTTTTGGATTTTTGGAATAATAGATCTGAAAAAAAAGTGAATAAAAATAGATCTCAAAGCAAATATGATAAAGAATAGACCCGGGGGTCGTAGATTTCCCTAGTGGCTTCTCTCAAGAAAATAACACACGGTGGGTAAACAAATTACTGTTGGGCAATTGATAGAAGATCGAATAATTATGATGATATCCAAGGCAATGATCAATATATAGGCATCACGTCCAAGATTAGTAGACCGACTCCTGCCTGCATCTACTACTATTACTCCACACATCGACCGCTATCCAGCATGCATCTAGTGTATTAAGTTCATGAAAAAATGGGGTAATGCAATAAGAACGATGACATGATGTAGACGAGATCTATTCATGTAGGAATAGCCCTCATCTTGTTATACTTAATAGCAACGATACATGCGTGTCTTGCTGCCCCTTCTGTCACTGGGAAAGAACACCGCATGATCGAACCCATCACAAAGCACCTCTTCCCGTGGCAAGAAAAATTGATCTAGTTGGCCTAACTAAACCAAAGATTCGAAGAAGAAATACGAGGCTATAAATAATCATGCATATAAGAGATCAAAAGAAGACTCAAATAATATTCATGGATATAGATCCGATCATAAATTCAAAGTTCATCGGATCCCAACAAACACACCGCAAAAAAGAGTTACATCAAATAGATCTCCAAGAGATCATTGTATTGAGAATCAAAAGAGAGAGAGGAAGCCATATAGCTACTGCCTACGGACCCGTAGGTCTATGATGAACTACTCACGCATCATCAGAGAGGCACCAATGAGGATGATGAACCCCTCCGTGATGGTGTCTAGATTGGATCTCGTGGTTCTGGAACTTGCGGCGGCTAGAATTGTGTTTCATCGACTCCCCTAGGGTTTCTGGAATATTTGGGGATTTATAGGGCGAAGAGGTGGTGCAGGAGGCCATCGAGGGGGCACAATCCCCCTGGGCGCGCCCAAGTGGGTTGTGCCCACCTCGGGCCTCCCCTCTGGTACTTCTTTGGCCCATGTTGTGTCTTCTGGTCCAAAAAAATTCTCCAAAAAGTTTCACTGTGTTTGGACTCCGTTTGGTACTGATATTCTGTGAAGTAAAAAACAAGCAAAAAACAACAACTGGCATTGGGCACTATGTCAATAGGTTAGTCTCAAAAAAATGATATAACGTTGCTATAAAATGATTGTAAAACAACCAAGAATGATAATATAACAGCATGGAACAAGCAAAAATTATAGATACGTTGGAGACGTATCACACACCTATTTGAGAGGGACACACATTTTTCGTGATTTCTTAGAATACGTTATGTGCTTCACTTATATCTTTTGAGATAGGCAGTTGCTCTAGTACTTCACTTATATCTTTTTGAGCACGGCGGTGATTATATTTTGAAGAAATATTTGCACTCTCATGCTTCACTTATATCTTTTTGAGAGTTGACAACAATAATGGTAATTTGCACAAGATATGAATTTGGTCCCAATGTGATGAATATTCAAGAGGGATATAATAAAAACTTTTATGTAGATCATTGGATATGATAAGTTTGATTCCTTGCAATAGTTTTATGATATGGATATGATAATATGTGAGTTATGCTAGTGAGTAATTGTGCTTTAGTAAGAATATGGGTGTTAAGGTTTGTGATTCCCTATGCATGCACGTAAAGTCTATAGTTATGCATAAAAGTTATATCCTACTTATGGTGCATTATTCAGTGTTAGTTATTCTCAATGCATGTTTATGACCGTTTTCATTTTCTCGTTGGTTGATTCTCAATCTATTTGCTAGCCTTCATTTGTAGTAAGCGGGAATACTGCTTGTGCATCAAATTTCTTAAACCCAAAGTTGTGCCAAATGAGTCCACTATATCTACCTATATGCGGTATTTACATGCCGTTCCAAGTAAATTTGCATGTGCCAACTCTAATCATTCAAAAAAAATCTGTTTTGTATGCCCGTACCGCTCATGAAGCTACAAAGGGTGGTCAATATATTTCATGCTAGATGGGTTATTCTCAAGATGAGTGTTTATTCACTTGTCATTGCACGAGAAAATGGCCGGTAATAGGGATGTCCTGTCCCAAAATGAAAATAATAATAATAAATTCCTTGGAAAGTGGAAAGTTTGGAGGGCACCCGTGGATACGGCTAGCCATGGATTATGAAAGAATGGTGGAATGGAAATAAACTTTATTTTCTATTTGGGAACCACCCATAATTTGTGTAGCATGGGAGATATTGAAAACTTTCGGTCGTGACGTTGACAGGAAAAGCATGCCTCTCAAAATAATTTTATCTCTCTATTTTAAAACTTTGAGGTCTGGCACCTCTGCAAATCTTTGCTTCCCTCTGCGAAGGGCCTATCTACTTTAGTTTTATGCAAAAAAAATATTTTGATTCTCCATCTTCTCTTATAAAGCACCAACTATAGATCACTATTGTCATACTTGTGCATTGGGTGTAGTTAATATTGAGTGTGTCTCATGAATGGATCAATGATTGAGCATAATGGGCCAGGGATAACTTTCTTTAGCGTTGATATTTTGAAAGATATGGCTGCTTGTTGGTATGCTTGAGTATTTATATTTTCATGTCAAACTATAGACTATTGCTTTGAATCACTCGAATGCAAATATCCATGGAACAAAAGAACATATTATATGATGAATATGATAGGTAGCATTCCACATCAAAAATTCTATTTTTACCATTTACCTACTCGAGGATGAGCAGGAATTAAGCTTGGGGATGCTTGATACAACTCCAACGTATCTATAATTTTTTTATTGTTCCATGCTATTATAGTATCAATCTTGGATGTTTTGTATGCAATTAAAAGCAATTATGTATCATTTTTTGGGACTAACCTATTAACTTAGTGCCCAGTGCCAGTTGCTGCTTTTTGCTAGTTTTTGGTTTTTCAGAATATCAGTACCAAACGAAGTCCAAATGCCATGAAACTTTTTTGAGATTTTTTCTGGACAAAAGAGACACTAGAAGCTTCGGGAGAGGGCCAGACGATGAAGCATGGGCCCACGAGGCACCAGGGGGTCGGCGCGCCCTGGTGGTTCATCGCGCCCATGAGGCTCCGTTTGACCTAATTCCGCCTCTATAAATTCTCTTAAATTGGGAAACCAACAAAGAGCCATCCGAAAAACTTTTTTTGCCATGGCAAGTTCCTGTTCTCGTGAGATCCCATCTGGAGGCCTTTTCCGGCACTCTACCGGAGGGGGAATCAATCACGGAGGGGCTCTACATCAACCTTGCTGCCCTTCCGATGATGTGTGAGTAGTTTACCACAGACCTACAGTTCCATAGTTAGTATCTAGATGGCTATCTCTCTCTCTCTCTCTCTCTCTCTCTCTCTGATCTTCAATACAATGTTCTCCTTGACGTTCTTGGAGTTCTATTCGATGTAATCACTTTTTGCGATGTGTTTGTTGGGATCCGATGAATTGTGAGTTTATGATTAGATTATCCATGAGTATTATTTGAGTCTTCTCTGAACTATTTTATGCATGATTATTATAGCTTTGTATTTCTCTCCGATCTATTGATTTGGTTTGGCCAACTAGATTGACTTTTCTTGTAATGGGAGAGGTGCTTTGTGATGGGTTCGATCTTGCGGTGCTCAATCCCAGTGACAGAAGGGGGTATGACACGTATTTGTATCGTTGCCATTAATTATAAAAGGATGGGGTTTATTCATGCGTGAGTTTACTTTGTCCACATCATGTCATCGTGCTTAAGGCGTTACTCCGTTCTTTATGAACTTAATACTCTAGATGCATGTTAGATAGCAGTCGATGTGTGGAGTAATAGTAGTAGATGCAGAATTGTTTCGGTCTACTTGTCTCGGACGTGATGCCTATATACATGATCATTGCCTTGGATATCGTCATGATTATTTGCTTTTCTATCAATTGCCCAACAGTAATTTGTTTACCCACCGTATGCCATTTTCAAGAGAGAAGCCTCTAGTGAAAACTATGGCCCCCGGGTCTACTTTTATCATATATTAAAATCCAAAAATACCTTGCTGCAATTTTTCTTTATTTATTTTATTTTGTATTTTATCTATCTATCTATCACTACAAAATTTAATCTTGCAAGTAATCGTCAAGGGATTGAAAACCCCTTGTTCAGGTTGGGTGCAAGTATTTGTTATTTTGTGTGCAGGTACTGTTAACGAGGTGTTGCGTGATTCTCCTACTGGATTGATAACCTTGGTTCTTAACTGAGGGAAATAATTATCTCTACTGTACTGCATCATCCCCTCCTCTTCGAGGAAATCCCAACGCAGCTCACAAGTAGAAGTAGACATGACCGAGACACCTCTCCGATCAATAACCAATAGAAGGACCTGGATGCCCATATTGATTCCTACATATTCCATGAAGATATTTACTGGTTGAACCACAATGTCGGGGATTCAGTTAATCTTGTATACAATTCCCTTTGTCCGGCGATATGTTACTTGCCCGAGATTCGATCGTCTGTATCTCCATACCTAGTTCAATCTCATTACCTGCAAGTCTCTTTACTCATTCCGTAATACAAGATCCCGTGACTAAACTCATTAGTCACATGCTTGCAAGCTTCTTGTGATGTGGTATTACCGAGAGGGCCTAGAGATACCTCTGTCACGCGGAGTGACAAATCCCAGTCTCGATCCATGCAACCCAACAAATACTTTCAGAGATACCTGTAGAGTATCTTTATGATCACCTAGTTATGAAGTGATGTTTGATAGCACATAAAGTATTCCTCCGGTATTCGGGAGTGGAATGATCTCATGGTCTAAGGAACAAATACTTGACATGAAGAAAGTTGTAGCAAATAAACTAAGTGATGTGATCTGATGCTAAGCTTATAGTTGGGTCTGTCCATCACATCATTCTCCTAATGATGTGATCCCGTTATCAAATGACAACTCATGTCTATGGTTAGGAAACCTTAACCATATTTGATCAACGAGCTAGTCTAGTAAAGGCTCACTAGGATATGGTGTTGTTTATATATCCACACATGTATTTAATTTTTCGGTCAATACAATTCTAGCATGAATAATAAACATTTATCATGAACAAGGAAATATGATAAAAACCAATTTATTATTGCCTCTAGGGCATATTTCCAATAGTCTCCCACTTGCACTAGAGTCAATAATCTAGTTTACATTGTAATGTATCTAACACCCATAGAGTTCTGGTGCTGATCATGTTTTGCCTGTGGAAGAGGTTTACTCAACGGGTTTGCCACATTCAGATCCGTATGTACTTTGAAAAGTTCTATGTCTCCCTCCTTGATGTAATCACGGATGGAGTTGAAGCAGCGTTTGATGTGCTTGGTCTTCTTGTGAAACCTGGGCTCCTTGGCAATGGCACCAGTTTTGTCACAAAAGATAGTCATTGGATCCAATGCACTAGGTATTAATCCTAGGTCAGATATGAACTCCTTCATCCAGACTCATTGCGCTGCTTCTAAAGTAGTTATATATTCCACTTCACATGTAGATCCTGCTATGATGCTCTACTTGGAACTACACCAACTAACTGCTCCTCCATTCAAAATAAATACGTATCCAGTTTGAGACTTTGAGTCATCCGAATCAGTGTCAAAGCTAGCATCCATGTAACCCTTTGCGACGAGCTCTTCTTCACCTCCATAAATGAGAAACATGTCCTTAATCCTCTTTAGGTACTTAAGGATATTTTCGACCGTTGTCGAGTGATCTACTCTTGGATCACTCTAGTACCTACCTACCAAACTTTTGGCAAGGCACACATCAGGTCTGGTACACAACATGGCATATATTATAGAGCCTATGGCTGAGGCATAGGGGACGACTTTCATCCTTTCTCTTTCTTCTGCTGTGGTCGGGCTTTGAGTCTTACTCAACTTCACACCTTGCAACACAAGCAAGAACCCCTTCTTTGACTGGTCCATTTTGAACTTCTTCAAACTCTTGTCAAGGTATGTGCTCTGTGAAAGTCCTATCAGACGTCTTGATCTATCTCTATAGATCTTAATGCCCAATATGTAAGCAGCTTCACCCAGGTCTTTCATTGAAAAACGCTTGTTCAAATAACCTTTTATGCTTTCTAGAAATTCCATATCATTTCCAATCAATAATATGTTATCCACATATAGTATTAGAAATGCTACAGAGCTCCCATTCACTTTCTTATAAATACAAACTTCTCCGTAAGTATGTATAAAATCAAAAGCTTTGATCACCTCATCAAAGCGTATATTCCAACTCTGAGATGCTTGCACCGGTCCATAGATGGATCGGAGGAGCTTGCATACCTTATTAGCATCCTTAGTATACAAAACCTTATGGTTACATCATATACAACTCTTCCTTAAGGAAACCGTTAAGGAACACTGTTTTGACGTCCATCTGCCAGATTTTATAATTGAAATATGCGGCCATTGCTAACATAATTCTAACAGACTTTAGCATCACTATGGGTGAGAAAGTCTCATCGTAGTCAACCCCTTGAACTTGTCGAAAAACATTTGCGACAAGTCCAGCTTTATAAACGGTGACATTACCATCAACATTTGTCTTCTTCATTAAGATCCATTTGTTCTCAATGGCCTGCCGGTCGTCGGGTAAGTCTACCAAAGTCCATACTTGGTTTTCATACATGGATCCTATCTCGGATTTCATGGCCTCAAGCCATTTGTCGGAATCCAGGCTCATCATTGCTTCTTCATTGTTAGTAGGTTCGCAGTTGTCTAACAACATGACTTCCAAGATAGGATCACCGTACGACTCTGGTGCGGAATGTGTCCTGGTCGACCTACGAAGTTTAGTAATAGCTTGATCTGAAGTTTCATGATCATCATCATTAGCTTCCTCTCTGGCTGGTGTAGGCATCATAGGAACTTCTTTCTGTGATGTGCTACTTTCCAATTCGAGACGATTACCTCATCAAGATCTACTTTCCTCCCACTCACTTCTTTTGAGAGAAACTCCTTCTGTTGTAGGGCACAGGCCAAAGTGTGCTGATTTGTCCCGATGTTCACGAATTGTAGGTGGGTTCGAGGAAGAACACGACGAACACGAGGGGAAAACATGGAGAAATCACAAGAGGAACACTCAAGAACAAGTCCAATCACACATCCACTATACTAAAAAACACATGAGATCACAAGGTACATGAACGATCAAAGGAAAATCAGTACAAGGTAGAGTTCATCCCAAATCCAGGATGAGACGAGGTCTTGATGATCTAGGTATATCCTTCTCCCTTAGGAGGTCTTGCATCCACTGGTGATCTTCTCCATATGGAGGCCTTGCACTCCAATGGAGTCTTCTCTCTCAAGAGGAATCCCACAAGGGGAGGTACATGAGCTTGCTCCAATGTGTAGTTCTAATCTTAGCTAACCCTAGAAATGAGGAGGGGAAGGATTATATATAGGTCCAAGGCATGAAGAGACAAATGAGGGCGAAATGGGGAAGACACATGGGCCAAGCCCAACACATGCACGCAGGCAAGTCCGGGTGATACATCTCCAACGTATCTATAATTTTTGATTGTTGCATGCTATTATATTATCTGTTTTGGATGTTTTATATGCATTAATATGCTATTTTATATTATTTTTGGGACTAACTTATTAACCTAGTGCCCAGTGCCAGTTTCTGTTTTTCCTTGTTTTTTACTTTTACAGAAAAGGAATATCAAACGGAGTCCAAACGGAATAAAACTTTACGGTGATTTTTCTTGGACCAGAAGAAACCCACGAGACTTGGAGAGGAGGCTGATACGTCTCCAACATATCTATAATTTTTTATTGTTCCATGCTATTATATTATCTGTTTTGGATGTTTTATATGCATTAATATGCTATTTTAGATTATTTTTGGGACTAACCTAATAACCTAGGGCCCAGTGCCAGTTCCTGTTTTTTCCCTGTTTTTGAGTTTCGTAGAAAAGGAATACCAAACGGAGTCCAAACGGAATAAAACTTTCGCGATGATCTTTCTTGGACCAGAAGGAAACCAGGAGACTTGCAGATGAAGTCGGAGGAGCCACGAGGCGGCCACAAGGACGGAGGGCGCACCTAGGGGGGTAGGGCACGCCCCCACCCTTGTGGGCCCCTCGTGCACCTCCTGACTTAATTCTTTCGCCTATATATACTCTTATATGCCCAAACCACCAGAGGCATCCACGAAAATACTTTTCCACCACCGCAACCTTCTGTACCCGTGAGATCCCATCTAGGGGCCTTTTCCGGCGTCCTGCCGGAGGGGGATTCGATCGCGGAGGGCTTCTACATCAACACCATTGCCCTTTCGATGAAGCGTGAGTAGTTTACCTCAGACCTACGGGTCCATAGCTAGTAGCTAGATGGCTTTTTCTCTCTCTTTGATTCTCAATACCATGTTCTCCTCGATGTTCTTGGAGATCTATTCGATGTAATACTTTTTTGCGGTGTGTTTGCCGAGATCCGATGAATTGTGGATTTATGATCAGCTTATCTATGAATACTATTTGAATCTTCTCTGAATTCTTTTATGCATGATTTGATATCTTTGTAATTCTCTTCGAACTATCGTTTTGGTTTGGCCAACTAGATTGGTTTTTCTTGCAATGGGAGAAGTGCTTAGCTTTGGGTTCAATCTTGCGGTGTCCTTTCCCGGTGACAGTAGGAGCAGCAAGGCGCGTATTGTATTGTTGCCATTGAGGATAAAAAGATGGGGTTTTCATCATATTGCTTGAGTTAATTCCTCTACATAATGTCATATTGCTTAATGTGTTACTCCGTTCTTTATGAACTTAATACTCTAGATGCATGCTGGATAGCGGTCGATGTGTGGAGTAATAGTAGTAGATGCAGAATCGTTTTGGTCTACTTGACACGGACGTGATGCCTATATTCATGATCATTGCCTTAGATATCATCATAACTTTGCGCTTTTCTATCAATTGCTCGGTAGTAATTTGTTCACCCACTGTAATATTTTCTATCTTGAGAGAAGCCTCTAGTGAAACCTATGGCCCCCGGGTCTATTTTCCATCATATAATCTTCTATTTTTCCATCATATTAGTTTCCGATCTACTATTTTGCAATCTTTTACTTTCTGATCTATAAAACAAAAATACCAAAAATATTTACTTTATCGTTTATCTATCTCTATCAGATCTCACTTTTACAAATAACAGTGAAGGGATTGACAACCCCTTTATCGCATTGGGTGCAAGTTGTTTGATTGTTTCTGCAGGTATTCGGTGATTTGTGCGTTGTCTCCTACTGGATTGATACCTTGGTTCTCAAACTGAGGGAAATACTTATCTCTACTTTGCTGCATCACCCTTTCCTCTTCAAGGGAAAAACCAACGCATGGCCAAGAAGTAGCAGGAAGAATTTCTGGCGCCGTTGCCGGGGAGATCTATGCCAAGTCAAGATATACCAAGTACCCATCATAAACTCTCATCTCTTGCATTACATTATTCGCCATTTGCCTCTCGTTTTCCTCTCCCCCACTTCTAAAACGATTTTCGAAAAGATTTGCCTTTTTCTTTGCCCCTCTCTTTGCTGTTTCTTTGTCCCTCTTCCATTCGTCTTCTTCTTTTCCCTTTTCTCTTGCCGCCCTCTTGTTTTCTTAAGTTCGCCTTTTCTATCGTTATGGCCGAATCAAAAAGGGTTAAGGATTTTCTCCCGAGTTTTAATTCTTTAGATAGCCCCCCTATCCTCTCTAAGCTCATAAATAATGATGCTACGGAAAGACTTACCGGGTTTGTTAATGAGAATTTTAACAATTTTGATGAAGATGACCCCAGAATTTTTCGTTATCTGCTTGATGAATCTTTGAAAGATGCTTGGGATAGATTGTTGAGGATCCGAGCTAGCTATGTGCCCCAATATCATATTGAGATATACTTGAAAAGCTTTTATATTGGTTTACCCCCTTATTTTAAGAAAGTTTTGGATTCTATATTTGAAAATGGTTTTCTTGAAGGGGATGCCATCGATACTTAGGAAAAGATGAAAACTATATTTGGGCACTCCAAAGGTGAAAATGTTGAATCAACGACTCTTATGTGCTTTTATCAAAATGAAATAATCAAAGAAATGAAGGCTAGTTTAGATGCAAATTTTCGAAGTGTGCTTAATCTTTCTTCCACCATTAATGGCCAGGTACTTACATAAAATAGAAAAATAAGCACTCTAGACAAGAAATTCTCTCTTTACTACCAAAAAGGAGAAGATGACAATATCTAGATCTATTCGTGTTTTTATGCCTAGCTAAGGGCGTTAAACAATAGCGCTTGTTGGGAGGCAACCCAATTTTATTTTTGTTTTTGCTTTTTTGGTTCTGTTTTGCAATAAATAATTCATCTAGCCTCTGGTTAGATGTGGTTTTATGTTTTAATTAGTGTTTGTGCCAAGTAAAACCTTTGGGATGGCTTATGGTGATAGTTGATTTGATCTTGCTGAAAAACAGAAACTTTTGCGTCCAGTCTCAGAATTTTACTAATTCACTGGAGCGTTGAAAAACCCTGAATTTTTTATACGATATTGATATACAAATTTAATATGTTTTTCTAATTTTTCCGAATTGTTGGAGTTACATAAGTATTATAACAATTCGGATCTTCGCAGACTGTTCTGTTTTTGACAGATTCTGTTTTCTTTGTGTTGTTTGCTTATTTTGATGAATCTATGGGTAGTATCGGGGGGTATGAACCATGGAAAAGTTGGAATACAGTAGATATTACACCAATATAAACAAATAATGAGTTCACAACAGTACCAAAGTGGTGATTTATTTTCTTATACTAACGGAGCTTATGAGATTTTCTGTTGAGTTTTGTGTTGTGAAGTTTTCAAGTTTTGGGTAAGGATTTGATGGACTATGGAATGAGGAGTGGTAAGAGCCTAAGCTTGGGGATGCCCAAGGCACCCCAAGGTAATATTCAATGACAACCAAGAGCCTAAGCTTGGGGATGCCCCGGAAGGCATCCCCTCTTTCGTCTTCGTCTATCGGTAACTTTACTTGAGGCTATATTTTTATTCACCACATGATATGTGTTTTGCTTGGAGCGTCTTGTATGATTTGAGTCTTTGCTCTTTAGTTTGACACAATCATCCTTGCTATACACACCTTTTGAGAGGGACATGCATGAATCGTGATTTATTAGAATACTCTATGTGCTTCACTTATATCTTTTGAGCTAGGCAATTTTGCTCTAGTGCTTCACTTATATCTTTTTAGAGCACGGCGGTGGCTTTATTTTATAGAAATTATTGAACTCTCATGCTTCACTTATATTATTTTGAGAGTCTTTAAACAGCATGGTAATTTGCTTCGGTTATAAATTTAGTCCTAATATGATAGGCATCCAAGAGGGATATAATAAAAACTTTCATAAAAAGTGCATTGATTACTATGAGAAGTTTGATTCCTTATGATTGTTTTGAGATATAAAGATGGTGATATTGGAGTCAAGCTAGTGAGTAATTCTGAATTTGAGAAATACTTGTGTTGAGGTTTGTGATTCCCGTAGCATGCACGTATGGTGAACCGTTATGTGATGAAGTCGGAGCATGATTTATTTATTGATTGCCTTCCTTATGAGTGGTGGTCGGGGAAGAGCGATGGTCTTTTCCTACCAATCTATCCCCCTAGGAGCATGCGCGTAATACTTCGTTTCGATAACTAATAGACTTTTGCAATAAGTATGTGAGTTCTTTATGACTAATGTTGAGTCCATGGATTATACGCACTCTCACCCTTCCACCATTGCTAGCCTCTTTGGTACCGCACAACTTTCATCGGTGCCATAAACCCACCATATACCTTCCTCAAAACAGCCACCATACCTACCTATTATGGCATTTCCATAGCCATTCCGAGATATATTGCCATGCAACTTTCCACCGTTCCGTTTATTACCTACCTATTATGGCATTTCCATAGCCATTCTGAGATATATTGCCATGCAACTTTCCACCGTTCTGTTTATTATGACACGTTCCATCATTGTCATATTGCTTTGCATGATCATGTAGTTGACATCGTATTTGTGTCAAAGCCACCGTTCATAATTCTTTCATACATGTCACTCTTGATTCATTGCACATCCCGGTACACTGCCGGAGGCATTCATATAGAGTCATATTTTGTTCTAAGTATTGAGTTGTAATTCTTGAGTTGTAAGTAAATAAAAGTGTGATGATCTTCATTATTAGACCATTGTACCATGTGAGGAGAAGGATGATGGAGACTATGATTCCCCCACAAGTCGGGATGAGACTCCGGACGAAAAAAAAGAGGCAAAAAAAAATGAGAGAAGGCCCAAATATAAAAAAAAAAGAAAAAGAAAAAAAATGAGAGAAAAGAGATACGGGGCAATGTTACTATCCTTTTACCACACTTGTGCTTCAAAGTAGCACCATGATCTTCATGATAGAGAGTCTCCTATGTTGTCACTTTCATATACTAGTGGGAATTTTCATTATAGAACTTGGCTTGTATATTCCAATGATGGGCTTCCTCAAATTGCCCTAGGTCTTCGTGAGCAAGCGAGTTGGATGCACACCCACTTAGTTTCTTTTTTTGAGCTTTCATAAACTTATAGCTCTAGTGCATCAATTACATGGCAATCCCTACTCACTCACATTGATATCTATTGATGGGAATCTCCATAGCCCGTTGATATGCCTTGTTGATGTGAGACTATCTCCTTCTTTTTGTCTTCTCCACAACCACCTTCTATTCCACCTATAGTGCTATGTCCATGGCTCACGCTCATGTATTGCGTGAAAGTTGAAAAAGTTTGAGAACATCAAAAGTATGAAACAATTGCTTGGCTTGTCATCGGGGTTGTGCATGATTTAAATACTTTCTGTGATGAAGATGGAGCATAGCCAGACTATACGATTTTGTAGGGATAAGCTTTCTTTGGCCATGTTATTTTGAGAAGACATAATTATCTTGTTAGTATGCATGAAGTATTATTGTTTTTATGTCAATATTAAACTTTTGTTTTGAATCATACGGATCTGAACATTCATGCCACAATAAAGAAATTACATGGATAAACATGTTAGGTAGCATTCCACATCAAAAATTCTGTTTTTATCATTTACCTACTCGAGGACGAGCAGGAATTAAGCTTGGGAATGCTTGATACGTCTCCAACGTATCTATAATTTTTTATTGTTCCATGCTATTATATTATCTGTTTTGGATGTTTTATATGCATTAATATGCTATTTTATATTATTTTTGGGACTAACCTATTACCCTAGGGCCCAGTGCCAGTTCCTGTTTTTTCCCTGTTTTAGAGTTTCACAGAAAAGGAATACCAAACGGAGTCCAAACGGAATAAAACTTTTGCGATGATCTTTCTTGGACCAGAAGGAAACCAGGAGACTTGGAGATGAAGTCGGAGGAGCCACGAGGCGGCTACAAGGACGGAGGGTGCGCCCAGGGGGGTAGGGCACGCCCCACCCTTGTGGGCCCCTCGTGAACCTCCTGACCTAATTCTTTCGCCTATTTACACTCTTATATGCCCAAACCACCAGAGGCATCCACGAAAATACTTTTCCACCGCCGCAACCTTCTGTACCCGTGAGATCCCATCTAGGGGCCTTTTTCGGCGTCCTGCCGGAGGGGGATTCGATCATGGAGGGCTTCTACATCAACACCATTGCCCTTCCGATGAAGTGTGAGTAGTTTACCTCAGACCTACGGGTCCATAGCTAGTAGCTAGATGGCTTTTTCTCTCTCTTTGATTCTCAATACCACATTCTCCTCGATGTTCTTGGAGATCTATTCGATGTAATACTTTTTTGCGGTGTGTTTGCTGAGATTTGATGAATTGTGGATTTATGATCAGCTTATCTATGAATACTATTTGAATCTTCTCTGAATTCTTTTATGCATGATTCGATATCTTTGTAATTCTCTTCGAACTATCGGTTTGGTTTGGCCAACTAGATTGGTTTTTCTTGCAATGGGAGAAGTGCTTAGCTTTGGGTTCAATCTTGTGGTGTCCTTTCCCAGTGGTAGTATGGGCAGCAAGGCACGTATTGTATTGTTGCCATCGAGGATAAAAAGATGGGGTTTTCATCATATTGCTTGAGTTAATTCTTCTACATTATGTCATCTTGCTTAATGCGTTACTCCGTTCTTTATGAACTTAATACTCTAGATGCATGCTGGATAGCGGTCGATGTGTGGAGTAATAGTAGTAGATGCAGAATCGTTTCGGTCTACTTGACACGGACGTGATGCCTATATTCATGATCATTGCCTTAGATATCGTCATAACTTTGCGCTTTTCTATCAATTGCTCGGCAGTAATTTGGTCACCCACCGTAATATTTTCTATCTTGAGAGAAGCCTCTAGTGAAACCTATGGCCCCTGGGTCTATTTTCCATCATATAATCTTCTATTTTCCATCATATTAGTTTCCGATCTACTATTTTGCAATCTTTTACTTTCTGATCTATAAAACAAAAATACCAAAAATATTTACTTTATCGTTTATCTATCTCTATCAAATCTCACTTTTGCAAATAACCGTGAAGGGATTGACAACCCCTTTATCGTGTTGGGTGCAAGTTGTTTGATTGTTTGTGCAGGTATTCGGTGATTTGTGCGTTGTCTCCTACTGGATTGATACCTTGAATCTCAAACTGAGGGAAATACTTATCTCTACTTTGCTGCATCACCCTTTCCTCTTCAAGGGAAAACCCAACGCAAGCTCAAGAAGTAGCAGAGGCCAGAATACCCACGAGGAGGCCACAAGCCGTAGGGGCGCGCCCCAAGGGCGGACTCGCCCCCAGGGCTTGTGCCCCCCCCCGTAGACCTTCCAACCCTAATCTTTGCACTATAAATCCTCAAATATTCCCCCTACACCAGAGGGCACACCAAAAATACTTTTTCGCTGCCGCAAGCCTCTGTTCCCGTGAGATCCCATCTTGGGGCCTTTTCCGGCACTTCATCGGAGGGGGATTCGATCACGGAGGTCCTCTACACCAACCTTGCTGCCCTTCCGATAATGTGTGAGTAGTTTACCACAGACCTACGGGTCCATAGCTAGTAGCTAGATGGCTTCTTCTCTCTCTTTGATCTTCAATACAATGTTTCCTCGATGTTCTTGGAGATCTATTCGATGTAATCTTCTTTTGCGGTGCGTTTGTTGAGATCCGATGAATTATGGATTTATGATCAGATTATCTATGAATATTATTGGAGTCTTCTCTGAACTCTTTTATGCATGATTAAGATATCTTTGTATTTCTCTTTGAACTATCGGTTTGGTTTGGCCAACTAGATTGGTTTTTCTTGTAATGGGAGAGGTGCTTAGTTTTGGGTTCAATCTTGCGGTGTCCTCACCTAGTGACAGAAGGGGTAGCGAGGCACGTATTGTATTGTTGCCATCAAGGATAAAAATATGGGGTTTATATCATATTGCTTGAGTTTATCCCTCTACATCATGTCATCTTACTTAAAGCATTACTCCATTCTTGTTAACTTGATTCACTAGATGCATGCTGGATAGCGGTCGATGTGTGGAGTAATAGTAGTAGATGCAAGCAGGAGTCGGTCTACTTGTCACGGACGTGATGCCTATATTCATGATCATTGCCTTAGATGTCTTCATAATTATGCGCTTTTCTATCAATTGCTCAACAGTAATTTGTTTACCCACCGTATGTTTTCTTCAAGAGAGAAGCCTCTAGTGAAACCTATGGCCCCTGTGTCTATTTTCCATCATATATTTTCAGATCTATAAACCAAAAAACCCAAAAATACCTTGCTGCACTTTATTTTGCTCTTTTATTTATCTTTTATACCTATCTCTATTAGATCTCACTCTTGTTCGTGGCCGTGAAGGGATTGACAACCCCTTTTTCGCGTTGTGTGCAAGTGTTTGTTAGTTTGTGCAGGTGCATATATTGGAGACTTGCTTGTGCCTCCTACTGCATTAATACCTTGGTTCTTAACTGAGGGAAATACGTATCTCTACTTTGCTGTATCACCCTTTCCTCTTCAAGGGAAAAATCAACGCAAGCTCAAAAAGTAGTACCAGGTAACAGGGGTAAAGGGGGCCGGGCACCCGGAGTCAGGGCGCAGGGGGGGTCCGGGCACCCGTGTCCAAAGTCCGGCACCCAGGGTCCATAGATCCGGGCACCCGGGGTGTCCAGGGACCGGCGCCCAAAGTTCGAGCACCCGGGGTCCAAGGGTCCGGGCACTTGGGGTGTCCATGGGCTTTCTCCGAAGGTCTTCTCGGTTCCTTCTTTGCGTCCATGCTTCCCTCTTGGATGGCATAGATGTTCTCTTGCACTTGAAATCCTCCTTGTCGTCGATGAAGCTCCAATAATACCTATGCATGCCCATGAGACGGGTGTTAAGTAGTATAACATCCTCGAAAGGGTCAAGTGAACACGTGTAAAGGAGATGATTCACCTTTAAGTATGTGAAGTAGATGCCGCACGTGTCACTTGCCAAATGGACTCTTGACATGGTGATATTCGTAGGATGCTCCGCATCACCTTCTCTTGAAAGGACCCATTCTTAAAACAAGGATCTTGCCCTCGGATCTGTGACAGAAGATATACCCAATGGTCTCTTTAGGGTATTATATGAAGACACACTTCTCCGCTTTGGGTTCGAGCTTTTCAGGTCGAAGCCTCTTGAAATAAGCGCCGCATCCTCAAACTTTAAGAAAC
Source organism: Thinopyrum elongatum (assembly GCA_011799875.1). NCBI lineage: Eukaryota > Viridiplantae > Streptophyta > Magnoliopsida > Poales > Poaceae > Thinopyrum > Thinopyrum elongatum. Next base: position 389,026,332 of record CM022298.1, read on the forward strand.
GACAGCCTAGGTTTCTTGCCAAACCATAATTTATATGGTGTCGTCTGAACGGATTTATATGGTGCCCTATTTAAAATGAATGCGTTGTCTCTAATGCATAACCCTAAAACGATAGTAGCAAATTGCTAAGAGACATCATAGAACACACCATATCCAATAGAGTACGATTACGATGTCCGGACACACCACCATGCTTTGGTGTTCTGATACGTCTCCAACGTATCTATAATTTTTTATTGTTCCATGTTGTTATATTATCAATCTTGGATGTTTTATATACATTTACTAGCAACTTTATATCATTTTTTGGGACTAACCTATTAACTTAGTGCCCAATGCCAGTTGCAGTTTTTTTCTTGTTTTTTACTTTGCAGAATATCAATACCAAACGAAGTCCAAATGCCACAAAACTTTTTGGAGATTTTTTCTGGCAAGAAGAGACCCTGGAAGGTTCTAGAGGACACGAGAAGAGGCTCGTGGGGCCCACTAGGCACCAGGGCGTGCCAGAGGCCCCCGGCGCGCCCTGGTGAGTAGTAGGGCCCACGGGCACTGCCTTGACCTACCTCCACCTCTATAAATACTCTAAAATCCCAAAACCCTAGGGGAGTTGATGAAATACTTTTTCCGTCGCTGCAAGTTCCAGAACCACGAGATCCAATCTAGAGGCCTTTTCCGGCACTCTGCCGGAGGGGGCAACAATCACGGAGGGGTTCTTCATCATCCTTGCTGCCCCTCCAATGATGCGTGAGTAGTTTACCACAGACCTACGACGCCGTCGTTAGTAGCTAGATGGCTTTTTCTCCCTTTTTGATCTTCAATACAATGTTCTCCTTGATGTTCTTGGAGATCTATTTGATGTAACTCTTTTTTGCGATGTGTTTGTTGGGATCCGATGAATTGTGAGTTTATGATCAGATCTATCCATGAATATTATTTGATTTTTCTCTGAACTATCTTATGCATGATTGTTATAGCCTAATATTTCTTCTCCGATTTATTGGTATGGTTTGGCCAACTAGATTGATTTATCTTGCCATGGGAAGAGGTGCTTTGTGATGGTTTCGATCTTGCGGTGCTCAATCTCAGTGACAGAAAGAGACATGACACGCATGTATCATTGCTATTAAGGGTAACAAGATGGGATTTATTTCATATGTGAGTTTACCTTGTCTACATCATGTCATCTTTCTTAATGCATTACTCCGTTTTCCCATGAAGTTAATACACTAGATGCATGCTGGATAGCGGTCGATGTGTGGAGTAATAGTAGTAGATGCAGAATCATTTCGGTCTACTAATCTTGGACGTGATGCCTATATACATGATCATTGCCTTGGATATTGTCATAATTATTTGCTTTTCTATCAATTGCCCAACAGTAATTTGTTTACCCACCATATGCTATTTTCTCGAGAGAAGCCTCTAGTGAAACTTATGGCCCCGGGTCTATTTTCTATCATATATTAAAGGCAAAAATACCTTGCTGCAATTTTCTTTTATTTATTTTATTTTGTATTTTTTTAGATCTATTTATCAAAACCTATACAATTTGATCTTTCTCTTAACCATTGAGCGATTGACAACCCCTCTACGCGTTGGGTTGTGAGTATTTGTTGTTTGTGTGGAGGTGATGTTTACATAGTGTTGCATGATTCTCCTACTGGATTGATAACCTTGGTTTCATAATTGAGGGAAATACTTATCTCTACTGTACTGCATTATCCCCTCCTCTTTGGGGAAATCCCAACGCAGCTCACAAGTAGCAGGAAGAATTTCTGGCGCCATTGCCAGGGAGACATCATCAACATCTATCAAGTACCTACACATAAACTCTCATCTCCTTGTGTTTACTTTATTTGCCATTTGCCTCTTGTGTTCATCTCCCCACTTATAAAAAGTTTTTACAAAAAAAATACAAAAATATTTTTTGTTTGCCTTTTTCTTGTTTGATCTTTTTTGCTTACCTTGTCAATATGGCTAGTTCTTCTCTTGTCTCGCTCACCCCTGAAAATGATGTTCTCACTTTTAAGCAAAGGGGGGAGAGAATTTGAAGGATGCTTGGTATAGAATTTGCAATGCTCATAATAGATTTATTCGTAAGCAATCCACTACTATCCTTATTCGCAATTTTTATGCGGGCATTATTATTTGCTATAGATTCGTTCTTGATACTATCACCGGGGGGGGGGGGGGCTTCTTGAGTCGTCCCACTTTTGATGCTTTGAATTCTATGGGAAGTTTAGTGGGATCACCACCTATCACTATCAATGAAACAATTTTAACTCTTGAGCATGTTATGCAACGTCTAGATGCTATTGAAAAGAAAATGCTCACCATAGAACATATTGAAAATTTGGATTAAAATATCCATAATCATGCCACTCAAATTGGATCAAAGATAGGGGATACTCTTAAAACACTAAAAGAGAAAAGAACCGTAGTTAACGAGAGGGTAGAAGAGAGCCCCGCTCAAATTGATAAGTTGGAAGAAAATTCTAGTAACTTGAGCTCGGCTTTTTCTTCCAATTAAACTATTGAAAAGACTCCTCCTAGTAAGAATTGCAAATCTACCCATATTCCTAAGAACAAGGGTGCCACTTCTAATAGCAACAATGAAGATCTTAAAATGATTAGTGTTCACCCCGACTCTGCTGAGTTAATAAAGAAACCTACTTGCAAGAGTGAATTCTTTAACTTTGTCTCTAGGAGCGTGATCATTGAGAATATGCATGAAAGATCTCTAAGGAATTATGGATGTGTGATTGAGGAGTTTGAAACCAAAGATGACAATACTTGAATCTATGCATTATGCCTAGCTAGGGGCATAAAACAATAGCGCTTGTTGGGAGGCAACCCAATAGTTATCCTTTAAATTTTTGTTTCTTTTTTGTTTCTAAATAAATATGCATTTATGCTACTATTTTGATTGTGTTTTAATGTTTTAATTAGTGTTTGTGCCAAGTAAAGCCTTTGGGATTATGTTGGATGATAGTTGACTTGATCCTGTTGGAAAATAGAAGGTTTCGCGTCCAGTAGAAGAATTGTTAAAATTTTCTCAAACATGGAAAAATTCTGAAATTTTTACAGATGATTGATATACAAATTGCACACGCTTTCCCAATTTTTCAGAGTTTTTGGAGTTACAGAAGTATGAGCTTAGTTCAGTTTTCTATAGGCTGTTCTGTTTTTGACAGATTCTGTTTTCGTTGCGTTGTGTGCTTATTTTGATGAATCTATGGATTGTATCGGGGGGTATAAGCCATGGTAAAGTTAGAATACAGTAGGTATAATGCAATAACAAAATATGAATGAGTTTGCAATAGTACTTAAAGTAGTAAATTGTTTTCTTATACTAACGAATCTCACGAAGGTTTTGTTAAGTTTTGTGTGATTGAAGTTTTCAAGTTTTGGGTGAGATCACGATAGATGAAGGAATAAGGAGTGGCAAGAGCCTAAGCTTGGGGATGCCCGAGGCACCCCAAGGTAATATTCAAGGACTCCCAAGCGACTAAGCTTGGGGATGCCCCGGAAGGCATCCCCTCTTTCTTCTAACGACCATCGGTAATTTTACTTGGAGCTATATTTTTATTCGTCACATATCATGAGTTTTGCTTGGAGCGTCTTGTATTATATGAGTCTTTGCTTTCTATGCTTTTTAATCTGTCTCAATCATCCTTGATGAACACAATTGTTTGAGAGATCCACAAGCATATCATGATTTGCTAGAATACACTCTGTGCTTCACTTAAATTTTTTGAGCTAGGAAGTTGCTCTAGTACTTCACTTTTATCTTTTTGAGCATGGCGGTGGTTATATTTTGAAGAAATATGCTCTCATGCTTCACTTATATTATTTTGAGAGTTAGTAAATTTTGAAGAAATATGCTCTCATGCTTCACTTATATTATTTTGAGAGTTGAATTTTTTTGAAGAAATATTTATGCTCTCGAGCTTCACTTAGATCTTTTTGGGAGTTAAAGAATAGTAATGGTAATTTGCACGAGATGTGAATTTGGTCCCAAAGTGGTAGATATTTGATACGTCTCCAACGTATCTATAATTTATGAAGTATTCATGCTATGTTTACAATAATTTTATATGGTTTTGGTATGATTTGGATGGAACTAACCCGGACTGACTCTGTTTTCAGCAGAACTACCGTGGTGTTGTTTTTTGTGCAGAAATGAAAGTTCTCCAAATGAGCTGAAACTTTTTGACGATTTTTTTTGGAAGAAAAGAGACCCCCGAATCTTCGTGGGAGGGCCAGAAGAGCCACGAGGAGGGCACAACCCACCATGGCGCGCCAGAGGGGCTTGGCTTGCCCCGGTGGGTTGTGCTCACCTTGAGGCCCATCTTAGCGTGAAACCAACGCCAAAAATCCTATAAATACAGAAACCCCCAGAAATAACACTAGATAAGAAGTTTCGCTGCCGCACGCCTCTGTAGCCACGAAAAACCAATCTAGACGCCGTTCCGGCACCCTGCCGGAGGGGGAAATCATCACCGGTGGCCATCTTCATCATCCCGGCGGCCACCATGATGAAGAGGGAGTAGTCCACCCTCGGGGCTGAGGGTTTGTACCAGTAGCTATGTGTTTAATCTCTCTCTCTCTCTCTTTCTCTCTCTCTCTCTCTCTCTCTCTTTCTCGTGTTCTTGAGATGGCACGATCTTGATGTATCGCGTGCTTTGTTAATATAGTTGGATCATATGGTGTTTTCTCCTCTCTATCTTGTTGTGATGAATTGACTTTTCCCTTTGAGATTTCATTTTATTGGATTGAATACTTTTATGGATTTGAGAGTACTTGATGTATGTATTGCTATGAATACCCGTGGTGACAATGGGGTATCATATTGATTCACTTGATATGTGTTTTGGCACTCAACTCGCGGATTCCCGAGGTGGCATTGGGGTAATCTATGCATAGGGGTTGATGCATGTTCTCGTCTTTGTTTCTCTGGTAGAAATCTTGGGGCACTCTTTGAGATTCTTTGTGTTGGATTGAGTATTATGAATCTGAAATTGTTTGATGCATATCGCATAATCAACTCACGGATACTCACGGTGACATTGGAGTATCTAGGTGACATTAGAGTTGGTTGACGTGTATCATATGGTGTTATTTTAGTACGAACTCTTGGTTAGATCGATCAGAAAGAATAGCTTGGTGTTGTTTTAGTACGAACTCTAGGATAGATTGATAGGAAAGAATAGCTTTGAGGTGGTTTCGTACCCTACAGACAATTTCTTCTTATGTTCTCCGCTAGATAGGAACTTTGGAGTGATTCTTCATCGCACGTTGAGGGATGGTTATATGATCCAATTATATTAGCATTGTTGAGAGATTGCACTAGCGAAAGTACGGATCTAGGCCTCATTTTCAAGCATTGCAATACCATTTGTGCTCCGTTTTATCAATTGCTACCTTGCTGTTTTTTATTGTTCCTATTATAAAAATCAATACCTACTATTATTACTACGCTTGTATCACCATCTCTTCGCCGAACTAGTGCACCTATACAAATTACCGTTGAATTTGGTGTGTTGGGGACACAAGAGACTTTTTGTTATTTGGTTGCAGGGTTGTTTAAGAGAGACCATCTTCATCCTACGCCTCCCACGTAACAAGTTGTGTAGTAGACATCAAGCTCTTTTCTGGCGCCGTTGCCGGGGAGGTGAGTGCTTGAAGGTATATCTTTAGATCTTGCAATTAAATATTTTAATTTCTTGTTTTATCACTAGTTGGGTTTGTAAAAGAAAACTACACAAAAATGGAATTGAGGTTGCATCGTATTGTTCATCTTTATCATGTCTTCCTTGAAAATGATGGAAAGGAAATTGATAGAGGAAGAATTCTATAAAATGTTTGACAAAAAATCTTTGAATGATGAGCATGATTGCAATGTTGTTGGTATGAACTCTTTGAATATCCATGATGCTAACGATATGCAAAGCCATAAGCTTGGGGATGCTATATTTGATGAAGATCATATTTTTAGTCCCCCAAGTTTTCATGAGAAAATTTATTATGATGATTGTATGCCTCCTATTTATGATGATTATATTGATGAAAGTGGATTTGGAGAGGTCATGACTTTATTTAATGATGAATCCACTATTTTGGAAGAGGTTGCAATTGATTATGACAACAAAGTTGCTATCTATGATGATTATTGTGATGACATGTATGTTATAAAAAATAATGATATCCATGGAAGTTGTCATGATGATTTTAATTTTCAATCACATGATAGTTATTCTATTGAGTTTGCTCCCACTACTATTCATGAAAATAAATTTGCTTATGTGGAGAGTAATAAAATTTCTATGCTTGTAGATCATGAAAAGAATGCTTTATGTGATAGTTATATTGTTGAATTCATTCATGATGCTACTGAAAATTATTATGAGAGGGGAACATATGCTTTTACATATTGCAATAATATCAAGTTTCCTCTCTTTGTGTTGAAAATCTTGAAGCTTTGCTTGTTTTGCCTTCCTATGCTAGTTGATTCTTGTTCCCATATGTTGTTTGCTCACAAAATCCCTATGCATAGGAAGTGGGTTAGTCTTAAATGTGCTTGTCATGTGCTTCATGATGCTCCCGTTATGTTTCAATTCTTATCTTTTATGTGAGCATCATTGAAATCATCATGCCTAGCTAAAAAGGCATTAAAGAAAAGCGCTTGTTGGGAGACAACCCAACACTTTTACCTACTTTTTTTGTGTGTTAACATGGTTAGGCTACTGTAGTAATCATGTTTTATAGCTTTTGTTTCAATAAAGTGCCAAGTAAAGCCTTTGAGATAGTGTGGATGGTAGTTGACTTGATTCTGTGCAAAAACAGAAACTTTTGTGCCCAGTAACAGAACTGTTCAAAATCACTGGAGCGTCGAAAAATTCTGATTTTTACGGATGATTGATATACAAATTGTCTACGTTTTCCTAAATGTTCAGAATTTTTGGAGTGACAGAAGTATGACTATAATTCAGATCTTTATGTACTGTTCTGTTTTTGACAGATTCTGTTTTCAATGCATAGTTTGCTTGTTTTATGGTTTCTATGGCTTATATTGCTTAATATAAATTGTGGAAATTGTAGAGTACAGTAGACATTATGTATAAAAAATTATGAATCTTATCTTGACAGTACCAAAGTGAATGATTTGTCTTTATCATACTAACCCATCTCATGAAGTTCCGTTAAGTTTTGTGTGATTGAAGTTTTCAAGTTTTGGGTGAGATATCGATATGAGGAGAATAAGGAGTGGCAAGACCCTAATCTTGGGGATTCCCAAGGCACCCCAAGGTAATATTCAAGGTAGATCCAAGCAACTAAGCTTGGGGATGCCCCGGAAGGCATCCCCTCTTTCGTCTCCAACATTATCGGTAACCTTACTTGGGGCTATATTTTTATCCGTCACATGATATGTGTTTTGCTTGGAGCATCATTTTCTTTTATTAGTATTTTCTTGATGTTATTTAGAGTAATGTTTTGCATCTTTTCTTTCAATAAAAATGTCAAGAATAGCCTTTACCATGCTTATTTTGCAAGTCTATATGTGGCTGTTTGAAAACAGAAAGTTGCATGCTAGTGCGTGAATTCTGAAGAAAAGTAAGAATGTGATAAAATGCTGATTTTTTTGCATAATAAGCTATGATAAATTTTCTACAGTGTGGTAATTTTTCAGAATTTTTGGAGTTAGGTAAGTATGAAGATAATTGCACTCTTTATAGACTGTTCTGTTTAGACAGATTGCTGTTATGTTTGCATTGTTTGCTATGTTTGCTTGTTTAATGATTCTATTTGAGGATGGAAGTATTAAATATGCAGAGGAATTTAGTATGCAATGTTAAATAATAATTTTAGTGATTTGTTATAGTAGAGAATGATAAGGTGTTGCATTGATTCATACTAACTTTTCTCACTAGTTCTTGTTGAGTTTTGTGTGGATGAAGTTTTTAAGATTTAGGCAAACCGTGATATAAAAGGAATTAAAGAGACACAAAAGCTCAAGCTTGGGGATGCCCAAAGCATCCCAAGATAATATTTCAAGAAGTCTCAAGCATCTAAGCTTGGGGATGCCCCGGTGGGCATCCCACCTTTCTTCATCAAGAATTATCGGTTAGTATCGGTTGAGCCTAAGTTTTTGCTTCTTCACATGATGTGTGCTATTTTTAGAACATCATTTTATTTTGTTTTTCTTTCTGTTTTAATAAAATATTTAGATCTGAAAGTTTTTAAATAAGAGAGAGTCCTCAAATAGCTACCCATTTACTTAACTACTGGCATGATCTTCACTTATATCTTTTTGGAGTAGTTTGTCATTTACTCTTGTGCTTCACTTATATCCTATGAGTAAATTGTTGAATGAATTGAATATCATGAAGTTGAAATTATATGTTCATATCATGACTAGTAGTAGCTTCACATTGGGTTTAGAAAGTGAAATCTTTTGAAGATTGACAATCACAATATTGGTCATACAAGCAATTCATGAATGATTAGTATGAGGAAGAGAAATTTCACATACAAATATATTATCTTGGACATATTCTATGATTGTGAATACCCATTAATTATTTTCAAACTTGAGCAAATTAGTTGAAGTTGGACAAGGAAGACAACGTAATGAGTTATGTTTGGGTATATTTGCATAGAAGTTATATTGTTATGGATCCTCCAACATGTGGTGTTTGCTTAGGATCTTTTGCTAGCCAAAAAAATTCGTACTAAGTAGAGATGCTACTTGTGCATCCAAAAACCCTTAAACCCAGTTTCTTGACATGAGTGTCCACCATACCTACCTATGGATGGAATAAGATCCTTCAAGTAAGTTGTCATCGGTGCAAAAAGGCAATAAAATTGCTTCTAAATGTGTTTGATCATTTAGTGTAAGAGAAAATTGAGCGTTGTACGAACTTGTGATGGCAAAGTAATAAAAGCGACGGACTGCATAATAAAGGTAGCTATCATAAGGGGCAATATAACGTGACGTTCTTTTGCATTAAGGGATTGTGCATACAAAACCAAAAAGCGCATGACAACCTCTGCTCCCCTCTGCGAAGGGCCTATCTTTTACTTTTCAGTATTTACTTTTATGCAAAGCGTCAATAGTATGATTTCTCATTTCAACCTCAACTATTCTCTAGTTTGCAAGCATCATGTGGTGGGAAAAGATCTACGCACATATGACCAGTCAAATATATTTGATCATGATTTATTATTGTTGACAATTATCTCTATGATAAATGAGTTGGGAGGCAAAATATTAATCCCCTATCTTTCTCTATGTTTGATGGATACCATTTGTTCTAAGAATATGCTTTGGGTACTAGCAATCATAGAAGACTATATGATGATTGAGTATGTGGAGCTCTTACTTAGACATTGTTGAATAAGTTGAATTGCAATTGTTTGGTGACTAAGAACATAGGTTGTTGAGTTTCAAGAGAATTCATTGTTTGAAACTTAACATGTGAATTGGTTGCAACTTTATCATGATGAGTTTTATGAGAAAGAGTTGCTGTTACGATGCTAGGAAAAGTGATTGAAATTATCGTTGACCAAACTTATGCACTATGCTAGCACTCACACTTCATAAATTATTTCTTTTATCATTTACCTACTCGAGGAAAAGCAGGAATTAAGCTTGGGGATGCTGATACATCTCCAACGTATCTATAATTTATGAAGTAGTTCATGCCATGTTTACAATAATTTTATATGGTTTTGGCATGATTTGGATGGAACTAACCCGGACTGACGCTGTTTTCAGCAGAACTACCGTGTTGTTGTTTTTTGTGCAGAAATGAAAGTTCTCCAAATAAGCTGAAACTTTTTGATGATTTTTTTTTGAACAAAAGAGATCCCCGAAGCTTCGTGGGAGGGCCAGAAGAGCCACGAGGAGGGCACAACCCACCACGGCGCGCCAGAGGGGTCTGGCTTGCCCTGGTGGGTTGTGCTCACCTTGAGGCCCATCTTAGCGTGAAACCAACGCAAAAAAATCCTATAAATATAGAAACCCCCAGAAATAACCCTAGATCAGAAGTTTCGCCATCGCAAGCCTCTGTAGCCACAAAAAACCAATCTCCCGTTCCGGCATCCTGCCAGAGGGGGAAATCATCAACGATAGTCATCTTCATCATCCCGGCGGCCACCATGATGAGGAGGGAGTAGTCCACCCTCGGGGCTGAGGGTTTGTACCAGTAGCTATGTGTTTAATCTCTCTCTCTCTCTCGTGTTCTTGAGATGGCACGATCTTGATGTATCGCGGGCTTTGTTAATATAGTTGGATCATATGGTGTTTTCTCCTCTCTATCTTGTTGTGATGAATTGAGTTTTCCCTTTGAGATTTCATTTTATCGGATTGAATACTTTTATGGATTTGAGGGCACTTGATGTATGTCTTGCTATGAATACCTGTGGTGACAATGGGGTATCATATTGATTCACTTGATACGTGTTTTGGCACTCAACTCGCGGATTCCTGAGGTGCCATTGGGGTAATCTATGCATAGGGGTTGATGAACGTTCTCGTCTTTGTTTCTCTGGTAGAAATCTTGGGGCACTCTTTGAGGTTCTTTGTGTTGGATTGAGTATTATTGTGACGCCCCCGGCTCAACCGTGCACTAATCATACACGCAAATGCACACGATCAAGCCTAAGGACTCACGGGAAAATATCACAACACAACTCTAAAACATAAATAAAGTCATACAAGCTTTATATTACAAGACAGGTGCCTCGAGGGCTCGAATACATAAGCTCGCATACAAGCGTCAGCGGAAGCATCAGATATCTGAGTACAGATATGAAACAGAAACAGAGATAAGCCTTTAAGAAGGCGGGGTGAAACAAAAGCTACGATCGAAAGGCGCAGGCCTCGTGCCTGGGACCCTCCGAACCTACTCCTGGTCGTCGTCCAACTCATAGTAGTAACCACCCTCGGGGTAGTAGTAGCGATCGTCGGCAGGGGCAGCTGTATCCGGGGCTCCGTCATCTGGTTGCATCAAAAGGGTATGGGGGAAAAAGAAAGCAAAGCAACCGTGAGTACTCATCCGAAGTACTCAGCAAGCAAGGATCTACACTACATATGCAACATTATCAAAGGAAGGCTGTATATGTGGACTGGGCTGCAGAAATGCCAGAATAGAGGGGAAAGCCTAGTCCTACCGAAGACTATCATCTTCAACGGTCTTGCAGCATTAGAAGAGTGTAGATTAGTACTGTATAAAGTAGTAGTATCGATAAGACTCAACCTCACCCAGAGATCCTTTCTCGACTCCCTGAGAAAGCAATCCCAGAGCCATACATTCATCAACCTCGTCCTGAGATCCCTTCTCGACTCCCTGCGAGAAGCAATCCCAGAGCCATAGTATCCAATTCTAGTTGTATCGATCGGGATACAACTCCGAGTGTCCGTTACCGAGGATCCGGCTATGCATAGATTAGTTCTTCCCTGCAGGGGTGCACCAACTTACCCACCACGCTCGCTTAACTCCGGCCGGACACACTTTTCCGGGTCATGCCCGCCTCGGCCAAACGACACACCGCAGCCCTACCTAGAGCTCAGCAGAGAGGTCCCCGTCGGTCTACATCCTAAGCACTCAGAGGTCTTGGGCCATCGCCCTGTGCACTCCGAGTCGTTGCGTGCAGGGGGAAGCCAGGCACCAGGGGGGCGCCGGTCCGTCCCGGCCGCAATGCTGAACTGGATGTCTGACAGAGCTTTCGACTGATGCCACGATGCAGAGTACCCATATTTATTCCCGCGTGATGGTTAGTGCTATCGAGCCAGAGGCCCACTCGAATCAAATATCCAAATTGTTAGTACCTTGGGGGTGCGGTAACGAGCAGAGACTCACGATCGATGTGACCCCGTCGCCCCGTCTCGAGGACTTGCGGCAAGGGCCAAGAATGCCCGGCCACGCCTCGTATTCATTACTCGGGCACCATCCAGGTCAACCCGTCTCCATATCACTCGCGGGTACCCCTCAGGGTCGACCCGCCTTCCAAGTAACAGTGTAAAGTCCAATTATCCGTGTGTCCATAACATCAAGGGAACCCGAGGTATCACCCTCGTTGGATTCCTACTCGATGTAACCGTCAAGGTGAACTCGGAGGAATCACCCTCGATGGGTTCACACTTGAGGTGTTGCACGACAGCGTCGTTATCGGAAGTGGTGAAGGAGGAATCACCCTCGATGACCACGACCGAATAGCTACTCTACAGAGTTAACATCAGAAGTGCTACATGAGGTATCACCCTCGGCACTCGATAGTAATGCTGCAGTGTCGTTACAACTAAGGGGGTGATGTGCGGTGCCGGGGCCTAGTTGTCGAGTCTTCTGATAATCCAGCGGGGCAATCGGGACAAGTGGGGTCACTGATAGGTCTCTACCCAGCCTATACTAGACAGTTTAGGATAAGCAGGTAAGGTTTCAATAGCAGGTTACAATAAACAGGCTATGTATCAGAATAGGTAAAGCAGTAGCAGCAGCAATTCTAATGCAAGCATGAGAGAGAAAGAATAGGCGATATCGGTATGCTCAAGGGGGGGTGCTTGCCTGGTTGCTCGGCGGCAAGGGCAAGGTTGTCAGAAGTGTAGCCAATCACCAGAGCTGCGTCGGTACCGGGCTCTATCAAGAGAGAAGAGGGGGGAGGAAACAGTATAAATACAAGGCAGACAAAGCAACACAGAGCAGGCTACGCTAACGTGCGGTGCAGGGCTGCCTAAAAGCATGTCTAAGTCATATTAGTTATTTTAAGATTTAAGTTGGATTTCTTAACCGGTATATATGCACTATTCACCTAACGGAAACGGGAAATTAGTTACGGTTTCACCTCCGTAGAGGGTCCCGTTACGGAAACAGACAGCATGGTTAGCTTCGTTTTGTCGTTCTGAGCAACTTTCATGTAGAAAGTTTTTCGATCCGAGCTACGGTTTATTTTCTACGATTTTCTAAAGATTTTAGCATTTTTTAGAATTATTTTTATTAATTAAACCAACATTATCCAGAACAGTGCGGGGGTGACGTCAGCAGTCAACAGACGACTGGCCAGGGTCAAACCTGACAGGTGGGTCCCACTGGGACCCACATGTCAGCCTCTGTTAGTGTTAAGCAGAGATAAATTAAAACTAATTAGTTAATTAAGCTACTAGGCCCACCTGTCAGCCACTAATTAAGTTAATTAATTAATTCTAAATTAGTTTTAGTTAGTTAGGGGGTGGGCCCCATCTGTCAGCGGCTGGGGCCGGTCCAGTCAGAAGTTGACTAAAGTCAACTGGGCCAGCTGGGCCCTGGGGGCCACCAGGAGGTGACCCTGGGGGTGGCCCCAGTGGCGCCGCGTCGGCCCACCGGCGTTCAATGCCGGTGCCTGCTCCGGCGACCACCAGGGACGGTGGTGATGCACGGAAATGGCGCAGGGGCGACCAAATCGAGCAGAACGGGCACGATTTGATCGAGTACTCCGCGCCGCATCCATCTACGGTGGTGGCACGGCCGGAGACGGCCGGAAACTATGGTGACGAGCGGCGAGGCTGTCGCCGGAATTCGGCCGCGTTTGGAAACGACATCTCGGGGCACGACAAGAGGAGCTAGAGGGCGCGTTGGACTCGTGCGGAAGCGCTGAGCACGAGGCCGAGCTCATTTGAGATCGACAGGCAGTGCGGCCACGACGAGGTGCTCATCGGCGGCGAGGCATTCGGGCGTCTCCAACGCGGCAGCTACGGCGATGAAAACGTACGGTGGAGAGAGGGGAAGGATGGAAGGGCTTACAGTGAGCCCGTAGGTGTGCCCTAGCCTGCTCGGGGAGGCTCGTCGGCGGCGAATCGGAGACGGAGAAGAAGAAGCCCGAGGAAGAAGAAGAAGTCGTGGTGCTCGCGGTGGGGGTTCCCGATTCCAATGGCGGGCACCGATCGACGCAGCGGTCGACGGCGATGCCCGACGACATCTCGACGGGGGCTGAGGACGGCGGAGAACGCGGGATCGACGGCGGCGTCGGCGGGCGTTTTCGGGCGAGGTGAGGGGAGCCAGGGAGAGAGAGAGAGTGAGCGAGGGGGGAGGCCAGAGGAGCGCGGGAGCTGCGGCTTTATCCTCGTCGGGCGGGCGCTGGCGCGTTGTCGACCAGGGGAGAAGGGGGGCCGGGGTGCGGGCGCGAGGCAGAGGACGACAGCGGCGCGCGTGAACAGAGAGAGGTAGGGGATGAGCTAGATGGGCTGGGCCCGACTGTAGCTCACTTGGGCCGAGCACACAGTGCACTTTTTCCATTTTCTTTGTTTCTTTTTCTGTTTTCTTTTGTTTCACTACTTTGCAAAAATGTGTGGGCTCATATATAGCTTTATAAAATATGTGAACTAGCCACATAAATATAGTGCAATATTTGTCACTGCTAGAAATTGGTTTGGAGGCAAATGAAGTTTATTTGGATTTTAATTAAATGAAAATGGATTAAATACCTCTGTTTTGTTGCTGATAGAGTCACTTAATTAATTTAGTAAATGTTGATTACAATTTTAGAATTGTCTCTGAATTATCTACAATATTATGAACATTTTAGTTTTCAAATTTGAACAACTTTTATTTTCACTTTTAATTTGAATTTCTATTTGAATTTGAATTGAAAAGGGATATGATCCAAATGATTTTTAAGCACTGTTGATCATGATGACATGGCATTATCAAAAGGGGATTACTATAGCTAAACACTGGGGTGTTACAATTATGAATCTGAAATTGTTTGATGCATATCGCATAATCAACTCACAAATACTCGCGGTGACATTGGAGTATCTAGGTGACATTAGAGTTGGTTGATGTGTATCATATGGTGTTATTTTAGTACAAACTATTGGTTAGATCGATCGGAAAGAATAGCTTGGTGTTATTTTAGTACAAACTCTAGGATATATTGATCGGAAAGGATAGCTTTGAGGTGGTTTCGTACCCTACAGACAATTTCTTCTTATGTTCTCCGCTAGATAGGAACTTTGGAGTGATTCTTCATCGCACGTTGAGGGATGATTATATGATCCAATTATATTAGCATTGTTGAGAGATTGCACTAGCGAAAGTACGGACCCTAGGCCTCATTTTCAAGCATTGCAATACCGTTTGTGCTCCGTTTTATCAATTGCTACCTTGTTGTTTTTTATTGTTCCTATTATAAAAATCAATATCTACTGTCATTACTACACTTGTATCACCATCTCTTCGCCGAACTAGTGCACCTATACAAATTACCATTGTATTTGGTGTGTTGGGGACACAAGAGACTTTTTGTTATTTGGTTGCAGGGTTGTTTGAGAGAGACCATCTTCATCCTACGCCTCCCACGGATTGATAAACCTTAGGTCATCCACTTGAGGAAAAAATGCTACTGTCCTACAAAACTCTGCGCTTGGAGGCCCAACACGAGTCTACAAGAACAAGTTGTGTAGTAGACATCAAGCTCTTTTCTGGGCCTTCATTTGTACTAAGCGAAAATACTGCTTGTGCATCCAACTCCTTAAACCCAAAAGTTGTGCCAAATGAGTCCACCATACCTACCTATATGCGGTATTTCCATGCCATTCCAAGTAAATTTGTATCTGCCAACTCTAATTTTCAAAATGAATTTCCTTTTTATGTGCTTGTACCGCTCATGAAGCGGCAGGGGGTGGCCAATATTTTCCATGCTAGGTATGTTATTCTCAAGATGAGTGTTTATTCACTTGTCATTGCATGAGAGTGTGGCAGGTAATAGGGATGCCCAGTCCCGAAATGATTTTTTTTTTACTTATATACTTATATGTTGTCAATAATA
Organism: Thinopyrum elongatum; assembly: GCA_011799875.1. Lineage (NCBI taxonomy): Eukaryota > Viridiplantae > Streptophyta > Magnoliopsida > Poales > Poaceae > Thinopyrum > Thinopyrum elongatum. Next base: position 389,042,136 of record CM022298.1, read on the forward strand.
AATTCCTTGGAAAGTGTTGGTATGGAGGGCACCCGTGGATACGGCTAGCCATGGATTGTGTGAGAATGGTGGAAAAGAAATAAACTTTATTTTATGTTTGGGAACCACCTATGATTTACCTAGCATGGAGGATATTGGGAATTCTCGGTCGTTTTTGTTGACAGGAAAAGGAATCCTCTCAAAACAATTTTATCTCTCAATTTAAGCTATGAGCTCTAGCACCTCTACAAATCTCTGTTTCCCTCTGCGAAGGGCCTATCTATTGACTTTTATGCAATTTTTATTTTTATTGAGTCTCCATCTTCTCTTATAAAGCACCAACTAGGGAACACTATTATCATACTTGTGCATTGGATGTAGCTAATATTTGAGTGTGTTTCATGAATGGATCAATGATTGAGCATAATGGGCTAGGGATAACTTTCTTTAGCATTGATATTTTGAAAGACATGGTTGCTGTTGATATGCTTGAGTATTGATGTCTTCATGTCAATTATAGACTATTGCTTTGAATCATTTAAAGTCCAAATGTCCATGCTACAAAAGAAAAGAATATGTGATGAACATGATAGGCCTACTCGAGGACGAGCATTCCACATCAAAACTTCTGTTTTTACCATTGACCTACTCGAGGACGAGCAGGAATTAAGCTTGGGGATGCTGATACGTCTCCAACATATCTATAATTTTTATTGTTCCATGCTATTATATTATCAATCTTGGATGTTTTATATACATTTACTAGCAACTTTATATCATTTTTTGGGACTAACCTATTAAATTAGTGCCCAGTGCCAGTTGCTGTTTTTTACTTTGCGGAATATCAATACCAAACGAAGTCCAAATGCCACGAAACTTTTTAGAGATTTTTTTCTGGCAAGAAGAGACCCAGTAAGCTTCTGGAGGCCACGAGAAGAGGCTCATGGGGCCCACTAGGCACCAGGGCGCGCCAGAGGCCCCCGGTGTGCCCTGGTGGGTAGTAGGGCCCACGGGCACCACCTTGACCTACCTCCGCCTCTATAAATACTCTAAAATCCCAAAATCCCTAAGGGAGTCGACGAAATACTTTTTCCACCGCCGCAAGTTCCAGAACCACGAGATCCAATCTAGAGGCCTTTTTTTGGCACTCTGCCGGAGAGGGCAACAATCACGGAGGGGTTCTTCATCATCCTTGTTATCCCTCCGATGATGCGTGAGTAGTTTACCACAGACCTACGACGTCGTAGTTAGTAGCTAGATGGCTTCTACTCTCTTTGTGATCTTCAATACAATGTTCTCCTTGATGTTCTTGGAGATCTATTTGATGTGACTCTTTTTTGCAGTGTGTTTGGTGGGATCCGATGAATTGTGAGTTTATGATCAGATCTACCCATGAATATTATTTGAGTTTCCTCTGAACTCTCTTATGCATGATTGTTATAGCCTAATATTTCTTTTGTGATTTATTGGTTTGGTTTGGCCAACTAGATTGATTTATCTTGCCATGGGAAGAGGTGCTTTGTGATGGGTTTACCAAAGTCCATACTTGCTTTTCATACATGGATCCTATCTCGGATTTCATGGCCTCAAGCCATTTGTCGGAATCCGGGCTCATCATTGCTTGTTCATTGTTAGTAGGTTCGCAGTTGTCTAACAACATGACTTCCAAGACAGGATCACCGTACCACTCTGGTGCGGAACGTGTCCTGGTCGACCTACGAAGTTCAGTAGTAGCTTGATCTGAAGTTTCATGAAGATCATCATTAGCTTCCTCTCTGGCTGGTATAGGCATCACGGGAGCTTCTTTCTGTGATGTGCTACTTTCCAATTCGAGACGATTACCCCATCAAGATCTTCTTTCCTCCCACTCACTTCTTATGAGAGAAATTCCTTCTGTTGTAGGGCACGGGCCAAAGTGCCCCAATTTGTCCCAATGTTTACGAATTGGAGGTGGTTCGAGGAAGAACACGATGAACACGAGGGGAAAACAGGGAGAAATCACAAGAGGAACACTCAAGAACAAGTCCTGTCGGATTCAGGTTTCCGCAGACCCAAGGAGGTTCGAACTCTGGGGCGTGTGCGAAGACCTCAACCTCTCAAGTCTCAAGCTCGTCGCCCTACACCCTAGCCTTGCCGGATACACGCTCGAGAGGGGAAGAAGATGGACATGGCAGTTTACCCAGGTTCGGGCCACCTTGCGGTGTAAAACCCTACTCCTGCTTTGTGGTGGATTGGCCTCACGAGGAGGTTTGAGGATGAACTAGTACAGTGGATGAGCTGCGTCGCGAGGGCTCGGGGGGTGAGAATGAGTTGACCCCCTCTATGGTGGTGGCTAACCTATATTTATAGTGGCCTTTGTCCTCTTCCCCAAAACATAGGCGGGAAGGGATCCCACAATGGCCAATTTGAAAGGGGATAAGAGGTACATCATATCCTGACAAAAGTTGGTCTTCTCCTAAAAAGCTTCAGGTCGTAACGCAGCGGTAGGCTCGGTGATGACATCCGTGCTGCCGAGCTCGTGGTCTTGGTCTTGTTGCACTGGAATGGAAACCTTTGGGGGATTCCTTGGGAACCCACGTCTGTCCTTGCTCCCTTAGTGCTACTTCTTGAGCTTGCATTGGTTTTTCCCTTGAAGATGAAAGGGTGATGCAGCAAAGTAGAGACAAGTGTTTCCCTCAGTTTGAGAACCAAGGTATCAATCCAGTAGGAGACAACGCACAAATCACCGAATACCTGCACAAACAATCAAACAACTTGCACCCAACGCAATAAAGGGGTTGTCAATCCCTTCACGGTTATTTGCAAAAGTGAGATCTGATAGAGATAGATAAACGATAAAGTAAATATTTTTGGTATTTTTGTTTTATAGATCGGAAAGTAAAAGATTGCAAAATAGTAGATCAGAAACTAATATGATGGAAAATAGAAGATTATATGATGGAAAATAGACCCGGGGGCCATAGGTTTCACTAGAGGCTTCTCTCAAGATAGAAAATATTATGGTAGGTGAACAAATTACTGCCGAGCAATTGATAGAAAAGCGCAAAGTTATGACGATATCTAAGGCAATGATCATGAATATAGGCATCATGTCCGTGTCAAGTAGACCGAAACGATTCTGCATCTACTACTATTACTCCACACATCGACCGCTATCCAGCATGTATCTAGAGTATTAAGTTCATAAAGAACGGAGTAACGCATTAAGCAAGATGACATGATGTAGAGGAATTAACTCAAGCAATATGATGAAAACCCCATCCTTTTATCCTCGATGGCAATAATACAATACGTGCCTTGCTGCCCCTACTGTCACCGGGAAAGGACACCGCAAGATTGAACCCAAAGCTAAGCACTTCTCCCATTTCAAGAAAAACCAATCTAGTTGGCCAAACCAAACCGATAGTTCGAAGAGAATTACAAAGATATCAAATCATGCATAAAAGAATTCAGAGAAGATTCAAATAGTATTCATAGATAAGCTGATCATAAATCCACAATTCATCGGATCTCAGCAAACACACCGCAAAAAAGTATTACATCGAATAGATCTCCAAGAACATCGAGGAGAACGTGGTATTGAGAATCAAAGGGAGAGAAAAAGCCATCTAGCTACTAGCTATGGGCCCGAAGGTCTGAGGTAAACTACTCACGCTTCATCGGAAGGGCAATGGTGTTGATGTAGAAGCCCTCCGTGATCGAATCCCCGTCCGGCAGGACGCCGGAAAAGGCCCCTAGATGGGATCTCACGGGTACAGAAGGTTGCGGTGGTGGAAAAGTATTTTCGTGGATGCCTCTGGTGGTTTGGGCATATAAGAGTATATATAGGCGAAAGAATTAGGTCAGGAGGTGCACGAAGGGCCCACAAGGGTGGGGGCGCGCCCTCCGTCCTTGTGGCCGCCTTGTGGCTCCTCCAACTTCATCTCGAAGTCTCCTGGTTTCCTTCTGGTCCAAGAAAGATCATCGTGAAAGTTTTATTCCGTTTGGACTCCGTTTGGTATTCCTTTTCTGCGAAACTGAAAAACAGGAAAAAAATAGGAACTGGCACTGGGCCCTAGGTTAATAGGTTAGTCCCAAAAATAATATAAAATAGCATATTAATGCATATAAAACATCCAAAACAGATAATATAATAGCATGGAACAATAAAAAATTATAGATACGTTGGAGACGTATCAAGCATCCCCAAGCTTAATTCCTGCTCGTCCTCGAGTAGGTAAATGATAAAAACAGAATTTTTGATGTGGAATGCTTCCTAACATATTTATCCATGTAATTTCTTTATTGTGGCATGAATGTTCAAGATCCGTATGATTCAAAACAAAAGTTTAATATTGACATAAAAACAATAATACTCCAAGCATACTAACAAGGTAATTATGTCTTCTCAAAATAACATGGCCAAAGAAAGCTTATCCCTACAAAATCATATAGTCTAGCTATGCTCCATCTTCATCACACAAAGTATTTAAATCATGCACAACCCCGATGACAAGCCAAGCAATTGTTTCATACTTTTGATGTTCTCAAACTTTTTCAACTTTCATGCAATACATGAGCGTGAGCCATGGACATAGCACTATAGGTGGAATAGAAGGTGGTTGTGGAGAAGACAAAAAGAAGGAGATAGTCTCACACCAACTAGGCGTATCAATGGGCAATGGAGATGCCCGTCAATAGATATCAATGTGAGTGAGTAGGGATTGCCATGCAACAGATGCACTAGAGCTATAAGTTTATGAAAGCTCAAAAAAAGAAACTAAGTGGGTGTGCATCCAACTCGCTTGCTCACGAAGACCTAGGGCAATTTGAGGAAGCCCATCATTGGAATATACAAGCCAAGTTCTATAATGAAAATTCCCACTAGTATATGAAAGTGACAACATAGGAGACTCTCTATCATGAAGATCATGGTGCTACTTTGAAGCACAAGTGTGGTAAAAGGATAGTAACATTGTCCCTTCTCTCTTTTCTCTCATTTTTTTTTCTTCTTTTTTTTATTTGGGCCTTCTCTCATTTTTTTTGGCCTCTTTTATTTTTATTTTTCGTCCGGAGTCTCATCCCGACTTGTGGGGGAATCATAGTCTCCATCATCCTTCTCCTCACATGGGACAATGCTCTAATAATGAAGATCATCCCACTTTTATTTACTTACAACTCAAGAATTACAACTCAATACTTAGAACAAAATCTGACTCTATATGAATGCCTCCGGCGGTGTACCGGGATGTGCAATGAATCAAGAGTGACATGTATGCAAGAATTATGAACGGTGGCTTTGCCACAAATACGATGTCAACTACATGATCATGCAAAGCAATATGACAATGATGGAACGTGTCATAATAAACGGAACGGTGGAAAGTTGCATGGCAATATATCTCGGAATGGCTACGGAAATGCCATAATAGGTAGGTATGATGGCTGTTTTGAGGAAGGTATATGGTGGGTTTATGGCACCGGCGAAAGTTGCGCGGTACTAGAGAGGCTAGCAATGGTGGAAGGGTGAGAGTGCGTATAATCCATGGACTCAACATTAGTCATAAAGAACTCACATACTTATTGTAAAAGTCTATTAGTTATCGAAATGAAGTATTATGCGCATGCTCCTAGGGGGATAGATTGGTAGGAAAAGACCATCGCTCATCCCCGACCGCCACTCATAAGGAAGACAATCAATAAATAAATCATGCTCCGACTTCATCACATAACGGTTCACCATACGTGCATGCTATGGGAATCACAAACCTCAACACAAGTATTTCTCAAATTCACAATTACTCACTAGCATGACTCTAATATCACCATCTTTATATCTCAAAACAATCATAAGGAATCAAACTTCTCATAGTATTCAATGCACTTTATATGAAAGTTTTTATTATATCCCTCTTGGATGCCTATCATATTAGGACTAAATTTATAACCAAAGCAAATTTCCATGCTGTTTAAAGACTCTCAAAATAATATAAGTGAAGCATGAGAGTTCAATAATTTCTATAAAATAAAGCCACCGCCGTGCTCTAAAAAGATATAAGTGAAGCACTAGAGCAAAACTGCCTAGCTCAAAAGATATAAGTGAAGCACATAGAGTATTCTAATAAATCATGATTCATGCGTGTCCCTCTCATAAGGTGTGTACAGCAAGGATGATTGTGGCAAACTAAAAAGCAAAGACTCAAATCATACAAGACGCTCCAAGCAAAACACATATCATGTGGTGAATAAAAATATAGTCTCAAGTAAAGTTACCGATAGACGAAGACGAAAGAGGGGATGCCTTCCGGGGCATCCCCAAGCTTAGGCTCTTGGTTGTCCTTGAATATTACCTTGGGGTGCCTTGGGCATCCCCAAGATTAGGCTTTTGCCACTCCTTATTCCATAGTCCATCAAATCCTTACCCAAAACTTGAAAACTTCACAACACAAAACTCAACAGAAAATCTCATAAGCTCCGTTAGTATAAGAAAATAAATCACCACTTTGGTACTGTTGTGAACTCATTCTTTATTTATATTGGTGTAATATCTACTGTATTCCAACTTTTCCTTGGTTTATACCCCCCGATACTACCCATAGATTCATCAAAATAAGCAAACAACAGAAAGAAAACAGAATCTATCAAAAACAGAATAGTCTGCGAAGATCCGAATTGTTCTAATACTTCTGTAACTCCAAAAATTCTGAAAAGTTAGTAAAACAGAGGAAATTTGTATATAAATATATTATACAAAATTCAGGGTTTTTCAACGATATGGTGAATTATTAAAATTCTGAGACTGGACGCAAAAGTTTCTGTTTTTCAGCAAGATCAAATCAACTATCACCATAAGCCATCCCAAAGGTCTTACTTGGCATAAACACTAATTAAAACATAAAACCACATCTAAACAGAGGCTAGATGAATTATTTATTGTAAAACAGAACCAAAAAGCAAAGAATAAAAATAAAATTGGGTTGCCTCCCAACAAGCGCTATTGTTTAACGCCCTTAGCTAGGCATAAAAACACAAATAGATCTAGGTATTGTCATCTTTGGTATGCAATTCTTTTCTCATCAAATCCTCCAAAACTCGTCTTAAAAAATCTATTCTTTCCTTTATTTCCCTCCTAGTAGAAGAACTTAAATCATGAAAAGGACTTTGGTTGGTAATTTTAACATTCATAAACCCATAATCGGGATCGTCACCATATATATCATCATATAAAACACGTAACTCGTTTCTAACGGGTTCCTTCAACATTTTATTCAGCCAATCCCTATCGAAGCCTACACAAATTCCCCTTGTAATCCAATCAAACTCCTCAAAAGCCTCAAGGTATAAAGATTGAGAGATTTCTGAATAAGGAACTCTTCTCCTAAGATTTTCTCTATAAGATTGAAGTCCCTAGATTCCAAACTACGCATAGTTTCTTTATCATGGAGGATATCTTCAATTGGAGGGTGTTCAACATCCTTTTTATAGAAAGCAAAAATATCCCTAGCTTCTTGTATTATAAAATCAAATTCACGCATAAGGATAATGGTGGCAATCTTTTTAGCTATAGGATGATTAATATTGGGAAGTTCATAAAACACCTTTTGCAAAGCCGGATGAATATGCACAAATTTCCTTTCTAATTTTTTTACGAGCATAACAATGGCCTCCGCATAATAGTTTGTATCGAGAAGAATAGATCTTTTATTAATAGGCATAGATCCCGTACAATCAAAGAATTCCTGAATAACACTTTTTCCGATAATATTACCGTCCCCCACACAAAAGATTTTTGTTTTGTAATTAGGAGGAGTTTCAGTTTCATGATCCAACGAACAAGATTCAAGTTTTTCCTTAAGATTTTCAATGATAACCTCCCCAGTTCTCGACATGGTGGCAGCAACAAATCTAGCAAATGAACAGACCGAAGGGCAAACGAAGAAGACGAACGGGAGAGGGGCGAAGAAAAGGCAAAGAGATGGGCGAAGAAAAAGGCAAATCTTTTCAAAAATCATTTTAGAAGTGGGGGAGAGGAAAACGAAAGGCAAATGGCGAATAATGTAATGCAAGAGATGAGAGTTTATGATGGGTACTTGGTATGGCTTGACTTGGTGTAGATCTCCCCGGCAACGGTGCCAGAAATTCTTCCTGCTACTTCTTGAGCTTGCGTTGGTTTTTCCCTTGAAGAGGAAAGGGTGATGCAGCAAAGTAGAGATAAGTATTTCCCTCAGTTTGAGAACCAAGGTATCAATCCAGCAGAAGACAACACACAAATCACCGAATAGCTGCACAAACAATCAAACAACTTGCACCCAACGCGATAAAGGGGTTGTCAATCCCTTCATGGTTATTTGCAAAAGTGAGATCTGATAGAGATAGATAAATGATAAAGTAAATATTTTTGGTATTTTTGTTTTATAGATCGGAAAGTAAAAGATTGCAAAATAGTAGATCGGAAACTAATATGATGGAAAATAAAAGATTATATGATGGAAAATAGACCCGGGGGCCATAGGTTTCATTAGAGGCTTCTCTCAAGATAGAAAATATTACGGTGGGTGAACAAATTACTGCCAAGCAATTGATAGAAAAGCGCAAAGTTATGACGATATCTAAGGCAATGATCATGAATATAGGCATCACGTCCATGTCAAGTAGACCGAAACGATTCTGCATCTACTACTATTACTCCACACATCGATCGCTATCCAGCATGCATCTAGAGTATTAAGTTCATAAAGAACGGAGTAACGCATTAAGCAAGATGACATGATGTAGAGGAATTAACTCAAGCAATATGATGAAAACCCCATCTTTTTATCCTCGATGGCAACAATACAATACGTGCCTTGTTGCCCCTACTGTCACCGGGAAAGGACACCGCAAGATTGAACCCAAAGCTAAGCACTTCTCCCATTGCAAGAAAAACCAATCTAGTTGGCCAAACCAAACCGATAGTTCGAAGATAATTACAAAGATATCAAATCATGCATAAAAGAATTCAGAGAAGATTCAAATAGTATTCATAGATAAGCTGATCATAAATCCACAATTCATCGGATCTCGACAAACACACCGTAAAAAAGTATTACATCGAATAGATCTCCAAGAACATGGAGGAGAACGTGGTATTGAGAATCAAAGAGAGAGAAAAAGCCATCTAGCTACTAGCTATGGACCCGTAGGTCTGAGGTAAACTACTCATGCTTCATCGAAAGGGCAATGGTGTTGATGTAGAAGCCCTCCGTGATCGAATCCCCCTCCGGCAGGACGCCGGAAAAGGCCCCTAGATGGGATCTCACGGGTACAAAAGCTTGCGGCGGTGGAAAAGTATTTTCGTGGATGCCTCTGGTGGTTTGGGCATATAAGAGTATATATAGGCGAAAGAATTAGGTCAGGAGGTGCACGAGGGGCCCACAAGGGTGGGGGGCACGCCCTACCCCTCGAGCATGCCCTCCGTCCTTGTGGCCGCCTCATGGCTCCTCCGACTTCATCTCCAAGTCTCCTGGTTTCCTTCTGGTCCAAGAAAGATCATCGCGAAAGTTTTATTCCGTTTGGTATTCCTTTTCTGCGAAACTCAAAAACAGTGAAAAACAGGAACTGGCACTGGGCCCTAGGTTAATAGGTTAGTCGCAAAAATAATATAAAATAGCATATTAATGCATATAAAACATCCAAAAGAGATAATATAATAGCATGGAACAATCAAAAATTATAGATACGTTGGAGACGTATCACTTAGCACCGAAAGGGAAACTGTCTCATCTGCGCCCGCTGGCGCCCACCTGGCCTTGGTCGTCATGGCACGCGTCATCGCAGCCTCATGAGGCTGGGCACTTGCATAGGAATCTCCGCTCCTCGGGAGGCAACCTGGGGAGGCCGCTCCCTCTGGAGCTCTTGGTGTCGTCTGCCTCGCGAGGCCAGGGCCCTCGCAAGGGTCTTGTCTTGGTGGTCTTGCAGATGGGACATACCGGGCCGATGAGGGAGCCACGCCGTGGGCCGCAGGCAGGCAAGTCTGGGTACCCTGGTTCCCAGAACGCCGACAGTAGGCCCCAGGCCCAAGGTGCGCTCGAGCTGGCTTCCAGGCGAAGCCAAGGGGCAGGGTCGAAGCGCCGCGGGCCCCATCCGCCTGCGGTCCAAGCTTGACGCATGGCACTCAATTGGACGCGGACGCCTCCACTTCGCCACGTCACCTCGGCAACCGCTCCGAGTTGACAGCAGCCTGGTGCATGCACAGGGCCATCAGCACTCAGAATGTGCAAGGGCGTCGGTTAGCCTTCCTCCGCCTACAAAAGGGCGAGGGGGGCGGAGCCCCCTAGCCCATCTTCGTCTTCTCGCCCCCGATTCTCCTATATCCGCCACATCCTCCACCTTGCCGAGGCAACCATGGCACCAGCAAGGAGGTTCTCAGCCGAAGAGAAGGGCAAGGCCTCCCAGGTGGGGCCGGAGGCGCCGCCACCCAAGAGAGGGCGCGGCCGTCCCCGCAAATCCGCCGCCGCACCGGCGACGTCATCACGGGGGCGCGGGCATCCGCCTCTGACGGCCCGCATCAGCCCCGACAGCCGGGAGAGGAGCCTCCCCCGCGGGGGTGGCCATGGCAGCCGTGGCCAAGAGGGAAGACATGTCGTGGCCACCCGACCACCGCGCCCACGCGCGCGATCGAGCGACGTGGCCCACGAGTTCGTCGTATGGGTGGAGGGCCCTCCGGGCACCTGGCTTCTGCTTCCAAGCTCCTTCGCGTAGGAGCTGCCGGCGGCAGGACTCGTTGGGCTGCGGCTGCAGCCTGACGGCTGCTGCAACGGGTCCTCGCGGGTGGAGGTCGAGGTCTCCTCCACCGGCCACGTGTTCTTGACCCATGGATGGCAGTCGTTTGCCCACGCCCGTGATTTGAAGGGGAGGCGTACCCTCCACTTCAAGTACGACGGGGCGACAATGCTCTTTGTCAGGATCTTCGGGGAGGACGGAAGTCACCTGGGGTGCTGCCCTGAAGGCGACGACGACGACAGCGACCACCCTTCGAACGACACTAGTCAGCGCGGTGGTGGCATCCTCAGCGGTGAACTTGCCCTTGGCCGCCGCACTTCCAGCAGCGGCGGCGCCTCCTCCGGGGGCAGCTCAAGCGACGATGACTACGACGAGCTGCCCCGTCACCACGCTCGGGTCCAGGAGGACGTCGAGCCGCCCCACCACCACGTCCTTGTCAAGCAGGAGGAGGACTCCGACTAAACGTGGGTGGTGGCGGAGCCAAGCTTCAGGAGCAGCGGTCCTCGGGAGGCCACTTCTTTTGCTTCGTGTTTTTTTATTTCCTGCATCAAGAGTTTGCGAAGAGCCCCGCAGGGGCGTGTAATGAACTACGGCACTTGCGCCTTTATATTATAGTTTCTTGCTCATACTCCAGCATTATATTACCATTAATTGAAAGGTTCCTACCTGGCGTGATTAGAATAACTTAGCTTGGTGCGCTAGTGGCCCTTGGCGGGTCCCTTCGTCATGGTGGCGCGCTCCTCCGGAGCTTCTCCTGGCGACGGTGTAGTTGGAATGCCAGAACGACCTAGGGAGGCCCCTCGACAAGCTCCGGAGCCTTGAATGGCATGCCCCCGCGAGGCCTCCGAGGGCCCGTTTGCGTAGGGTTCCTTGGCGAAGAAGCCCTGCGTAGGCCTCTGGAGCCCCCGAGCGAGGGCCGGCCGTTATTAGCGCGCCGGGGCGCGATGCCCGGCAGTGCCAGGAGGCGAGCACTCCTGAGGCCAAGGGGCCGATGGCTCGCTCGAGAGCGTCGCGCGAGGATTTTGCCAAGGTCTTGGTGAGGTGTACGCATGAGCAGGCCTGCTGCTGGCGCAGCTTAGGCCGGTTCAAGCGTATACACCGTGCCCAGTCCCCGCTCGCGGGACATGATAGAGGGAACCACGGGCAACTTCCGCACTCCCCAAAGACAAAACTCAAGAGAGGAAACACTGCTAGGAGAAGAAAGAAAAAGGAAACTCCCCCTTTCGAATAAAGATGCGAAGAACTGCAAGTTTCATTCCAAGAAGTAGCGAATGGGTTACAAGAGCAAGGCAAAAGAACAGCCGTGTCCGGCACCTACGCTAGTCTTCTAGTCTTCCCGCCAGCGCGGAGCATGGGGCTTCCACTAGGCGTGGGCATAGTCGCTGAAAGACCGTGTCGTCCGCCAACGCGGAGCATGGGGCTTCCACTTGGACGTGGGTGGGAGCCCCCGTGAGGCTCAGGGGTAGTGCTCAAGAGACTCCAGGGCGTGTACAACCCCACTCATTATTATGTGAGACTGTCACGGGTAGAACTTGCAAAGATGTTGGATGTTCCAGGCATTCTGGACTGGGACCCCATCCTGCGTCTCCAGGCGTACGGCGCCGGACCTAGAGACGCGGGCGATCCTGAACGGGCCCTCCCACATGGGCGAGAGCTTGTGGAGGCCCTCCCTGGAGAGGACCCGCCTCAGGACGAGGTCCCTGACCTCGAGAGTCCGGGAGTGGATGCTACGGCCATGGTAGCGCCGCAGCGCCTGCTGGTACCTTGCTTCACGGAGCGCGGCTCGGCAGCGTGCCTCCTCCCCGAGCATGAGGTCTGTCCCCCGGGCGTCATCCTGACGCGCCTCTTCAAATGCCATGACGTGCGGGGAGCGATGCCTAACCTCGTGCGGGAGGACCGCCTCGGCCCCGTAGACGAGGAAGTACATGGTCTTGCCGGTGGGCTTAGTCGTGGTGGTGCGGATGGACCACAACACGGACTGAAGCTCACCAAGCCAACCCCGTCCGCACGCCTCGAGCTTTTTCTTGAAGCTCCTTCTCTTGAGGCCTCTCAGGACCTCCGCGTCGGCGCGCTTGGCCTGGCCGTTACTCCGTGGGTGTGCCACAGAAGCGTAGCATATCTGCGTTCGAAGGTTAGCACAATATGTCCTGAAAAGATTGCTTGTGAACTGGGAGCCATTGTCAGTAATGATATGGTTGGGGACACCGAAACGGCTCACGAGGCCCTTGATGAACTTGACGGCTGAGCCGGCGGGGATGGAGCGCACGGGTTCCACCTTCATCCACTTGGTGAACTTGTCGATGGCGACGTAGAGGTAGTGGTGTCCACCGGCTGCCCGAGGGAACGGGCCTAGGATATCGAGCCCCCAGACCGCAAAGGGCCATGAGAGCGGGATCGTCTGGAGCCCTTGTGCAGGCTAGTGGATCTGCTTGGCGTGGAACTGACAAGCTTCACAGGATCTTACTAGCTCGGTGGTGTCGTTCAACGCTGTTGGCCAGCAGAACCTGCTGCAAAACACCTTACCCACTAGGGTACGCGACGAGGAGTGGTGCCCACACTCTCCGCCGTGGATGTTGGCCAACAACTCGCGCCCCTGCCCCTTGGCTGAGGAGCTGCCGGCACGGGGACCCGTCAAGCTATGGCTACAGCACGACGGCTGCTGCGGCCAAGCCTCGCAGGCGAAGTTGAAACCACCTTCTCCGGCGACGTCTTCATGACCCAGGGATGGGGGACGGTCGCCCGCGCCTGTGGCTCGGAAGGGAGGCACGCCCTTCATTTTAGGTACAACGGGGCATCAATGCTCTTCTTCAAGGTCTTCGGGGAAGACGACGAACGCCTGGAGTGCTGCCCCAGGGGCGACAACAGCAGTGGCGAGGCCTCCTGCCATGAACTTGCCCTTGGCCACAGCACCTCCAGCAGCAGCGATGCCTCCTCCGGGTCGAGCTCAAGCGACGACGACTACGACGAGCCGCCGCGCCTGAGACTAGGAGGAGGATGACTTTGACTGGGCGTCGTGATGCCGGCGCCTCCTGAGCTATGGACCTCGGGAGACCTTTTCTTTTGTTTTGTTCCCTGCGTAGAAAATCATGAAGGGCCCCGCGAGGGCGTGTAAGAACCGTGGCACTTGCGCATTAATGTTAATATTTCCGGTGGCAACATATTCTCATTTCTCGCTTGGGCTAGGGCCCCCTTTTTACCCTTGCAGTAGCTTAGTGCTCTACGCCGACAGGACCCAGTCCCCAGGCAAGCTTCGGCCATCGCTGGTATGCCAGGTCGCGATGCCGTGGTCAAGGCCAGGAGGTGAGCGGCCCGAGGTTCGGTAAGAACCCCCGAGGCGCGATGCTCAGGAGGTCCCCTTTGGCATGCAAGCAGCTCCCGAAAGACTAAGAGGAAGGTTTCCTTGCCCGAGCGAGGTCACAAGAAAACAAAACGTTAATGACAAGGCTCACGCTAGCACGTGTGAAGTGACTTAGCTTAGCGAGCTTGCAGCCTGCGGTGGTTCTCTCATCGCGAGGGTGAGCTTCTTCAGGCTTTTGATCTTGGGCATGCTCCCTGTCTTGTGAGGAATCAAGGCAAACCCCGCAAGCGGTGCGTGAGGAGACCGATACCCATCGTATTTCAAAAAATGCCACCAGAGTGTGGGCCACACCCCTCCCCCTGTACCCCTCTACGAGGCTAGCGACCCCTCTCTCCCCGCTCATCATGGTGCACCCTCTCTCCCCGCTCATCATGGTGCTCTACATTCACAGGACCCGGCCCTCGGGCAGGGGGGCTCAACCGCCGCTGGTATGCCAGGTCGCAATGTCGTGGTCAACTCCAGGGGGTGAGGGCTCGAGAGCCAGTAGGAGCCCCTGAGGCGTGATGCTCAGGGCCCCCCTTTAACGTGCAAGCGATTTGCGCGAGAGAGGAATGGCTCGCCCCACAAGGGTGCTTAGGGAAGGCTGTGCCCCACGACACGTGGTGTATGAAGCGATTTCACTTAGCCTTTCGCGAGCTGGAACGCTGCTTGATCGCGGCATGTCCTTTTCGGGCGGCGAGGTGTCGGCAAGGCCACCCGAGGTCCTGTCTCCAGAGGTTCCTACATATTAGTTAGTTGCAACATATATGGGGCGGCCGCACTTGCTGATCTGCTCGTGATCGTTCCATGAGAGGACGAAGGCACTAAGGACTTGGTGAGGTGACGTGCGTGGGACCAGCCCGTGAGCTAGAGCTCAGTCTCTTAGGTTTATCGGCGCTGCAGGGACGGACCCAAGCACAGGCGCCGTGCCATTAGCCCCCTCTCATGGGACGTTCAAGGGGAGAGCTAGCAATGCACGAAGCCCACAGGGGCAACTCCAGGAGCAATACATGGTCAGGCGCAAGGTAAACGGCCACAGCGGCTTATGCGAGCATAGCCGGTTCAAATTACATAAATCAAAACAGTGCAACCGTGGGGCAGACCCCGACAGCCTGAGGATGATGCAGCCCGGGGGGCACCCTCAACTGAGCAAACCAAAAAGTCACCTGGCACCTGTGTTGTAGAAGCGTCGGGGTAGCTGAAGATGCGTGCCACGAAGATCGCTCCTCACGAGCCGTGCAGCTTCGGGGGCCGGGGAAGCTCGTGAGGCCCAGGAGGCTCGCGAGGGTCCGGAACCTCCTCCGACATGACTGCCTGGCGCCTAGCCTCGTGAGCCGCCATAGCATGCTACGCGAAGTGCTGGTACGAGGCGGCCAAATGGCATGCGGACGTAGCTGCAGGGGTAACCTCCGCTCCGGCCGAAGCGCGATGGCCAGAAGAGGCCTTGCGGTGCGGCCCTATTGAGACTCGGGATGTTGATGCAAACGCACAGCTCGTCGCCCGCACCAGGGGGTGTGGCTGCACCGGATGGTGCGGGGCGACGCTCGCCAAGCATAGCCCGCGCCTCCTGAAGCTCCTTGATTCCCTTGGTGATGAATTCTCGTGCACCTGGCGCCTCGCGTCGTGCGCCTTGCTCGCGGGGATGCGCATCAAAGCACGCCTCCAAGTGGTGCCCGAGCACCTCCCTCATCACGCTAGTCAGGTCAGAGGCTCTTCAGGCGGAAGCCCCTGAGCCCGTCTTGAGGGAGGCACCGGGCGCGCCTTCCTATGCGAGAGGAAGGGGCACCCCAGCAGCGGGCGCGGGGCCTGAGGCACCGCCTGCGGGGGCCTCAGGCACCTGACGGCTCTTGGCAAGGAGCTGCTTCTTCTTCTTGGGGGTGGCCTCAGGAGGCAGGACGGCGCCCTCATCGTCAGAGTTTTCTGCCGCCGTAGCCTGGTAGGCGCGCTTGAGGGAGCACACCGCATCTTTCTCATCACAGGCGACCGTGATGATGCCACCGCTCCCTGGCATCTTGAGGACATTGTAGCCATGGTGGGTCGTCGCCATGAACTTGGCGAGAGCCGGATACCCAAGGATGGCATTGTACGGGAAGCCGATGTGGGCGACGTCGAAGTCGATGAGCTCGGTGTGGTAGTTGTCGCGCTTGCCGAAGGTGACTGGGAGGCGTATCTGTCCTAGGGGGACGGTGGAGCCGTCGGTCACCCCTGAGAAGGGCTTGGTTGGCAGGAGCTGGTCATAAGGCACTTGGAGCATCTCGAACGTCTCGACAGAGAGGACGTTGAGCCCCGCGCCATCGTCGATGAGAGTCTTGGTGATGAGGACATTGCCGATGGTGGGCGTGCTTAGCATGGGAAGCGCACCTCCGACGGCTGAGCACTTGAGGTGGTCCTTGGAATCGAAGGTGATGGCGTACTACGACCACTTGAGGGGACGCGCGGCCTCCAACTTCGAGAGGGCCGCGTTCACCTCGCGACAGAACTGCTTGAAGATGCGATGTGAGGCGGGGGCCTGAGCACCGCCCAGAATGCAGGCGATCGCTCGAGGCTCCTGGAAGCCCCCAACCCCATCATCCTGCCGATTGTCGTTGTTTCTCCTCGGTGGCGGCCACAGCGGAGGGAGTCCGGCATTGCCCTGAGGACGGGCCTCACAAGGCTGATCGCTCCAGGGCGCATCACGAGGCTCATCACGCCAGCGATCCTCACAAGGATGGTCACGCTAGTCCTGACGAGGGTTGCGGTTGTCCCAATGGCCTGCACTACGGCCTCCTCCATGGCCGTAGCCACGGTCACCACGCTTGGGGCAGCGGCCGAGGCGTCCATCGCGAAGTGTCCTGAGCTCCTGGCAGTCGTTGTTGTTGTGGCTGTGAACGTTGTGGAAGATGCAGAACGGGTGGTTGCTCCTGGGAGGCTCATCGTGGTCACGGCCGTGCTTCATCTCAGGCTCAGCTGCGAGCACAGTGGGGCCTTTGCGCTTTGCTTCCTTAGCATTGGCCTTCTTGTCTTTAGGGTCTGCCTCCGGAAGCTCGATGAGGGAGATGCGGCCTTCCTCGGCCTTTGTGCACTTGTTCGCCAAGTTGAACATCTCCAGGGCCGAGCACAGGTCCTCATGGATGGCAAGGTCCTCCTTCATCTTGACGTCCCGGACGCCATCGGTGAACGCTGAGATGATGGCCTCATCCGACGCCTTCGGGATCTTGAGGCGAACGTTGGTGAAGCATTGTATGTACTTGTGCAAGGTCTCGCCTGGCTGCTGCTTCATGCGCCGCAGGTCGCCCACCGCAGGAGCATGATCACGGGTGCCCTAGAAGTTGGCGATGAAACGCTCGCGAAGTTTGTCCCAAGAGGAGATTGACCCCTCCGGGAGGTGCAGGAGCCAGGAGCGCACGCCGTCCTTGAGAGCCATGGTGAACCACTTCGCCATGACCTCGTCGTCGCCGTTGGTCGCCTCGATGCTCAACGAGTAGAGCTGGAGGAACTCCGCGGGGTCGGGGGTGCCGTCGTAGCGTGAAGGCAGATCCAGCTTGAACTTGCTAGGCCAGATGATGCAGAGCAGCTCTGGAGTGAAGGCGCGGCAACCCGCTGCACTCACGGGAGCAGCCCGCGCGGGCAGAGCTTGGTCTTGAGGCCCACGCGCCGTACCCTCAAGCGGCGCGCGGTCTTGATGCTGGCGCGGCGGCGCTGGGAGCGCGCGCGCACCACCTTGCGGTCGCTGCACCACCTGGCAGCTTGCTTCATCACGCGCCGGCGCCCCACGCGGTGGGTCACGCGGCGGCGCGTCATGCCTGGGCTCGTGGTCGGCGCCGCGCAGAGGAGGAGAAGGAGGAGGAGCGTCGTGGGCCACGTCACCCGCCTGAGATGGCGGGGGACAGAGCGAGTGGGACAGCGCAGGGGCTTCGCCGGCGGCGCTGACAAGCTCGGCGATGCGGCCAAGCCAGTCGTCGTCGGTGGTTCGGTAGCGCAGCAGCTCACGCGCCATGAGCAACGCAGCCTGCGCGTTCACCGGCCCGTGGCGAGCGTGGGAGAACGACGCCGTGGCCAGAGTGGGTGACGGAGTAGTGGTGCGGCAATCACGGCGCACGAAGGGTGGCAGTGACGAGTGCTGCTGCTCACGAGCAGCAGGGTCGGTGCCAGCGTTAGCCGCCAGAGAGGCAGAACAACAGGGGGCGCCGTTGCCCACGGGGGCCGTCTGGGCAACGCGGGCGGCACAGCGCCCGGCGCCCGGCGCGGGCATGGCGTGCGTCGGCCATGGGAGCGACTAAGCGGGAACGAAGTAGAGGTTGAAGGAAGACTTCGACACGCCCCTACCTGGCACGCCAAATGTTGGATTCAGGGTTTCGCAGACCCAAGGAGGTTTGAACTCTGGGGCGTGTGCGAAGATCTCAACCTCTCAAGTCTTAAGCTCGTCGCCCTATAGCCTAGCCTTGCCGGATACACGCCCGAGCGTGGAAGAAGATGGACACGGCAGTTTACCCAGGTTCGGGCCACCTTGCGGTGTAAAACCCTACTCCTGCTTTGTGGTGGATTGGCCTCACGAGAAGGTTTGAGGATGAACTAGTATAGCGGATGAGCTGCCTCGTGAGGGCTCAGGGGGTGAGAATGAGTCGACCCCCTCTATGGTGGTGTCTAACCTATATTTATAGTGGCCTTGGTCCTCTTCCCCAAAACTTAGGCGGGAAGGGATCCCACAATGGCCAATTTGAAAGGGGACAAGAGGTACATCCTATCCTGACAAAAGGTGGTCTTCTCCTGCAAAGCTTCAGGTCGTGACGCAGCGGTGGGCTCGGTGATGACATCTGTGCTGCCGAGCTCATGGTCTTGGTCTTGTTGCACCGGAATGGAAACCTTTGGGGGATTCCTTGGAAACCCATGCCTGTCCTTGCTCCCTTAGCACCGAAAGGGAAACTGTCTCCTCTGCACCCACTAGCGCCCGCCTGGCCTTGGTCGTCATGGCTCGCGTCATCACAGCCTCGTGAGGCTGGGCACTTGCATAGGAATCTCCGCTCCTTGGGAGGCAACCTGGGGAGGCCGCTCCCTCTGGAGGTCCTGGCGTCGTCCGCCTCACGAGACCAGGGCCCTCGCGAGGGTCTTGTCTTGGTGGTCTTGCAGATGGGCCATATCGGGCCGACGAGGGAGCCATGCCATGGGCTGCAGGCAGGCAAGTGTGGGTACCCTGGTTCCCAGAACGCCGATAGTAGGCTCCGGGCCCAAGGTGTGCTCGAGCTGGCTTCCAGGCGAAGCCAAGGGGCAGGGTCGAAGCGCCGCAGGCCCCATCCGCCTGCGGGCCAAGCTTGACGCGTGGCACTCGACGGGACGTGGACGCCTCCGCTTCCCCACGTCGCCTCAGCAACCGCTCCGAGTTGACAGCAGCCTGGTGCATGCACAGGGCCATCATCACTCAGAACATGCAAGGGCGCCAGTTAGCCTTCCTCCGCCTACAAAAGGGCGAGGGGGCGGAGCCCCCTATCCCATCTTGGTCTTCTAGCCCCCGGTTCTCCTATCTCCGCCACATCCTCCACCTTGCTGAGGCAAGCATGGCGCCAACAAGGAGGTTCTCAGCCAAAGAGAAGGGCAAGGACTCCCAGGTGGGGCCGGAGGCGCCGCCACCCAAGAGAGGGCGCGGCCATCCCCGCAAATCCGCCACCACACCGGCGACGTCATCACGGGGGCGCGGGCGTCCGCCTCTAACGGCCCGCATCAGCCCCGACAACCGGGAGAGGAGCCTCCCTCGCGGGGGCGGCCACGGGGGCCGTGGCAGCCGCGGCAAAGAGGGAAGACGTGCGGTGGCCACCCGGCCATCGCGCCCACGCGCGCGCTCGAGCGATGCTGCCCGCGAGTTCGTCGTACGGGTGGCGGGCCCTCCGGGCACCTGGCTTCTGCTTCCAAGCTCCTTCGCGGAGGAGCTTCCGGCGGCGGGACCCGTTGGGCTGCGGCTAGTGATCTTCTCAATACAAGGTAGAGTTCATCCCAAATCCAGGATGAGATGAGGTCTTGATGATCTAGGTAGATCCTTCTCCCTTAGGAGGTCTTGCATCCACTGGTGATCTTCTCCATATGGAGGCCTTGCACTCCAATGGAGCCTTCTCTCTCAAGAGGAATCCCACATGGGGAGGTACATGAGCTAGCTCCAATGTGTAGTTCTAATCTTAGCTAACCCTAGAAATGAGGAGGGGAAGGAGCATATATAGGTCCAAGGCATGAAGAGACAAGTGAGGGCGAAATGGGGAAGATACATGGGCCAAGCCCAACACATGCATGCATGCAAGTCTGGGCAACCGGTGTAAAGGGGGCCGGGCACCCGGAGTCAGCGCGCAGGGGGGTCCGGGCACCCGTGTCCAAAGTTCGGCACCCAGGGTCCATAGATCTGGGCACCCGAGGTGTCCACGGGCCGGCGCCCAAAGTTCGAGCACCCGGGGTCCAAGGGTCCGGGCACCTGGTGTGTCCAGGGGCTTTCTGAAGGTATTCTCGGTTCCTTCTTCGCGTCCATGCTTCCCTCTTGGATGGCGTAGATGTTCTCTTGCACTTGAAATCCTCCTCCTCGTAGATGAATCTTGAATAATACCTATGCGTGCCCACGAGAGGGGTGTTAAGTAGTATAACATCCTCGAAAGGGTCAAGCGAACACGTGTAAAGGAGATGATTCACCTTTAAGTATGTGAAGTAGATGTCGCACGTATCACTTGCCAAATGGACTCTTGACATGGTGATATCCGTAGGATGCTCCGCATCACCTTTTCTAGAAATGACCCATTCTTGAAACAAGGATCTTGCCCTCGGATCTGTGATAGAAGATATACCCAATGGTCTCTTTAGTGTATTCTATGAAGACGCACTTCTCCGCTTTGGGTTCGAGCTTATCAGGCCGAAGCCTGTTGAAATAAGGGCCGCATCCACAAACTTTAAGAAACGACAGCCTAGGTTTCTTGCCAAAAAATAATTTATATGGTGTCGTCTCAACAGATTTATATGGTGCCCTATTTAAAGTGAATGCGGTTGTCTCTAATGCATAACCCTAAAACGATAGTGGCAAATTGCTAAGATACATCATAGAACGCACCATATCCAATAGAATACAATTACGATGTTCGGACACACCATCACGCTGTGGTGTTCTGATACGTCTCCAGCGTATGTATCATTTTTTATTGTTCCATGTTGTTATATTATTAATCTTGGATGTTTTATATACATTTACTAGCAACTTTATATCATTTTTTGGGACTAACCTTTTAACTTTGTGCCCACTGCCAGTTGTTGTTTTTTACTTTACAGAATATCAATACCAAACGAAGTCCAAATGCCACAAAACTTTTTGGTGATTTTTTCTGGCAAGAAGAGACCCTGGAAGGTTCTAGAGGCCTCGAGAAGAGGCTCGTGGGGCTCACTAGGCACTAGGGCATGCTAGAGGCCCCCGATGCGCCCTGGTGGGTAGTAGGGCCCACGGGCACCACCTTTACCAACCTCCGCCTCTATAAATACTCTAAAATCCCAAAACCCTAGGGGAGTCGACGAAATACTTTTTCCGCAGCCGCAAGTTCCAGAACCATGAGATCCAATCTAGAGGCCTTTTCCGGCACTGTGCCGAAGGGGGTAACGATCACGGAGGGGTTCTTCATCATCCTTGCTGCCCCTCCGATGATGCGTGAGTAGTTTACCACAGACCTATGACACTGTAGTTAGTAGCTAGATGGCTTCTTCTCTCTTTTTGATCTTCAAAACAATGTTCTCCTTGATGTTCTTGGAGATCAATTTGATGTAACTATTTTTTGTGGTGTGTTTGTTGGGATCCGATGAATTGTGAGTTTATGATCAGATCTATCCATGAATATTATTTGAGTTTTCTCTGTGGCACCCCGGCTCAGAGAAGACCGGAACGCCCCGTATTCCAGCCCAGGGACAAGTCCTCTGGAATACGGCACTGTTGGCATAGAACAAATCAGCTCTTTATTACAATGGATATGGTTACAAAAGGGTACAAGGATTACATCGGCACGGCGACACTACGCCTGCCAGGGGTAGCTCTATGCTAACAGCGGAGTAACTCTCTCGGCAGCGGAATAGCGACGGTGGTGATGGACTCCACTCCGCAGGGACTTTGGCTAGAATGCGTATCCTAGGTCGCAAACTCGGGATCCTCGACAAGCAAGCAATCATGGCATGACCTGCAAACTGGCATGACACGCCAGGTGAGTACTTGGAATGTACTTGCAAGCTCACAACAAACATTAGCATTAAAGCAAGACAACATCATAGCAAAATAGCTACTGAAGTACATGCAGAAAGGTAGAACACATTAAGTAGTTTAATTCATACTCCGAATAACCTCAGGATCCAATCCGAATCTGTTCCAAGTCCAATCCCAATCATGTGGTCATCCGACCACTCATCTCATAGCCATCCCATGGTTAACATATCATATTCCTGGTGCCATCTGCACCACAATTCTGACAAACTTACTCTCTCCCTGGTTGCCTCACAACCCTCAGAATACTCATGATCCACCGAGTACTTCCGATCTTACGACGAGTTCTTTCATCATTATCACTACTATGGTTGACCACCTAAAGAGGTCTGGACGGACTGTCCAATACCGTGGACACGGCTATTCGAATAGATTTTACACTCTGCAGAGGTTGCGCACTTTACCCACACCATGGAGCACCTGACCTCGTGATCCCATTCGGGTGGACCAGAGTTGCTCCAACGAAACCCGCCTGACCCGTGACTCTTCCATCGTACCACCGGCAATCATCCTCCCCCGGAGTCAAGCCCTGGGTGGCCCCTGTGTCACCGCGTGACACCTGCCACCGTCGTGGCTAACAAACTGTCCCAAACGGGGACCTGGTACCATATAACTCAACTGGGCTCACAAGGTTATTGCCGCCTACCGGGCCAGGGTAGCGCGCACGCATAACCTTCCCTGTCGGGCAGTACCGGTGAAAGAGCACGCGATCAGACCAAGTCAAGGCCATCCCATACCGGCAAATGTGGTTGCACGGATAAGTCCGGACAGGTGACTCAAGGTCAACCGACTAAATATCACATCTCCGAATAATATTTCCGTCATAGCTGACCTTCCGATATCATAATAATTCAAGCCAAAACGTTAACCAACTGGCAATCCAAAATAACCATAGGCGGTAATCTCAACATCATGGCATCAACGAGTAGGTAAACTACTAGTCACTAATAATCCGGTACTCAACATGGTAGTCACCTATCCGAGAATTAACTCCAACATTGCATAGTCCAATTCATTTCACAAATAACTCATACTTGCTATTAAAGTAATTAGTTAAACTATGATATTGCAATGCAATGATGCAGATGAGAGTTGTGGCTTGCCTGGGGA
This sequence comes from Thinopyrum elongatum, assembly GCA_011799875.1. NCBI lineage: Eukaryota > Viridiplantae > Streptophyta > Magnoliopsida > Poales > Poaceae > Thinopyrum > Thinopyrum elongatum. The sequence goes on from CM022298.1 coordinate 389,065,541, forward strand.
TGAAGGGACCATCAGGAAGAAGTGCGGAGAGTCTGCGGAGTTGACTGCCGGAAACAGTTCTCTCCTGGAGGGGGCTGTTTACGGGCAAGGACAAAATGGTCATTTTCACAGTGGGATCCCATAGTGAAAATGATACCAACACATAGAATTCGACGAGACGAAGAATTGGGCGTTGGATTCACCTCGATTGGAGTTACGGTTAAAAAGTACAGTCGGTTGAAGTCCAGGGACCAATCTGCAAAAAGATTCCTCACAAACAAGTCCCTGGCGGCTGAAAACAGAAAGCGCCTTCTCCGAGAATACACCTTCCTGAGGGGAAAACATACTTTAGCCCGAAGAAGCATCGGAGTACGCTTTTGAGAGGGGGGAGACGTATTCCGAGGAATACGCCTCCACTTAAGTGACATGGCAGGAGCGGGGCCGGGCGGCTGTGTGGCTAACCGGTGGGGCCCGCGCGGCCTCTCTCTCTCCCCGTCATTTCGTCTCCTCCCTCCTCCTCGTGCGCTCGAGGACAGAGGCAATGGCGCACTCCGGCGACGAGCCCCGGTGACTCCGGCCACCGTTGCTGGCGTCCCGGGCACCGGCGGGCTCGGGGAAGAGAGCCGCATCCATCCCCGCACTGCACGAACACCGAGACGAGTGGGGAGATGACCGTGGCGGATGGCGGCTCTGGCCAGTTTGGCCAGTGCTGCACGATGACGGAGACGAGGTGCTAGGGCTGCGAGGAGGATTGCGGAGGTGGAGAGGGCACTTGGGTGAGGTCCAGACGGAGAGGGAGAGACCACCGCGCTCGAATTTAAGCAGGGGCCGGCGGTGGAGCTTCGGCCATTGGAGGCGGGGAAGCTTCTGTGAGCTTAACTGGGAGGTGGGGAGGGGTGCTAGGGGGAGTAGAGGAGGAGCTGGGAGGGTTGTGGGTGCTCGGGGGGCTCGAGGCCGCGGCTATATATAGCCGAGGCGATCGGGACGTCTGCCGTGGCGGCCTTATCGCCGCACTGGCGCTCGGGGACACGCGGAGGGCGATGGCGATGTCGGCAAGAGCTCCGGGAGGGTGGAGAAGCAGGTAGGGGCTTCGAGAGAGCTCGCGGGAGATAGGGACAGGGGAAAACGACAACGACGATCACGGGCCGAACAGTGGCGGAGCTCGTCGCGGCACTTCAGAGAAGAAACTGGAGGGGAGAGGCTTCCAGGAGATGGGCGACGATGAGACGAACCTCCTGGACATGGAAACGTGGCGAGGGAGCGAGGGAACGGACGAAACCGAGCGGTTTCATTGCCAGAGCGCGCTGACTTGCATGCCAAACGCGTGGTCACCACGTGCACTAGCTCATGTGGTGCATTCTGGTGTGCAACAAGTTGTCAAACATGTGAACCCTACATGACAGAGACCCCCTATGAGCTTGGTTTGCTTGAATCTCCACTGTGATGATGGGAGGGATCATCTGAAGTTTGCTGCAGCAAACTTGGGCATGAAGCTGTGGTCAAGATGAGGGGGATAAGGGCTAACCAGGATGTCACAGGGGTTTAGGGTAGGAAGGACTACAATCCTGTGAAATTTGGAGAGAAATGGACCAAGATTTAATGTAGTTGCTTTGTAACTGACCAATCTGGTCCAGAAGCTGAATCTTTATGTGGCACTCACATGGAGTAGCAACTTGAGCTGAAATTTGGTATAGAATGATGATTTGGTCATATGAGAGTGCCATAAAAATTTCATGCCATTTGGGCAAGCCAAAATGGTACTTCCTTCACAATGAACCTCTCTGACCAGAATCTTAGAAAAATTCTAGGGAATTATCGGGTAGATGAAATGAGCCCAAATTTTGTAGAGATAGGTTACATGGGAAGTAGAATGCTCTGGTAAATATTCAGCAATTATGGAGCAATATAAAATATAGTTGCTTCACAATGTGAAAATATGTCTAGAAACCAAGATTTGATGTTATGCTCACATAGTTGATTGGATAGGGTTGAAACTTGGTGGAGAGTCATGATTTGAGCATATGAAGATGCTTGCAAAATTTCAACTCATTTGGATACTCCTAGCTAGAACTTGCTTCACAAAGATTCCAGTTTCCCATAAACTTTGGAAATTAGCCAAGTGAGATTTAATATCCAAATTAAGTTGAATTTTGGCATGTGGCAATGATATGGATAGTAAAGAGTGCACAAAAAGTTTGAGAGCAAGCAAGCAAATATAAATGGTACTTGCTTCTCAAGTTGGCAGCTAGGGCAGAATCAGAAAAGGAATATTTGTGAAATATTTTTGAACATGGCAAGGAAGGATTTGACATATTTGTGGAAAATATGACCCAAGGAATTTATGAGAATTATTTTGGAATTTTGGGAATGATGGAAATGTGGGTTACTTCACAACCCAGGACAAACAGGGTTATTCCTTTAATAGAAAAAGGAATATTCCCAAGAAAAAGAATATTGGGATTGGTCCAAGATGGAAATGGCAAGGTCTTGGGATGGTTTTGAGGTTGGCAAGCCACTTGGGAAGAGGAATCAAGGGTGATCCCTCCAGGTTGCAAGACTACTAAGCCACAAAAAGCGAATCCGGACCAAAATCAAAAGAAAAAGAAAATGGGCAAAATCCAGGGTGTTACATTCTCTGAGCTCTTTTATGCATGATTGTTATAGCCTCATATTTCTTCTCCGATTTATTGGTTTGGTTTGGCCAATTAGATTGATTTATCTTGCCATGGGAAGAGGTGCTTTGTGATGGGTTCGATCTTGCGGTGCTCAATCCCAGTGACAGAAAGAGACATGACACGCATGTATCGTTGCTATTAAGGGTAACAAGATGGGATTTATTTCATACGTGAGTTTATCTTGTCTACATCATGTCATCTTGCTTAAAGCATTACTCCATTTTTCATGAACTTAATACACTAGATGCATGCTGGATAGTGGTCGATGTGTGGAGTAGTAGTAGTAGATGCAGAATCGTTTCGGTCTACTAATCTTGGACGTGATGCCTATATACATGATCATTGCCTTGGATATTGTCATAATTAATTAATTTTCTATCAATGGCCCAATAGTAATTTGTTTACCCACCGTATGCTATTTTCTCGAGAGAAGCCTCTAGTGAAAACTATGGCCCCCAGGTCTATTTTCTATCATATATTAAAACCAAAAATACCTTGCTACAATCTTGTTTTATTTATTTTATTTTGTATTTTTGTTAGATCTATTTTTCAAAACCTATACAATTTAATCTTTCTCTTGACCGTTGAGGGATTGACAACCCCTCTACGCGTTGGGTTGCGAGTATTTGTTGTTTGTGTGCAGGTGCTGTTTACATAGTGTTGATTGGTTCTCCTACTAGATTGATAACCTTTGTTTCATCACTGAGGGAAATACTTACCTCTACTGTACTGCATCATCCCCTCCTCTTCAGGGAAATCCCAATGCAGCTCACAAGTAGCATATTCTAGGTGGCGTTGTGTTGTGAAACAATTCCACATTGTCTTAAATGCGTGCCAAACTCGTAACAAATATTCTCCTCCACGATCAGATCATAAGAATTTTATTTTCTTGTTACGATGATTTTCTACTTCACTCTGAAACTCCTTGAACTTTTCAAATGTTTCAGACTGATGTTTCATTAAGTAAATATACCCATATCTACTTAAGTCATCTGTAAAGATTAGGAAATAACGATATCCATCGCGTGCTTCAACACTCATCGGACCGCATACATCGGTATGTATTATTTCCAACAAGTGACTTGCCCGCTCCATTGTACCGAAAAACAGGGTTTTAGACATCTTACCCATGAGGCATGGTTCACATGTTTCAAATGATTCATAATCAAGTGATTCCAAAAGTCCATCAACATGGAGTTTCTTCATGCGCTTTACACCAATAAGACCTAAGCGGCAGTGCCACAAGTATGTGGTACTATCATCATTAACTTTGTATCTTTTGGCATCAATATTATGAACATGTGCATCACTACGATTGAGATTCAACAAGAATAAATCATTCACATTGGATGCATGACCATAAAAGATATTTTTCATGTAAATAGAACAACCATTATTCTCTGTCTTAGATGATTAACCATCTCGCAATAAACATGATCCAGATATAATGTTCATGGTCAATGCAGGCACCAAATAACAATTATTTAGGTTTGAAAGTATCATGAAGGTAGACGTAGAGGGAGCGCGCCGACGACGATCACCTCAACCTTGGAGCCATTTCCAACACGCATCGTCACCTCATCCTTAGCTAGTCTCCGTTTATTCCGCAGCTCCTGTTTTGAGTTAGAAATGTTAGCAACCGAACCAGTATCGAATATCCAGGCGCTACTATCTGAACTAGTTAGGTACATATCAATAACATGTATATCAAATATACCTTTGTTGACATTGCCATCCTTCTTATCCACCAAGTACTTAGGGCAGTTCCACCTCCTATGGCCATTCCCCTTTCAATAGAAGCACTCAGTTTCAGGTTTGGGTCCAGCCTTGGTTTTCTTCACGGGAGCGGCAACTGGCTTACCAGTCTTCTTGAAGTTTCCCTTCTTTCCCTTGCCTTCCTTGAAACTAGTGGTCTTTTTTACCATCATCAACACTTGATGCTCGTTCTTGATTTCTACTTCCGCAGCCTTAAGCATCGTGAAAAGCTCAGTGATCGTCTTCTCCATCCCTTGCATATTATAGTTCATCAGGAAGCTCTTGCAGCTTGGTGGAAGTGACAGGAGAACTCTGTCAATCGCTACTTCATCCAGAAGATTAACTCCCAACTAGTTCAAGCGATTGTAGTGCCCAGACATCTTGAGTACGTGCTCACTAACGGAGTTGTTCTCCTCCATCTTGCAACTAAAGAAATTTTCGGAGGTGTCATACCTCTCAACCCGGGCATGAGCCTAAAATACCAATTTCAACTCTTGGAACATCTCATATGCTCCAGGGTGCTCAAAATGTCTTTGGAGCCCCGGTTCTAAGTCATAAAGCATGGCGCACTGAACTATCATGTAGTCATCATTTCTTGTCTGCCAGACGTTCATAGCGTCTAGATTTGCGAGATCGGGTGGCTCACCAATCGGTGCATCAAGGACATAAGCCTTTTGTGCAGCAGTGAGGATAATCCTTAGATTACGGACCCAGTCCGCATAGTTGCTTCCATCATATTTCAACTTTTCTTTCTCTAGGAATGCATTAAAATTCAGGGGAGCTACAACGTGAGCCATTACAACATAAATTTGCAAAGACATTTAGACTAAGTTCATGATAATTGGTTTAGTTAATCAAATTACTAGTGAACTCCCACTTAAATCAACATCCCTCAAGTTGTGTAAGTGTTACATGATCCAAATCAACTAACTCCTGTCCGATCATCATGTGAGATGGGGTGGTCATCAATTATGATCATATTCATGTTGATCAAATCTACTATATGACTCATGTTCGACCTTTCGGTCCTCTGTGTTGTGAACCCATGTCTGTACATGCTAGGCTCGTCAAGTTTAACCCGAGTATTCTGCATGTGTAAAACTGGCTTACACCCGTTGTATTTGAACGAAGAGTCTATCACACCCGATCATCATGAGGTGCTTCAAAACGACAAACTTTCGCAATGGTGCATACTTAGGGAGAACACCTTTTATCTTGAAATGAAGTGAAGGGATCATCTTATAATGCTACCGTCGTCCTAAACAAAATAAGATGCATAAAATATAAACATCACATGCAATCAACATGTGACATGATATGGCCATTATAATATTGTGCTTTTGATCTCCATCTCCAAAGCACCGACATGATCTCCATGGTCACCGACATGGCACCATGATCTCCATCATCATGATCTCCATCATTGTGCCGTCATGTGGTAGTCTCCACCAACTATTGCTTCTACAACTATTGCTAACTCATAGCGATAAAGTAAATCAATTGCATGGCGTTTAATGATTGAAACACAGTTCATACAATAAATTAAAGACAACCCTATGGCTCCTGCCCGGTTGTCGTACTCATAGACATGCAAGTCGTGAACTGCTACTTGTGAACTGCGTTGGGATTTCCCCGAAGAGAGGGGATGATGCAGTACCATAGAGATAAGTATTTCCCTCAGTTATGAAACCAAGGTTATCAATCCAGTAGGAGAACCAAGCAACACTATATAAACAACACCTGCACACAAACAACAAATACTTGCAACCCAACACGTAAAGGGGTTGTCAATCCCTCAACAGTCAAGATAAAGATTAAATTGTATAGGTTTTGATAAATAGATCTAACAAAAATACAAAATAAAATAAATAAAACAAAATTGCAGCAAGGTATTTTTGGTTTTAATATATGATAGAAAATAGACCCCGGGGCCATAGTTTTCACTAGAGGCTTCTCTCGAGAAAATAGCATACGGTGGGTAAACAAATTAATGTTGGGCAATTGATAGAAAATCAAATAATTATGACGATATCCAATGCAATGATCGTGTATATAGGCATCAGGTCCAAGATTAGTAGACTGACTCCTGTCTGCATCTACTACCATTACTCCATACATTGACCGCTATCCAGCATACATCTAGTGTATTAAGTTCATGAAAAACGGAGTAATGCTTTAAGCAAGATGACATGATGTAGACAAGATAAACTCACGTATGAAATAAATCCCATCTTGTTACCCTTAATAGCAATGATACATGCATGTCATGTCTCTTTCTGTCACTGAGATTGAGCACCGCAAGATCGAACCCATCACAAAGCACCTTTTCCCATGGCAAGATAAATCATTCTAGTTGGCCAAACCTAACCAATAAATTGGAGAAGAAATACGAGGCTATAACAATCATGCATAAAAGAGTTCAGAGAAAACTCAAATAATATTCATGGATAGATCTGATCATAAACTCACAATTCATCGGATCCCAACAAACATACTGCAAAAAGAATTACATCAAATAGATCTCCAAGAACACCGAGGAGAACATTGTATTGAAGATCAAAAAGAGAGAAGAAGCCATCTAGATACTAACTATGGACCCGTAGGTCTGTGGTAAACTACTCATGCATCATCGAAGGGGCAACAAGGATGATGTAGAACCCCTCCGTGATCGTTTCCCCCTCCGACAGAGTGTCGGAAAAGGCCTCTAGATGAGATCTCGTGGTTCTGGAACTTGCGGCGGCTGAAAAAGTATTTCGTGGACTCCCCTGAGGGTTTTGAGATTTTAGAGTATTTATAGAGGCGGAGGTAGGTCAAAACGATGCTTGTGGGCCCCACTACCCACCAGGGCGCGCTGGAGGCCCCTAGCGGGCCCTGGTGCCTAGTGGCCCCCTCTTTCATCTTCTGGTTCCCTCCCGAAGCTTCTAGGGTCTCTTATCGACAGAAAAAAAATCTCCAAAAAGTTTCATGGCATTTGGACTTCGTTTGGTATTGATATTCTGCAAAGTAAAAATAAGCAAAAAAAACAGCAACTGGCACTGGGCACTAAGTTAATAGGTTAGTCCCAAAAAATTATATAAAGTTGCTAGTAGGTGTATATAAAACATCCAAGATTGATAATATAACAGCATGGAACAATAAAAAATTATAGATATGTTAGAGACGTATGAAGCATCCCCAAGCTTAATTCCTGCTCGGCCTCGAGTAGGTAAATGATAAAACATAATTTTTTATGTGGAATGCTACCTAACATATTCATCATATATTCTTTTATTTGTAGCATGGACATTTGGACTTTGGATGATTCAAGGCAATAGTCTATAATTTGACATATAAACATCAATACTCAAGCATATCAACAAGCAACTATGTCTTTCAAAATATCAACACTAAAGAAAGTTATCCCTAGCCCATTATGCTCAATCATTGATCCATTCATGAAACACACTCAAATATTAACTACATCCAATACACAAGTATGACAATAGTGTTCCCTAGTTGGTGCTTTACAAGATAAGATGGAGACTCAAATTTTAAAAAAATTGCATAAAATTAAATAGATAGGCCCTTCACAAAGGAAAGCAGAGATTTGTAGAGGTGCCAGAGATCATAGCTTAAATTAAGAGGTAAAATTGTTTTGAGAGGCATGCTTTTCGTGTCAACGAAAATGACCGAGAATTCCCAATATATACCATGCTAGATAAATCATAGGCAGTTCCCAAATAGAAAGTAAAGTTTATTTCCTTTCCACCATTCTCACACAATCCATGGCTAGCCGTATCCACGGGTGCCTTCCATACCAACACTTTCCAAGGAATTTATTATTAACAACATATTTTTTTTTCATTTCGGGACTGGGCATCCCTATTACCTGCCACACTCTCGTGCAATGACAAGTGAATAAACACTCATCTTGAGAATAACATACCTAGCATGGAAAATATTGGCTACCCCCTGCCGCTTCATGAGTGGTAGGGCACACAAAATGGAAATTCATTTTGAAAATTAGAGTTGGCACATAAAAATTTACTTGGAACGGCATGGAAATACCGCACATAGGTAGGTATGGTGGACTCATTTGGCACAACTTTGGTTTAAGGAGTTGGATGCACAAGCAGTATTTCCGCTTAGTACAAGTGAAGGCTAGCAAATAGATTGAGAAGAGACCAACCAAAAAACAAAAACGGTCATAAACACGCATTGAACATAATTAACACTGAATAATGCACCATAAGTAGGATATAACTTCGTTGCATAACTATTGACTTTATGTGCATGCATAGGGAATCACAAACCTTAACACCAATATTTTTACTAAAGCATAATTACTCACCAACATAACTCACATATCACTATCTCCATATCACAAAACTATTGCAAGCAATCAAGTTTATAATGTCCAATGATCTTCATGAAAGTTTTTATTATATCCCTCTTGAATATCTATCACTTTGGGACCAAATTCATATCTCGCGCAAATTACCATTACTATTCTTAATTCTCAAAAAGATCTAAGTGAAGCACAAGAGCATATTTCTTTAAAAGTTTCAACTCTCAAAATAATATAAGTGAAGCATCAGAGCATATTTCGTAAAAAAAAATTAACTCTCAAAATAATATAAGTAAAGCATGAGAGCATATTTCTCTAAAAAATAAACTCTCAAAATAATATAAGTGAAGCATGAGAGTTTATTTCTTTAAAATATAACCACCGCTGTGCTTAAAAAGATATAAGTGAAGTACTAGAGCAACTGCCTAGCTCAAAAGATTTAAGTGAAGCACATAGAGTATTCTAGCAAATCATGATATGCGTGTGGCTCACTCAAACATGTGTGTTCAGCAAGGATGATTGTGACAAACTAAAAATCAAAACAAGCAAAGACTCGTATCATACAAGACGCTGCAAGCAAAACTCATGATATGTGACGAATAAAAATATAGCTCCAAGTAAAATTATCGATGGTCGTTGATACGTCTCCAACGTATCTATAATTTTTTATTGTTCCATGCTATTATATTATCCATCTTGGATGTTTTATATGCATTAATATGCTATTTTATATCATTTTTTGGGACTAACCTATTAACCGAGTGCCCAGTGCCAGTTGCTGGTTTTTCCTTGTTTTTGTCTTTTACAGAAAATCAATACCAAACGGAACGAAACTTTTTGAGGATTTTTCTTGGACCAGAAGACAACCACGGAGCTTCGGTAAGAGGCTAGAAGACCCACGAGGGAGCCACAAGCCCTAGGGGTGCGCCCCTAGGCTTGTAGCCCCCTTGCAGACCTTCTAACCCTAATCTTGGATCTATAAATACCCAAATATTGCCCTTACGTCAAGGGGCACACCAAAAACACTTTTCCGCCGCCGTAAGCTTCTGTTCTCGTGAGATCCCATCTTGGGGCCTTTTCCGGCACTCTGCCGGAGGGGGATTCGATCACGGAGGGCCTCTACACCAACCTTGCTGCCCTTTCGATGATGTGTGAGTAGTTTACCATAGACCTATGGGTCCATAGCTAGTATCTAGATGGCTTCTTCTCTCTCTCTGATCTTCAATACAATGTCCTCCTCGATGTTCTTGGAGATCTATTCGATGTAATCTTCTTTTGCGATGCGTTTGTTGAGATCCGATGAATTGTGGATTTATGATCAGATTATTTATGAATATTATTTGAGTCTTCTCTGAACTCTTTTATGGATGATTAAGATAGCTTTATATTTCTCTCCAATCTATCGATTTGGTTTGGCCAACTAGATTGGTTTTTCTTGCAATGGGAGAGGTGCTTTGTGATGGGTTCAATCTGTTGGGCACCGTTGCATGGGAAACAAAAAAATTCCTACGCTCACCAAGATCAATCTAGGAGATGACCATATACGAGAGGAGAGATCACATCTACATACCCCTGTAGATCGCTAAGCGGAAGCTTTAAGAAATGCGGTTGATGTAGTCGAACGTCTTTGCGATCCAATCAAGATCCATCCATGAACTCCCGATCCAAGCGCCGAACAGATGGCACCTCCGCGTTCAACACATGTACGGCTTGATGACGCCTTCACCTCCTCGATCCAGCGAGCGATGGTGAAGTATTAGCTCGAGTTCCCGGCAACACGACGGCGTGGTGGCGGTGGTGGTGGAGCAATCTCGGCAAAGCTTCGCTAAGCAAATCCGAGAGAGAGAGGAACTACGAGGGAGAGGAAGGGCAGCGCCGTGGCATAGATGGGTACGGCTGCCCTCCCTCTCCACCTCTATATATAGGGGGAAGGGAGGAGGGGGGCACCCAAGGGTTTCCCCTAGGGGGCGGCGGCCACCACAGATGGGGGCGCCCCTAGGGAAACCCTAGGGTGGCTTGCCCCTAAGCCATGTGGGGGCGCCGGCCCTAGGTGGCCCCTCCACCCCTTGGCCCAATGGGCTGAGGTGAGGGGGGCGCCCAGCCCCTTGTGGGCTGGTGTGCCTCTCTCCCTTGGCCCATGAGGCCCCCCAACACTTGCCGGGGCCCCCCGAAACCCCTTTCGGCTCCGACAAAAACCCGGTAATTCCTGGAACACTTCCGGAACCAGAATCCCTTCATCCTATATACAAATCTTCACCTCCGCACCATTCTGGAGTTCCTCGTCATGTCCGGGATCTCATCCAGAACTCCGAACAACCTTTGGTCACCAACACAACAACTCAACTATACTTACATCGTCACCAAACGTTAAGTGTGTAGACCCTGCGGGTTCGAGAACTATGCAGACATGACCGAGACACCTCTACGTTCAATAACCAATAGCGGGACCTGGATGTTCATATTGGTTCCTACATATTCTACGAAGATATTTATCAGTCGAACCTCGATGTCAAGGATTCAGCTAATCCCGTATGTAGTTCCCTTTGTCCATCGGTATGTTACTTGCTTGAGATTCGATCGTCGGTATCTCCATACCTAGTTCAATCTCGTTACCGGCAAGTCTCTTTACTCGCTCCGTAATACAAGATCCCGTGGCTAACTCTTTAGTCACATTGCTTACAAGCTTGTTGTGATGCTGTATTACCGAGTGGGCCAGGAGATACCTCTCCGTCATACGGAGTGACAAATCCCAGTCTTAATCCATGCCAACTCAATAGACACCCTCGAAGATACCTGTAGAGCATCTTTATAGTCACCCAGTTACATTGCGATGATTGATACACACAAGGTACTCCTCCGGTGTTAGTGAGTTGCTTGATCTCATGGTCATAGGAACATATACTTGACATGCAGAAAACGATAGCAATAAACTTGATACGATCATATTCTATGTTTATCATTTGGGTCTTGTCCATCACATCATTCTCCTAACGATGTGATCCCATTATCAAATGACAACTCATGTCTATGGCCAGGAAACCATAGCCATCTTTGATCAATGAGCCAGTCCGGTAGAGGCTCACTAGGGACACGTTGTTGTCTATGTATCCACACATCACTACAAAAAAAACCACTTTCGTGATGTACGTGTTTGTCATAGTAGGTCACGTTTTCAGTCATGCATGTATATCCATGACGATTTTATGACAGAATCAAGATAGTCATACCTGTGTTATCGTAGAAGTGTTCCATGACAATACCAAAATTATCATCATGGAAATGTCTACTTCCATGACGATAAATGTCGCGTCATGGAAGCGCTTTCGTCAAGGGTAACCAACATGTGGCATCCACCGTAACAGGTCACCGTTAAGCTATCGGGTTCCAGTTTGGACCCGATAACCCGTTAACAGGTCGGACCAATGGGGATTTTCCACGTGTAAAATTCTCATTCGTCGGCGGATCCACGTGTCGGCTCAGCGTTGGGACAGTTGTCATCCAGCGAATGGGACACGCCTATGATACATCGACACGTGGCTCGGCGTGGCCCATTCAGGTCAAAAGGCCGGCCCGTTTGACCTGGTCAAAAGGTAACGTCCCGGCCCACTTAAAGCCTGTTAACGGCTTGTTCGCATATAGCCCATTTACAGCCCGCTAACTCACGACCCATTATGGCCTATCCGAATTAGGCTAGTAGCGTCATCTGGGCCGTCCAATATGATTCCAGCCCGTTGTAACTTCCGACCCATGTATGGCCCATGACGTCTTTCGGCCCATATGAGGCCCTTTGTAACTCTTGGCCCATTAACGGCCCGTGGTGAAACCGGCCTATAATGACCTAGGCTGAATACACCACAGATTGGTAGCTACTTGATACAAGATACAAGATTCAAAGAGAGATTTGGGGGTTAGAGGAGAAGAACAGCAAGGGACTGGGAACAGAGAGATACAGGGAAGGGGAAGGCATCAGCCTAATCCATTTCTTTGCTGCCTCTCCCGAGCTGCTGCTTCGTTCTCTTATAGCCAGCGACCACCAGCCCATGTACCGTGGCCCAAGGCCCATGAAGACTCAGCCCAATGGCACGGGTGTTACATTACCGCCCCGACGAAACATTGCTTGTCCCCAAGCAATGGCTCAAATTCAGCTTCCATGAACACCTCCAGGATCCCATGGCAATCCATCAAGCGTGGACAAGTTGCATGGCTGATGAACAATGAACCCAAACAACTTCGACTGCAAGTGGAAGTAGCATTGCGAGCCATCTTCATGTTGATTCATGTGAACTATTCCCTCATCTCTGATCAACTGGTTGTGAATACCAGGATTATATGATCTGCACTGAATTTTGCTAGCCAAATGTTGTTGCTGGCCAATACCTTTGCACTTAGATATGCTCTTTAGCACGTGAAACATAGTCACTAGAAAGCCATGTCCCATTTGTATATACTTCTTGGTTTCCCAATCCGATGGTATGCCATGCTGACTCACATTATGATATTTCCATCTGACACGCACAAAAGCTTGCTCTAGTTCAATATCAACAGTGGTAGCTTCAACCGAGCTTGAATCAAGGGGCCATACATAAACTGACTGATAGAGCGCATGCACGTGTTCCCGAGAACAGAGATAAGCAATAATTCTCCTAACCTGCATTGTTTGCTGATTAGTGTGTCGCAACAGAGCGTAGATCACACGCCGGCCCCCAAGTTTCAGATAGCAACAAAACTGAACTGCACATTGGTAATCCACACCATTGTGGTACTGCTTGATAGGTGTTGATTTCTTCATTTCAATCCCAAGCATGTGACTAATTTCTGGTCCTCCTCCTGCTTGCCCCAGTGCATCTGGAAGTGTCTCATTCCGCAACTCGTTAGTAGAATAAGGCAGCAAGAAGATTAATTCCTATAGCATATCCTCGTGAGTTCCTGGATCCCATGGAAATAAAGATATGTTTTGCTTATGTGCCATACCCGTTGCTTCCAACAGAATAATACATAGAGCTTCCAAGGATATAAGCACACGAGGATAGGATTGAATAACATAAGTGGTGTTATGGTGCCTCCAGTAATATGGCAACTGCTGATCAATCGTATAATTGCCATGGTGCCTACACAGCCTCATAGCAGAACTAAACATGCCTAAAACGCCATCACTGCCAAGCAGATTCAGATGACCAATGAAATGCACAGCAAAAATACCAGGATCCCAAAGTGTAGCAGCCAACTGTGTTACCTTTTGCATCAAAAAATCAAGAATATGTTGAACCGAAACTATATTTTTGGACAATAGCTGCATCATCATGTGTGTACGGTCAGCACTGCTAGAGATTGAACCCAAATATAATTGTCGCTCATACCGTATCTCCAAGGCTTGAACTGAATCACCCTCATATACATGATTAATTAGTGCCCAGTTACTATGAGGAGCCAAAAGAATTTCTGAATCTGCTGATATATCAGTAATGCTGGGACTAAAGGGGTTCCCATTGCATGGAGACACTTTCTGCAACACTTTAGCAGCAGAAACCAAGGAAGAGTACCAACTGATCAGATATTCAAGTTGATCACTTGACCAGTACAGTAAGTTCTCAAACATTGCAAAAGTGCTCCCTGGACTAAAAACATTCCTTTCCCAACATGGTATTGCATTAGACACCTCAACCTGAATACTCTTGCACACTGAAGCTAACATAAACACCCATAATTCAGAATGTGGAAATCTGTTCATCATGCTTCTGCTGCTTTGGTTTTGATGGGGATCTGGCCATGGTCTGAGTTCAAGCAAAGACATAACAGAATGGTCCATCATCAGCACCAACACTTCACACTACTTGCTGTTCGATGTCAGATGATCCTTCTCTAGAGTACTCAAACCAATTTCCTCCCCTCGACGGTCGCTCCCAGCACATCCAAAGGTTAACAGAACAGAGTCAGTACCGCCAAAGAAGTTCATTGCCCAATAAAATGCATGATGTGTAATGCGGCCAGGACTGAAAGCACTTCGATACCAAGGTCGTGTGCCTAATAGCATAAACTCTCTATTGCACCGAAGCGAAATCACAAAGTAGTACATCCCGAATAAGTGAGGCAAATATTTAACCTGATTCGCTGGATCACATAACCCATGTAACATCTCCATCTCCATATGACCATAATCAATATGCAAGATTGTAGTATTCAGTTTGTTCTGTTGTGCAGATGTCCCATATAGATCATTTGAACATCCCATATATTTCTCTCTCATAAGCTGACTGCACTGGCTGCCCCATACCAATCTTGCCCCCACTTGAATGACCACTAATTCTTGCAGCCCACTAGCTCAGAAAAACCCATCATTGAGAAAAAAACATTCCTCAACAATCATGGCACCTGTAGCAGAACCCAATAGTCGCTCAAGCATATAACCATCTCCCTGCACCTTTCCACTCTTTTGCTGCTCAGAACTAAGATGCGTCGCATGTGTTGTATGACAAACGGGCATCATATTTGGAAACACAAACCCAATACCTGAGAGTGGCTCTGGGGGGTCAGGTGGAGCAGGTGGCTGAGGTGGTGAACAAGGGTCCAAGGAATGGACCGGCTGATCTGGCGGATGCGGTGATGCTGTAGGTTGTGATGGCCTGGTCGTAGAGTTGCGAAACTTGCTCCTAGGGGCCCACCGCACACGGCGTCGCGCAATGCGCACTCGAGATACCCACTTGACGAGTCGGCAGAACTTCGGCTCACTTGTTATCCTCTCATGTGTTCTATCAAACACACCGGGTACACTGAGTTGCTCTTTCTTTACTGCCACTTGCACTAGTTCCTTGTCATCTGTCGCGACCGACATACTGTCGAGCACTTGGTTGGCATCAAGAGGTTCATCCGTGGCCGGCAACTTTGGAGAGGTGGCTGCTGCTACCAATGCCACATAATGGTGCAAGGGACCTGCATGAACACCGACCACGGCTGTGACACCACTCTCGCTGAGGTTGACTGCCTTGAGGGTAGAGGCTGAGCAAGGCACCGGTTGTGTCGAGGTAGGGGTTGGTGCAGTGACCGTGGTGTTGCGGACAAGAGGTGGCGTTGAGTACTTGATGTCCATCCGACAGCACCCATCGTAGATGTTGCGACCATGAAGAGCTTCCCGAGCTCGTGTGGCTTCGTGAGGCGATGGAAATGCGACAAAAACCAGCACATGGTCTATCTTCTCGAGCACCATCATAAGCACACCCTTCTCACCGCCATAAGGATCGAAGACCAGATGAAGCACCTCTTCAGTCATAGGGTAGATTACCTCGTGGATGGCCACCCGTAAGATGCAGTTTGGGACTTCCTCTTGCTGAACCACATCCGAAGGTGAACCAGGCATTCGGTCGAACACCTTCTGGGCGCCATAGGTGCTCACCTTCCCTTCCATGGTTCCTCGCAGCACAGGCCACTTGAGAGAAACCTTAGCAACCTCTCCTCCAAATCAACCGAACCCCAGCCAGGTATTACGCCAGATCAAGCCCGAAAGCGATCGGCAACCATCGTGGTGGATGTTACCGGTACGATCGAGAGATTTTGAGAAGCGCGTCCGGATCGAGCAAGCTCTGAATACCAATTGTAATGACCCAGGCTGAATACACCACAGATTGGTAGCTACTTGATACAAGATACAAGATTCAAAGAGAGATTTGGGGGTTAGAGGAGAAGAACAGCAAGGGACTGGGAACAGAGAGATACAGGGAAGGGGAAAGGCATCAGCCTAATCCATTTCTTCGCTGCCTCTCCCGAGCTGCTGCTTCGTTCTCTTATAGCCAGCGACCACCAGCCCATGTACCGTGGCCCAAGGCCCATGAAGACTCAGCCCAATGGCACGGGTGTTACATTTACGGTCCGTTACTAGCCAGTTCTAGTTGTGGGCCAAATTCAGCCAGTGGTTAAAGTCGACCCATTTGTGGCCCGTTAATCCGTTGGGCCGATTTCATAGCGTCATCAAATATGGCCCATTAATGACCCGTTATGCCCATCGATAGAATCAAGCCCGTTATACTCATTGGCATATTAACGGCCCGTTATGGTCGGCCCATGAACGAACGATTCCCACTCTAGCCCGTTTACGACCCATAATGCGGTCCGCTATTGGCCCATGTTTGGCCAATCGATCATACGGCCCGTAGATGACCCATTGATTTTACGGCCTGTAGGAGGCCCATGGTCACTACAACAGATAGCAGGACCATGGTGGCAACAGTCCGTATGTAGCCCATGGTTATTGTGGCCTAGTTTTAAAAAATAGGTTATTGCGGCACCTAGCAAACCACGGAAAAAGAACTGCACTGACTACAAGCAAACAAATAAACAAGACAACAAGGAAATAAATAAGCAAGCAACTTACGCTAGGCTATTACGGCTATTACACATATTACATCCACTGGGCATCAAAGTTCGCCACCAGTGCAAATATAGGGAACAAAGCAACATATTACATACACTGGTTGTCAAAGTTGGCGACCAGTGCAAATAAACGCCACAGCAAAACAAGTCCAGAACTGAAACCACTTCAGAAGAGCTCAAGGAACAATATCCTGGGTACCCAACATGCTGGCAAGATGCTTAGCAAGCTTATTAGCTTTCTCTTGTTTGGCGCTTAAATCCTCCAGTGCTTGCTGTTGCACCAGAAAGTATGCATCTGAATTCTGCAGGGACTTCCTGAGTCCTTCAGCTTCATGTCGCAGCACATCTGATCGATGTCATTCAACTTGAAGTTGAGACTCAAGAAGACGTACCGATTCAGGCAGCGAGTTCGAAGAGCTTGTGCCAGCAGTAGTGGCCAGTAACTCGAACACTACATCAAGACAGGACTTTGGGGTTGTCTCACTGTCGTCAAGATAGTTTTTATCAGCTTTCTTGGAGACCAACAGGGATGTCTCACTATCTTGAACCTTATCTGCATTACTTCCTTTACCATTGCATAACGGGGGTACTCTTCTCCACTATTTTGTCCGCATTCTAAAAGAGAAACAAGCAGACACATCACAGGTTTACCATGTTGTATATGAAACTCATTTTGGTAAACCAGTTCAGTAGTAAGGTGGACATGATAACAACATGAAACAAACATATATCTATGTAGTATGGTCACTGTATGGTCTATATCATTCTAGTTTATGTTACCAAATCAAGATAGAGACAATTCAAATCATATCTGTTTAAGAGAAAGCAGCATAGACAGAATATAAGTGTGCGAAACTACACAACACTAACAACACTTGTAATGTGCATGTCATGAGAACATAACTGTTTATTCAATTGAAACTGAAATCAACATAGAGCAAGTTACAACAGCAAACTAGTTAAAGAAATAGGTTTAAAACATACCTGTTGTGCCATTGGAGTTTCAATTGCATCCTTCAAATTTGAAATTAGTTGGTATGAGTAAATATAGTGATGCAAGAGCAAAGGAGTATGAACAATAGCTACGAAACCTGACCTCAGAACAAAACTTCTTCTGCTTTAAGCATTGACTTGGGGTTCGGAGTGGTGGTCCTCTTGCTTTGGGCACTGCAATTGCCTTACTAACTACTCGTGTTTGGGTGCTCTGTGGTGGAGATGGTGCTGTGTCAACTGGAACTGGGTTACTATCTGCTGGGGTTGGGGTTAGAAGGGGTGTAGCTGGTTCTCTGTCCAACTAGGTAGGGGTACAATCTGCGTGAGTCTGGGTTATGTGTGGTGGGGCAGGTTCTTGGGCAAGTACAACCGTGGTTTTATCTGCATCGACAGGTAGCATGATCTTTTCTGAAGACCGTGTTTTTACTCCTATAGATACTGCCATCACCCCCTCCAATTCAAATGGCTGACAAACAAGAAAAGTAATTGAATGTACAGACATTGTATGATAGACAGGTGCAATCGATAGTAGGAAAGAAAACAGGGCATGAAATAATTCACATTTATGTTGTCTAACCAAACAGGATAGCATTACATAATTTCACATATATGATGGCTAATTAAATAGGATAGCATGACACAATTTCACATATATGATGGCTAACTAAACATGATAGAATGACATACTTCAAAATATGATGACTATGTAAACAGGATGACATGATATAACTATACGATGTGTCTATTAAAGTGGTTGGCATGCCATAATTCACATACATGTCATCGATGGAAACATGATGGCATGATATAATTCACGGATAGAATGACATAATTCAAAATATGATGACTATGTAAATAGGATGAGATGATATAACTATATTATGTCTTTAAAAAATGGGTTGGCATGCCGTAATTCAGATACATGCTGTCTATGTAAACATCATGGCATGATATAATTCAAATATATGATTTATATACTAAGCAAGTGAGCAGAGGACAATCGCATATATGATGTGTCAACTAAGCAGATGGCATTCAATATTGTGTATATGATGTAAAACCTAAGCATTGCAAGACAACATATGCATGATATGAGTAATATAACCCTGCCAAGTTTGAGCATACACCTCAGGGGGAAAATAGGACTAGTCATCTGTCTCTGAATCCTCCTCTGAGGAACTATCTGTAACCAGCAAGATATCTGCTTCAGTAGGTAGCATTGTCTGCTCTGAAGACCTTGTTTTCACTCTAGATTTTTCCATCACCAATTCAAATGGCTGATGCACAGGAAGAGTAGTTGAATATACAAACATTTTCGACAAAGGGAATACGTAATACAAAAAAAGGATGGCATGATATAATTCACATATATGACACCTTGCAACAAGATAGCATTGCATAATTCACATATATAATGTCTTGCAATAAGATGGCATTGCATAATTCACATATATGGTAATTAGACACTAAACATGTGGCATTTACACAAAGCATGTCTAAACTAAGCAAATGACATGGCAATGCAAGACACCATATGCACGATATGAGCAATATAACCTTGCCAAGTTAGAGCATGCACCTCGGGGGGGGGGGGGGGAATAGGACTGGTCATCTGTCTCTGAATCCTCCTCTCAGGAGCTATCCGTAACCAGCAAGACATGCGCTTCGTCAGATAGCATTTTCTGCTCTGAAGACCTTGTTTTCACTTCAGATTTTTCTATGACCCTGTCAAATGGCTGATGCACAGGAAGAGTAATTGAATGTACTAACATTGTTGACAAATTTAATACATAATAAAAAAAGGATGGCATGATATAATTCACATATAAGATGACTGGCTAACCAGGATGGCATTGCAAAATTCACATATATGATGCCTGGCTAATGTAACACCCCATGTCATTAGCCACAGTAATCACTTTTGATAATGACAAGTCAGCATGATTAACAGTGCCTAATCATCATTTGCATCATATTGCATTTCAACTCCTAACTCAAAATTCAAATTAAATTAAAGTGGAAAATAAAAGTTGTTCAAACACAGAAACTAAAATGTTCAGTAAATAGCAAATATTCCAGAGACCATTCTAAAATTGTAACCAACAATTAATAAGTTAATTAAGTGACCCTAACATTACCAAAACAGCAAGGTTTAATACATTTTATTTAATATAAAATTTGTGTGAACTCCATTAGTCTCCAAACCAATTTTTGGCATTTGTAGATATTACATAGCATTTAATGGTACAAGTCACCTATTTTGCTAAAGCCATTTGGTGGCCTAACTATTTGCAAAACAGAAAATAAGAGAAAAGAAAATAAGAAAAAGAAATAAAACAAAAATAAAAAGAAAACCCCCCTGGCCCAACTCGGCCACAGCCCAGCCGGCCGACCCATTCCCTGGCCTATATGGCCTGCCCCCTGGACCCCGAAACCCTAACCCTCCCACTCGATCCCCCCCCCCATCCCGATCCAGATCAGGCGCTGCCCCGCGCCTGACGCCGTCGCCGCCTCGCCCTCGTCGCCGGCGCCGCCTCGCCGTCCCCGACCGCCTCCCCGAGCCGCTCCATCGAGCCTCGCCGCCCTCTTCCCACGAACAAACGGTGAGGCCACGGCCTCCGTCGCCCCGCTCTCCCCCTCTCCCCTCGGTCACCGCCGGCCCGCCTCGCTCCCCGCTCGCCACTGCTGCCCGGCCGCCCTAGCTGCTGCACGCGTCCCTCGCTGCTGCTGCTCCGCATCGCGGTGCTCGCCGCGCCCTGCCTGCCGAGCCAGCGCCCCTTGCCCCGCTTCAGCCGCAGCCGCCGCTCGCCCGCGCGCACTGCCCCGCTCCCTCGCCCGCATCGCCACCGCTGCGGCCTCGCCGCCCCTGTCCCGCATGCGTCGCCCGCACGCCCGCTGTAGCCGCTCGTCGCCGCTGCTCCACGCCGGCGCCTCGCCGTGGCCCCTCGCGGCCGGTGCTCGGCCCGCCTCGCGCCCGCTCCCGGCGCCCGGGCTCGCCCCAGGCCGCGCCCGGTGCCCGCGCGCCCGCTGTGGCCACTTGGGCCACTGACCAATGGGCCCAATGCCCCTGTGTCAATGACAGATGGGGCCCACTGCCCAGAACGTTTTAGTAATAAAAGAAAATAATAAAATGGATTAATAAAATTAATAATTAGTTAATTAATTAATTAGTGAATTAACTCTGATTAAATTAATCTAATTAATTAGTTAGTCTAATTAAACAGTAGTTAGATTAACTAAACCCTAATTAAACCTAACAGAGTATGACAGGTGGGACCCACACGTCAGTTTGACCCAGTCAACGCCCTGTTGACTGCTGACGTCATGCTAACGTCAGCATTCACTGTTTCGGATAATGTTGATTTAAAATAAATAATTAAATTCAGAAAATGATTAAAACTTTAGAAAATCATATAAAATAATCCGTAACTCCGATGAAAATAATTTATATATGAAAGTTGCTCAGAATTTCGATACGAATCTGAATACGCCCTCCGTATCCCCGTCAGATGCCCCTAGCTAGATGAACATGGAACTTTTAGACCGATTTCGATAAATGAATAGTGCCCAACTTTAATTAAATAAATCCGATTAAATTCCTAAATTAACTAAATCATTTAGTTAGGCAGTAGAACATCCCGGCATATCATTTAGACATGTCATGCATATTGTTTGCATTATTGCCGTGAAATTTATTGTTTCTCTCCCCCTCCTTCTCTCTCGATAGACGCCGAGACCGACGCCGTTGCAGTGGAGTACGACTACGCTACAGACGAGCAGCCCGTTGACGACCCCTCCTTCTTGCCAGAGCAACCAGGCAAGCCCCCCCCCCCTTGAGCATCCAGATATCGCCCACTCCCTTTCTCCTGCTTGCATTAGATTTTGCTACTGTTAATGTTTGCTCCTATTCTGATGCATAGCTTGCTTTCGTAACCGTTCATTGTTACCTTACCTGCCTATGATAAACTGTTTAGTATAGGTTGCTAGTGAACCATCAGTGACCCCCCACCACTTTACCCTTGTTGCCCCTGCTTGATCATCGACGCCTCAATCAATGTGATCGTCGACCAGAGACCGACACATCACTTCACCCCCTTAGTTGTACGACTCTGCATAGTTACTATAGAGTGTCGAGGGTGATACCTCGTAACGCACTCCTGATGAATACTCTGCAGTGTAGCTGTTCCGTCGTGGTCATCGAGGGTGATTCCTCCTTCTCCACTTCCGATACGACTCTATCGTGCAACCCCTCAGTGGGAACCTCGAGGGTGATGCCTCATACGTTCACCCTGATGATTCCATCGAGTGGAATCCACCGAGGGTGATTCCTCGGGTTTCCCCCTTGATGTTGTGACCACACGGTTACTTTGACCTTTGTTATAGGCGGGTTGACCCTGATGGGTACCCTCAGGGGATCTATGTTGTCGGGTGTACCGGAAGGGCACTCGAGTGTGATATTGTGGCGGAGCTTCAGAAACTTTGATTGTCTCCGCGTGTTATTAAGTGAGCCTATTGGATTTGGGTGTTTGATCTGAGTGGGTCGACATGCCCTATACGCACTACCACCACGCGGGATTATGGTTTATGGGGCCCTCTACGTTGTACTTTTCTCCCGAAAGCTCATCAGACGTCACGATTCACCGTGCGGGCTGATTGTCGGGATTGGGCTGGATACTTCACTGACGAGTTCAGTGTCGCGCCTGCACCCCGGCCAGTCTCGCAACATGCAGGGTGCCCAGGGCGATAGCCCAAGACCTCTGGGTGCATAGGTTAGTCCGGCGTGCTGACCTCTCCGCTGAGCCTAGGTAGGGCGCTGCTTCGTGTTGATCTTCTGAGGCCGGGCATTACCCAGCAAGTGTGTCCGACCAGAGTTGATCGAGCGTGTTGGGTAACAGTAGTGCACCCCTGCAGGGATGAATAATCTATCAGTAGCCGGTCCTACGGTAAAGGACGCTCAGTTTGTATATCCCGATCTACTACTTGAACTGGATACTTGACTACTTAATTGAAGCTTCGGGATCGCTTTCTCGCAGGAAGTCGAGGAAGGATCTTTAAGTTGTACCTCAACATGGTTGCTTAATAAAATGCTATCCTACTCTCTTCTATTGCTGCAAGATGGTGGCTTCGTGAAGATGTTTGAAGATGCTAGTCTTCGATAGGACTAGGCCTACTCTCTACTCTGGCTTTTCTGTAGCCCAGTCCACATATACAACCTTTCTCCATTGATAATGTTGCATATGTAGTGTAGATCCTTGCTTGTTGAGTACTTCGGATGAGTACTCACGGTTGCTTTGTTACTTCTTTTTCCCCATATTCTCCACCTTGATGATACAACAGACGATGGAGCCCCGGAGCCAGATGCCACCTCAGGAGCTTACTACCAAGAGGGTCCAGACGGCACGTACTACCGGATCGAGCCAGCCGACCAGGAGTAGGATCGGAGGCTCCCAGGCAGGAGGCCTACGCCTTTCGATCTAGAGTCGTTGTTTGTGCTAGCCTTCTTAAGGCAAAACTTGTCTAACTATGTCTGTACTCAGATATTATTTGTATGACTGACTTATGTATTCGGATCTTCGGATCCTTGGTCTGTAATATTGTGGATCTCCGTTTATTTGTGTTAGAGTTGTGTTGTGATATCTTCCCATGAGTCCCTGTGCTTGATCGTGCATGTTTGCGTGTATGATTAGTGCATGATTGAGTCAGGGGCGTCACAAGTTGGTATCAGAGCCGACTGCCTGTAGGAAGCCCCCTTTCCATTCCTTGGTCGAAGTTGAGTCTAGACATCGAAAAACTAATTTACTAACTTGGTTGTGTGGCTTACGGGCCCACGTCGCCAACTGGGTGGTATTAGGATCTTTTATTCCTCGTCTATACTCTGGGACTCTGATCTCTCTTCTATTCGGGTTAAATAAATTTTACTAACGCCGACACTTAGGATCTCGTAAATCTCATCTACCCAGAGAGCTCGATATCTGTGCGATTTCCCTGTCATTGATCTGATTAGTCTGATAATCATTTTCCTTTCCATTGTTTTGTTTAACCTTTCTCTCTGAGTTGTATTAAGCTTCTCATTGTCATTTGACAAACCTTAATTTCCTCTGTTTCAGATGGATCATTTGTTTCCACCGCGTCCTACGACACAGCTTGTGCTTCGCACTTGGGCTCGTGATGCCCCTGGGTTTCCAGCTGTCCTGATCGCCCTCCTGACCAGACTTGGCTACCGCTGGTACCCTGAGTACATGGTTTACGAGGATTACCGTGAGTTCAACCAGGAGCAGTACCATGCTGATGTCCATATCTATGATCAGCAAAATGACTCAGACACCGAGCTGCACCTTTTCCACGGTATCGGCGTGATGATTGAGATGGCAGTCCATGATGCCGCCTACTCTGCTGTCGCACGTCTTCGAGGACAGTTCAATGATATTTTGGATGACTCTGAGTTCCGATACATTCCGTATGCCCCTGCTGGAGATGCTACTGGATACTACACAACTATCTGTGCCCCGTACGAGCCTCGTCGCTATTACCCGCGCGTTCTGATTCAGTGCACTCAGGCACTGGATCGCACTGTTCGGGCTCTAGCCGTTGAGTTGGTTGCCACTCGAGCACGTCTCTACGATGCTATGACATAGTTGCTACCCGCTGTTCGTGCAGGGATACACCCGGAGCATATCCTTTACCCGCGCAGGACTCAGATGTATGCTGGTATTGATTGTCCTGCTGTTGGAGGTCACACACCTACACGTGGACCTCTTCTTACAGCTTGAGACCGGGTTCTGCATCAGAGTGAACATGGAGCGTAGGATCCTACCGCGACGAACATTCGTCGTCCGCACTCGCAGTTACCCCATTTCAGTGGTTTTCCCCGACGTTGATGTAGCCTTTGCTATGTCTCGTTGTGTACTTCCTCACCGCGTGCCTGCGCGCCGCCTAGTATGTCTAGCTTTTGAATTTGCGCCGTTATGCTGTCCGCATGTACCCGACTCTGTGTATGGATCTGTATGTCTTAATTGACTACTGTTATGTATCTGTTACACTACTTAATTGTTGAGTTACATCATGCTTGTCGCTAAACACTCGCAATTTCTTTTACTAAACTACCCCCTGTTGATACTTAGCAGGATGGTTAGACTAGGTGGTCATGGTCGTGGTGCCCCTGAACGCCCACCACCGCCAGACTATATGGCAGCTATGATGCAACAATTCGAGCTCAACTGTCAGTTCATGACTGGAATCATGGCTCAGTTCCCGCATCAGAACAACCAGAACCAGAACCCTGCTTCAATAACTTTGACAGAGTTTATGCGACTCAACCCCACTCAGTTCCGCAACTCTGACAAGCCACTGGATGCTGATGGCTGGCTCCGTGACATCACTCACGAGATGGAGTCTGCTAATGTCGCCCCTGCCAACTTCGTCACCTTCGTGGCCTTTTTCCTAAAGGGCCCCGCTGCTCAATGGGTGGGACACACACAAGCGTACACTGCCTGTTGGAACAGTGGTTACCTGGTATGAGTTCCAGGCTGCTTTTCGTGCCCGTTATATCCCTCAAGCAATTATGGAACGGATGAAGACCCAGTTCCGCAACCTCACTCAGGGCAACAAGACTGTCGAAGCTTATCAGCGGGAATTTCTTGACCTCTCCCGCTATGCTGAAGAAGACATCGCCACGGATGCCCGTAGGCAAGAGAAGTTCCGTAATGGACTCCACCCAGACCTCGAGCTTGCACTTGCTGCTCAAAACTTCAATGACTTTTCTACTCTTGTGAACAAGGCTATTCTGGTTGAGACCGCTCAGTTGAAGCATAAGGACTCGCAGAAGCGCTATCGTGATGCTGGCTCATCTTCGGGCTCAGCACAGAAGCATCGAGTCTGGATTCCCAACAACGTGTTCCATCCCAATGCCCCTGCGCCAAAGAACAACTATGCTGCACCACATCTGCCTCCTCCCCCACCGAGGCAGCCAAGAGCTCAAGCTATTCAAAACAATGCTCCTCTTCGTCCTGAAGATGGTCTATGCTTCAAATGCCGCAAACCAGGTCACCAAGCTAAGGAGTGCCGCCAGACTCAGAATCAGTTGGCTTTCCCTCATACTGGCCGTGGCAATGGTCGTGGCAACAATCAGGCCTGCAACTATAATACTGGGTCTGCTGCACATGGTCGTGGATACGCTTACAACATTGATATTGAAGAAGTCGAGGATCAACCTGCTACTGTGATGGGTACCCTTCTCGTTAAATCAGTACTTGCTTCTATTTTATTTGATTCAGGAGCATCACATTCATTCCTCTCTGGAAAATTTGCATTCATGCATGGCATTCGATATGACAAGATGCATACTCCGTTAGTCCTTAAAATTCCCGGAGGTCATTGTCATGCTGATGTGATAGCACCTGACGTTACCGTCAAAATTAAAGGGTTGGAATTCCTTGCTTCACCCATCGTCCTGAAGACTTCCACTATAGACCTCATCCTCGGAATGGATTGGTTGAAAGCTCATGTAGCTTTGATCAATTGTGCCACTAAAGTTGTCCAACTTATTCACCCCTCCGATGAGATAGTGAACTATACTGCCCGAATTACTCGGAATGCTGAAGCTCAGATATATGCTCTGAATGCTTTGAACGCCTCACCTCTGGAAGGGATCGAGAACGTTCCTGTCGTTCGAGATTTTCCAGACGTCTTTCCAGAAGAACTTCCAGGAATACCCCCGGCTAGAGCTGTCGAGTTTGTCATTGACTTGAAGCCTGGCACTGTCCCTATTGCGAAACGTCCTTATAAGATGCCTCCGCACCACCTTCTCGAGCTTAAGGAAGAAATTGACAAGTCACTTAAGAAAGGTTTCATCCGCCCCAGTTCCTCTGCTTGGGGAGCGCCTTCACTCTTCGTTAAGAAGAAGGATGGAACTAACTGATTGGTTCAGGATTATCGGCCCATTAACCAAGCCACAATCCAGAATAAATACCCACTGCCCCGGATCAATGATCTTTATGATCAGCTTGCTGGATCCTCTGTGTTTTCTAAACTCGACTTGAGGTTGGGTTATCATCAGATCCGTGTTCGCGAAGAGGATATCCCGAAGACTGCCTTTGTTACTCGATATGGCTCTTATGAGTACACCGTCATGTCTTTCGGCTTAACCAATGCTCCAGCAACTTTCTCCTGGTTGATGAACTATATCTTCATGGATTACCTCGACAAATTCGTCGTGGTTTATTTAGATGATATCCTTATATATTCCAAGAATGAAGAAGAACATGATGAACATCTTCGGCTTGTATTGGAGAAGCTACGAGAACATCAGTTGTATGCTAAATTCTCCAAGTGTGAATTCTGGTTATCTGAAGTGACCTATCTTGGTCATGTGATTTCCAAGAATGGCATTGCTGTTAACCCGAACGAGTTCAGGCTATTCTTGATTGGACTCCCCCGAAGAATGTCAAGCAAGTCAGAAGTTTTCTCGGGCTCGCTAGTTATTGTCGTCGATTCGTTGAGAACTTTTCCAAGATTGCAAAGCCATTGACGAATCTGCTCCACAAAGGTGTTAAATTTGAGTGGACAGAAAAATGTCAAGAAAGCTTTCAGACACTGAAAGATAAGTTAACATCTGCCCCAGTGCAAGCACCCCCGGATTCCCAAAAGGATTTCGTGATATACTGTGATGCATCTCGTCAAGGATTAGGATGTGTCCTAATGCAAGAGCGTAAGGTGATTGCTTATGCCTCTCGACAATTGTGTCCTCATGAAGAAAATTACCCAGTGCATGATCTCGAACTTTCTGCGGTTATTTATGCTCTGAAGCTATGCCGACACTACCTTCTCGGTAATCGTTGTGAGATATCACGGATCATCAAAGTTTGAAGTATCTATATACTCAACCAGATCTGAACCTTCGTCAACAAAGATGGCTCGAAACAATTGCCGATTATGATATGAATATCTCATATACCCCTGGCAAGGCTAATGTAATGGCCGATGCTTTGAGCCGCAAGGCTTATTGCAGCAACCTTATGGTTCAGGAAGCACAACCTGTTCTTTATGAAGAGCTTCACAAATTGAACCTCCATATTGTTCCACAGGGTTATCTCGATACCCTGGTTGTTGAACCAGATTTAGAGCACAACATTAAGACTATGCAACGGTATGACTCTGAAGTTGAAAGGATCAAGCGATACCTCGAAAAAGGAAAGCCGTCGGAATTCCATCTTGCTAATGATGGGATCCTATTCTTCCAACACCGTCTCTTCGTACCCAAGTTCAAGGGTGAGAGGGAACACGTTATGAAAGAAGCCCATGACACTCCTCTGTCAATTCATCCTGGTAGCACAAAGATGTACCGTGACATTTGTCAGAGATACTGGTGGCCTAATATGAAGCGAGACATTGCTCGTTATGTTTCTGAGTGTGACGTCTGCCGCCGCATTAAAGCAGAACATCAAAGGCCTGCTGGAACTCTGCAACCCCTTGCAATTGCTGAATGGAAATGGGACAAAGTCCAAATGGATTTTATTGCTGGTTTTCCCAGATCTCAGAATGGTCATGATGCTATCTTTGTCGTCATTGACCGATTCTCAAAGGTTGCTCACTTTCTGCCAGTTAAGGAGACAATCACTGCTAGTCAGTTAGTAGACTTGTATGTTTCCCTTATTGTGTCACTCCACGGTGTTCCGTTGGAGATCAGTTCTGATCGTGGCAGTCTCTTTACCTCCAGATTCTGGAATAGTTTCCAAGAAGCTATGGGAACTCACCTGCCCTTCAGCACCGCTTTTCACCCTCAGTCACAGAGTCAAGTCGAACGAGTTAATCAAGTGCTCGAAGATATGCTTCGAGCTTGCATCATCTCCTTCGGTAAGAAATGGGAGGAATCTCTCCCGTATGCCGAATTCTCTTACAACAATAGCTATCAAGCTAGTCTGAAGATGGCACCGTTTGAAGTTCTTTACGGACATAAGTGTCGAACCCCTCTGAATTGGTCAGAAACTAGGGAACGCTCACTCGTCGGACCGGACATTATCCAGCAAGTGGAAGAACAAGTCCGCATTGTCCGTGAACATCTGAAATCTGCTCAGTCTTGTCAGGAGAGCAACTATGACCGAAAGCACCAGGAAATGGTCTATCAACCTAGTGATCAAGCTTACCTACGCGTCACTCCGTTGAAAGGCACTCATCGGTTCGGAATCAAAGGCAAGTTAGCTCCTCGCTACATTGGCCCATTCTGTATTCTTGCCCATCGAGGAGAAGTGGCATATCAGTTGCAATTGCTGCCAAATCTTTCTCAAGTACATGATGTTTTTCATGTATCCCAACTCCGCCGCTGCTTCAAGGATCCTATTCGAGCTGTGGATCATGAAATGCTTGAATTGCGAGAAGATCTGTCTTATCCAGAACATCCCATCTGTATTCTTGATCAAGCTGAACGCCGGACTCGTCAAAAGTCAATCAAATTCCTCAAAGTTCAGTGGTCGAATCATTCTGAAGATGAAGCCACTTGGGAATGCGAGGATCGTCTTCGCGAAGAATACCCCGCTTTCTTCAGTCTTCCACTTAATTCTTGGGACGAGAATTCTTGATAGATGAGGAGAATTGTAACACCCCATGTCATTAGCCACAGTAACCACTTTTGATAATGACAAGTCAGCATGATTAACAGTGCCTAATCATCATTTGCATCATATTGCATTTCAACTCCTAACTCAAAATTCAAATTAAATTAAAGTGGAAAATAAAAGTTGTTCAAACACAGAAACTAAAATGTTCAGTAAATAGCAAATATTCCAGAGACCATTCTAAAATTGTAACCAACAATTAATAAGTTAATTAAGTGACCCTAACATTACCAAAACAGCAAGGTTTAATACATTTTATTTAATATAAAATTTGTGTGAACTCCATTAGTCTCCAAACCAATTTTTGGTATTTGTAGATATTACATAGCATTTAATGGTACAAGTCACCTATTTTGCTAAAGCCATTTGGTGGCCTAACTATTTGCAAAACAGAAAATAAGAGAAAAGAAAATAAGAAAAAGAAATAAAACAAAAATAAAAAGAAAACCCCCCTGGCCCAACTGGGCCACAGCCCAGCAGGCCGGCCCATTCCCTGGCCTATATGGCCTGCCCCCCTGGACCCCGAAACCCTAACCCTCCCACTCGACCCCCCCATCCCGATCCAGATCGGGCGCCGCCTCGCGCCCGACGCCGTCGCCGCCTCGCCCTCGTCGCCGGCGCCGCCTCGTCGTCCCCGACTGCCTCCCCGAGCCGCTCCATCGAGCCTCGCCGCCCTCTTCCCACGAACGAACGGTGAGGCCACGGCCTCCGTCGCCCCGCTCCCCCTCTCTCCCCTCGGTTACCGCCGGCCCGCCTCGCTCGCCACTCGCCACTGCTGCCCGGCCGCCCTAGCTGCTGCACGCGCCGCTCGCTGCTGCTGCTCCGCATCGCGGTGCTCGCCGCGCCTCGCCTGCCGAGCCCGCGCCCCTTGCCCCGCTTCAGCCGCAGCCGCCGCTCGCCCGCGCGCGCTGCCCCGCTCCCTCGCCCACATCGCCACCGCTGCGGCCTCGCCGCCCCTGTCCCGCACGCGTCGCCCGCACGCCCGCTGCAGCCGCTCGTCGCCGCTGCTCCACGCCGGCGCCTCGCCCTGGCCCCTCGCGGCCGGTGCTCGGCCCGCCTCGCGCCCGCGCCAAGCGCCCGGGCTCGCCCCTGGCCGCGCCCGGTGCCCGCGCGCCCGCGCGCCCGCTGTGGCCACTGACCAATGGGCCCAATGCCCCTGTGTCAATGACAGACGGGGCCCACTGCCCAGAACGTTTTAGTAATAAAAGAAAATAATAAAATGGATTAATAAAATTAATAATTAGTTAATTAATTAATTGATTAATTAGTGAATTAATTAAGTTAATTAACTCTGATTAAGTTAACCTAATTAATTAGTTAGTCTAATAAAACAGTAGTTAGATTAACTAAACCCTAATTAAACCTAACAGAGTATGACAAGTGGGACCCACACGTCAGTTTGACCTAGTCAACGCCCTGTTGACTGTTGACATCATGCTGACATCATGATGATGTCAGCATTCACTGTTTCAGATAATGTTGATTTAAAATAAATAATTAAATTCAGAAAATGATTAAAACTTTAGAAAATCATATAAAATAATCCGTAACTCTGATGAAAATAATTTATATATGAAAGTTGCTCAGAATTTCGATACGAATCTGAATACGCCCTCTGTATTCCCGTCAGATGCCCCTAGCTAGATGAACATGGAACTTTTAGATAGTCGATAAATGAATAGTGCCCAACTTTAATTAAATAAATCTGATTAAATTCCTAAATTAACTAAATCATTTAGTTAGGCAGTAGAACACCCCGGCATATCATTTAGACATGTCATGCATATTGTTTGCATTATTGCCGTGAAATTTATTGTTTCTCTCCTCCTCCTTCTCTCTCGATAGACATCGAGACCGACGCCGTTGCAGTGGAGTACGACTACGCTACAGACGAGCAGCCCGTTGACGACCCCTCCTTCTTGCCAGAGCAACCAGGCAAGCCCCCCCCCTTGAGCATCCAGATATCGCCCACTCCCTTTGTCCTGCTTGCATTAGATTTTGCTACTGTTAATGTTTGCTCCTATTCTGATTCATAGCCTGCTTTCGTAACCGTTCATTATTACCTTACCTGCCTATGATAAACTGTTTAGTATAGGTTGCTAGTGAACCATCAGTGACCCCCCACCACTTTACCCTTGTTGCCCCTGCTTGATCATCGACGCCTCGATCAATGTGATCGTCGACCAGAGACCGACACATCACTTCACCCCATTAGTTGTACGACTCTGCATAGTTACTATCGAGTGCCGAGGGTGATACCTCGTAACGCACTCCTGATGAATACTCTGCAGTGTAGCTGTTCGGTCGTGGTCATCGAGGGTGATTCCTCCTTCTCCACTTCCGATACGACTCTGTCGTGCAACCCCTCAGTGGGAACCTCGAGGGTGATGCCTCATACGTTCACCCTGATGATTCCATCGAGTGGAATCCACCGAGGGTGATTCCTCGGGTTTACCCCTTGATGTTGTGACCACACGGTTACTTTGACCTTTGTTACAGGCGGGTTGACCCTGATGGGTACCCGCAGGGGATCTATGTTGTCGGGTGTGCCGGAAGGGCACTCGAGTGTGATATTGTGGCGGAGCTTCAGAAACTTTGATTGTCTCCGCGTGTTATTAAGTGAGCCTATTGGATTTGGGTGTTTGATCTGAGTGGGTCGACGTGCCCTATACGCACTACCACCACGCGGGATTATGGTTTATGGGGCCCTCTACGTCGTACGTTTCTCCCGAAAGCTCATCAGACGTCACGATTCACCGTGCGGGCTGATTGTCGGGATTGGGCTGGATACTTCACTGACGAGTTCAGTGTCGCGCCTGCACCCCGGCCAGTCTCGCAACGCGCAGGGTGCCCAGGGCGATGGCCCAAGACCTCTGGGTGCATAGGTTAGTCCGACGTGCTGACCTCTCTACTGAGCCTAGGTAGGGCGCTGCTTCGTGTTGATCTTCCGAGGCCGGGCATTACCCAGCAAGTGTGTCCGACCAGAGTTGATCGAGCATGTTGGGTAACAGTAGTGCACCCCTGCAGGGATGAATAATATATCGATAGCCGGTCCTATGGTAAAGGATGCTCAGTTTGTATATCCTGATCTACTACTTGAACTGGATACTTGACTACTTAATTGAAGCTTCGGGGTCGCTTTCTCGCAGGAAGTCGAGGAAGGATCTTTAAGCTGTACCTCAACATGGTTGCTTAATAAAATGCTATCCTACTCTCTTCTATTACTGCAAGATGGTGGCTTCGTGAAGATGTTTGAAGATGCTAGTCTTCGATAGGACTTGGCCTACTCTCTACTCTGGCTTTTCTGTAGCCCAGTCCACATATACAGCCTTTCTCCATTGATAATGTTGCATATGTAGTGTAGATCCTTGCTTGCTGAGTACTTCGGATGAGTACTCACGGTTGCTTTGTTACTTCTTTTTCCCCATATTCCCCACCTTGATGATACAACAGATGATGGAGCCCCGGAGCCAGATGCCACCTCAGGAGCTTACTACCAGGAGGGTCCATACGGCACGTACTACTGGATCGAGCCAGCCGACCAGGAGTAGGATCGGAGGCTCCCAGGCAGGAGGCCTACGCCTTTCGATCTAGAGTCATTGTTTGTGCTAGCCTTCTTAAGGCAAAACTTGTCTAACTATGTGTGTACTCAGATATTATTTGTATGACTGACTTATGTATTCGGATCTTCGGATCCCTGGTCTATAATATTGTGGATCTCCGTTTATTTGTGTTAGAGTTGTGTTGTGATATCTTCCCGTGAGTCCCTGTGCTTGATCGTGCATGTTTGCGTGTATGATTAGTGCACAATTGAGTCGGGGGCGTCACAGCTAAACAAGATGGCATTGCATGATTCACATATATGATATAGAAACTAAACAGATGGCATTCACACAATGCATGTCTAAACTAAGCAGATGACATATTTTATGTATAAAGTAAGCAATGCAAGGCACCATATGCATGATATGACCAACATCAGCATGCCAAGTTAGAGCAAAAGACCTCAGGGGGTAAATAGGAGTGGTCTGCTCCCTCTGAATCCCCCTCTGAATAGTTATCTTCCTCTGGATTATAGTCTGGAATGGGGGGAGGGGGGTTGCTTTTGCGCCCACCATGGAGCGACGTCTGCATGAAATTTTATTGCCACGCAAGGCTCGTCTCTTTTGCTCTACATGTTCAGTGCCATTGTGTACAATAACTAACATGCATAGGAATAAAACATAGTGAGATTATGTAAGGAGTGCATGCACAAATCCAGAGTGATGGTAGCAAACTGTGCATAGACCCAAAACCAATGATAGCAGGCAGATAATAGCTTCAGTTAAAAAATACAGATAATGGCTCCTTTAATGTTTGTTTCCCAACATGAAACTCATAGTAGACACCCGAGATTAACCAGATAGTAGACAGATAGTATTGATTGTTGCCCCAATATGTAACCCACAACCATTTAAAAACTCAAGTTTGAGCATTAGTTTGGACCTGACTCAGAGTCTAATCGGTGAACAGGACGATAAAGTAGCATGTCATCATATTAAGCGATGCATAACATAAGCAGACATGAAAGAGTGCGACCTCTCTTGCGGACCCGTGTAGTCCTCAAGGTCATCTGCTCAGTTGATGATGGTAATGCAGTTGTCGTGGCTGCCGGCGGCGGGGAAGAAGATCTGAGGCTGCAAAAGACAGTCTAGAGGGCGGATCCCTGCTGTGGTGAACCCTTCCGTCATTGGAGCAGCTGAGCTAGGGTGGACCACAGCACAGCAGGAGCGAGACAAACCACACAAGGTTTTCTTTGACACATATCTGTAACAGAAGTAATTATGTAAGGGCTTATTTGAAATGGAGGATTCTAACAATGCAGGGATAGGAAATACATAGGAATAGGATAGGAATGCACGTGCAAAACAGAGAATTTAAAAACACAGGATTTCTGCCAATCTGGGTGTTTGGTTCACAAGAATTGGAAGATCACAGGAATGCAAAGAAGCATGGTGAAATTAAGTCAAACCACAAGAAAATGTACGGTTATAATGCTATTATGCTACTATCTCTTAGTCTTGTGCTTCATGAGTAGGAATTTGAAAAGGAAGCCAAGTGGATATGAAAATTCCTATGGTTTTTCTTTCAAGAAGACACTAAAGGAACAAATCCTACAGTTTTCCTTTGCTCCATTCCTTTGAACCAAATGCATGAATAGTAGTACCATAGGAAACTTTCCAATTCCTATGTTTTTCCTTCACTGTTCCTTTCAAGCACTGGCGATTCTAGTAGGCAGGCTTGAACAGGGAAAAGCCTACACTCCAAAAATGTTTTTGTGCTACTTCTACTACTTTGGACCCAGGCCACTGCCCTACTAGCTCAACTCCGAGGCCCATCTACAAATGCACAGCTCAAATGCGAAGAAATAAATAATGATGGCATTCGAGAGAGTCCATCACGGATAGCTAAGTTGCCTGGTACCTCACTGCTTGTCATATAGTAGGAGAAACTAATCGTATTTCACGTTACTACGTGTGTTCAGCGGACAGTATATATAACATGTAGAGTAAAAAAGCGATGCAACAAGTGTACAACCTCTTTGGCGAAACCATGTCGATCTCAGCATCATTTGGTTGGTCGATGAGGATTCTCCGGCTGATGTGGCTGTCTGATGTCTACTATGCAACTTTATTCTTGTAGACTCGTGTTGGGCCTCCAAGCGCAGAGTTTTGTAGGACAGTAGCAATATTGCCTCAAGTGGATGACCTAAGGTTTATCAATCCGTGGGAGGCGTAGGATGAAGATGGTCTCTCTCAAACAACCCTGCAACCAAATACAAGAAATCTCTTGTGTCCTCAACACACCCAATACAATGGCAAATTGTATAGGTGCACTAGTTCGGTGAAGAGATGGTGATAAAAGTGTAATATGGATGGTAGAAATATATTTTTATAATCTGAATAAATAAAAACAGCAAGGTAGCAAGTGACAAAAGCGAGCACAAACGGTATTGCAATGCTTGAAAACAAGGCCTAGGGTCCGTACTTTCGCTAGTGCAATCTCTCAATAATGCTAATATAATTGGATCATATAACCATCCCTCAACGTGCGATGAAGAATCACTCCAAAGTTCCTATCTAGCGGAGAACATAAGAATAAATTGTTTGTAGGGTACGAAACCACCTCAAAGCTATTCTTTCCGATCGATCTATCCAAGAGTTCGTACTAAAATAACACCAAAGCAAATTCAGATTCGTAATGCTCAATCCAACACAAAGAACCTCAAGGAGTGCCCCAAGATTTCTACCAGAGAAACAAAGACAAGAATGTGCATCAACCCCTATGCATAGATTACCCTAATGTCACCTCGGGAATCCGCGAGTTGAGTGCCAAACCATATATCAAGTGAATCAATATAATACCCCATTGTCACCACGGGTATTCGTATGCAAGACATATATTAAGTGCTCTCAAATCCATAAAAGTATTCAATCCGATAAAACGAAATCTCAAAGGGAAAACTCAATTCATCACAACAAGATAGAGAGGGAAAACACCATATGATCCGACTATATTAACAAAGCCCGCGATACATCAAGATTGTGCAACTCAAGAACATGAGAGAGAGAGAGAATAAACACATAGCTACTGGTACAAACCCTCAGCCCCGAGGGTGGACTAGTCCCTCCTCATCATGGTGGCCGCCGGGATGATGAAGATGACCACCGGTGATGATTTCCCCCTCCGGCAGGGTGCCATAATGGGGTCTAGATTGGTTTCTCATAGCTACAGAGGCTTGCAGCGGTGGAACTTCTGATCTAGGGTTTCCCCGAGGGTTTTTGGAATATTTGGCAATTTATAGGGCGAAGAGGCGGTGCGGGAGGCCACCGAGGTGGGCACAACCCACCTGGGCGCGCCTGGGCGCCCAGGCGCGCCTGGGCGCCCAGGCGCGCCCTGGTGGGTTGTGCCCCCCTCAGGGCACCCTCCAGGTGCTTCTCTGGCCCACTGGATGTCTTCTGGTCCATAAAAAATCCACAAAAAGTTTCGCGGTGTTTGGACTCCGTTTGATATTGATTTCCTGCGATGTAAAAAACAAGCAAAAATAGCAACTGGCACTGGGCACTGGGTCAATAGGTTAGTCCCAAAAAAAAGGATATAAAGTTGCTATAAAATGATTGTAAAACATCCAAGAATGATAATATAACAGCATGAATACTTCATAAATTATAGATACGTTGGAGATGTATTAGCATCCCCAAGCTTAGTTCCTACTCGTCCTCGAGTAGGTAAGTGATAGAAGAAATAATTTATGAAGTGTGAATGCTAGCAAAGTGCACAAGTTTGATTAATGACAATTTCAATCACTTTTCCTAGTATCATAACAGCAATTCTTTCTTATAAAACTTCTCATGTTAAAGTAGCAACCAATTCACATGTTAAGGTTCAAACAATGAATTCTCTTGAAACTCAACAACCTATGTTCTCAGTCACCAACCAATTGCAATTCAACTTATTCAACAGAGTCTAAGTAAGAGCTCCACATACTCAACCATCATATAGTCTTCTATGATTGCTAACACTCACCGCATACACATGAGCAAAACGTTTCAACCGGACACATAGAAAGATAGGGGCTTATAATTCCGCCTCCCAACGTATTCACCTCAAGGGTGATGTCAACAATAATAACTCACGACACCCATATCCAACTGGACATATGTGCCTAGATCTTTCCTCACCACATGATGCTTGCCAAAGGAGAAAAATAAAAAGGAATAGAGACAAAAACTTTGACTCTTGCATAAAAGTAAATACATAAAAGTAAAAGATAGGCCCTTCGCAGAGGGAAGCAGAGGTTGCCATGCGCTTATTTGTTTGTATGCTCAACCCCTTAGTGCAAAAGAACATCATGTTATATTGCCCCTTGTGATGGCAACCTTTATTATGCAGTCTGTCGCTTTTATTTCTTTACCATCACAAGTTCGTACAACGCTCAATTTTCTCTTACACTAAATGATCTTACACTTTTAGAAGCAATTTTTATTGCCTTATTGCACCGATGACAACTTACTTGAAGGATCTTACTCAATCCATAGGTAGGTATGGTGGACTCTTGAAAATAAGATTTGGGTTTAAGGGTTTTTGGATGCACAAGTAGTATCTCTACTTAGTGCGGAATTTTTGGCTAGCAAAGATGGGGGGCAAGCACCACATGTTGAAGGATCTATGACAATATAACTTCTATGTGAATATGAACAAACATAAATCATTACGTTGTCTTCCTTTTCCAATGTCAGCAATTTTGGCATATAATATTTTGATGGGGGCTCGCAATCACAAAAGATTTCCAAGATAGTGTATTTGCATGTGAAAGTTCTCTTCCTTCTACTAATCATTCATGAATTGCTTGTATGACCAATATTGTGATTGTCAAGCCTCAAAAGATTTCACTTTCTAAACCCAATGTGAAGCTACCACTAGGCATGATATGAACATATAATTTCAACTTCATTATATTCAATTTATTCAACAATTTACTCATAGGATATAAGTGAAGCACAAGAGTAAATGACAAGCTACTCCAAAAAGATATAAGTGAAGATCAAACGAGTAGTTAAGTAAATGGGTAGCAATTTGAGGACTCTCTCTTATTTAAAAACTTTCAGATCTAAGTATTTTATTGAAACAGCAAGCAAAACAAGACAAAATGACATTCCAAGAATAGTACTACTCATGTGAAGAAGCAAAAACTTTGGCTCAACCGATACTAACCGATAATTGTTGATGAAGAAAGGTGGGATGCCTACCGGGGCATCCCCAAGCTTAGATGCTTGAGACTTCTTGAAATAATATCTTGGGATGCCTTGGGCATCCCCAAGCTTGAGCTTTTGTGTCTCCTTAATTCCTTTTATATCACGGTTTCCCTAAATCTTAAAAACTTCATCCACACAAAACTCAACAAGAACTCGTGAGATAAGTTAGTATAACCCAATGCAAAAACCTTATCATTCTCTACTGTAGCAAATCACTAAAATTATTATTCAACATTGCATACTAAATGCCTCTGCATATTTAATACTCCTATCCTCAAATAGAATCATTAAACAAGCAAACATATGCAAACAAATCAAACATAACAGCAATCTGCCAAAACAGTACAGTCTGTAAAGAATGCAAAAGTATCAATACTTATTTAACTCCAAAAATTATGAAAATTTACCACACTGTAGAAAATTTATCAGAGCTTATTGTTCAAGAGGTTTCAACATTTTATCACATTCTGAATTTTCTCAGGAATTATTGCAACAGCGATAAACTTTCTGTTTTGAAACAGCAACTCATATATTTGCAAAATAAGCATGGTGATGGCTATCCTTGCCACTTTTATTGAAGTAAGAGATGCAAAACATTATTATAAATAACAGAAAGCAAATACTAATAAAATAAAATGACTCTCCAAGCAAAACTCATATCATGTGATGAATGAAAATATAGCTCCAAGTGAGGTTACCGATAATGTTGAAGACGAAAGAGGGGATGCCTTCCGGGGCATCCCCAAGCTTAGTTGCTTGGATATTCCTTGGATATTTAACTTGGGGTGCCTTGGGCATCCCCAATCTTATGGTATTGTCACTCCTTATTCTCCTCATATCGACATCTCACCCAAAACTTGAAAACTTCAATCACACAAAACTTAACGGAACTTCGTGAGATAGGTTAGTATGATAAAGAGCAAACCATTTCACTTTGGTACTGGCAAAGACAAGATTCATAATTGTTTCCACACAATTACTACTGTAGCATATCATTTCCACAATTTATATTGATCAATATAAGCCATAGAAACTAGAAAACAAGCAAACTATGCATTGAAAACAGAATCTGTGAAAAACAGAATGGTCTGTAATAATCTGTACTCCAACCATACTTCTGCTACTCCAGAAATTCTGAAAAATTAGGACAACGTAGAAAATTTGTATACCCATCAACTGTAAAAAAAATCAGAATTGTTCCACGTTCCAGTAAAAGAAAGGAATTTCTGCACTGGACGCAAAAGTTTCTGTTTTTGCACAGAATCGAGTCAACTATCATCCACACTATCCCAAAGGCTTTACTTGGCACTTTATTGAAACAAAAGCTATAAAACATGATTAATACAGTAGAATAATCATGTGAACACACAAAAACAGTAGGTAAAAGTGTTGGGTTGTGTCCCAACAAGCGCTTTTCTTTAATGCCTTTTAGCTAGGCATGATAAGTTCAATGATGCTCGCATAAAAGATAAGGATTGAAACATAACGAGAGCATCATGAATCATAAGTTCCTCTCTCACAATAATTTTCAGTAGCATCATGAATAGATTCATCAATATAACCATCACATAAAACATTCTTTTCATGATCCCCAAGCATAGAAATTTTATTACTCTCCACATAAGAAAATTTCTCCTGATTCACAATGGTGGGAGTATCATATGAAACTCGAATACTATAAATTGTTCCCACATTAAAAGAGTAATGTTCAAGAAAAGGGTAATCATAACTATGACAAGTTTTATAAATATAATCATCACTACTTTTTATAACATAAGTATCATCACAATAATCATCATAAGTAGCAACTTTGTTCTCATCATAGATAGGAGGCATGCAATCATCATAGCAAATTTGATCATTCAAAGTAGGGGGGCTAAAAATATCATCTTCATTAAGCATAGCATTCCCAAGCTTGGGATAAACATTAATTGCAGCAAATAAATTCTCAAACATGTCATTCTCATCAAACATAGCATCCCCAAGCTTGTGGCTTGGCATATCATAAGCATAATCACCCTCATCATTAATAGTATGAATAGCACCAATGGTATAACAATTGTTATCATCATAATTTCCCAAGTTGGTGCCAAAAAGATTTCCAAGATTATAAGAAGTATCATTATCTTCCCAATCATAATCATCACAACAAGCAATAGGCATAACAAAATCATCATCAAGTGCATCATCTTCCATAATTAATTTTGATTCATTTTCATGAGGCACAATAATAATAGAGGCAACATCGTTTGGGAGAGATACCTTTTTACCTTTATTCTTTCTTCTTTTCTTATTCTTCACCACATCATGTGTGGGTTTAATAAATCTTTTCAAGCTTCTTATTTAAGAGATTGAATGGATAGGAAGCTCCTCCTCGTTACCTGATTCATCATAATAAACACTAGGAAGGTATTGGGAAATATTTTCCCATTCATTAGTACTCTCTTCATATTCTATTTGTTTTCTTGTCTTTAGATAGTTGGCAACATAAGGATTCTCAATGCAATTTATATTTACCGCACAAAACATATAAATTTCCTCTAGATCAAAATCAAGAAATCTCTCAAGATTAAATTTTGGAATACCCTTAGTTATACGTTTCATTTCTTCATACCCCAAAAGAAGACTAAGCTCTTTATGATGCTCAAGGGTAATCAAGTTATCACAATTTTTGGACACGATTTGATCATGAAAGAATTTGCATTGGAGATTTAAATGACCATGTTCATTGCAAAGTTCACAAGGATGGCGAAAAAATTAAATCTTTCAGCACAATCATCTAGCCTCTCTTGCAATTTATTCGTTTCTAAATATTTATGCCTCTTACAAAATCTATCTTCCCTTTTTGGTGTGCAATTGCACTCCCAATTCACTCCGCAAAAATTGACACTCTTAAAGGAGACATTTTTCTCATGACTAGTGCAATAATCATTAGCATTTTGGATATTCAAGGAATTCATACTAACAACATTGCAATCATGCTCATCATTCAAATATTTTGTGCCAAACATTTTATTGACTTCTTCTTCTAACAATTGAGCACAATTTTCCGATC
This sequence comes from Thinopyrum elongatum, assembly GCA_011799875.1. Classification (NCBI taxonomy): domain Eukaryota; kingdom Viridiplantae; phylum Streptophyta; class Magnoliopsida; order Poales; family Poaceae; genus Thinopyrum; species Thinopyrum elongatum. The sequence goes on from CM022298.1 coordinate 389,107,090, forward strand.
CATCATTTTCAAGAAAGATATTATAAAGATGATCAATAATATGATGCAACCTCAATTCCAAATTTTTTATGTAGTTTTCTTTTATAAACCAAACTAGTGATAAAACAAAAAAACTAAAAGATTCAATTGCAAGATCTAAAGATATACCTTCAAGCACTCACCTCCCCGGCAACGGCGCCAGAAAAGAGCTTCGTTGACAGGGTGTGAGTGCTGCTTACCTAACCTCCCCGGCAACGGCGCCAGAAAAGAGCTTGATGTCTACTACGCAACTTTATTCTTGTAGACTCGTGTTGGGCCTCCAAGCGCAGAGTTTTGTAGGACAGTAGCAATTTTCCCTCAAGTGGATGACCTAAGGTTTATCAATCCGTGGGAGGCGTAGGATGAAGATGGTCTCTCTCAAACAACCCAGCAACCAAATACAAGAAATCTCTTGTGTCCCCAACACACCCAATACAATGGCAAATTGTATAGGTGCACTAGTTCGGCGAAGAGATGGTGATAAAAGTGTAATATGGATGGTAGAAATATATTTTTATAATCTGAATAAATAAAAACAGCAAGGTAGCAAGTGACAAAAGCAAGCACAAACGGTATTGCAATGCTTGAAAACAAGGCCTAGGGTCCGTACTTTCGCTAGTGCAATCTCTCAACAATGCTAATATAATTGGATCATATAACCATCCCTCATCATGCGATGAAGAATCACTCCAAAGTTCCTATCTAGCGAAGAACATAAGAATAAATTGTTTGTAGGGTACGAAACCACCTCAAAGCTATTCTTTCCGATCAATCTATCCAAGAGTTCATACTAAAATAACACCTAAGCAAATTCAGATTCGTAATGCTCAATCCAACACAAAGAACCTCAAAGAGTGCCCCAAGATTTCTACCGAAGAAACAAAGACAAGAACGTGCATCAACCCCTATGCATAGATTACCCCAATGTCACCTCGGGAATCCGCGAGTTGAGTGCCAAAACATATATCAAGTGAATCAATATAATACCCCATTGTCACCACGGGTGTTCGTATGCAAGACATTTATCAAGTGCTCTCAAATCCATAAAAGTATTCAATCCGATAAAACAAAATCTCAAAGGGAAGACTCAATTCATCACAACAAGATAGAGAGGGGAAAACACCATATGATCCGACTATATTAACAAAGCCCGCGATACATAAAGATTGTGCATCTCAAGAACACGAGAGAGAGAGATTAAACACATAGCTACTGGTACAAACCCTCAGCCCGGAGGGTGGACTACTCCCTTCTCATCATGGTGGCCGCCGGGATGATGAAGATGGCCACCGGTGATGATTTCCCCCTCCAGCAGGGTGCCGGAACAGGGTCTAGATTGGTTTCTCATGGCTATAAAGGCTTGCGGTGGCGGAACTTCTGATCTAGGGTTTCCCCGAGGGTTTTTGGAATATTTGGCAATTCATAGGGCGAAGAGGCGGTGCGGGAGGCCACCGAGGTGGGCACAACCCACCTGGGCGTGCCTGGGCCCCCGGGCGCGCCCTGGTGGGTTGTGCCCCCCTCGGGGCACCCCCCAGGTGCTTCTCTGGCCCATTGGATGTCTTCTGGTCCATAAAAAATCCACAAAAAGTTTCGCGGTGTTTGGACTCCGTTTGATATTGATTTCCTGTGATGTAAAAAACAAGCAAAAACAGCAGCTGGCACTGGGCACTAGGTCAATAGGTTAGTCCCAAAAAATGATATAAAGTTGCTATAAAATGATTGTAAAACATCCAAGAATGATAATATAACAACATGAATACTTCATAAATTATAGATACGTTGGAGACATATCACTGTCGGAGGAGGGGAAGAAGATTTTAGGCATCTGAAGATGGAGCCGAGGGTACTGCTCCGCTGTGATGGAGGGTTTCGTCGTTGGAGCAGCTCCGGTGAGTTGTACGACGGTGAGGCTGAAGCAAGACAAGAGAGACAACGTTAACCTGAGTGGAATTCTAATAGCATCTCCAATAGATAATGTAAAATACATAACCACAAAGTGCTAGATGTAAAATACATCAGCCGCTCATCTCTGAACTTAACTGTCGAAACTGAATTTAACTGTCAAAACTGAATTTTACTGTCGAAACTGAATTTGGCTATCGAAACTGAATTTTAGTGTCGAAACTGAACGCACTAGTAGCAGAAAAGCAGTAGCAGCAGCAGCAGCGCCCAGAGCAGCAACGCGTGCGAGAGCCGGGGCAGCTGGTCGTGTAGCAGCATCTCGGGTAGCAGCTGCAGGTGCTCGAGCGAGAGCAGGATCTGCTGCTCGTGCAGCAGCAGCATGAGCAAGAGTAGAGCAGCAGCGCAAGCAAGAGCAAGAGCAAGAGCAGCAGCGCGAGCAAGAGCAAGAGCAGACCAGGCAGGGGACCGAGAGCAAGAGCAGAGCCGCAGCGCGAGCGAGAGCCAAAGCAGCAGCAGCTCCTATGGATGTGCATGTCACCGCCAAGGGACCGACGTCATAAAGGAAGTGGCCGGCGATGCCGCCGTAGATGGAGCCGTGCCATGGCGGCTCGGGACCGAGTGTCGGCAGCTCCGTGAGATCGAATCAAGAAGAAAATACAGCGATTAGTGTAGAACCTCTTTGGTGGCGCTGATTAGGCCTCGGCTTCATCCGACGAATCAGTGGTGGTGCTGCTCTTTCGGTGGTGCGGGTGAAGACGGTGCTGTGGGAATGAAGGTGGCACGAAAGACGAGGCGAACATCGGGGTAGCTCCTTGGAGGTGGATGACGGGGTGGCTGAACAGGCAAGACAATGAGATCAATGACGGATCCTTATCCGATGCGATGGATGAAGGACGTCGAGGTGTTGCTGTGGACGATGTCGTCGGGGAAGAGGCTCCGGCTGGGTGGCGGATGGAGGAGGGTGTGGGGCTTCACGGGTTTTCGCGACCTCGGTGTACGAATGGGTGGGCGGAGGGGATGGGAGGGGGTAACCAATGCTTAGGGACGCGCTTATCCGAAATGTGGGGTAAGTTATGAAAGTACCCCTACCGATTTGAGCTAGGCGGTTCTTTCAGTTAAGGGGTATCACGGGAATTTCCCGTGTCGGGATTTCGTAGGAGGTGAGAGTTTTCGCGCGCGTTGTAATTTTGGGATAGCAAGGCGCAGGTTGAGATGGAGGAGTTTTCGGAGCATAACAAGACAAAGAGATATCTTAAAATTTTGGGGTAACAAGGCGCGGGTTGAAGAGGCGGGAGTTTCGTAGCATGATAGACAGAGATGCTAGCTTGAAATTTCGACATGAGAAGGCGCGTCTTGAAATTTTGGGAGAACAAGCTTAACGTGTACAAAAAAACAAAACAAAAAAGACAATTTGCACCTCACTAGAGAGAGCCATGTCCCATTTTACTATATTACTAGAAATGCCATTCAAATACAACAACAAAAAATAAAAAAAATCAGGACAACAAGCTTAACGTGTACAGTACCAAATCAATTTGCACTTCCCTCAACAATAAAAATACAATTCGTGTTGTCTAGCATATGGACTAAATTTGAGTACATTTTCCCTGTTTGAATGCGATTGTACTCGGCTTGGTTATACAACTATCTAAATATTATCTTCACAACACATGACATGAATATAGGAGTAGTAAATTCCCATATAAATATGAACTACATGTACATAGGATCTCGAATTCAAATATATGTATCCATTTTATGTTGAATTCAAATCATAGTACATGTATGCTCTAGCTAGATGTTTGGAATCTAAACCATGTATGATACTATGTACAATGTGTTTAACAGGCACAACACACACACACACACCATTTAGACTAGTAAGGTACACGTGCATTGCACGCATGAGATTTGGCAACCAAATTATGAATAAATACCACACTATAGCATGTATGCTTTGAATCATATATGCATGATGTAGATGTTCGTTTAATTCTTATAGTTCATCTCATTCAAAATCAATTAGTTTTTATAAAAAAGTTAATCTATTTTAAGATTCATGGAATTGTGTGTTGTAAAGCATAAAGTAAAAACAAATAATGGCAATTCATCTAGAAAAAAAGGGCAATTATGATATTGAAGATTCTAGAACAAAGGAGAAGTGCTTGTGTTTTGAGGTTTGTGCATTATGCTTAAGTTCAACCATGGAGTCTTCTAGATTGTACATTTGGCAGAATCTGGTGGAATGTAGATGATATCCAACGGCCAGTATTGCTCGGATTTGCCATATATGCACCATCGGATTGGCTTCATCCAACGACCATCTTTAGAAGTTATTCGCACACTATATATGGGTATAGATATGTGATGCGAAAGCCACCCATCATCTCCAATTTGAATAGTGTGTCCATGCATGGATGCAATGTGGCCAAATGATGCCTGCCATCGGTATCTCAAATTCAAATAAGTCTGACCTTGTTCAATGTGTATACAGTATAGCATGCTCATTTCCAAACCACACCACACATATCTCAGTTATATTCATGCACGCATGGGTTTCAAATATCATGATCTCTTATTCAAATATTTGAATTCAACTTTACATTGATTATGACCTCACCTAGTCTTTTACACCCACACAGTCGTCTTCTCTTTATAGTTGTACCACTAACTTTCTCTCGTGGATGCATGCACACACACTACCACTCGGCATTATCCATCGCACACACGCAATCTTTTTCTTCAGGTCGGTCTCCCATGCATGCACACTCACACACCTCCCCCTCTTCAACACTTGGGGTATTCTTTATCTCTCACATGCATGCGCAATGATCGATGTTCCTCTATGTGTGTATATATATAGCTAGGTCTTTCCCAGTTTTCCACACAAACCGATCGATCTATATATCTAGTCAGGTCTTACCCTCTTTCCCACGTACACATCAATCAATCTACCTCTCTATATAGGACTACATAGCTAATACACACACATTATCTATCCACCGTCTCCCTCTCATCATCCATGCCTTCCGCTTCATCTCTCACATGCGCGCACAGTGGCGAAGACAGGGGGCAGCAAGGGCCTTGCCCCCCCTAACATCACTATATTGAGGCTAATATGAATGTGATCAGTAGATCAATTGTTGGTAAAATGGTTTAAGTTGATGAATTGGCCCTCCCCATAAAGGATTAGCAATGCTTGGCCCCCTAGCTCATTTAATTTTCATGGCTCCGGCACTGCGCGCAACCGCGCATGTTCTCACCCCCTCTCTTTAAATATCGATCTCGCACTTGTGCACTCCTTCACAGTCTCCCTCCACTTGGCCCCTTGCACCATCTTCCAGCCCCCCTATCCCAGTGCTTGTATGCTCGTAGAGATCTTCCCTCTATCTGTCTCTATTGATATCTCGTGCGGTCGACCCCTCCACTCCCTTCTAGTATATCACCCCGGGTCCATGCACATACATGTATGTATATAGGTCACTCCTTCACACAAATTGCATTGACACGTACTCCCTCACCATATCTTAGTATCTCTCACACACACGGACTACGTGTGCGAAAGAGAAGAGGTGCACACACGCACTCGTTCCCACATACAAACGCGCGGGTGCACGGTGGAGCACATTTATACAAAAAAATGAGCGTGTAGAAAGGCTTTAGATGATGTGCCACTAGTCTATATCTATACCTCTATATCTATATCTATACCTCTATATCTATATCTATACCCCTATATAGTGTGCGACTAACTTTTAAAGATGGTCGTTGGATGAAGCCAATCCGACGGTGCAGAGATGGCAAATCTGAGCACTACCGGCCGTTAGATATCATCTACATTCCACCAGATTCTGCCACATGTACAATCTAGAAGACTCCATGGTTGAACTTAAGCATAATGCACAAACCTCAAAACACAAGCACTTCTCCTTTGTTCTAGAATCTTCCGTATCATAATTGCCCAAACTTTTTTTAGATGAATTGCCATTATTTGTTTTTACTTTATGCTTTACAACACACAATTCCATGAATCTTAAAATATATTAACTTTTTTATAAAAACTAATTGATTTTGAATGAGATGAACTATAAGAATTAAACAAACGTCTACATCATGCATATATGACTCAAAGCTTACATGCTATAGTGTGGTATTTATTCATAATTTGGTTGCCAAATCTCATGCGTGCAATGCACGTGTACGTTACTAGTACTTCCAGTATGTGCAAAATACGTAAATTAGAATTCCAATGGCCCGCTACACAGTGTCTCTCCCTTTTTCAGTTAATATATTATGATTAAAAAGATGTGGGGGGCATCCATGAAGCCACGTGGCACATGTGGAGGCGTTATCGCGACCTTCCTGTGTGGATTGATCACAGTGACGTGCTGCTGGTTCCAGAAGAATGTACTTGTCCTCTCTCATGCACACTGGCAGTACATGCACGAAGCGAAGATGTGCATGCACGCACTCATTCCCTCGCACGCACACACGGGTACACGGTGGGACGCATTTTTGTACAAAGATCCACCCCATGTGATAATTTGACGCGTGTAAAGTCGTTCACTTAATTGATGGTCAATTAATACAGCGCATGTAAATTGAGTGGACGTGAGGGAGGAAGTAGTTGAGAATGACATTACTACTCCACTGCGTGCATGCGAGTAGTTAAATCATGGGTTGCTACTTTCATTGGTCTCCTTCGTATTTTGTGCCAATTTTTTACCATAATTTTAAGTAACACAATATTTATGCATGTCATGAAAAGAAATTTCATCGAAAACTATGTTCAAATGTGATTCCAATGATATAATTTTTTGTGACATGCATTAACATTTTCTTAGTTAAACTTTTGGTCAAAAATTGGCACAAAATAAAAAGGGAGCCAATAAACCAGGACGCAGGCAGCATGATCAATTTTTGTCTAGGTTACTGTTGGTGGCCTTTGTATTTAAATATGGACGGAGTGGAGTAGTACTATATTTATCTTAGACTCGTAGGGCTTTCCCAGCGCCTACGCTCGCCTCCCCGTCTCGCCCACCGGATCCCGCCATGGATAATCCCTTAGATCCCAGGATCCCGCAGGCTGCCCTCTCGCTGCGGCCCGCAGAACTGCCGCCTTTGAGCGAAACCCACATGTGTTTCAGAGGGGATCCATTGCTCTAGGATCACAGATCGGTGGCGCTGGAGGACATGCCAAGGCTGCGTTTTAGGTGGTGGGCAGCAAGGGCAAATCGGATCGAGGAAGTGTCGCATTGATTGGAGACAAGTTCGAAGGAGTTGCGCCTGGCGAAGCACAAGGCGGAGGTGCAAGACGATCTTAGAGGAAAGATGCTGAGGGATGTCAGCATCTGGCAGCGCTGCGTTGATTTCGAGCTGGGGCTAATGGCAGAGATCATATTCATGGAGTCGACTACAGAGGAAAGAACGCGCATGCCTACGGAATGGCATGAGTAGCCGGTGCAATTGTTCAAATGGGCGGTAGGAGAAGCCAAATCGCGGGACCAGCTGCGGCGGCGCCGCTGTGCATGCATCGTAGGCGAGGTGAGCTGCCCTCCTTCCCCGCCAGCAATGCAGTGACCTACTCAGTTGCTGCTGCAGTGAACTTGCGGCGCCATGGCGGTTTGCAACTGTGACGATCACTCCATCTATATGTATTGTATTTTTGTGAAAATACTTGGTCGTTTGGAAAAAGATGGTAATTGATTTATCACGAGTTTTTTGAATGCTTGGTCCTGACAATCACCCGATAGCCACAAGTCTCCATCGCGTAATACTTGACGGTCGGTCGCACTAACAGACGGTTGGTCGGACCCGCGTCTCACCGAAGGGACACGCATCAGCTTGGTCTGACATGTATGACCATGTACATCACTGACATGTGCGACCGCATTTGAGCAGTACTTGAAATTTGTGTTAGAGGAAACTCATCGGGAGCCGTTTTGGGCTTCGAAACCAAAACCATCAAAAAATCTTTAGCTTGTTCCCATCACATTCTAAAGTAGTACTACTACCATGCTATAATCAAGTGCAAACCTGTTCACACCTATCAAACCTGAACGTGTTCCCACTATGCAGGTTTTAGTACTAGTACTACTAGGTTATAAAAAGGGGAAATACCTAGCCGAAAATTACTCTACCTTCCTCCTCATAAGTCTTTCTTGTTCGTCCTTCCCTGCCATGGCCGGTGTGCAGAGCTCTAGGTCGAGAACTACTAGTAAGAAGGGAGCGGCGACCAAGGCCGCGGAAAAAAAAGAGGGCTTGCCGCCTCGTGGGGGGCTCAAAAGATCTCTCACGGGCAGGCGAGGGCTCCCAGGAGCGCCCTAGCCGCGGAGACGAACATGCCGAGCTAGCGGTGCTGGAGTCGTTATCCCTCGAAGACATGCCCGCTCAGCTCAATAAGCAGAGGAGTTGACCGACGGCTTGGTGAAGCTGCTGAAGGAGAGCCTCGACGACATGCCCACTGAGCTCAATAACAAGGAGGAGTTGACCGCCGGCTTGGTGAAGCTGCTGACGGAGAGCATTGCCTCGGGTAAGAAGGCGACCGGTGAAATCCTGCAACTTCAGGAGGACAAGACGAAGCTCCGCCATGAGCTCGACTTGCTGAAGGAGGAGAACGCCGGCTGGAAGAAGCTGCATGAGAAGAGGAGTTCCTCGGTGAAGATGCTTAACGCCCTCGTCATGGAACAGAAGGAGGAGTTGGCGAAGCTCCGCATCGAGCACCCGGCTGCTGTCAAGGTACGTAATGTGGCTGTTGAAGAGATGATGAACGCTCGCCTCAAGAAATCCCACGTCATGGACAGAATGAAGAAGATGGCGGAGGAGATGCGCGAGGAGATGGAGGTCATGGAGACGATGAAGAAGCAGTTAGGACTCCGCAGCCAGCAACCCTTCATGAAGTAGAGAGCAGCGCCCCAGACTTGTGTTTGCATCTTCCTTCTTTTTTTGGGGGGGTGTAATCTTCCTTCTTCTTTTGCTCCTGTGTTTCTTCTTTTGCTTTGGGTGTTTCGCCGCATGTGTCACGTTCTCTGCGAGGCACGAATAGAACAATGCTAAGAGTACGATGAGCGGCGCCGTGGGATCGATGACAAGCAAATTAGTAGATTTTTTTTGTCTCCATATCGCACTGGGCTGCCGTGTTTCGCACTCCTCCATCGTACTAGTGCTCCAGTGGAAAACTAGAGTATACCGCACGGTTCTTTGCTCCTACTCAGGTCGTCGGCAACAATTATACGTGCAGTCAAATCACAAGGCCCCACCTTCCAGCAGTAATGAGCCCTCAAATCACAAAGGCCCTCGCCTCTCTGTCAAACTGACCATGCGAGACTGCCCTGCCCTCGCCTTAATGTACTTTTGTACAGTAGTGCATCGATGGATTGTGCCATGGAGCAAAACTAACAAGATGAAATTAAAGAAAAAAAGGTGGTACATATACAGAACGCGCATTGCATTTGCACACACATGTGGGACCGCAATTGAGAACCGACCATAGGCACACTCCCCTGTCCCCGCAAGTCGGTTGAGTTAATAGAAGAGAGAGATGAGCGATAGTATTGGAGCAGTGATGTACACACGTCGGTGCCTAGACGATCCCTGCACGACATGGGAGATCAGTTCGTCCATGCATGTGACCAGACTCCAGCAGACGGTTGGATTGGCTATCGTCTACATATCGTGTAGGTTGTGTTGTACAGGGCTGTAGTTCTGATGAGAAATCTAAAAAAAAGGTTTCTTGTCATCTTGCAATAATAGGTGTCATGTGCTTCGGATCACTGCGAGGGTTAAACAGTGACAACTACATTCCTCCAAGGCGTTGGTCATTGGGGCACATGCACGAAGACTACTCGGCTGCCATCTAGGTCAAGCTGGCTATGTTAATTAGGACATCTATCGAGTGACCCCTTTTCTACGAGTATGTCTTTAATTTGAGCTTTGATCCTCGTCTAGTTTGTCCATCGGGATTCATGTTGTCTCCTTGGGGCAGTGAGGTTATGGTTTCTTGTCATGTGGCATTTTTTTCATGTTATATGTTAATCCGGTGTTTCAGATCAAAATGACGACAACTGTGCCTCCGGGGCACGTGCATGAAGACTTCTCGACAGGCATTGATGAGGTCAAGCCAGCTCCAGCAGAAAAAAGAAAACTACTCCACTATATAGGCAGGAGCCTCCGCGCTTGCTTGCTAGTGTTGCTCTCTTCACACTCTCTCATCCTCTCCAGATCTAAACACGACAGCGGTGGCCACTCTCTCTCTCTCTCTCTTTCTGCTCACCACTGGTCACAGATCCGGTCAGATCCCCTCCGTCGGGGAAGATGAGAAGGTGTAACGTTCACGCGGTCGTCCTCGGCAATGGCTCTTACCCACTACCGGCGTGTCCTGATCAGCGTGCCTTGCCGTTCTCTCCCACGCAGTGCCGGCTAGGGAGGGCCTCCGACCCCTTCTTCCTTGCTGCCGTAGTGTGGGCAGATCCGGCCTCCCGCCGCCCACCTAGCGACATCCCGGCGACCCTCAGTTATAACTTCCTTCGAAACCGGCCTTGCTCTACTGCCCCAGCTCCTCACGTCGCTGCATTTGTATCTTTTACTATTTCTTAGGCCCCCTCGTAGATAGGATCGATTGGTTGTTCGAAAGCCACCTAAATTTTTACTGTTAAGAGGTAAAACTACTTCATGCAGTCGAATCTAGTAGTACTACTTCATGCAGTCGAATCTAGTACTACTTGGTTCAAGCAGGGAAGAAAGGGGGTGGGGGTGGGGGAAGATTTGTGACCTGAATCTAGGACTTGGTCGAAAGAGGAAATAATGGGGGCGAAAAGTAGCAGAGACTGGCTATCCAACTGGTCTCTTGGTCTAATAGAGAAATAAAGGGAAACGTAGTACAAACTCGATATAAACCGATCTATTGGTTGAAAAAGGAAAGAAAGTGGGGACTGGGGGACAAGTCAGAAGAGTATGTCCAGCACTAGATTTGCTAGCCTCACACAGTATAAGGTGGCTATACCAAACAAAAATGGGACCAACCCAGATATCCTGTTTGGATGTTTGTTGCCCCGAGCCCCTCTTATGTAATGCCACTGGTAAAATGTAGCAGTCCCACTGTTAAAGTAAGGGCACGTTAAACCAATGTTGTTTTCAATGTAATACCTCCAGTAATATGAATCAATGGCACTGTTTTTCATGTCCTGCTAAATTTCCCATTAAGATACATTGCTTCTTTTCGTTATAAATGCAATTGTCCTGGTCCACCTACTCTCCCGTGCCCAAATACCAACTCTTTAGCAGTTGTTAATGTAATGTTGCTGGTAAAATGAAGCAATGTCACCATTAAAGTAATGTCGTATTTAACGATTGTCATAGTTAATCCTAATGTCCACACTAATATCTAGCAATGCTGATGCTTTAGAAATTGCTACTGTCCTTGTAGGATCGCCATTCAGATAAAGAACATGCTTCTTTTCATTTGCTGTATGTTTCATCACTTGTTAGTCACCCTCCTTTCCACCTTTTTGTGCAAACAGAGATATACATTTCACGCTTGATCTTAGTTGAACTGCACAAAATGATATCCAAATTATAGTTGAACATTCCATGAGCTTCACGACCAACCTTGATGTTGCTCAATTTTATTGCAACTAATGAAGAAGAAGCTGCTAGCTCATGGGACCAAGTACTTGCTAACTGCATGATGCAAACATTGCTTCATTTTAGGTGAACTGCACAAAAAGGTCCCATGAATTGAATCATCCATGTTGGTGACTGTTGTCATCCCTTCTACGATGGCGTTGACTGCAGATCTGGTTCCCATCACGAGGTATGTTCCTTTTTGGTCCGACCGTTTGCCAAAGATCCTGCATGTTCACTCTGCTCTTGTGCTACTATTTTGGCACTGCCATGATAAATCAGTAATGTTATTATTTTGCACCTTAATCTAGTGGCATTATTAATTTGAGGCAATGTTTTGGCACCGCTAGTGCCACTGATTTTTTTAATATGAAAAGAGGGGGTTTCCTCCTATTTCATTAAAGAAAGCCAACCATAGAGAACCATTATCCGACAACATCTCAGTGTAAACGGGCAGTTATGCAACTACTACTAGAACGGACTGAGTACTAGCAGGAGACAAGTTCTCCACATAAGCTAGGCAGGTAGGGGGACGCAGCCCCAGCTCGACCAAGTTTGGATTACAACCCAAAAGCTACCACAGAAACATCAGGGGGGAAGATGGGGACTGAAAGAGCCAGCTTCAGCATCCCAGTCTAAGCACCCCCGGCCTCCATCCTTGCGACGCACGGTACACCTCGCTTGCCACCTGCTCGACCCTAGTGCCACTGATAAAATGAAGTAATAATACAGTTAAAATAGAGCTAGTGTCCTCTCTATCATTTCATTTCCAATGTAGATAAAGAAAGTGCTTCTCTTTGTTAGTATATGTTTCATCAACTAGTCCCATTGTTAATGTTTAAGTGTTTCTGCAAGCTGGGGTGCTTAATTTTAGTTGATCTGCACAAAAATGGAGATTGGAATGTCTCAAGGTCCCTCCTTGTACTACCGCTGTACACTAATGTTCATCACTGGCAGAAGGTGTATCGGGGAGAATTGGGTCGATTTCCAGTACGAGGCCTACCGTATGAGGCGTCGCAGGGCCCATCTCGCCCTCGCAGCATGGCATACTGTGATACTATCGCAATATTTTCCCATTAAGAAAATGAAGTTTCTTATATTTATTAGTGTATGTTTCATCAACTAGTGCCACTATAATGTAATCACATTTTTTCATTATCTGTGCAAACAGGGTTTTTCAGCTGCATTTTCGTGGAACTGCACAAATGTACGGATGGAACCGGCATATATGCAGAGTGCGAGGTGCCAAGTAAAAATTACCGACACCAACCATGCTCCATCTAAGCATTGGCATCCACCACCGGTGGGGTGGGTGGCGCTCTCTGTGGACGGATCTTTCTCGGCAGCAAATCCTCTAATGAAATACTAGTAGATTATATTGGCACTTTTCTAGGGAGTACTCTTTTCTGAAAGAAGCACCAATCGATTTTTCTTTATTTGTACACATTGTCACAAGTTTGTTTTTGGTCTAGAGCTATTTTAGGGTGATTGGCGTAGTACTTGGAGACTCGGAGTACTACCCAGTACTTACCCGTATGATTTTCATTAGCCGTCACACTGATTGTAAGCATGAGCAGATGGAAGATTAGGTTAGTGCAAAGCTTACCTTAAACCCTACCACCACCGTTGAAACAAGGCGAGCGGCGAGGGAACCGTGGAGAACAGCGGGGAAGCGGTCGCGCCATCCGGCCTCCTCTTGCGGTGGGAGAACGAATACTCCTGTGGCTCCGGCTGGCACTGCACCCTCACGAACGGCACATCATACTCGATTGATTTGTTATCCTCTGGATGCTCAACCTTCGACTTGTACGCCCACCACCTCCGCCTGACTTTCGCCTCGGGCAAATCTGTCTGCTCCATCGCCCAGAGGAGATACTCGATGAACTCGAAGCACTGCGGCGTGACTGCCGCCTGGGAGTACATCGCTGCCGTCTCGCTCTTTCGCATACATTGCCACATGGCCCTCACCGTCCTCGAAATCTCCCACTCATTGTCAAACCAAGTAAGGATCTCCTTCAACCTGGCTAACTTCGCATGGTCACCGCCGGTGATCTGCCTGATTCGCTGCTGCATCCTCTCCATAGATGTCCTTCTGAGAGATCCGGTGCTAGCTTTGGAAGATGGGAGGCGAGACGGTGATCTTGCAATGGAGAATAGGAAGAGGCGAGACGGTGGTTTTCCAATGGAGAAGATGGAGAGGAGAGGGGGTGGTTTTGCAATGGAGAAGAGGGAGAGGAGCATGCGGCGGCGATTTAGGATAGGACGAGAGGGCCGGCATGCTATGACTGGATCAAAATGAAAATCAATTTACCCTTCAATTAAGAAAGTGACCCCACATTAACTAGTCTCCCTTGTATTCTGGGTCATATTTGGCCATGATTTTAACAAATAAAATATATGTTATATGTTGCAAAAATAATATAATTTGAAAGTACATTCAGATATGAACCAAACGATACAATTTTTGATGACATTCATTCACATTTTGCTTGTCAAATACAGTACATGGTCAAACTTTGACCCAAAATACGCAAAACAAAAAATACTTCCAAGACCAGCGCCGCTCCTCCCCTCTTAAACCACCGCCGCTCCTCTCCTGTTCCAATCCAAAACCAGCACCGCTCCTCTCCTCTTCCATTTCAAAACCACCGCCGCTCCTCTCCTGTTCCAATCCAAAACCAGCGCCGCTCCTCTCCTCTTCCATTTCAAAACCACCACCGCTCCTCTCCCGTTCTAATCCAAAATCAGCGCCGCTCCTCTCCTCTTCCATTCAAAAACGACCGCCGGCGAGTGAAGCTGCTGTGGAGAAGTAGATCGATGGAGGAGTACAACCGATACGTGTGGATCGCAGGTGGCGACCCTGTGAAGCTAGCTAGGATGTTGGAGATATAGTCTTGGTTTGACAACCCGGAGCAATTAGCGACGACGGCGACAACAATGGCCAAATATCTGGAAAAGAGTGAAAAGGCGGCGATACTCCCGGAGGGAGTCGTGCGGGAGTACATAGAGCTGCTCCTCTGGGCCATGGAGCAAACAGATTCACTGGATCCGATCGTGAGGCTGCAGTGGTGGGAGTATCGATCCAAGATGGAGCATCCACCCGAGATTAAAGGATCGAGCATCTGCACGGTGCCGTTTGTGAGGGTGCCGTGGCAGAGCGAGCCGGTGGAGTCTTCGTCGACCGAACCCAACTGCAAGAGGAGAAAAACAGTTGGCGCGATGACGCTTCCCCGCCATCCTCTCCCTCGCCATTCACCTTGTCCACCGGGGCGGCTGTCTACCGCCGAGGAATAGGAGGGGATTCCTCCCCCCCCCCCCAAATAGTCTGAGGAGGAGCTTAGGGTTGTCAGTATTTGCAGGTTGTGAATTGTGTTTTGTGTTGTGTATTTTGAGAGTACATTTAGATATGAATGTCTTTTGAATTTGAGATTTGCAGTATCGAGCATACGAAGTATTTTATGAATTATAGAGATCTATTTTTAGCACTTTAAAAAATGTAGTTCATATAAAAGTGCAGACAATGTGATTCTCAGAGAAGAAACTGCAAGTTTCAGTTTCAGATAAGAAACTGCAAGTTTCAGAGGGAGAGCATTTATATTAACACGCCCTTTTCAAATAGGGATAACATCATGTTAGAAGTTTTATTCATGGTCGAAAATGGAATTACCAGCCAGTTAGCATCATGCTCATCAACATTCATGCATAGCACATCTTCATATGATGCACAGTCAAAAAGATATGCTATTTTCAAAATGCCCACACAATGTTGAGTGTGCGAAAGACAGAGAAACCGAGGGACGAAGTTTTGGCAAGTGTTGGAGGTGGTGTGCGTAGATGACAATGGGCACCCACATGTCAGAGGCAGAGGCAAAAATTTGTGGATATTTTCACTGCATCAGGTGGAATCGAACCCGGGCAGAGCAGCGGTTGGGGAGTGGAACTTGGCCACTGGGCTACTCCAGTACTTTCGCTAGAAATTAGGCACAACATCTACCACTACTGTAGCACGTCTTCCCCGGCTCCGGTGCGTTCTCGTCCGGGGCCTGGACATCATCCTCCGCCTTTGTGCGCTCGCCGCGGCGCCGCTGTCTGCCGTTGTGGACATGCTCAACAACCGAGAGGAATCTAGAGAGAACTGTACGTGGAGAGGCGGACAGTCGGGACCCACCAGGTCCATGGCCGTACGCAAGCAAGTGCCTCATTGAAAAAATACTTCCTCCTAATGCTATACTGATGTTGGGGGCCACGGGTTTGTTAACGTAGTTACTAAAGAAGATAAATTTACAATGAATCTAGTCATCGGGGAGCTGACAGGTATCATTTATTATCAGTGGGCCAACAAGTATCAGCTGGGTTGTGGGTTGCCCAATCTAGGCTTTCTTTTTTAACATGTGCAGCCCACGACATGCCGGTTTGTATTTTTTTGAGGGCCGTCATGTATCGACCGGCCTATGGCCCTCCCATCCTAGGTTTTATTTTTTCTTAAACATCCGCAACCCAACTTATGTATTTTTTGAAGAAAACGCAGAGGTCTGTTCTATTTTTCTATATAAGAATAGGAACGCTAGGTCCAACTTATGTTTCCCTTCTAACTATATTATATATATTTTTATTATTTTATATGTTATTATATATTATTGTTATTATCATCATATATTTAATAGATACTTACATATATAAGAAAAAAATATCCCACGTATTATGAACTTATAAAAATAAATGTTTAACAATAAAATCCTGGGTTTTTTTACTTAAGGTCAACGAAAATCCAGGTGATTGTGTACAAAAGCTTGGTAAGATTTATGGACCAATGTAAATAAAGCACTTATTATTTAAATATATTTATAACAAAATGCTCAGCCCCTGTTTATTTTTGATAACATTCCTGCGTCCAACCCAACATTATAATTAGAACCAGCCCAGCAAAATCGTGTATTTTGAGAAAGTGCAAATGGGTTGTAATTTTTTAGGGAAAAAATAAATGGGCCGCATGGACGCTACATTATTTCTTCACCCAGGCCAGCAAATTTGTGTATTTCGAGAAACTGTAAATGGGTTGTAGTTTTTTAGAAAAAAATAAATGGGCCGCATGGACGCAACATTATTTGTTCACCCAGCCCAGCAAATGGACTGTAAATTCTAAAAAAATGGGTTGAATATGTGCGACATTTTTGGAGGCCAAAATGTGGGCTAATAGGTCGAAGCCAACGCAAGGCATTGTCAACTTAGTCAACAAATGATTCTGACATCGATAGCTGTTAGATTTACATCCAACGATAGGCATTCATCTTCAATCTCTCGTATTCTTCCTCCAGTGCCGCCGGGACCACCTGCTCCTGCCTCCGGCTGCTAGCAGCTCTGCTTAGCACTCTTCACTGCGAAGCGCTACCCCACCGCCGGCCAAGCCATCCCTCCACCCCTCCACACCTCCTGTTATTCTCCGCCAACTGCAGAACCACGCCGCAGCAGAACCAGTTAACCCTCATACACCTCTCTGTCTACGACTCCACTACCGCGTCTTCCCATCACCGGCTCGTTGCCGTTCGGGGCCTCGCCGTCGTCCACCGCCTTGGTGCGCTCGGCGCGGCGTGGTCAACATGGTCAACAAACAAGAGTCATCGGAAGAGGACTATATGTGGAGAGGCTGACAGTAGGGACGCACTGTCGGTGTTTTGGGAATCAGGGTACCCAGACTTGCCTGCCTACGGCACACGGCATGGCTCCATCGACGGCCTGGTATGGCCCATCTACAACACCAACAAGACAAGACCCTCGCGAGGGGCAAAGCCTCACGAGGCAAACGACGCCAAGACCTCCTGAGGGAGCGATCACCCCTGGGCTGCTCCTGAGGAGCGGAGTTTCCTATGCAAGTGCCCAACCTCATGAGGTTGCGGTGACGCAAGCCATGATGACCAAGGCCAGGCGGGCACTAGCAGGCGCAGAGAAGACAGTTTCCTCTTTGGTGCTAAGGAGGCAAGCGCAGGCGCGGGTTGCCGAGGAATCAGCCAAAGGTTTCCATTCCCGTGCAATGAGACCAAGACCGCCAAGACGGCAGGACGGATGTCATCGCTGAGCCCACTGCAGCGTCATGACCAGAGCTTTGCAGGAGAAGACCACCTTTCGTCAGGATAAGATGAACTACTTGTCCCCTTTCAAATTAGCCGTTGTGGAATCCCTTCCCGCCTTCGTTTTCGGGGAAGAGGACCGAGGCCGCTATAAATATAGGTTAGCCACCGCCATAGAAGGGTCAACTCATTCTCACCAGAGCGAGCCTTGCGAGCTTGTTCATCCCTTGTACTAGTTCATCCTCAGCCCCTCGTGAGGCAAATCCACCACAAAGCAGGAGTAGGGTCTTACACCGCAAGGTGGCCCGAACCTGGGTAAACTGCCGTGTCCATCTTCCCTCCTGTTCATCGAGCTAGGCTGTACGGCGACGGGTTGGTTGGCTAGAGAGGTTGAGTTCTTCACACACGCCCCAGAGTTCGAACCTTCTTTGGGTCTGCGGAGCCTTGAATCTGACATTTGGAGCGCCAAGTAGGGGCGTGTTGAAGCTTCTCTCCCACCACTCACTCCACCACTGTTCCGCCGTTCCAATGGCTGACGCTCGCCGTGTTCGAGCTGAGCGCTGGGCCGCTCGTATCGCCCAGACGGCACCCGCGGGCAACGGCGCCCCTCACCGCTCTGCCTCCCCGGTGGCTAACGCCGCCACGGACCCTGCTGCCCGTGAATAGCAGGACTCGTCGCTGCCACTGTTCGTGCAGCGTGATGGCCGCACCGCGACTCAGTCACCCACTCCAGCCACGACGTCATCTTCTCATGGCCGTCGTGGGCCGGCAAACGCGCAGTCTGCGCTGCTCATGGTGCGTGAGCTTTTGCGCTATCGTCCGGCCAACGACCTCTATGACGACTGGCTCGCCCGCATCGCCGAACTCGTCAACGCCGCTGGCGAGGCCCCTGCACCATCTCGTTCGCTTCACCCTCCGTTGTCCCTGGCGGGTAACGTGGCTCACGGCGCGCCTCATCCTTCTCTGCATGGCGTGGGCCCCGAGCCGAGGCATGAAGCTCCCCAGCGCGACCCGCCGCGCCGAGCGCCGGCGCGCGATGAAGAAAGCTGCCAGGTGGTGCAGCGGCCCCAAGGAGGAGCGTGTGCGCTTCCAGCACCGCCATGCCAAGACCGCGTGCCGCCAGAGGCAGCGGCGCACGGGCATCGAGATCAGGCTCCTCCCCAGCGGCTGGCCCCTGTGAGTGCGGTAGGGTGTCGTGCTTTCACCCCAGAGCTGCGCCGTGTCGTCTGGCCCGGCAAGCTCAAGCTGGATCTGCCTCCGCGCTACGACGGCACCCCTGACCCCACTGAGTTCATCCAGCTCTACGAGCTGAGCATCGAGGCGGTGAACGGCAATGACAAGATCATGGCGAACTGGTTTCCCATGGCCCTCAAGGACGGCGCGCACTCTTGGCTCCTGAACCTTCCGGTGGGGTCAATCTCCTCCTGGGACGAGCTCCGCGAGCTCTTCATCGCCAACTTCCAGGGCACCCGCGACCGCGCTCCTGCAGCGGGAGACCTGCGACGCATAAAGCAGCAACCGGGCGAGACCTTGCACAAGTACATACATCGCTTCAACACCGTTCGCCTCAAGATCCCCAAGGTGTCGGACGAGGCCATCATCTCAGTGTTCTCTGATGGCGTCTGGGACGTCAAGATGAAGGAAGAGCTCGCCATACACGAGGACTTGTGTTCGGCTCTGGAGATGTTCAACCTGGCGGCCAGGTGCGCGAGGGCAGAGGAAGGTCGCCTCTCCCTCTTGGAGCTTCCGGAGGCAGATCCTGAAGACAAGAAGGCCAAGGCTAAGGACGTAAAGTGCAAGGGCCCGGCTGTGCTCACGGCAGAACCTGAGATGAAGCGCGGCTACCACCCCGAATCCTCCAAGGGCAGCCGTCCATTCCGCGTCTTCCATAATGTCCACAGCCACAACACCAACGACGGCCAGGAGCTCAGGGCAATCCGCAACAGGAGCCTCGGCTGCCATCCCGAGCGCAACGATCGTGGCTACGGCCGCGGAGGAGGTCACGGCGGAGGCCACTGGGACAACCGCGACCCCCACCAGGACTGGCATGATCAGCCTCGTGAGGACCATAGGCAGGGCCAGCCTCACGACGGCCCCTAGCATGACCAGCCCCGCGAGGACCGTCCTCGGGGAAACATCGGCCTTCCTCCGCTGCCACCGCCTCCAAGGAGGAACGACGACAACCGCCAAGATGATGGGGTTGGGGGCTTCCAGGAGCCACGCGCGATCGCCTGCATCCTGGGTGGTGCTCAGGCCCCCGCTTCTCATCGCATCTTCAAGCAGTTCGCTCGCGAGGTGAACGCGGCCCTCCCCAAGCTTGAGGCATCGCGCCCCCTCAGATGGTCCAAGTACGCCATCACCTTCGACTCCATGGACCAGCTCAAATGTTCAGCCACCGCTGGCGCGCTCCCGATGCTCTGCTCGCCGACCATCAGCAACGTCCTCATCACCAAGACACTCATTGATGGTGGCGCGGGGCTCAATGTCCTCTCCGTCGAGACGTTCGAGACGCTCCAGGTGCCGTACGACCAGCTCCTCCCCACCAAGCCTTTCTTAGGAGTGACCGATGGCTCCACAGTCCCCATAGGGCAGATCCGCCTCCCTGTCACCTTCGGCCAGCGCGACAACTACCACACCGAGCTCATCAACTTTGACGTCGCCTATATTCGCCTCCCGTACAACGCCATCCTCGGGTATCCTGCCCTCGCCAAGTTCATGGCGGCAACGCAACACGGCTACAACGTCCTCAAGATGCCAGGGAGCAGCGGTATCATCACGATCGCCTGCGACGAGAAGGCTGCGGTGTGCTCCCTTGAGCACGCTTACCAGGTTGCGGCAGTCGAGAACTCAGACGACGAGGGTGCCGCTCGACCTCCTGAGGCCATCCTCAAGAACAAGAAGCAGCTCCTCCCCAAGGGCCGTCAGGAGGCTGGCGCACCTGACGATCGAGCCTCAGGGCCCGCGCCCACTGCTGGGGCGCCTTTCCCTCTCGCATAGGAAGGCGTGCCCGGCGCCCCTCTCAGGACGGGCTCGGGGGCTCTCCTCTGGAGGGCCTCTTACCTGACCAACATCACGAGGGAGGCGTTCGGGCACCACGTGGGGGCGTGCTTCGATGCGCGCCTCCGTGAGCAAGGCGCGAGGCGCTAGGCGCTTAGGAGTTCATCACCAAGACGATTGAGGAGCTTCAGGAGGCGCGAGCTATGCGTGGTGAGCGTCGCCTCGCATCATCCAGTGCAGCTGCCGCCCCTGACATGGGTAGCGAGCTGCGCGTCTGCGTTAACATCCCAGGTCTCAACAGGGTTGCTTCTCAGGAGCCCTTCTGGCTGTCCCGCGTTGGAAGGACTAGGGGCTGCCCCCGCAGTAACGTCTGCATGCCGTTCAGCCTGCTGGACGTGGCTGTCTCGCACCAGCGCTACATGCAGGGCGGCCTGGCGGCTCACGAGGCCCGGCGCCAGGCGGTCCTAGCAGAGGAGGTGCCAGACCCTCGCGAGCTTCCCGGGCCTCCAGAGCCTCTCGAGCCTCAGGACCCAGCCGGCTCGTGAGGAGCGATCTCCGCAGCACGCATCTTTAGCTACTCCAACGCTTCTACAACAACGGTGCCAGGTGACTTTTTGGTTTGTTCAGTTGAGGGCGCCCCTCGGGCTGCATTATCCTCAAGCTGTCGGGGCCCGCTCCCGCAGCCTGTATCATTTTGCGCATGTATCAGAACTGGCTCCTCCCTTTCATGAATTACTTAATATTGTCACCTGCATGTCCGGTGGTTCGCCACCACAAATGTTGTGCGCCCTCACAAACCCGCCCGCGATCGCCTCATGATTAAGGACTGGCACAGCGTCTGTGCTCGGGTCCGTCCCTGCAGTGTCGCTAAACCCAAGTGGCCGAGCTCTGTCTTGCGGGCCAGCTCCCATGCACGACACCTCCCGTGGTCCTTGGTGCCTTGTTCTCGCATGAGATAATCAAGAGTGGATGAGTTAGGGCGCGTGACCCGGTGCCTCGCCACCGCGGGAGCCGCGCGCCGATTGTCTTACTTTAGGATTGTTGCATCAGAAGACTGGGCACAGTGTCTGTGCTCGGGTCCGTCCCTGCAGCGTCGATAAACCCAACGGCTGAGCTCTGCCTGGCGGGTCGGCCCGTTCACGTCACCTCCTAGGGTCGTTGGTGCTTGGCCTTCTCATGTGATGTCCTCCGGAGATTCACTCGGCGCAGGCCACCTCAACATCTCTCATGATTCTTACAGGCACCCCGTAACAAAATTCAGGCGCAACCCACCTTGAGGTAGGGCCTCATGAGTCCCGCGCTGGCTCACGGGTGCCCATATACACCTCCTCCAGTCCGGCCGTGCTAGCCACGTGTCCGGACAGGGCTGTACACGCCCCGGAGTCTCCCCCCGAGGGAACTCCCACCCACGCACCAGTGGAAGCCCCTTGCTCCGCGCTGGCGGACGACACGATCGAGGAGCGACTATGCCCACGTACCAATGGAAGCCCCATGCTCCGCGCTGGCGGACGACACGGTCGAGGAGCGGCTATGCCCACAGAAGAGTGGAAGCACCATGCTCCGCGCTGGTGAATAAACAACTGAGGGTGGCCCCCGTGGCCGCATCAACCTCAGGACAGCCTTTGGCTCTTCGCCCGGCAACACCTCACGGCTTTCCCCTAGACAAGCCCGCGCGAGGGGGCTGGGCATGGGGGCTATGCCCAGGCCACGCCTGGCGCACGCCACCTTACCTGGTTTTGTCACGTCCCTCCTAGGCAAAAGCTGGCAAGCAAAGGTATGGAGGACTCCGGATTACCTTGTACCACTGCTCGTTTCTCCTTCGCGAGGGTCGTTCGTACGTCAAGGGGGACCCCTGAGCATCGCGACTCAGGGGCCTCACTGGTCACGTAGCCCCTCGCCCCTTGGTCTTGTCCTGGTGATCCGGACGCCCCAACAGCGGTCGAGGTACGCGCGGGGCTGGGCCCTGCCGATGCAGAACATCGAGGCTGTCCGTACGTCAAGGGGGGACCCCTGAGCATCGCGCCTCAGGGGCCTCACTGGTCACATAGCCCCTCGCCCCTTGGTCTCGTCCTATTGATCCAGACGGCCCAACGGCGGTCAAGGTATGCGCAGGGCTGGGCCCTGCCGACGCAGAACGCTGAGGCAAACACGAAGGAAACCAAGCACGAAAGAGAAATCGCAGAGTTCTAGCAAATTATTACAAAACGAAATGTTTCACGAGTTCAAACAGAAGTTCTCACGCCTCCGCAAGGCACCATGAATGTTGCAGGGTCAACTAGGAAGAAGCACCGCCATTGCCTCGGTGGCCGCCATCGTTCGCCTTGGGAAGCCCGCCGTCGATGACGCTCCCACCATCTTCGCCGCTGGCTCCTGCCGCCGCAGCTGCGGGGTCGGGGACGCAGAGGAACTTCCCCAGTAGGGCCTCCACCTGCTTCTTCACGGCCTTGGTGGTAGTGGTGCGAGATTCAAGGGCCACCAGCTCGATCAACGCGCCGAGGTTGAAGCCTGGGTCCCGGAGGAGGAGGTGGCTGAAGACACGCGTCGCAGCCGAAGTAAAGAGCGCGCGGCACTCCCCTTCCACCGTGGAGTCCATACCAGTGGCGACGCCTTCAAGCGCCTCGGCAAGCTTGGGGAGAAGCCCAGCAGGGCCATCCTCCGGAGTCGCCAGCGGTTTCTTGTACCCTCCTCCGTAAAGGGAACGCAGCACCTGGCGAGACCTGAGTTCGGAGGAGACCAAGGCTTCGCGTTCCACGGCCGCCGTTCTCTCGGCGGTGGCGAGGGTCTTCTCCCTGGCCTCCAGCTGGGCCATCGCCTCAGAGACGAGCTGGGCATGGGACGCCTGCGCCTTGTCCACCTCCTCCTTCAGCTTGTCCAGGCTGTCCCGCTCCACGGCTTGGTCCTTGGCTGCCTGGGCCAGCTTGGCGTCGCGGTCGGCGAGCGCCGCTTCGCAGGCCTTGAACTCCCACATGGGATGCGAGTGTGCCTGGAGCGGGGCCAGGCGCTGCGTCAGGAACTCCTTGATAAGCATGGCCCCCGTCAACGCCCCGGCCTCCATGTCCACCATCATCTTCTTCAGGACTGGCGCCGCTCGGGGGTCGGTGAGCTTCTCATGACCCCACCAATCAAGCTTCTCCAGCAGCTCGGTCGGCAACTCCAGCCGCGCGTGGAGGCCCCTGGCATCCATGAAGACCCACTTGCGCCGGAAGTTCTCCACCTTCCCGGCCCTCATGAGCATGTTGCCACTATGGACCACGGCAAAGGAGACGTAGCCTGAACGCTGGGTTGGGTCGTGCATCCGGAGATAGAAGAAATGACGGAGGAGCGCAACGGAAGGCATCACGCCCACGAACGCCTCGCAGTAAAAGGCGAAGCTCGACAGGAGAAGGATGGAATTGGGCTGAAGATGCAGAGCCTGAACCTGGTAATGGTCGAGGACGGCGGTGAAGAACTCGGAGAAAGGCGGGATGAGCCCCGCGAAGACACTGTGGAGGAAGAAGGGATGGAACATCCCTGCCAGGGTCCTTTGGTCAGCGGAGCCTGCCAGGAGCATCGTCTCCTTCGACTCATTGTCACTGCTCGCCATCAGCAGGAGTGCGGCGGCGAGGTGCCTCTCCTCAGTAATGGAGGACGCACCAAGGGCCGGCGTGGGAGAAGAAGAGGAGCTCGCGGCCTACGCGGCCGGCTTCGCCTTCCCAGATGCCATCTGCGAAGAACTTGGAGAAGAGATGCGGAAGGGAGGAGGAATTCGACTAGATCTGGAGGTGTTCTCGGCGAGAAGAAAGGGGATCTGGAGCAATGCGAAGAGAAGGCAATGATGGTGCGGTGCGGGTGCCAGTCTTTTTGTCAGCTTGGACAGTTGTCGAGGCAGCGTGGGGAAGTGGAGACACCCACGTCCCATCAAGCGCCACGCGTCGGCTTGGTCCGCAGGCAATTGGAGCCCGCGGCGCTTCGCCCTTGCCCTTTGGCTTCACCTTGAAGCCAAGTCTGAGCGCGCCTTGGGCCCGAGGGCTATTGTCGGCGTTCTGGGAACCAGGGTACCCAGACTTGCCTGCCTGCGGCCCAGGGCGTGGCTCCATCGACGGCCTGGTACGGCCCATCTACAACACCAACAAGACAAGACCCTCGCGAGGCAGACGATGCCAAGACCCTCCCAAGGGAGCGGCCACCCCTGGGCTGCTCCTGAGGAGCGGGGTTTCCTATGCAAGTGCCCAACCTCATGAGGTTGCGGTGACGCAAGCCATGACGACCAAGGCCAGGAGGGCGCCAGCAGGCGCAGAGAAGACAATTTCCTCTTTGGTGCTAAGGAGGCAAGCACAGGCGCGGGGTCTCGAGGAATCAGCCAAAGGTTTCCATTCCTGTGCAACGAGACCAAGACCACCAGGACGGCAGGACGGATGTCATCGTTGAGCCCACTGCAGCGTCACAACCAGAGCTTTGCAGGAGAAGACCACCTTTCGTCAGGATAAGATGTACTACTTGTCCCCTTTCAAATTGGCCATTGTGGAATCCCTTCCCGCCTTCATTTTCGGGGAAGAGGACCGAGGCCGCTATAAATATAGGTTAGCCACCACCATAGAAGGGTCGACTCATTCTCACCAGAGCGAGCCTCGCGAGCTTGTTCATCCCCTGTACTAGTTCATCCTCAGCCCCTCGTGAGGCAAATCCACCACAAAGCAGGAGTAGGGTCTTACACCGCAAGGTGGCCTGAACCTGGGCAAACTGTCGTGTCCATCTTCCCTCCTGTTCATCGAGCTAGGCTGTAGGGCGACGGGTTGGTTGGCTAGAGAGGTTGAGTTCTTCGCACACGCCCCAGAGTTCGAACCTTCTTTGGGTCTACGGAGCCCTGAATCCGACACGCACCAGGTCCACGGATGCACGCATGCAACCGCCTCCTTATTACGCAAAAATAAAATTATTCCTCCCCCTGAAAGCTGGGACCCACCACGTATATCTTCACAAGGAAGGAAGTGCCTCCTTATTCCTGCCCCTGACAGCTGGTACACACCAACAACATCTTTGCACGCAAGGATGTGTCTCCTTATTACGGGCAAAAAAATATGATTCCGCCCCTGACCACTGGGGCCTGCCAGTTATATATTCGCACGCAAGGAAGTGCCTCCTTGTCCTCCCTGACAGCTAGGACCCACCCGGTCGAAGCGTATGTAGCATTGTCTGTGTACATACCGGTCGATCGGTCTGTCTGCCATGATGAACCGTGGCCGAGTAAGGAGCGGTAGCAGTTCTGGAAGTCCCGTCTAAATCCTGTACACATATGACAGCTACGCTACAAAAAAGGGCCACGTACGTAAATACAGGCATGGTCTCGAACGCGTACAGCGATGGCATCCTGTTCATCGGCAGCCAACCGGCTGGGTCAGAACAGAGGAAACAGTGTCGTGTTCATCGGGAGGCAACCGACTGGGTCGGAATACGTCCTGTTCATCAGGAGCCAACCGGCTTGGACGAAACAGCAGAAACGAGGTCTGGCGTGCCACAGAACGGAGGAAACGGCCTTCAGTTTGACCGCCTACGGTCGAAACAAGGTCCTGTTCATCGGGATGGTCTGGCGTACCGCAGAACGGAGGAAACAGACTTCTGTTCAAGTGCCTACGGTCGAAACGGGGTGCTGTTGATCGGGAGGGGTGTGGCGTACCACAAAACGGAGGAAACAAACTTGTGTTGGAGCGCCTACGGTCGAAACGGGGTCTTGTTCACCGGGAGGGGTGTGGCGCATCGCAAAACGGGACTCCACGAGCTACTGTTCATCCACCCGTCTACTGCCTCGCTCCAGCCTCCACGAGCTACTGTTCATCCGCCGTCGACTTCCTCCAGCCCCCACCTGCTACTGTTCATCCACCGTCGACCTCCTCCAGCCTCCACCAGCTACTGTTCATCCTGCCTCCACGGGGCCCTGTTCATCCACCCCCAACCGGCTGGGGTGTGGCGGTCCTGTTCATCCAGCGACAACAGCCTCTACTACCACGGGGTCCTGTTCATCCAACCCCCACCGGGAACTGTTCATCCAACCCCCAACAACGGTCACTGTTCATTAAGAGGCAACAAGTTCGATCGGCTTCAGTTAGCAGCAGTAGCGAAGGAATCACTCGGGTTCAGTTAACAACCAAGGGATCGATCGCTCGGGTTCAGTAACATAGCTAGTGCAATCGCTCGGGTTCAGTAAGTGAACGCCTCATTCGGGTTCAGTTAGAGCCCAACGCCTCGCACATACGCGCGTACGTGTACAAGAGAAACGGGCAAACCTCCGTGCATCGCTCGGCCCCGACCACCTACCGTAACCGGGAACTACTCGAAATTTTCCTCGCCCTCGCTTCTACCATGATTTTTTCCGTCATGGACGGCCCAAAGAATGTCATGCAGGTGCGTCCCCGGCCCGCCCAGGACAAAAAGCCCATTTTCTGTCATGATTTTTTGTCATAGAAGTAGGAGCCCACCACATCTATGATGATACGTGGTTTTGTCACAATTATCGTCATAGAAGTGTCATAAGCATGACAGGAAAAAAATTCGTTCGGCCCATAATGTCACGGATGTGTCTTTTTTTTGTAGTGCATGTAGTTGAGTTTTTGGTCAATACAATTATAGCATGGATAATAAACAATTATCATGAACAAGGAAATATAATAATAACCACTTTATTATTGCTTCTAGGGCATATTTCCAACAGTCTCCCACTTGCACTAGAGTCAATAATCTAGTATTACATGGTGATGAATCTAACACCCATAGAGTTCTGGTGTTGATCATGTTTCGCCCATGGAAGAGGTTTAGTCAACGGATCTGCAACATTCAGATGCGTATGTACTTTGCAAATGTTTATGTCCTCCTCCTTGATCGCATCGCGGATGGAATTGAAGCGTCGCTTTATGTGTCTGGTCCTCTTGTGAAACCTTGGTTCCTTGGCTAGAGCAATGGCACCAGAGTTGTCACAGAACAGAGTCAATGGGTCTAGTGCACTGGGCACAACTCCAAGATCTGTCATGAACTGCTTCATCCAGACACCTTCCTTCGTTGCCTCCGAGGCAGCTATGTACTCCGCTTCGCATCTAGAATCAGCTACCACACTTTGCTTGGAACTGCACCAGCTTACCGCTCCCCCATTTAGAATATATATGTATTCGGTTTGAGACTTAGAGTCATCTGGATTAGTGTCAAAGCTTGCATCGACATAACCCTTTACGACGAGCTCTTGATCACCTCCATAAATGAGAAACATTTCCTTAGTCCTTTTCAGGTACTTAAGGATATTCTTGACCGTTGTCCAGTGTTCCACTCCTGGATCACTATGAAACCTTCCAGCCATACTTATGGCAAGGCTGACATATGGTCTTGTGTACAACATCGCATACATGATAGAGCCTACGGCTGAAGCATAGGGGATGACAATCATCTTTTCTCTATCCTCTGTAGTCGTTGGGCATTGAGTCTTACTCAACTTCATGCCTTGCAAAACAGGCAAGAACCCCTTCTTGGACTGATCCATTTTGAACTTCTTCAAAATCTTATCAAGGTATGTGCTTTGTGAAAGTCCTATTAAGCGTCTCGATCTATCTCTATAGATCTTGATGCCTAATATGAAAGCAGCTTCTCCTAGGTCCTTCATTGAAAAACTCTTGTTCAAATATTCCTTCATGCTTTCCAAAAGTTCTATATTGTTTCCAATTAGCAATATGTCATCCACATATAATATTAGAAACGCTATAGAACTCCCACTCACTTTCTTGTAAATACAAGCTTCGCCATAAACTTGTATAAACCCAAACGCTTTGATCACCTCATCAAAGCGAGGATTCCAACTCCGAGATGCTTGCACCAGTCCATAAATGGGTCGTTGGAGTTTGCGCACTTTGTCAGCATTCTCTGGATCAACAAAACCTTCCGGTTTCATCATATACAACTCTTCCTTAAGGAAAAAGTTAAGGAACGCTGTTTTGACATCCATCTGCCAGATTTCATAATCAAAAAATGCAGCTATTGCTAACATGATTCTGACGGACTTAAGCATCGCAACGGGTGAGAAAGTCTCATCGTAGTCAACTCCTTGAACTTGTGAAAACCCCTTTGCCACAAGTCGAGCTTTATAGATGGTGACATTACCGTCCGCGTCCGTCTTCTTCTTGAAGCTCCATTTATTCTGAATGGCCTTTCGCCCTTCAGGTAATACTTCCAAAGTCCATACTTTGTTTTCATACATGGATCCCATCTCGGATTTCATGGCCTCTAACCATTTGTCAGAATCCGGGCCCACCATCGCTTCTCCATAGCTCGTAGGTTCATCGTTGTCCAACAACATGACCTCTAAGACAGGGTTACCGTACCACTCAGGAGCAGTGCGTATCCTTGTCGACCTACGAGGTTTGATAGTAACTTGATCCGAAACTTCATGATCATTATCATTAGCTTCCTCTTCAACTGACGTAGGTGCCACAAAAACATCTTTCTACGCCGCGCTACTCTCTGGTTGAAGTAAAGGTTCAACAACCTCATCAAGTTCTATCTTCCTCCCACTCAATTCTTTCGAGAGAAACTCTTTCTCAAGAAAGGACCCGTTCTTAGCGACAAACACTTTGCCCTCAGATCTGAGATAAAAGGTATACCCAACCGTCTCCTTTGGGTATCCTATGAAGACGCATTTGTCCGCTTTGGGTTCGAGCTTTTCTAGCTGAAGCCTTTTGAGATAAGCATCGCAGCCCCAAACCTTAAGAAACGACAGCTTAGGTTTCTTGCCAAACCATAGTTCATACGGTGTCATATATACGGACTTAGATGGTGCCCTATTTAAAATAAATGCAGCTGTCTCTAATGCATAGCCCCAAAATGATAGTGGCAGATCGGCAAGAGACATCATAGAACGCACCATATCCAATAAGGTACGATTACGACGTTCGGACACACCATTACGCTGTGGTGTTCCAGGTGGCGTCAATTGTGAAACAATTCCACATTGTCTTAAGTGATTGCCAAACTCATAACTTAGATACTCTCCCCCTCGATCAGATTGTAGGAATTTAATCTTCTTGTTACGATGATTCTCAACTTCACTCTGAAATTTCTTGAACTTTTCAAACATTTCAGACTTATGCTTCATCAAGTAAATATACCCATATCTACTCAAGTCATCGGTGAAGGTAAGAAAGTAACGATATCCACCGCGCGCATCAACACTCATCGGACCGCACACATCAGTATGTATGATCTCCAACAAGTCACTTGCCCATTCCATTATTCTGGAAAACGGGGTTTTAGTCATCTTGCCCATGAGGCATGGTTCGCATGTGTCAAGTGATTCAAAATCAAGTGACTCCAAAAGTCCATCAGCATGGAGTTTCTTCATGCGCTTTACACCAATATGACCTAAGCGGCAGTGCCACAAGAAAGTGGTACTATCATTATCAACTCTACATCTTTTGGCATGAATGTTATGAACATGTGTATCATCACTATCGAGATTTAATAAGAATAAACCCCTCACAATGGGTGCATGACCATAAAAGATATTACCCATATAAATAGAACAACATTATTCTCGAATTTAAATGAGTAACCGTCTCGCATTAAACAAGATGCAGATATAATGTTCATGCTTAACGCATGCACTAAATAACAATTATTTAGGTTTATCACTAATCCCGATGGTAATCGAAGAGCGAGCGTGCCGACGGCGATCACATCAACCATGGAACCATTTGCCACGCGCATTGTCACTTTGTCCTTCGCCAGCCTTCGTCTATTTCGTAGTTCCTGTTTAGAGTTGCAAATGTGAGCAACCGCACCGGTATCAAATACCCAGGCACTACAACGAGAGTTGGTAAGGTACACATCAATAACATGTATATCATATATACCTTTGTTGAGGTTGGCCCCCTTCTTGTCGGCCAGGTACTTCGGGCAATTCCACTTCCAGTGGCTAGTTCCCTTGCAATAGAAGCACTCAGTTTCTGGCTTGGGTCTAGCCTTGGGTTTCTTCATGGGAGGGGCAACTGCTTTGCCACTCTTCTTGAAGTTTCCCTTCTTTCCCTTGCTCTTCTTGAAACTAGTGGTTTTATTGACCATCAACACTTGATGCTCCTTCTGGATGCCTGACTCAGCGACTTTCAGCATCGCGAACAGCTCAGAGACTGACTTGTTCATCCCTTGCATGTTATAGTTCAACACAAAGCTCTTGTAGCTAGGTGGTAGCGATTGAAGAACTCTATCAGTGACCGCCTTAGGCGGGAGCTCAACTCCCAACTCAACCAGACGGTTGTAATACCCAGACATTCTGAGTATGTGCTCACTAACAGACCCGTTGTCCTCCATCTTGTAGGCATAGAACTTATCGGAGGTCTCATACCTCTCAATCTGGGCATTCTTCTCAAAAATAATCTTCAACTCCTGGAATATCTCATATGCTCCATGACGTTCAAAACGCCTTTGAAGTCCCATTTCTAAGCCATACAACATGGCGCACTAAACTATTGAGTTGTCATCAACACGCGACTGCCAGGCATTCACAACGTCCACAGTCACTGGAGGGGGTGGCGCACCAAGTGGTGCATCAAGAACATAAGACTTTTGGGCAGCCATGAGGATGATCCTCAGATTACGGGCCCAGTCCACAAAGTTGCTTCCATCATCTTTCAGCTTAGCTTTCTCCAGGAACGCATTGAAATTCAGGGGAGCTACTACGCGAGCCATTGATCTACATCATAATTTGCAAAGATAACTTAGACTATTGTTCATGTTAATGAGTTCAATTAATCATATTACTCAAGAACTCCCACTCAAATTGACATCCCTCCGGTCCCTCGAGTGTAACATGATCCAAATTCACCAGCCCAAGTCCGATCATCACGTGAGATGAGGTGGTTTCAATGGTGAACATCTCCATGTTGATCATATCTACTATATGACTCATGTTCGACCTTTCGGTCTCTTGTGTTCCCAGGCCACGTCTGTACATGCTAGGCTCGTCAAGTTTAACCCAAGTATTCTGCATGTGCAAAACTGGCTTGCACCCGTTATATGTGAACGTAGAATCTATCACACCCGATCATCACGTGGTGCTTCGAAACGACGAACTTTCGCAACGGTGCACACTTGGGGACAACACAATTTTATCTTGAAATTTTAGTGAGGGATCACCTTATAATGCTACCGCCGTCCTAAGCAAAATAAGATGCATAAAAGGATTAACATCACATGCAAATCATAAGTGACATGATATGGCCATCATCTTGTGCTTTTGATCTCCATCTCCAAAGCACCGGCATGATCTCCATCATCACCGGCATGACACCATGATCTCCATCATCGTGTCACCATCGGGGTTGTCATGCCAACCATGCTTCCACAACTATTGCTACCGCTTAGTGATAAAGTGAAGCATTACATAGCGCTTAATGATTGACACGCAGGTCATACAATAATTAAAGACAACCCTATGGCTCCTGCCGGTTGCCGTATTCATCGACATGCAAGTCGTGATAATCTATACAAAACATGATCATCTCATACATCAAATATATCTCATCATGTCTTTGGCCATATCATATCACAACATACCCTGCAAAAACAAGTTAGACGTCATCTACTTTGTTGTTGCATGTTTTACGTGGCTGCTATGGGTAACTAGTAAGAACCGTTCTTACCTACGCAAAGCCACAACGGTGATATGCAAGTTGCTATTTAACCTTCTACAAGGACCGCCTTTGTCGAATCCGATTCAACTAAGGTGGGAGAGACAGACACCCGCCAGCCATCTTTATGCAACAAGTTGCATGTCAGTCGATGGAACCGGTCTCATGTACGTGGACATGTAAAGTTGGTCCGGGCCGCTTCATCCCACAATACCGCTGAACCAAGAAAAGACCAAGGAAGGAAGCAATCTGAATATCAACACCCACAAACTCCTTTGTGTTCTACTCGTGATGTCATCTACGCATAGACCTAGCTCATGATGCCATTGTTGGGGAACGTTGCATGGGAAACAAAAAATTCCTACGCTCACCAAGATCAATCTAGGAGATGACCATCTACGAGAGGAGAGATTGCATCTACATACCCTTGTAGATCGCCAAGCGAAAGCGTTAAGAAACACTGTTGATGTAGTCGAATGTCTTCGCGATCCAATCACGATCCGTCCACGAACTCCCAATCCAAGCGTCGAACGGACGGCACCTCCGCGTTCAACATACGTACGGCTTGATGACGCCTTCACCTCCTTGGTCCAGCGAGCGATGGTGAAGTAGTAGCTCGAGTTCCCGGCAGCACGACGGTGTGGCGGTGGTGGTGGTGGAGCAATCTCGGCAGAGCTTCGCTAAGCAAAACCGAGAGAGAGGAACTACGAGGGAGAGGAAGGGCAGCTTGTGGCATAGATGGGTACGGCTGCCCTCCCTCTCCACCTCTATATATAGGGGGAAGGAAGGAGGGGGCGCCCTAGGGTTTCCCCTAGGGGGCGGCGGCCACCACAGATGGGGGCGTCCCTAGGGAAACCCTAGGGTGGCTTGCCCCCCAAGCCATGTGGGGCGCCGGCCCTAGGTGGCCCCTCCACCCCTTGGCCGAATGGGCTGAGGTGAGGGGGGCGCTCAGCCCCTTGTGGGCTGGTGTGCCTCTCTCCCTTGGCCCATGAGGCCCCCAACACTTTCCGGGGCCCCCCGAAACCACTTTTGGTCTCCGACGAAAACCCGATAATTCCCGGAACATTTCCGGAACCAGAATCCCTTCATCCTATATATCAATCTTCACCTCCGGACCATTCCGAAGTTCCTCTTCATGTCCAGGATCTCATCCGAGACTCCAAACAACCTTTGGTCACCAACACAACAACTCAACTATACTTACATTGTCACCAAACGTTAAGTGTGTAGACCCTGCGGGTTCGAGAACTATGCAGACATGACCGAGACACCTCTACGGTCAATAACCAATAGCAGGACCTAGATGTCCATATTGGTTCCTAGATATTCTACGAAGATCTTTATCGGTCGAACCTCGATGTCAAGGATTCAGTTAATCCCGTATGCAGTTCCCTTTGTCCATCGGTATGTTACTTGCCCGAGATTCGATCGTCGGTATCTCCATACCTAGTTCAATCTCGTTATCGGCAAGTCTCTTTACTCATTCCATAATACAAGATCCCTTGGCTAACTCTTTAGTCACATTGCTTGCAAGCTCATTGTGATGCTGTATTACCGAGTGGGCCCCGAGATACCTCTCCATCATACGGAGTGAAAAATCCCAGTCTTGATCCATGCCAACTCAACAGACACCCTCGGAGATACCTGTAGAGCATCTTTATAGCCACCCAGTTACGTTGCGATGTTTGATACACACAAGGTACTCCTCCGATGTTAGTGAATTGCATGATCTCATGGTCATAGGAACATATACTTGACATGCAGAAAACGATAGCAATAAACTTGTTACGATCATATGCTACGTTTATAGTTTGGGTCTTGTCCATCACATCATTCTCCTAATGATGTGATCCCGTTATCAAATGACAACTCATGTCTATGGCCAGGAAACCATAGCCATCTTTGATCAACGAGCTAGTCTGGTAGAGGCTCACTAGGGACATGTTGTTGTCTATGTATCCACACAAGTATTTGAGTTTCCGGTCAATACAATTATAGCATTGATAAAAACGATTATCATGAATAAGGAAATATAATAATAACCACTTTATTATTGCCTCTAGGGCATATTTCCAACACAATCTTGCGGTGTCCTCACCCAGTGACAGTAGGGGTAGCGAGGCACGTATTTGTATTGTTGCCATTAAGGATAAAAAGATGGGGTTTCTACCATATTAATTGGATCTATCCCTCTACATCATGTCATCTTGCTTAAGGCATTACTCCGTTCTTGTTAACTTAATTCACTAGATGCATGCTAGATAGCGGTCGATGTGTGGAGTAATAGTAGTAGATGCAGGCAGGAGTCGATCTACTTGTCACGGACGTGATGCCTATATTCATGATCCTTGCCTTAGATATTGTCATAACTTTGCGCTTTTCTATCAATTGCTCAACAGTAATTTGTTCACCCACCGTATGTGTTCCTATCAAGAGAGAAGCCTCTAGTGAGAACTATGGCCCTCGGGTCTATTTCTCATTATATATTTTCAGATCTATAAAATCAAAAATCGAAAAATACCTTGCTGCAATTTATTTATATTTACTTTATTTTTCCTTTTACTTATCTTTTATATCTATCTCTATTAGATCTCACTCTAGCTAGTGACCATGAAGGGATTGACAACCCCTTTTTCGCGTTGTGTGCAAGTGTTTGTTAGTTTGTGCAGGTGCATCTATTGGAGACTTGCTTGTACCTCCTACTGGATTGATACCTTGGTTCTTAACTGAGGGAAATACTTATCTCTACTTTGCTACATCACCCTTTCCTCTTCAAGGGAAAAATCAACGCAAGCTCAAGAAGTAGCAGGAAGAATTTCTGGCGTCGTTGCCGGGGAGGTTCTACATCAAGCCTACCAAGTACCTATCATAAACTCACATCTCTTGCATTACATTATTTGCCATTTGCCTCTCGTTTTCCTCTCCCCCACTTCTAAAACATTTTTAGAAAAACACAAAAAAAATTGCCTTTTTTATTCGCCTTCTTTCGTTCGTCTTTTCTTTTGCTTTTTGTTTGCTTGTGTGCTAGATTGCTTACTTTGCTATCATGGCTAGTTCTTATACAGTGGTGGTTACCCCGGAAAGTGAGGTTCTTAATTTTAAACAAAGGGGGGAGAAAATTTAAAAGATGCTTGGTATAGAATTTGCGATGCTCAGAATAGATCTACCCGTAAGCAATCCACTGCAGTTCGTCTTCGAAATTTTTATGTGGGTGTTACTACTTGGTATAGATATGTGCTAGCCACTATTACCGAGGGTAATTTCTTGGGTAGTCACCCTATGGATGCTTTTGATGCTATGGGAAATTTGGTAGGATCACCACCAATCATGATTAATGAAACAACCTTAACTTTGGAACATGTGATGCAAAGGCTTGATATTATTGAAAATAAAGTTTCCACCATTGAGCATATTGAAAATTTGGATAAGAAGATCCATAATCACATCACTCAAATTGGATCTAAGGTAGGAATCACTTTAAAACCCCTAAAGGAGAAAGAGCATATAATTAATGAAAGGATAGAACAAGGTTCCGCTAGAATCGATAAGATAGAAGATATTATTACCAATTTGGGTTCCGCTTTTGCCACTGTTAAAACTACTCCAAAATTTCCTCCTAATAAAACTACTAAGTTTATTTATGTTCCCAAAAATAAGGGTGAATCATCTAGTATATTTGCCCCCACTTTATCAATATTATTAAGAAACCAATCCCTACAAATGAATTTCTTGATTTTCCACCTAGGAGAGTGATCATCGACAAAACTTATGAAAACCCTAGGGAGTACGGTCGTGCAATTGAGGAATTGCATACCAAAGATGATATTATGCATTATGCCTAGCTAGGGGCATAAAACAATAGCGCTTGTTGGGAGGCAACCCAATTTTATTTTATTTTTTTATTTTTTGTTTTTGCTTCTATTTTGCAATAAATACACAATATTGCCTCTGTAGTAATTGTGTTTTGGTGTTTTAATTAGTGTTTGAGCCAAGCAAGACCTTTGTGATGCTTTGGTATATCGTTGATTTGGTTTTGCTGAAAACATAAACTTTTGCGTCCAGTAACAGAATTGCTAAAATTTACTGGAGCATGGAAAAATTCTGATTTTTTTACACAAGATTGATATATGAATTTCCTATGTTAACTTATTTTTCAGAGTTTTTGGAGTTACATAAGTATGACTAATATTCTGGTCTTTACAGACTGTTCTGTTTTTGGCAGATTCTATTTTCGATGTGTTGTTTGCTTATTTTGATGACTCTTTGGGAAGTATCGGGGGTTATGAACCATGGAGAAGTTAGAATACAGTATATATAACACCAATATAAAATTGGAATGAGTTCACAGCAGTACCTAAAAGTGGAGATTTGTTTTATCATACTAACAGATCTCACAAGTTTTTTTTGTTGATTTTGTGCTATGAAGTTTTCAAGTTTTGGGTAAAGATTTGATGGACTATGGAATAAGGAGTGGCAAGACCCTAAGCTTGGGGATGCCCAAGGCACCCAAAGGTAATATTCAAGTACAACCAAGCATCTAAGCTTGGGGATTCCCCGGATGGTATCCCCTCTTTTGCCTTCAATCCATCGGTAAATTTACTTGAGGCTATATTTTTATTCACCACATGATATGTGTTTTGCTTGGAGCGTCTTGTATTATTTGAGTCTTTTCTTTTTAGTTTGCCACAATCATCCTTGCTGTACACACCTTTTTAGAGGAACACACATTAATCATGATTTTATTAGAATACTCTATGTGCTTCACTTATATCTTTTGAGCTAGGTAGTTGCTCTAGTGCTTCACTTATATCTTTTTAGAGCACGGTAGTGGTTTTATTTTATAGAAATTGATGAACTCTCATGCTTGACTTATATTATTTTGAGAGTCTTAAAAATAGTATGGAAATTTGCTTAGGTTATGAATTTGGTCCTAATATGATGGGTATCCAAGAGGGATATAATAAAAACTTTCATAAAGAGCATTGAATATATGAGAAGTTTGATTCCTTGCATTTGTTTTGAGATATAAAGATGGTGATATTATAGTCATGCTAGAGAGTAATTGTGGATTAGTAGAAATACTTGTGTTAAGGTTTGTGATTCCCGAAGCATGCACGTATGGTCTATCGTTATGTGATGAAGTGGGAGCATGATTTATCCTTGTGAATGGCGGTCGGGGACGAGCGATGGTATTTTCCTACCAATCTATCCCCTGGGAGCATGTGTATTAGTACTTTGCTTCGATGGCTGACGTGGCTTGAGACTGCGTAGGTATTTCCCCCAAAGAGGAAGGGATGATGCAGCACAGCTACGGTAAGTATTTCCCTCAGTTATGAAACCAAGGTTATCAATCCAGTAGGAGAACCAAGCAACACTATGTAAACGGTACCTGCACACAAAGAACAAATACTTGCAACCCGACGCGTAAGAGGGGTTGTCAATCCCTCCTCGGTAAAAAGATAGATTAAATTGTATAAGATTGGATAAATAGATCTAGCAAGAACGCAAAAAAAATAAGTAAAGAAAAAGTGCAGCAAGGTATTTTTGGGTTTTTGGAATAATAGATCTGAAAACAATATGATAAAAGATAGACCCGAGGGCCATAGATTTCACTAGTGGCTTTTCTCGAGAAAATAGCATACGGTGGGTAAACAAATTACTGTTGGGCAATTGATAGAAGAGTAAATAATTATGACAATGCCCAAGGCAATGATCATGTATATAGGCATCACGTCCAAGATTAGTAGACCGACTCCTGCCTTCATCTACTACTATTACTCAACACATCAACCGCTATCCAGCATGCATCTAGTGTATTAAGTTCATGGAGAAACAGAGTAATGCAATAAGAATGATGACATGATGTAGACAAGATCTATTCATGTAGGAATAGACCCCATCTTTTTGTCCTTAATAGCAACGATACATGCGTGCCTCGCTACCCCTTCTGTCACTGGGTGAGGACACCGCAAGATCGAAACCATCACAAACACCTCTTCCCATTGCAAGAAAAATCGATCTAGTTGGCCTAACTAAACCAAAGATTAGGAGAGGCTATAACAATCATGCATATAAGATATCAAAGAAAACTCAAATAATATTCATAGATAGATCTGATCATAAACTCACACTTCATCGGATCCCAACAAACACACCGCAAAAAGTCATTACATCAAATAGATCTCCAAGAACAATGAGGAGAACATTGTATTGAGTATCAAAAAGAGAGAAGAAGCCATCTAGCTACTGCCTACGGACCCGTAGGTCTATGGTGAACTACTCACGCATCATCGGAGGAGCACCAATGAGGATGATGAACCCCTCCGTGATCGTGTTCCCCTCCAGCAGAGTGCCGAAATAGGGCTCTAGATTGGATCTCATGGTTCTGGAACTTGCGGCGGCTGGAATTGTGTTTCGATCGCTCCCCTAGGGTTTCTGGAATATCGAAGAATTTATAGAGCCGAGAGGCGGTGGAGGAGACCTCCATGGGCCTCCCCCAGGTGCTTCTTTGGCTCCCAAGTTGTCTTCTGGTCCAAAAAAATCTCCAAAAAGTTTCGTGGCATTTGGACTCCGTTTGATAGGGATATTCTGCGAAGTAAAAAACAAGCAATAAACAACAACTGGCACTGGGCACTACGTCAATAGGTTAGTCCCAAAAAATGATATAAAGGTGCTATAAAATGAAGGTAAAACATCCAAGAATGATAATAACAGCATGGAACAATCAAAAATTATAGATACGTTGGAGACATATCAATGGCTAATAAATTTTTGCAATAAGTATGTGAGTTCTTTATGACTAATGTTGAGTCCATGGATTATACGCACTCTCACCCTTCCACCATTGCTAGCCTCTCTAGTACCGTGCAACTTTCACTGGTGCATTAAACCCACCATATATCCTTCCTCAAAACAGCCACAATACCTACCTATTATGGCATTTCCATAGCCATTCCGAGATATATTGCCATGCAACTTCCACCGTTCCATTTATTATGACACATACCATCATTGTCATATTGCTTTGCATGATCATGTAGTTGGCATAGTATTTGTGGCTTGGCCACCATTCATATTTTTTATACATGTCACGCTAGATCATTGCACATCCCGGTACACTGCCGAAGGCATTCATATAGAGTCATATCTTTGTTCTAGTATCGAGTTGTAATTCTTGAGTTGTAAGTAAATAAAAGTGTGATGATCATCATTATTAGAGCATTGTCCCATGTGAGGAAAGAATGATGGAGACTATGATTCCCCCACAAGTCGGGATGAGACTCCGGACTTAAATTAAAAAAAAGAGGCCAAAGAGCCCAAAAAGAAAGAAAAAAAAGAAAAGAAAAATGAGAGAAAAAAAGAAAAAAGAAAAAAGAGAGAAAAAGAGAGAAGGGACAATGTTACTATCCTTTTAACACACTTGTGCTTCAAAGTAGCACCATGTTCTTCATGATAGACAGTCTCCTATTTTATCACTTTCATATGCTAGTGGGAATTTTTCATTATAGAACTTGGCTTGTATATTCCAATGATGGGCTTCCTCAAATTGCCCTAGGTCTTCGTGAGCAAGCAAGTTGGATGCACACCCACTTAGTTTTCTTTTGAGCTTTCATACACTTATAGCTCTAGTGCATCTATTGCATGGCAATCCCTACTCACTTGCATCGATATCAATTGATGGGCATCTCCATAGCCCATTAATTTGCCTAGTTGATGTGAGACTTTCTCCTTTTTTGTCTTCTCCTCACAACCTCCACCATACTCTATTCCACCTATAGTGCTATATCCATGGCTCACGCTCATGTATTGCATGAAAGTTGAAAAAGCTTGAGAACATTAAAAGTATGAAACAATTGCTTGGCTTGTCATCGGGGTTGTGCATGATAAATACTTTGTGTGATGAAGATAGAGCATGACAATATTATATGATTTTGTAGGGATAACTTTATTTAGCCATGATATTTTGAGAAGACATGATTGCTTTATTAGTATGCTTGAAGTATTAATGTTTTTATGTCAATATTAAACTTTTGTTTTGAATCTTATGGATCTGAACATTCATGCCACATTAAGAAAAATTACATTGATAAATATGTTAGGTAGCATTCCACATCAAAAATTCTGTTTTTATCATTTACCTACTCGAGGACGAGCAGGAATTAAGCTTGGGGATGCTTGATACATCTCTAACGTATCTATAATTTTTTATTGTTCCATGCTATCATATTATCCATCTTGGATGTTTTACATGCATTAATATGATATTTTATATCATTTTTGGGACAAACCTATTAACCTAGTGCCCAGTGCTAGTTGCTGTTTTTTCCTTGTTTTTGTCTTCTACAGAAAATCAATACCAAACGGAACGAAATTTTTTGAGGATTTTTCTTGGACCAGAAGACAACCACGGAGCTTCGAGAAGAGGCCAGAAGACCCACGAGGGAGCCACAAGCCCTAGGGGCACGCCACAGGGGGGCGCCCCCTAGGCTTGTGGGCCCCTCGGAGACCTCCTAACCCTAATCTTGGCTCTATAAATACCCAAATATTCCCCTTATGTCAGGGGGCACACCAAAAACACTTCTCCACCGCCGCAAGTTTCTGTTCTCGTGAGATCCCATCTTGGGGCCTTTTCGGCACTCTGTCGAAGGGGGATTCGATCACGGAGGGCCTCTACACCAACCTTGCTGCCCTTCCGATGATGTGTGAGTAGTTTACCACAGACCTACGGGTCCATAGCTAGTAGCTAGATGGCTTCTTCTCTCTCTTTGATCTTCAATACAAT
Organism: Thinopyrum elongatum; assembly: GCA_011799875.1. NCBI lineage: Eukaryota > Viridiplantae > Streptophyta > Magnoliopsida > Poales > Poaceae > Thinopyrum > Thinopyrum elongatum. Next base: position 389,148,111 of record CM022298.1, read on the forward strand.
GTTCTCCTCGATGTTCTTGGAGATCTATTCGATGTAATCTTCTTTTGCGGTGCGTTTGTTGAGATCCGATGAATTGTGGATTTACAATCAGATTATTTATGAATATTTTTTGAGTCTTCTATGAACTCTTTTATGCATGATTAAGATAGCTTTGTATTTCTCTCCGATCTATCAATTTGGTTTGGCCGTGAAGGGATTGACAACCCCTTTTTCACGTTGTGTGCAAGTTGTTGGTGCAATGATAGGCCCCTTATGTTTTGGAGTTTGTTGACATAAACAGTATGGGACTTATGTGTTTGCTAGTGCACATAGAGTAACATGTCCTTGAGATATCGAGGAGTTTGATGCAAACGACGAAGATAATCTCCCTGCGGTGCAGTGAAGGTTATCACCGAAGATGATGTTAACAAGAGTGACCCCTAAAAATTGCTGAAGTGAAGCAATTGGTTCGGTGTCTGTCCGAGGAAAATGATTGAGTCCAAGGAGAATGAAGACGAAGTGAAGACGTAGCATTTATTTCATTGTTTGTCTTCTTTTCATTGAGTCATAGGACCACCGTACTATTAAGAGGGGTGTAGTGTTCGAAACTTTGATTCTCTGATGCTAAACCCAAATCCTATGAAAGTTGTGAGAGAAATCTCTTTGTGTTCCGAGAAAATACTTGCCAGCAAGAGACTGTGATCTTCTTCGCTGCGAGAGATTTGTCTCAGACCGAGGAGTTAGCATTACTTGTTCCTCAAGTAACGTTACCGTTGCTCCCAAATCCGACCGTTGTGAAACATGTTGGTTGGCCATTGGTTGGACTACGTGTCCAAAATGGTAATTTCCCATTAGGGAAGGCTGCGGCTATAAATAGCCACCCCGCCCAGCTTTGTCCAGCGGCTGCTCCGTTTGATTCTGAGAAGATTGTTGAGCAACCCACTCTCTGAGCGATTTGAGTTTAAAATCCACTGAGAGAAAACCCCTAGAGCCGAAGAATTAGATAGTGGTTCAGCATCACTAGAATCTAAGTCCAGTACGCTCCGCCTATTACTCTTGAGAGCTCCAAACTCTCTAGACGGTTAGGTGACAATTTCTTCAGAGACCAAGAGTGATTGTGGTTCTCGAAGAAGAAGTCTGTAAAGGTTCGGAGATCGCCTTCAAGTATCTACCATGAGTGATCGGCATTGGTTGATGAACCAATTGTCGAGGAGAATAGGGTGAAGAGAGTTTATCTTCCGTGTTAAGTCACAACCCCTCCAACCAGACGTAGTCCTTGTGCAGAAGGACGAACTGGTCGAACAAATACCCTGTCGCCAGCGAGCACCACTGGTTATATCTTCTACCCATATTTATATTCGACATGTTTTCCTTCATGTGTGTTGTCTCGATGCATGTTTAGTTTCCTTTCATTACTTAGTTTTAGCTCGCTGTAGTCTGTTTTTCTTTCGTTCCGCTGCTGGGTTCTGAGAGTTTTGAGTTTTCCAAAGAAAATTTAAAACTCCCATTCACCCCACCCTCCCTTTGGTAGACATACTTCGTTCCTACAATTGGTATCAGAGCAAGGTACTCCTTGACTGCTCATTTTGGTCTAACAACCTTGGAGTTTAAGTATGTCTTCAGTGAGCTACAAGTCGCATCTCAAGATTCCCATATTCGATGGGACGGACTATCCCTTCTTGAAGGAGAAGATGAAGGTCCATCTCCGAGCAATAGATGATGACATGTGGAAGGTGGTGCAGTTGGGGTTCACCGTTGCAATACCTCAAGCCCCAACTGGCGTAGAGAAGAAACTCATTCAGATGGATGCTCAAGCCAAAGATGAAATTGGTGGCCATCTCTCTCGAGCGCAATTTCTTCAGTATCGTCGGTGTGAAACTGCGAAGGATTTGTGGGATGTCCTCGAGAAGATCAATGAAGGAGTTTCAACTCAGAAAGAAGCTCAAATTGATACTCTTCGAGCGAAATTCAATCGCTTCAAGCGCATTGGAAATGAAAGCTGTCAGCATACCTTCGACCGCCTCAGTGACATTGCAAATGAGCTTCAAGGTCTCGGCGCCAAAGACATCACTGACCATGAAGTTGTGAAGAAACTGCTCTGATCACTTGATAGTTCATTCGACACTCTTGTCTTGATGATTCGTGAACATTCTGATTTCAAATCCCTCGACTCTGCTGACATCATTGAAAGACTGAACACTCATGAGGAACAAGAAGAAGAGAAAAGAGATCTCTATGGCTCAAGCCAACACAAAAATCATGCTCTCAAGGCTGTGGCTGATTCTTCATCCGATGGAAATGCCGAAGAAGATTCAGATGACCCAGAAAGGCTTAGCAAGGATCTGGCATTGATCACGAAAAGATTCCAACGTCTTCACAGGAAGAGCCAGTTCCAGAAGAAAGGTTCAAGCAACTCTGGTGGTTCAAAATCTTCATCAAAACCTGCTGGAGAATACACCTGCTTCAAGTGCAAAAAGCCTGGACACTTCATTTCGGACTGCCCTCTCTAGGAAGCTGAAATTTGTGCTAGTGGAAGATATGATTCTGGCAACTATCGAGGCAAAAGCAAGAGCAAGAACTACGACTCCGATGATGAGAATAAAACGAATAAGTTCTTCAAGAAGAAGGATAGCTCCACCTCAAAATCTTCGTCAAGATCTTCATCAAGGAACCCTTCCAAGTCCTCCTCCAACCGCAAGAATAACTCTCGCAAGGCCAAGGCATACATCGGCAAGGAAATGGATTCTAATGAAGAAGAATCGGCAGACTCCGAAGAAGCTGATGAATCCGATGAGGATTCCGACTCTGGCATGGCTAGCATAGCATATGCTTCGTCCCCTACAACAAACTTCTTTAGGAATCCATCAAGCGACGATGAAACTCCTGCCTACTACTTCATGGCCAAGGCCTCGAAGGAAAAGGACTATGTCTCCGGGTGTAACGAATGGATAATGGATAGTGGATGCACTAGTCATATGACGAGAGACAAGTCGTTGTTTGTCGACCCCAACTTAACTGCTTCTCCTCTGAAGTATATTACTTTTGGCGATAACAACAAAGGAAAGGTAATTGGGCTAGGTAAAATTGCTATATCCAGAGACAAGTCAATTGATGATGTTTTACTTGTTCAGTCTCTTGGATTCAATCTCGTGTCAGTTGGCAAGCTATGTGATCTAGGCATGCTAGTTCTATTTTCTATATCCAAATGCATTGTCTTCATGGCCTCTAACAATTCCTTCATATTCGAGGTAATTACAAAAGGTGATCTATATATTGTGGAAGCAACCGAAGTTTGGCTGTGGCACCGAAGGCTTGGTCATGCAAGTATGAGGAATTTGTAGACCCTGGTTAAGAAAAATCATCTTCGTGGCATTCCTGATGTAAAATTCGACAAGGATCGTCTTTGTGCTGCATGTGAGGCTGGTAAATTAGACAAGAAGCATCACTCATCAAAGACTGTTATGACCATGACAAGACCTCTAGAAATTCTTCATATGGATTTATTCGGTCCTCAAAATTATGCAAGTTTCCATGGCAGCCATTATGGTCTGGTTATTGTTGATGATTTCTCTCGATACTCTTGGGTATTCTTTCTCGAAGACAAAACCTGCACCCAAAACATCTTCAAAAGCTTCGCCAAGAAGGCCCAGAATGAATATGATGTGCGAATTAAGCATGTCAGAAGTGACAATGGGACTGGGTTCAAAAATACTCATATCGATGAATTTCTCGACGAAAATGGTATTACTCATGAGTTCTATGCTGCTTACACTCCCCAACAGAATGGAGTTGTTGAATGAAAGAATAGAACTCTCATTGAAATGGTGAGAACAATGCTCAGTGAGTACAAAACTCCTATTCACTTCTGGGCTGATGCTATTAATACTGCTTGTCATGTTATCAATCGTGTTTATCTTCACAAGTTCCTTAAGAAAATTCATATGAGCTTATCACTGGCAAGAGACCAAATGTCTCTTCTTTGCGTGTTTTTAGTGCACCTTGTTATATTCGTATGAATCATTCTTCCAAGTTTGCACCTAAGGCACATGAAGGTTTTCTTCTTGGTTATGGCTCGAACTCGCATACTTATCGTGTTTATAACTCTCACTACGGGAAAGTTATGGAAACGGTAAATGTGCGGTTTGATGAATCTAATGGCTCCCAAAAGGAGCACCTGCCAAATGTGATAGATGAACCATCGATTTCAGATGCTATTCAGCAAATGGCCATCGGGAGCGTCAAGCCAGTTGAAGAAAATGCACCTGAATCTTCCGATGAAGATGCTCCTATGACTCGAAGCAGAACTTGTCAAGCCACTGCCGAAGCAAATGCCACTCTGAATGCAAATGGCAATCAAATTCCAAATGCCGATCAAAATGGCAATCCCGAAGGGAATGATGATACAAATGTTGATGCTGATGAAAATGATGATGATCATCATGAAGAAAATGCTCATCCTCGAGTGGCTAATCGAGTTGATCCTTCATTAATTCTCGATGAACTTGAGAATCCGGGTTATCGACCCACAACTCGTTCACGCACTCGTTTGGCTAACTACTGTGGCAGTTTCTCCTTTGTTTCATTGGCAGAACCTACCAAGTATGAAGAAGCCATGGATGATCCAGATTGGATGAATGCCATGCAAGAGGAGTTGGTGCAATTCAAACTAAATGATGTGTGGGAATTGGTTGACAAACCGAATCCTAAGAAGCACAATATCATTGGCACAAAATGGATTTTCCGCAATAAGCAAGATGAAAATGGCATTGTGGTGAGAAACAAAGCTTGTCTTGTTGCTCAAGGATACACACAGGTAGAAGGTATTGATTTCGGTGAAACATATGCTCCTGTCGCACGCCTTGAGGCAATTCATATTCTTCTTGCTTATTCAAATTACAATGATATCTTGCTTTATCAAATGGATGTGAAAAGTGCTTTCCTCAATGGTGAAATTGATGAGGAAGTTTATGTTAGACAGCCATCTGGCTTTGAACACCCTGAGTTTCCTAACAAAGTTTTCAGGTTGAAAAAGGCTCTATATGGCCCGAAGCAAGCCCCTCGAGCTTGGTATGAAACCTTGAAGAAGTTTCTACTCGATAAAGGGTTCAAGCCAGGATCCACTGATCCCACACTTCTCACTCATGCTGTTGATAATGATCTATTCATATGTCAAATCTATGTGGATGTATTATCTTCGGCTGTACTAACAATGCTTGCAGCTTAGAGTTCGGGAAAATGATGTACGATAAATATCAAATGTCTATGATGGGGGAACTCAAGTTCTTTCTCGGACTACAAATTCGTCAACAGGCAAATGGAATTTTCATATATCAGGAGAAATATCTGAAAGAATGCCTGAAGAAGTTCAAAATGCAAGTTTCCAAAATGAAGGGCTATAAAACTCCTATGCCCACGAATGGTAAGCTGGATGCAGATGTGTATGGTAAGGATTACGATTAGAAAGCTTATCGTTCGATGATTGGTTCTCTTCTTTACCTATGTGCATCCAGACCTGACATTATGTTGAGTGTTTGCATGTGTGCCCGCTATCAAGCTACACTGAAATAATCACATCACCAAGCGGTCAAGTGCATTTTGAGATATTTGGCTCACACCCCCACCTTAGGTTTATGGTATCCTAAGGGAGCACAGTTTGATCTCATAAGATATTCAGACTCAGATTGAGCTGGTGACTTGGTTGACAGAAAACCTACTTCGGGGACATGCCATTTCCTCGGTAGATCTTTGGTATGTTGGTCGTCAAGGAAGCAGAATTGTGTATCTCTTTCTACGGCTGAGGCCGAATATATTGCTGCTAGCGCTTGTTGCACTCAGTTATTGTGGATGAAGCAGACTCTGAAGGATTATGGCATCAAGGTCAAGAGTATACCTCTATACTGTGACAATGAGAGTGCCATCAAAATTGCACATAATCATGTGAAGCATTCTCACACAAAGCATATTGCCATCAGACATCATTTCATTAGTGATCATGTTGCTCGAGAGGATATTGTCATCAATCGCGTCAAGACCAAAGACAATCTCGCTGATATTTTCACCAAGCCTCTCGATGAGAAAAGATTCTGTGTGTTACGGTGTGAGCTAAATATCCTGGATTTCGCAAACGTGCAGTAAGCTGGACTCGGCACCCGTGCTAACACTTCCGCATCTTAGAAGGAATGGGTGCATAACACTCGAAGATTTTGAAAATTTCGACAAAGTGAAATTTTCTTTCTGAGAGTGAATACATTAACGAAGAACTAGACTAACCGGGTGCCAAGATAATTGTGCCATGCTCGGGGTCATACAGTTCTTATATGGTGGGTCACGCCACCATAATTTTCTTTCATTGAATTTCTTTTCGATCGAAAGATTTCGTGTTTGTCCGAATGCATTTCTCTGATAGCTACTTTTTCGGGTGTTTGTGTTTATCTGTCTGAGTGAAATGCCTAGGACCCTGTTTTTCTCTCTATTCTATCTCTTCCAGTCCATGATGTTCCATTACAAATGCTCAAATTCATCTGGAACGAAACTTTATCTGGTGTCCTTGACCATGATTAAGATTCGGTCCGAACATTAATCTATTTTGGCGAAAGTTGTCCAAAATTTGGGGCTTCCCGCCCAAGTCAGGACCACGATCTTTTATGATGGTTGCCATGTGCAATCCATCAACTGCGATCCCATCATGTCCGCTGAATCGCAATAGTCTCTAAATAGAGACCGTTCGATCAGATTCACCGTGTGCGGTTATTTCCATTCGCATATAAAAACCGCACCGCCCCCTCTTCCAGTTCACTTCTCTTTCTCCTCGCTTCCATCGCCTCCAAAACCCTTTCCGCAGCGCTCCACCTTGAGCTCGACACCGACGACCTCTTCACCGCTTCACTGGCGGAAAGTGGTCACCGGAGTCTTTCCTCGCCGCCGCGGGACATCTTCTTCCCGTGCCGTTGTAGCTGCTGCACGCCACCGAGCTAGGGTACGCGCAGTTTGAACTCGGGCCTCCGTCCTTCATATTTGAGTTCATCCGTGGTTAATTTTCTCCGATTTTATCGCATATCTTAGATCTAGGTTTTTACTTTTACTCGTGTGGATGTGGTTTGTAGCTGTCCCTTGCATCCGAAAAAGTTCAGATCTAGGGTTTGTGTTATGTTTCGCTCGAATGGAATGCCTAGCACGCAAACTAGTATATTCTTCGGACCTACTAGTTCGTTCCATACGTTTCTTTCATTCGAAACATCTCTCAAAGTCTGCATCTAATTCTTCTTCAAAACGTTTTCGTTTGGAAAATCTTCGCTGTGAGCATTTGTAACCCTGTCCCCATTTTCCCTCGAATCTATTCTTATTCACAGGAATATGCAATCTGTTGAAGGTTCTTCTCGACCAATGAGCATGGCCGATGAAGAAGAGGCAGTCCGGGAATAGCAGATGAGTCAAAGACTCCAAATGCCAAGGGCCCAACAGTAGGCCCATCCACCAGCAAAAGAAAGAGATCCGAACAAAATGTAGATGAGCAAGAAGAAGATGCTCCAAAGAAAAAGAAAGGTGGCAGGCAACCATTCACAAATTCAGCTCAGTATATCTCTCATGATAATTACAACACTGTTCCAGGAGAATTAGCAACAGAAAAGAGAAGGCGTCTGCAGAAGATTCGACGTCACTGGGTACGCAAGTGGTTCAATTATGAAATGATTCATCCTCCGTATGCGAAGAACTTTGCCTTCCATCCTCCGTGGGGTGACTGACGTGAAATTGGCCTTGTCCGAGCAAGTGATCCCCAGGAGAGACTGCCGCCACCATCAACTGCTCATGAGTCGTCTCTTAAGACTCACAACTCTTATCCCGATGAAAAGGCTAAGCACCTGAAGAATGCTGAAAAGAGAGCTAAGAAGGCAAAAAAGGATAGAGCTCGAGAAGAAGAAATCGTCATCTTATCAAATCTGACGTCGAAAAGAAAAAGGCTGAAGGAAAATCAGAAGGGCGTTCAAAGCGCAAACATGATCCCAGCTCTGTTGCATATATAATAACTAAATAGATGATCCCCACTAACTTGTTTCTCTATACATGCAAGCTATACACATCAGCAAGCTTCTGATTGGTCCACATCATGCAGCCAAGCTTCGTCATCATGCCTTTCCAATTTAATTTTCATTTTTGTTCTGCAAGAAAATCTAATTACCTTCCCTCAACGGCGTTGTCTCGCCTTCCTATCCCAAGCACCACCGTCTATTCATCTCCTCCATTATTACTATTCCTCTTGGTCTCCTCCACTATTTGTGGGTGAATTCCTTTCCTCCTCGTCTCCTCCAAACTACAGTAACTGAAGGAACAATCACAATACCTTCTCTGCCCTTAAAGCTGTGCACCTGAATCCCCACCACCGAGCCATACCCCTCCTCAGTTGTGTTGTCCCTGTCACCTACACCATAGTTGGGAGCCTGGTGGCAGTGCCCGTGCTCTCCATGAATTTAGGAACACCGCAGCCGAGAGCTCCGTCCAACCACGCGAGTGTTGCATCTAGGGCAAGATGCAACTCTCTCTCTCTCTCTCTCTCTTCTGGGACTTTTTTTGCAGCCGTTCAACACAGAATTGGTAGATCGGATTGATCGGCCACCATTTTGCTGCTCAACATTAGTCCTAATTTTTTCTCATAGTTGTTGCTATTGATGCCTAATCTTGGCATCCTGGATGTCTGCATGTATCCCTTTTTTTGGAGTCTGTACGCTTTTGTGGAGATGCCAAGCAAATTTATTTATTTTGTCCCAACTAATGATGTTGTTTCAATCTATCTTTAGATGATACAGATGAAGGTAGGATCAACAACTGGTCTCATGGTATGTGCTTGCATCAGCCTACTTAATTTTTCTTTAAATTGTTATCCTGATATAGTTGAAAGGTGAACCTTTGGTATGCACATTCAATTGATCCTTCCACATCACAACCGGCTTCGGCGCCACCTCTCACCGGAGGACCATGTAGGGGGGCACGCTCCGATGGATTTCAGGTACGGATTTTATGTTGAACTAAACCAACAACAAAGTAGACTATCATATATGCGTCTCTGGGTTATGAAGGTTTGTTTCGTGAAAAGTCTTCAGTGTTGTGCTACCAAAATCTTGGGATGTGCTTATGCTCACTTCTTCTATAAGATTTCTTTAGATGAACGTTGCACACCAATGTATAGAAAAAACTTCAGTTATCAATTATATCACTATGCTATTTCTTGGACTATTTAATAAATTAATACTACCTCTGTACCACTAGCCTAAAAGACGTCTTATATTTTGATACAGAGGGTGTAGTTTTCTTAATTGCCAACTTATCCTCCTCATATATAGCGCTACAAAATCCCGCAGCAACGCGCAAAGAAAAAGAGCGCGCCGAAGAAGAGGCCGGCTGAACTAGTTGATAGAAATGATGAAAGTGATTCCTCCGATCAAGATGATCCTCCACTCCCAAGGGAAGAAGTTCAAGCTTCTCTTTCAGAGCAAGTGAACATCACGACTTCTACGACACTGCCTGATCTTCGAGCACGCACAGTTCGAATAGCGCCTTCGAAGAAGATCATCATGAAGAGAAAAACTCCCCGTACCACTGTCACTATGGTGGATCATGTGAATACTACCCCTCATCCTGAGGCGATAAACATGCAAGATTTGGTTGTTGATGCCCCAGTAAGCACAGCTAAGCCAGGCGAGCAAATTCCAACACCAAAGGTGGAGAAAATCACAGCTCCTTCTGCCGAGCAAAGTGCTCCTCGAGCTGATTTTCTGAAAGAAAAGGCTGCTCAATTTGCTCCCACCTTGACACAACCATTAGCGTCTATGCCTCCAACCGAGCAAAATCCAGTGCAAAATGCTCCTGTTGCACAGACTGATGTTCAAAATGATGCTCCTCATTATTTCAATCAAGTGTTCATCATGGAGCAGCTTGACAAATTTGTGGAAAACTTATTCGATGGTGAAGTAGCATCTTTGCCGATCCCTCCTGAAGTCGTTACTCAAGCTTCTGTTCTTGTTCAAGATATGAGAGAAGATTCTGTTGAGATCAATTCCCTCACTGCCCAACTCAAGCAACTTGAAGACTCATACATGGATGTCAATCGAGCCTTGACTATCCTTCGAAACAAAAGATTGGGATTTCATTCAGATCTGGATAATATTGTTTGAAAGATCTGCCTCGATCATCAAGCACAAGCCACTGGCTATAATGATCTTGTCAAAGGGCATGTTGATCAATCTGCTCAGCAGAAACAGAAGAAGAAAAAGAAAATTGCGAAGAAGAATGCTCCTCCTCCTAAGAAAGAAAAGTCTCCTGAAGCTGAGCCACAGAAGGAAAACGCACCGGAGCAAGCAATTCCCTCACCAGCGAATGATCAAGTAATAGATGCTCCTACAACGCCAAGGCCAACTGAACCAGTGCCTGTGGCCTCCCCTATTCATGAGGAAATTCCCTCTCAGCCACATGTATCCGAAGAAGGTGAAATTCTTTAGTCTGAGCCTCAAGCCTCTCCAGCTCGAGATGAACCAAATGTTTCGGTTCCTCCCTCTGCTCAACAGCCGACTCCCGATGAACAACCTCAACAGACTCCTGTGCCTAATTCTACCTCAGAGCCACTTGTTGTAGAATCTGCTCCCCCTCAACTGCAAATTTCAATCAACACAACGACAGGAATCTCAGATGATGGACCGTTCGGACACAAATCAGTTTATGCTCGTCATACCGACTCCGTGATATATGGAGATGAAGTGATTTTAGTCGAGGATGAACTGAAATATCCTTTCCCTCGTGAAGAACTGCCATTGTTCAAGGCAGGTGCTGGTGCCAAAGGGCCGCTATTCCATCGGAATACGAACCCTAAATTCTTTCGAGAAAGTCCTTACAATGGGCCACGCACATCTGAATCAGCTCGTTTCTGGACTCAGGAACATGCCATCTTTTATTCTCGGATTCTCTATGATAGCAAGAATTTTTTTACTCATGAGTTCCCAGATATAGCTGCTATGAAGAGCATTGGTTGTTTTGATCAGCTGCTGCAAAATGTGGAAGACTTTTGTCTCACCAATGTGTTTACATTCGAACACCCTTGGAACTGAGAGATTATCCTGCAGTTCTATGCAACACTATACATATCTGGTGATGAATCTGACAGTTCCAAGTGGATCATGGAATGGATGACAGAAGGCCAACGCATCAAGTGCACCTCCAGGGATTTTGTCTCGCACTTTCATTTTCCTCGGTTTGAGCACGGCAAAACTGAAATCCGTGTGCATAACATTGACGCCATTTCAGATGACATGTTCAAGTGCACAATGGACAAAGAAAAGATTCATGACTACAATGGTCCTCCCAAGCCAGAGCACTTAACCTTCGAGAACCAAACTCTTTATCATATGCTCTCCTATAAAATTTGCCCTCTGGCCGGGATGAATACGGACGGTACAATCTCAGATGTTCTTCGAAATGCAATCTACGCCATCTCTGAAGGATTTATCTTCGATGTTGAGGATATGTTTCTGAATATTTTGAAGGATTATGCCGAGTATCCAAAAACCCTCAAGGTCTATGCCCCATGGATTCAGAAGGTGGTTGATTATTCCATGAAAACCGAATATTTGGCAAAAGTGAGTCACAAGAGTTTTGTTCCTCCGGTACGCGACACCCTGCAAGTCATGCAAGCAATTTCTTTGGGTAAAGTACCTGAGTCAAGCCCTCAAGCTTATCACAAAGGATTCGATAGGCCACGTCTGCCAAAGCGCGACCGAATGATTACTCATCAACCTCCATCACAGTTGGAAGTCAGTCTGCGCACGCAACAGCTGCTGCTTACGCATATTGCTAAAGATCGACAAGAAAAAGAGCACCTTGCTGCCGAGCTGAATGCCATCAATAACAGAACAAGAATCACGCATCTGATCGCTATTGAGAACAAGAAAAGGCTTTGGAAATTACTTCAGAAGCTCTTCTCCAAGAAACAACTCCGAGACTTTGATCTCAAAGAACTCTATGCGTACATCGACAAAGGACTCTCAGTGGAAGATTATCAACCACGTAGCACTCCTCCTCTACCTGCTCGACAGCCAACTACTGATCTGCTGCATATTAACCTTCGCAAGTTGCTTGAAGAATCTGAAGCTACCTCTCCGATGGAAAAACCAGCTGAAGGAAATGTGTTGTCACGTCTGACTCAAGAAGCTGATCCAAATGTACCTTCATCATCTCAGCATCAAGCTACTATTCCTAAAGGGAAATCTACTGCTGCTACCGATGAAGATCTTCCCATCACTTCAGAACCAAAAACCTCTTTGGACAGCTCTTCTGGCGATGCCTCAGAGTGAATCAACTTCACCGCTTCTTCACTCATGTTATTCGTCACCTTTTTGACACTAGTTCACAAAAAGGGGGAGAATTACATTGAGTTTTGATAGATTTGCTTATTTGTGTTCCGTTGGTTTGGTTTCCTGTGTGATTTGAACTTTTGCTTCAAGGACTATCTATGCCATGATGTAAAACTTCTGTGTTGTAATGTTAATAACCCCGCCTACTGCACTATTTCTCTCGAAGCATTTGTTTTGTAGGTGGAATTATTATCAGAAGTTATGAATGATTGCACTACAATCTCGATGGATTATATCATCAGTGTGAATCATTATCTCGAATGATTGAAAGCTCCTCTTTATACTTCAATGAATTGCAGAAGAATTTTATCTCATTTCAGTTACCCTGCATACATCTAGGGGGTATATTTCATCATCGAGCCAAGTAACGCTAATTCACTCAGTTTAATTTTCACTTATCTATCTTCACTTCGATGATTATCTGTTTTGTCAACAACCGTCCAAAAAGGGGGAGATTGTTGGTGCAATGATAGGCCCCTTATGTTTTGGAGTTTGTTGACATAAACATTATGGGACTTATGTGTTTGCTAGTGCACACAGAGTAACAGGTCCTTGAGATATCGAGGAGTTTGATGCAAATGACAAAGATAATCTCCCTGCGATGCAGCGAAGGTTATCACCGAAGATGATGTTAACAAGAGTGACCCCTAAAAATTGCTGAAGTGAAGCAATTGGTTCGGTGTCTGTCTGAGGAAAATGTCTGCGTGCAAGGAGAATGAAGACGAAGTGAAGACATAGCATTTATTTTGTTGTTCGTCTTCTTTTCATTGAGTCGTAGGACCACCATACTATTAAGAGGGGTGTAGCATTCGAAACTTTGATCCTCTGATTCTAAACCCAAATCCTATGAAAGTTGTGAGAGAAATCTCTTTGTGTTCCAAGCAAATACTTGCCAGCAAGAGACTGTGATCTTCTTCGCTGCGAGAGATTTGTCTCATACCGAGGAGTTAGCATTACTTGTTCCTCAAGTAATGTTACCGTTGCTCCTAAATCTGACCGTTGTGAAACATGTCGATTGTCCATTGGCTGGACTGCGTGTCAAAAATCGTCATTTCCCATCAGGGAAGGCTGCGGCTATAAATAGCCACCCCGCGCCGGCTTTGTCCGGCGGCTGCTCCGTTTGATTCTGAGAAGATTGTTGAGCAACCCACTCTCTGAGCGATTTGAGTTTAAAATCCACCGAGAGAAAACCGCTAGAGCCGAAGAATTAGATAGTGGTTCAGCATCACTAGAATCTAAGTCCAGTACGCTCCGCCTATTACTCTTGAGAGCTGCAAACTCTCTAGACGGTTAGGTGTCCATTTCTTCAAAGACCAAGAGTGATTGTGGTTCTCGAAGAAGAAGTCTATAAAGGTTCGGAGATCGCCTTCAAGTATCTACCACGAGTGATCGGCATTGGTTGACGAACCAATTGTCGAGGAGAATAGGGTGAAGAAATTTTATCGTCCATGTTAAGTCATAGCCCCTCCAACCAGATGTAGTCCTTGTGCAAAAGACGAACTGGTCGAACAAATACTCTGTCGCCATCGAGCACCACTGGTTATATCTTCTACCCATGCTTATATTCGACATGTTTTCCTTCATGTGTTTTGTCTCGATGCATGTTTAGTTTCCTTTCGTTACTTAGTTTTAGCTCGTTGTAGTCTGTTTTTCTTTTGTTCCGCTGCTGGGTTATGAGAGTTTTGAGTTTTCCAAAGAAAATTTAAAACTCCCATTCACCCCCCCCCCTTGGTAGACATACTTCGTTCCTACACAAGTGTTTGTTAGTTTGTGCAAGTGCATCTATTGGGGACTTGCTTGTACCTCCTACTTGATTGATACCTTGGTTCTTAACTGAGGGAAATACTTATCTCTACTTTGCTGCATCACCCTTTCCTCTTCAAGGGAAAAATCAACGCAAGCTCAAGAAGTAGCAGTCGTTAGAAGAAAGAGGGGGTGCCTTCCGGGGCATCCCCAAGCTTAGTTGCTTGGGAGTCCTTGAATATTACCTTGGGGTGCCTCGGGCATCCCCAAGATTAGGCTCTTGCCACTGCTTATTCCTTCATCTATCGTGGTCTCACCCAAAACTTGAAAACATCAATCACACAAAACTTAACAAAACCTTCGTGAGATCCGTTAGTATAAGAAAACAAATCACTACTTTAAGTACTTTCCAAACCCATTCATATTTTGTTATTGCATTATACCTACTGTATTCTAACTTTATCATGGCTTATACCCCCCGATACAATCCATAGATTCATCAAAATAAGCACGCAATGCAACGAAAACAGAATCTGTCAAAAACAGAACAATCTGTAGAAACCTGAATTAATCTCATACTTCTATAACTCCAAAAATCTGAAAAATTAGGACGACGTGGAAAATTTGTATATCGATCATGTGTAAAAATTTCAGAATTTTGCATGTTCCAGCAAATTTTGATAATTCTGCTACTGGACGCAAAACCTTCTGTTTTCCAACAAAATCAAGTGAACTATCACCCAAACCATCCTAAAGGCTTTACTTGGCACAAACACTAATTAAAACATTAAAACACAATCATAACAGTAGCATAATTGTAAATTTATTGAAAACAGAAAGGAAAACAAAAATTTAAAAGATAACTATTGGGTTGCCTCCCAACTAGCGCTATTGTTTTATGCCCCTAGCTAGGCATAATGCATATATTCAAGTGCTGTCATCTTTGGTTTTAGTTCCATAGGTTGCCCTCATGATTGACTCATATGGTGGCTTTATTCTAGTTCTAGGGAAGTGTTCCATACCCTTGTTTAATGGAAACTGAAATTTAATATTCCCTTCTTTCATGTCAACCACGGCACCCATGGTTTGTAAAAACGGTCTACCAAGTATTATAGGACAAGACGGATTGCAATCGATGTCAAGTACAATAAAATCAATGGGCACATAGTTCCTATTTTCAAGAATAAGAACATCATTAATTCTACCCAAAGGCTTTTTAATAGTAGAATCCGCCAAGTGCAAATTAAGAGAACATTCCTCCATATTGGTAAAACCTAGCACATCACATAGAGATTTCGGAATTGTGGAAACACTAGCACCCAAAACACATAAAGCATTGCATTCATAATTTTTAATCTTGACTTTAATGGTGGGTTCCAAAAAATTAGCAACTGGAACTGGGCACTAAGTTAATAGGTTAGTCCCAAAAAATGATATAAAGTTGCTAGTAAATGTATATAAAACATCCAAGATTGATAATATAATAGCATGGAACAGTCATAAATTATAGATACGTTAGAGACATATCATGAACCTATTACAAAATATGATAATCTCATACATCAACATATATCACATCATGTTTTGGCCATACCACATCAAAAGACGCCCTGCAAAAACAAGTTAGACGTACGTGGCTGCTAGAGCAGACTATAAGAAATGTTCTTATCTACGCAAAACCACAACGGTGATATACAAGTTGCCTTTTAACCTTCTACAAGGACCGCCATTGTCAAATCAGATTCTACGGTGGAAGAGACAAACACCCGCCAGCCACTTTTATGCAATACAAGTTGCATGTTAGTTAGTGGAACCGGTCTCTTGTGCGAGGATAAGAAAGGTTGGTCTGAGCCGCTTCACCCCACAATACCGTCGAATCCAAATAAGACAAGGGAGGTAAGCAATCTGAACATCAACGCCCACAACATCTTTGTGTTCTACTCGTGAATATACATCTATGCATGGACCTAGCTCATGATGACACTGATGGGGAAACGTAGCATGAAAATAAAAAAAAATCCTACGAAACACCCAAGATCTAATCTATGTGATGCATAGAAACGAGAGGGGAGTGAGTACACGTACCCTTGTAGACTGAAAGCGTTAGCGCATGTAACGTGGTTGATGTAGTCGTACTCTTCGCCATCCAATCATGATCCAATCCGATCTAGTGCCGAACGGACGACACCCCTGAGTTTAGCACACGTTCAGCTCAGATGGCATCCTCTCCTCCTTGATCCAGAAAGCAAGGGATAGGAGTTAGATGAGATTGAGACCAGCCCAATGGTGAGGTGGTGGTGGTGGTAGCGGAATTCCGGCATGGCTTCTTGTGAGCTTCGAGGTGCGCGCTTGGCGAAGCCATGCTAGCGCAGCGGAATGGTCTGGAGGACATCACGAGGAGCTCCGAAAATGCTTGCAAGCTTCTTGTGATGTTGTATACCAAGAGGGCCCAGAGATGTCTCTCCGTCGCACGGATTGATAAATCCCAGTCTTGGCCCATGCAAGCCAACAAATACTTTCAGAGATACCTGTAGAGTATCTTTATGATCATCTAGTTGCGAAGTGACGTTTGATAGCACACAAAGTATTCCTCCGGTATCCGGGAGTGGCATGATCTCATGGTCTAAGGAACAGATACTTGACATAAAGAAAGCTATAGCAAATAAACTAAGTGATACGACCTGATGCTAAGGTTACGGCTGGGCCTGTCCATCACATCATTCTCTTAACGATGTGACCCCGTTATCAAATGGCAACTCATGTCTATAGTTAGCAAACCTTAACCATCTTTGAACAACGAGCTAGTCTAATAGAGGCTCACTAGGGACATGGTGTTGTTTATATATCCACACATGTATTTAAGTTTCCGATCAATACAATTCTAGCATGAATAATAAACATTTATCATGAACAAGGAAATATGATAATAACCAATTTATTATTGCTCCTAGGACATATTTCCAACAGCGATATATGAGCTCTAAAAATGCGTAAAATATAGAGCCATCAACCTCCCCACGCTTAAACCTTGCTCGTCCTCGAGTAAGAAGGTTGACTACCGAAAGCTCATTGTTGCCAAAGCTTACGCTAAAACCAAACTCCGAAAGTGAATCCACGTTCTTCGTGTGAGCATGCAAACATTAACTAGCAAGGGATTCCTCTTAGTTCCATTGCCATGGAGGTCAAGAAAGAGGAAATATTTTTATGAAGCCTAGATTCCTCTTGCCAAAGGGTTAGAGAGAAGGTTAAAATTATGTTAGGAAAAAAGAGTTGTATGTCATAGACAAAAGAAATGATGCATTAGTTAGTGATTGCTTCAAAAACACCATTCTGAGGCATACCACGCACAATAGAAAGATCGCTTGCCTGCGCGAGTCAACCGCTCAACTACCTATGCAGCACTAAGATAATAAAATTCTAAACGCCTTTTGAATTTTTGAACATTTTTATAAAAGAAGCAAACAATTTTTGAAATTATGATTTTTTTTATTCTATGGAAATTTTTAAATTCTAAATAAAATTTGAAAACATGAACATTTTTTGAAATTTTAACAAAATCTGTAAGATGCGAACCTTTTTGAATTTTTGAATATTTTTTGAAAATAAATTTAAATTTAAAAAGGAAAATGAAAAATGATAGAAATGAAAAAAGAAACATAAAAATGAAAAAAGAACAAGTAAAGAAAAATAAACAAAAAAGGGAAAAAGGAGAGAAATGAAAGAAAAAAAGAAATAGGAAAAAGAAAAAAGAAAAAAAGAGGAAGAATGAAAAACGAAAAATAAAATAAAATCGGTTGGGAACCTCATAGAGTGTTCCTAACGGGGATCGATGAAACACTTAACGGGTCGGCCCATCCCGAACGCTCTCTCAATCTCCCAATGCGAATCAACGACACTTCGACGCGGAGAGCATCGAGACCTTCTATTCTGTGTGTTTAGCACCATAGAAGGCAACTGACGCTCACTACAACGTCTGGTGCCTGGCCCATGAACACACAACAAATTGTATTATAGTGCAACCACCCCCCCCCTGCTCCGAACTGCACATAAAGCACCAGTCGTTACCAGTCCGACCACCAATAAACTGCCCCCCACCCCCCCCCCCCCCCCCCCCAAAAGCGGCTAACCAGTGGAGCTACATAATACAAGTGGTTGATCCCAGCGCAAATTGTTTAAGAACAACTCTAGTCACGCTATTTATTATACAATATAATCGCTTAGATCTTTTATTATTTGTAAATATTTTGGAAACCAAGATTTCAATCTAAAAACGTGAACACCATTTGAAAATTTTACTGATTTAAAAAAAAGTTCACGAATATGCAAAAAATCGCCTACCCAAAAAATGTTAATGAATTAGATAA
Organism: Thinopyrum elongatum; assembly: GCA_011799875.1. NCBI lineage: Eukaryota > Viridiplantae > Streptophyta > Magnoliopsida > Poales > Poaceae > Thinopyrum > Thinopyrum elongatum. Next base: position 389,166,592 of record CM022298.1, read on the forward strand.
AGTTCATTTATTAATAAAAGTTCATGAATTCAAAAAAAAGTCGAAAATTCAAAAAAATCATGAAATAGAAAAAATTCCAGTAATTTTTTAAAAAATAGTGAGTTTTAAAAAAGTTCATGGTTTTGAAAAAGTTCATGAATTTGAATAAAAATCGTGAAATTTGAAAAACCTTCATGAGATTTGAAATACATTATGAATTCAGAAAAAGTTCATGAATTTGAATAAAAATCATGAAATTTGAAAAAAAATCATGAGTTTGAATAAAGTTACCAAATTTGAGAATAAGTTCACAACTTTTTTGAAAAATTAATGGATTGGAGAAAAGTTGACAAATTTGAAAAAAATTCACAAAATTTAAAACAAACTCATGAATTGAAAAGTTCACTAATTTGAAAAAAATCACATTTTTTGAAAGTTCATGAATTTAAAAAAATTAATTTTTTATAATTATTTTCCAATTTTAAGAAAGTTTGTGAATTAATAAAGAGAAAACAAAAAAGAAAGAAAAAAAGGAAAACTAAATCAATGAAAAAAGGCCAAACAAAACAAAAAACCCCAAAAAAAAACCATATAGGGAGCGCGGTGTTTTTTTTTAATGTTACATTTGCCACAAGAAGAAAAAACGAAGTAAGTGGGCACAATAGCGTATGTTTTTTTTAGGGGTCACAATAGAGTATGTTGTCTCAAAGGTTGTCGGCGGCAGGACTGGAGGTGGAGGCCCGGAATTGGAACTTCCCACAACGTGTATTATTTGAAGGTTAGAAACAAGGAAAAAGAGGTAAATGGACCAAGCCCAGGATGGCTGGGATGTGTGCGCCAAGTTGGAAAAGACACTGGCGCCAAGCTCCCTGGCGCCCCATGCGCCAACACCTCTTGGTCGGTCCATCTAGATGCGAGCGCTTGATCGCATTCTTTTTCCCCCTGGTTCGCACGATCTCATTTGAAATTTTTTTTTGCAAAAAATGAATTAAAAAATGTTCATGGATTTTGAAAAAATAATGAATTCTAAAAAACATCTATTTGAACAAAGTTCATCAAATTTGAGGAAAATTCGTGCATTTTGAAAAAAAAGTTCGTCAAACTTGATAAAGCTCATTGAATTTGTCAAAAAGTTCATGTTCATTAAAAATAAAATCATGGATTTTCAGAAAAAGGTCCACAAATTCGAAAAAGTTCATCAAATTTGAAATAAGTTCAATGAAGTGAATAAAACAATTTATAAATTTTGTGAAAAAGAAAACCATCATTTGAAGAAAAAGTTCATGAATGTGGAAACAAAATCATTGAACCAGGAGAAAAAAAACAGAAGGCGGAAAAGGAAAAAAATGGAAAAAGGAATGAAGCAAGAAGAAAAAATGGGAAAATATGTAAGTTATTAGATTGGGCTACGTGGCGGTGTGGTTACTTAGGGCTTGTTCTGATGTCGTCCAGCTCCACGCTTCCAAAACTTCACAGATGAATTTGTCCAGAACGGTTGGAGCCCGAGAAGCTGAATTCACGAAGTTGATCGTTCCCGTAGTGTAAAAATGAGAAGTACGGCCGGCCCAGCTCCACCAAAACGTGAAGCGTGGAGTTCGCTCAATTTACAGCGAACTGCCACCGCTAAAGAAAACGCTTCGCTGCATCCCCTCATCGAATAGAAAAAGGATCGATCGAATCGTTACGCTCGTCTCGCTTGAACCGGTACCCAGCTAATTGGGCTGCATCCAGCCGGCCCAACGTACGCCTAACAGGCCACATCCCCTCCCAATTGGGCTGCAGCAACGGGAGAAGCTGCAGATCGAGCCGAACGCTCCTGGGATCGCTAGCTGAAGCTAGAAGCGAGGAGAAGCGAGGAGCAGAAGCTGGTTCTCTGGAGTTTTGAGAAGCTGGGGAGCCTCCGAACACGCCCTTAGACGTACCTCGATGTGGGAGGGTGCAGGTTCGACTCATCACGAGCATGGTTTATTTTTTTCAAAAAACAGGAAAGAAAAGGTAGATGGACCGGCCAGTGTGGAGGCGGTGTGTGCGCCCGTTTGAAAAATGCATGGTAACCCCCCTTAAAAAAAGGAAAATGCATGCTAACGGGCGCAATCTTAGGCGTATGCAAAAAAGGAAAAAAAAGAAAAAAAGAAGAAAAGAAGACGGTCTTAAGCATGCATTGCTACCCCTAAAAAACCGCATGCATTGTTGGATAAAGGGACCGGCCAGTACTGGGAACTAGTGATGGTTAGGACTGGTTGTGCCAAGCCCAGCTAGGACATTTTTGCCAGGAGGCCCTGTTCAATTAAAAAATAGCGAGAATATAACTTGGATATCCGTTCATGTGTTTGCTAATCATTGTTCATTGACCAACGAAGATACAAATCTACATCACTTTTTTCGTTTAAAAAGATAACAGATACAGACTGTATCGGAGCACTAGGTTTTCTCAGGCAAATATGTTGAGACACAAGCATGAACGTGAACTCATGCTTACTTTTATAAATAGAAACATACTCGCTCCATTCTTAAATATAAGTCTTTTTTAAAGATTGCAGTACAAACTCAATCTACTTTTATGGAGCGGCCGAGCGTGTAGATTCACTCATTTTAATTCATATGTAGCCTGTTGGAAAATTAGGCAAGTTCATGATTAATTTCAGTAAATAATTCATGACTGGAACAGATACTAGTATGCAACCATCTAGCAAACTAGAAGAACAGCAAGACATGCATAACAACAGCGAACACGAAACAATAGCTGTAGAGACAGACATGAACAGATGATGTTGGACGTACTGTTCGTTAGCTATTGTGGGTGCGGCGGTGTTGATGACGATGTTGGCGACGATCTGCTACTGACGTCGATGAATACGACGATGAGTAGCACCGCCCGACTTGGACGGAAGACGACCCGTGATGACGAATTTGAGCAGTCGCGCAGAGCGCTTCCCAAAAACCTAATTCGTCCTCTCCCGGTGCAGGATCGCAAAGACGAACGGTTCCGGAGACCTGCTCTCCCACGCGCCGATGCACGCCGGCGTTTGGGATGGAGTAGATTACGACGGCGGCGCAAGTTGCGAGATGACGCAAAACCCTAGGTGTTTTCGGTGTGTCTTTGGCCGCAGCCGGTAGCTGTATATATATTAGGACCAGAGGCTGTATTGTGTCGCGATCACAATCCCAAACCGACTCGGTTTCTAATTCGTATACTTATCGGATAAGAAATCAAAAACTTGTCTGCCAAGACATAAAAATAAAACGGCAAAAGGAAGCTGCGCCCCTGCAAGGAGATGGACCGGATTTCAGCGGACCATTCACGCGCACGTCGCACGCCTCGCCTCGCCTCGCCACGCCACGCCACGCCACGCCCCGGCCAGGCGAGGCGAGGCGAGCGAGCGCGCGCGTGTGGTCTTCCCTTTCTCTTCTCATACACCACTTAGAGTGGTGGAGAGAATCCACTATATAAAGAGGTCCAACTCTTCTTCAACTTCCGGGGTGGGACTAAACTTTAGCACCATCACTTGCCATTTTACACATGGGCTTTGAGATTTCAGAAATTGCTATGGGCCTAGCCCATTAATTCTAACAATCCCCCACCAGATCTCAAATACCCATTTAGAGATTTGCCTTTTCTCACCACTTGTTTAATATACCAGTGTTTCAGCAGAGACTGTTAAGTTGAACTTCTGCCTAGAACTTTAAGCTACATCCATTCATAACTTGACAATGGACTATGCCTTGAATTGCTAGTTTTGTGTGAACAGGTTTCACTCAAAGTCTTAACCAGTACCTGACCGCCAGTAGGCTACCCCGCGGTTTGGAGCTTATACGTCATACTCCCTGGTCTCTTCGTGAGCTTACTAGAGATCACCCAAATCTCATAGACTGCGACGTTTACAGTCAGAACTCATATAAGTGTGTTCTTTCAAGACTGCTCTGTAGGACAGCATCTTTGCTAATTATAGCCAATAGAACCACATTAAGGCATGTTGCCAACCTGCCTTACAGCTCTGAGCATTACAGCTCTGAGAGTTTTGCATCTTCACTTAGAGACGGTCATTAGTTATTACTCTCCTCAGTTAACCAATAGCTTGTTCTTCCCAGATCCTAATTCACGGGATCTCCGATCACAAAGGTTGGGTTACTACTATGGTGTAACATCTATGGGTCTCATACCCATCTCCCTCGATGCAATATCTATCACATTTCATGATAGTCCCTTTGTAAAGGGATCTGCCAGGTTTTTGTCTGTTTGAATATACGTAACAGTTATTACTCCGGAGTTTCTCAACTTCCTGACAGACTTCAAACGTCTCTTCACGTGTCTTGATGACTTCGCATTATCTTTAGAATTGTTCATTTTAGCAATAACCGTTTGGTTGTCACAATTCATAAGAATAGCCGGTACAGGTTTTTCAACTACAGGCAAGTCCATCAAGAGCTCACGCAGCCATTCTGCCTCAACAGTAGCTGTGTCCAAAGCAGTTAGTTCTGCTTCCATAGTTGACCTCGTCAATATGGTTTGCTTGCAAGACCTCCATGACACTGCGCCACCTCCATGAGTAAATACATACCCACTTGTTGCGTAGAGTACATCAACATCGGAGATTCAATTTGAATCACTATATCCTTCTAGCACAGCAGGATACCCTGAATAAGTAATTCCGTAACTCATAGTACCTCTCAGATAGCGCAAGACCCTTTCTAGTGCATGCCAATGATCATCACCCGGGTTGGACATGAACCTACTCAGTTTGCTCACAGCAAAAGAGATATCTGGTCTTGTAGCGCTAGCTAAGTACATGAGTGAACCGACAATTTGAGAGTATCTTAATTGATCTCTCGTTTCTTTCTTGTTCTTTCTGAGTGTCACACTGGGATCATAAGGTGTTGGAGAAGGCTTGCTATCCATAAAACCGAATCGGTTCAAGACCTTCTCAACATAGTGAGATTGCGTTAACGTAATCACACTCTCATCCTTAATAAGTTTGATGTTTAGAATTACATCGGCTTCTCCCAGATCTTTCATGTCAAAACTTTTTGATAGAAAAGACTTGACCTCATTAATTGCATTAATGTTTGCACCAAAGATTAGTATGTCGTCCACATACAAACATAATATGACACTATTGCCCCTACCATGGCGATAGTAAACACACCTATCAGCCTCGTTAATGACAAATCATGCAGAAGTCAGAGTTCTTTCAAACTTCTCATGCCATTGCTTAGGTGCCTGTTTCAGGCCATACAAAGATTTTAACAACTTACACACCTTTCTTTCTTCACCCTTTACCACAAACCCGTCAGGCTGATCCATATAGATTTCCTCTTCCAACTCTCCATTGAGGAAAGCTGTCTTTACATCCATTTGATGAATGATAAGACCATAAGAGGCAGCCAAGGAAAGTAACACTAGAATGGTGGTCATTCTAGCAACGGGTGAATAGGTGTCAAAGTAATCTTAGCCTTCTTTCTGAGTGTAGCCCTTGGCCACTAGCCGCGCCTTGTACTTATCAATAGTACCATCAGGCTTTAGCTTCTTTTTGAACACCCACTTACAGCCCACAGGTTTACAACCATATGGTCTATCAGTTAGTTCCCAAGTTCCATTAGAAAGAATTGACTCCATTTCATTATGAACAGCTTCTTTCCAATCATCTACATCCGGAGATGCATATGCCTCTGCAATCGACTTGGGTGTGTCGTCCACAAGGTATACAATGAAATCATCACCAAAGGATTTTGCAATCCTTTGTCTCTTGTTCCTTATAGGAACTTCATTGTTATCCTTCTCAAGGACTTCCTCATGTGATTGTTCGAAATATTCATCAGTTGTACTAGATTCTGGAATTATCTCAGAAGAAAATCTAGCAATGCTATGCATATCTTTCATAGGAAATATGTTCTCAAAAAATGTTGCATCACGAGATTCCATTATAGTATCAACATGCATATCAGGTACTTCAGATTTTACCACTAAAAATCTATAAGCAATGCTCCGTTGAGCATACCCTAGAAAGACACAATCGACTGTCTTTGGTCCAAGTTTGCGTTTCTTAGGAATAGGAATATTGACCTTTGCCAAACATCCCCAAGTGCGCAAATAAGAAAGTGATGGTTTTCTCCCAACCCACTCCTCATAAGGGGTTTTCTCCTTATTATTGTTAGGAACTCTATTCAGGACATGACATGAAGTCAATAGAGCCTCCCCCCACCATGCCTTAGATAAACCAGCAGTGTCTAACATGGCATTCACCAAATCAGTCAACGTGCGGTTTTTCCTCTCGGCAACTCCATTTGATTGGGGTGAATAGGGAGGCGTCCTCTCATGAATAATACCATATTCCTCACAAAATTCATCAAATACTTTGGGAAAATACTCTCCACCATGATCGGACCTAAGACGCTTGATCTTTCTCTCTAGTTGATTTTCAACTTCAGCTTTATAGATTTTAAAGTAGTCTAATGTTTCATCTTTAGTTTGCAACAAATAAACATAGCAAAATCTAGTCGCATCATCAATCAAAGTCATGAAATATCTCTTTCCACCTTTTGTCAACACACCATTCATCTCACAAAGATCAGAATGTATGAGTTCTAGAGGTGCCAAGTTTCTCTCCTCGGCAGCCATATGAGGCTTTCGAGGTTGCTTCGATTGCACACAACTATGGCACTTAGAACCTTTGGCAACGGTGAAATTCGAAATTAAACTCATACCGGATATCCGAGACATTAAACCAAAATTAATATGACATAAACGAGAGTGCCAAATACTTGCATCATCATTAACACAAGCACAAATTTGGTTTACTGACTTATTGCAAAAATCTGAAAGGGAAAAGCGGAACAAGCCTCCGCACTCATAGTCTTTGCCTATAAATTGACCAAATCTTGACACGATTACTTTATTCGACTCTAAAACTACCTTAAACCCATCTCGACATAGAAGGGAGCCGCTAACTAGATTCTTGTTCATAGTAGGGACATGCTGCACGTTCCTTAGTTGCATGATCTTTCCCGAAGTAAACTTCAAATCCACCGTGCCAATGCCACGAACAGAAGCATGTGACCCATTCCCCATTAGGACGGAAGAATCCCTTGCGACCTGATAAGAAGTAAACAGGGAGACGTCAGCACACACATGAATGTTAGCACCCGAATCAATCCACCACGAAGATGATTGAAATACTGAAAGTACAGTAGGTAAATTACCATACCCATCGGTATTGCTAGCGGTCACCATGTTGACAGTCTTGGAGCTCGTTTTCCCTCTGCGGTCTGCACGTTCAGGGCATTCCTTGGAAAAGTGTCCGGGCTTCCCACAGGCATAGCACTCTAGCTCAGCCTTGTTGAACTTCTTCTTCTTGAAGGTAGTAGTCTTGGTAGGCTTGTTGAAAACATGTTTGTTCTTCCCTTTGTTCTTGTTCTGTGGGTACCTCTGCACCATATTGGCGGTAGGCTGAACCTCACCTCCTTTCTCAGTAGTGTCTTTAGCCCGAGCTTTTTCTTCAACATCAAGAGATGCAATCAGATTTTCAACTGATATCTCCTGTCTCTTATGTTTCAGAGTTGTGGCGAAATTCCTCCATGAAGGAGGCAACTTTGCAATCATGCACCCAAGCACGAATTTGTCGGGTAGAACACACTTAAGGAGTTCAAGTTCTTTCACAATGCACTGTATCTCATGAGCTTGTTCAACCACAGAACGGTTATTCACCATCTTGTAGTCATGAAAACTCTCCATGATGTACAGTTCACTGCCTGCATCTGTTGCACCGAATTTTGCATTCAGTGCATCCCACAGAGTCTTTCCGTCATCTATGTGCATGTACACATCACACAGACGGTCAGCAAGAACACTCAGAATGCATCCCACAAACATAGTATTGGCTTCCTGGAATTTTCTCTGATCTTCGTCAGACATTCCCTCTGGAGCACCAACACTAACGTGGAAAACTTTCAGAGCAGTAAGCCAGAGCGTGGTCTTCACCTGCCACCTCTTAAAGTGCACACCGGTAAATTTATCCGGCCTCAGTGCATCAGCGAATCCAGCCATAGTTAACTCAGGAAATTGCCTACAATTAGGTTTTTGGATTGTTGGAAAATTAGGCAAGTTCATGATTAATTCCAGTAAATAATTCATGACTGGAATAGATACTAGTATGCAACAATCTAGCAAACTAGAAGAACAGCAAGACATGCATAACAGCAGCGAACACGAAACAATAGCTGTAGAGACAGACATGAACAGATGATGTTGGACGTACTGTTCGTTAGCTATTGTGGGTGCGACGGTGTTGATGACGATGTTGGCGACGATCTGCTGCTGACGGTGATGAATACGACGATGAGTAGCACCGCCCGACTTGGACGGAAGATGACCCGTGATGACGAATTTGAGCAGTCGCGCAGAGCGCTTCCCAAAAACCTAATTCGTCCTCTCCCGGTGCAGGATCGCAAAGACGAACGGTTCTGGAGACCTGCTCTCCCACGCGCCGATGCACGCCGGTGTTTGGGATGGAGTAGATTACGACGGCGGCGCAAGTTGCAAGATGAGGCAAAACCCTAGGTGTTTTCGGTGTGCCTTTGGCCGCAGCCGGTAGCTGTATATATATTAGGACCAGAGGCGGTATTGTGTCGCGATCACAATCCCAAACCGACTCGGTTTCTAATTCGTATACTTATCGGATAAAAAATCAAAAACTTGTCTGCCAAGACATAAAAATAAAACGGTAAAAGGAAGCTGCGCCCCTGCAAGGAGATGGACCGGATTTCGGCGGACCATTCACGCGCATGTCGCACGCCTCGCCTCGCTACGCCCCGGCCAGGCCAGGCCAGGCGAGCGAGCGCACGCGTGTGGTCTTCCCTTTCTCTTCTCATACACCACTTAGAGTGGTGGAGAGAACCCACTATATAAAGAGGTCCAACTCTTCTTCAACTTCCGGGGTGGGACTAAACTTTAGCACCACCACTTGCCATTTTACACATGGGCTTTGAGATTTCAGAAATTGCTATGGGCCTAGCCCATTAATTCTAACATAGCCTATATTAAAATCTTTAAAAAGACTTGTATTTTAGGGAGCTGCTACGCGTCGGCCGACGGATCCTTTTAAAAGATCCGCCGCCTCGCGAGCCATCTGATCTCGTTCCATCTAGCGGCCGACCGTGTTGTTCTCATTGCAAAAGAGCTAATGTTGCAGAGGCATCTTTGCAACAATGATCATGTTGCACAAACCTTGCAACATAGGTAATGTTGTAGAATATTTTTTGCAACAAGATCCTTGTTGCAGATTTTTTTGCAACACGATCCTTGTTGCAGAAACATTTTGCCAAAAAAGGCATATGCCTCTTGCAATTGTGTTCGTCGCTATTGCAACAGGATCCTTATTACAGAAACATTTTGCCAAGAAAAGCATATGCGTCTAGCAACTGTGTCCATCGCTATTGCAACATGATCCTTGTTGCAGAAACATTTTGCCAAAAAAGGCATATGCATCTAGCTAGCGGAGGGCTCTCCCAGTGAGGAGCCGCGCAGGTTCTTCACGCATAACACAAACAACCGTCTAGTCTGGATGAGGAGTGACAGGTCCGCGTGCTGTCAGTTTGTCGCCCGCTTCATCAGCTTGTTACGGCGGGGAAGATGAGCGGTGGCATGAGCCTCACATGGCCACGTGTCAAACAAAGGAGATGGCGGATGCGAGAGCGCAATCATCCGACTGAAAGGTAACATTTCCCTTATATTTAAGAACGGAGGGAGTAATAAACATATTCTTTATTCTTTTGTGCAGTGCTTTTGCAAGAGCACTACATACCATGGAAAAGGTTGGCTCTAAAGGAAGCTCAAATAATCGCACATACACACATATCTATAAATGCACACACGCACACTCCATCCTTATGAACACCTCTGAGAGACTGAGCCGACACAACATCTTGGGACTGACAAAGTCATCACAGCCGCCTTGTACCTTTCTGATGTAGACTCGACTAGATGGCGAGTCGTTCGTCGGCCCGACCTTTCACGATACTAGCAGCAACAACAAGAAATTCCGGTCGAGCAAAGATACAAGACCGTAATATCAAAACTAGCGTCAAGTAGACGGAATCAACTCCACGCGTAGCAACGACAAAATCCGTCACGGATCAGCAAAAGCAAACACGATATTTGGTGTCCCTCGACATGGGACGTTTTCTGACTATTATTGAACTCACGACGAAACAAAAACTTGACCCAGACCAGCGTCTTGTACATCGTGGTGGTCGTCGATACAAACAACTTTAGCGTTGGTCATATCATCCTCTCCCTCTTGCATCAAAACCGTCCTCGGATTTGAGTTGACCTCTTGAGCAATATTTTCTTCTCTCGATTGAATAACAACCACAGAAATTTCAGCAACTTGGGCCTTCTTCTTTTCTTCTTCTTCCTGCTCTTTTATCCTCTCAAGATGTTCTTTCCTCCAAGAAATAAAATGCTCCTCACCCATTGGCACGAGGTTGCACTTCTTACCCCTCTTGACGCTATATCTGTGTGTTTTGCAATCATACGCGACATCATGCTCTCTGTACCATGGCTCGCCCAATAACAAGTGACATGAAATCATCGGTGCCGGAATCACTTCGCACAAAACCTCGCAAAAATAATTTTCCAACAAAAACGGTACCTTGGTTTGTTGCGTGACAGTGAGCTCTCCATGACCCCAACGGAAACAGTATGGTTGTGGACGTGGTGTCATTGGTAGATTCAGCTTCTCCGCCATCTCGATGCTTGCGGCGTTGATCAAGTTCATGTGATCGATCGCCATGGCACATGATCTCTCTCTCACCACCACACGGGTGTGAAATTGCCCGGCCCATCGGCCTTCCTCCTCCAACTGAAATCCGTAGCTTAACTTACTAAATGATGATGCGCTCGTCATCTTCTCCATAGTGTCGTGAACAACCTTGCTCTGAATACCACCTGATGTAGACTCGACTAGATGGCGAGTCGTTCGTCAGCTCGACCTTTCACGATACTAGCAGCAACAACAAGAAATTCCGGTCGAGCAAAGATACAAGACCGTAATATCAAAACTGACGTTGAGTAGACGAAATCAACTCCACGCGTAGCAACGACAAAATCCGTCACGGATCAGCAAAAGCAAACACGATATTTGGTGTCCCTCGACATGGGACGTTTTCTGACTATTATTGAACTCACGACGAAACAAAAACTTGACCCAGACTAGCGTCTTGTACATCGTGGTGGTCGTCGATACAAACAACTTTACCGTTGGTCATATCACTTCCACTAATGGGAACGTCCCTTCCACTCAAGGAAATCACCAAAAAGTCTAAAATAAATTCACAAAAATACTAGCATTAATGCCAAGTTTAGTACTTGAACCCAGATGAGCTAGTTCCAATAGAAGGAATCTAACCATTTGAGATACGCTCAATTCACTATTTGTAGGCTTTTGTTGGGTTTGAGAACTCAGGAACTGTACAAGTACCTTTTTTTTTTCCGGGTGAACTGTACAAGTACCTTTAAACAAAACCATGTCAGTTATTTTCGAAGGGATGGAATTGTATTTTACATGATCTTTCTTAACTAAACTGAATAAATGAATTTGGCATGTAACTGTTGGACATGGCACTATAAAACTCAAATTTGAGTTACCCTAAAGTTACTGAACCACACGTTATAAAAAGGACAGTTACTGAACCACAATCCTCTTTATTCATATCTGACATAGTCTCGCTGTGGCAGCGGTAGAAAGTTTGCCTTGTTAAAAGCGAATGGTACGGAGCTGCAGCCCTCTGGAAGATAGGCCTATCACCAGCACCGAAATTGTTAATAATGGAGCATGAAGCACGCCGTTTCCTTCCGTATCTTGCCCCAGCAACGTGAATCATGGCACTGCAGTGCAAGCAACGGAGAGAAGTGCTGTAGGAGTAGGGCTGCAATCGAGTCGAGCTCGAGCGAGTTGGAGTTGGCTCAGCTCAACTTATATGAAAATTCGAACAAGCTCAAACTGAGTGAAGCTCATGATCAAGCTGTAGAATATGACTCGTGCTCAGCTTGTAACGATCTCGAGTCGATCTCGACCTAATTTCGAGCTAAATGAGATGGTAAAAATGTATAAATCTATGGATGTAAAAAAAAAATTAAGATGAATATGCTGGGAACCTTTGCCAAAAATATAGGATATTTAACACATAGTCGACTACGTGCCATAATTAGGCCTAAATCTTCTCTCCACTTAATTAAGTTTCCATGTTCATTGATAAATAAAATGGAGAAAAATTATGGACAACATATATGGTAATAAATTATCTTATTTCCATTTAATATATAGCATGATCATTTAACATAATGATATTCTGTCGAGCTATCGAGCGAGCCAACATTGGCTCAAGATCGGCTCGTTTCTCGATCGAGCTACATAAAGTGTTCAAACTCAGATCATTTCTTTTCGAGTCAATCTCGAGTCGGGTCAAAAAACGAGTCGATCTCGAGCGTCTCACGAGCCTCGAGCTTTTGTTGCAGCCTATGCATGAGTAGTACGTAGCGTAGAGGACGCCTAGAGTTTCCGTTCCGTTTTACAACGCGTGCAGAACCCCCGAATAAAGACCACGTCAGGTCAGACACACACGCCCTGATTCGTCGCGCCTTTCACGCATTCCGACGCCCATAAATGCTGCCGATTCTGTGCCATCTCCTCCCACACGCTCCACCTCCACCTCCACTTCCCATTTCCCGCCGCCTCCTTTCCTAAAAATCTACACAAAGATTCGTAGTAAAACTCCCCAAATCCCCCACCTCCCGTTTCTGTTCCCGTTCCCACCCCAATCCCCTCCCAAGAAACCCTCGTCCCCCTCGCCGCCATGGGCAGCGCCGCCTCGCCGCCGCGGGCCCTCGACGCGGCGACGCAGGAGGACCTCAAGCGCGTCTCCGCGCACCGCGCCGTGGACATGGTGGAGTCCGGCATGACGCTGGGGCTAGGCACCGGCTCCACGGCCGCGCACGCGCTCGACCGCCTCGGCGACCTCCTCCGCACCGGCGCGCTGCGCGGGGTCGCCGGGGTGCCCACCTCCCTCAAGACGGAGGCGCACGCCGCGCGCGTCGGGATCCCCATGCTCGCGCTCGCCGACGCCGCCGAGATCCACCTCTCCATCGACGGCGCCGACGAGGTCGACCCGGACCTCAACCTCGTCAAGGGCCGCGGCGGCTCGCTCCTCCGCGAGAAGATGATCGAGGGCGCCGGCGCCCGCTTCGTCGTCATCGTCGACGAGTCCAAGCTCGTCCCCCGCCTCGGCTGCACGGGCGCCGTGCCCGTCGAGGTCGTCCCCTTCGGCAGCGCCTACACGCTCGGCCTCATCCGCAAGGTGTTCGACAAATTGCCGGGCTTCCACGCCAGGCTCAGGACCGTCAAGTCCAAGGCCGGGGACCACCAGGAGGAGCTCTTCGTCACCGACAACGGCAACTACATCGTCGAGATGTTCTTCGACGACGGCATACACGGCAACCTGCGCGACATCAGCGACAGCCTGCTGCGCATCACGGGCGTCGTCGAGCACGGCATGTTCCTCGGCATGGCCACCAAGGTGATCGTCGCCAAGAAGGACGGCACCGTGGCGGTCCTCAGCAAGAAGTAGCCGCCTGGTGAAGAGTCTGCGGAGGAGATATGACAATAAGAGCCAAGATTGAAGCAGCTCGGCTCCCAAGCTGTTCTTGCTCCTGCGGTGAACTTGCTCTACGTTACTGTTACATCGTTTCCTCCTATTCATGGGTAATGCGATGGTGCCCAGCTTAATGTGGTGAAGCTAATAAGTTTTGGACTTCGCTCCATAATGTTATCAAGTCAGTTTTGTTCATCGCTCGCCTCCCAATTTTGACTCCTTGTTTAGGCCTGATATATACTCCACTTGGGCTTTACATCAGCTGTCCGTTCCCTCTCGATTTTAGTGGTCGTAGCCATGTGCGGACGTACGTGCCTGTGTTTTGTGTTTACCAATCCATGAAATGAAATGGATTGGCTATGGTCCAGTAGGGTCCAAATCAACAGTATCGGCAGTTTATTTTTAAGTTTATATAAATGGTCCGATTCAATGCACCAGATTTCCAGATATCCGTTTGTATGGAGACACTTTCTTTTGCCACTTTCTTCCTTTCTGCCATCCAAATGCGCCACTCTTTTTGCCACTTATTTGCATGGACAATAGTGTTTCGCTTTTAACACAAGCAAAGAAAATAGGAACTTATAGTGGAAAAAAAGCAACAGTAAAAACTTGTGGATAGTGAAATTGAAACATTTTACTTATGCTGACTTTCGAGATTTTTCTCCTAGGCAAATAATTCTTGAAACGAAAATCACAGAAGTAACCCATGGTTTCATTGACTTGTTCAAAGTTAAAAAATGTTAGTGTTGATTGCATCTAAAAGTACCTAGAACACAAAAACTTCAGTGAAAAATATATTGCCCCGAAACTTCTTCGCGGAGCCCGAAATGTTGGTGTTGGAGGTGGCCGGCCTGTGGTGGTAGTCTCGTCCGAGGTATGGTGCACCGAGAGTTTCTTCGAAGGTGGAAGATGGTTGCCGGTCCTGGAGCCCCTCGGAGGCGTTGCCGCATGAGAACTTCAGAATCGCGATCCAAGAGGAATGGAGATTTGCTCCGATTGACAACCCATAGCGACAAGTGTGACGCCGTTCGTGGCAGCGCCTGTTCAGAGGCTCACAACGTAGTTTTGCTGCTATGGCTTTCTCTTGGATCTTGGCTTGGTGAAGACTTTATCTTCTCCTTTTCGAAGGATGCTCCGGTGAGCGATTGTTGAAGATTGTGGTCGTATTTTTTTTATTTTGAGGGGTAGATTGTGGTCGTTTTGTTGGTGGTTACAAGAACCAGGAAGATTTTTTCTGTAAATTTTCTTATCTACCATGTATGCCGAAATCTGCTGACGTTATTAATATGAACATGGCACTTCTAAAAAAAAGGTTTGTTGTATAGAGTAAAACTTCCGGTATTCCTATCTTTTGTCAGCGTCCCTGACAAGGTGGACCAAGAAGACCAAAGCAGCCCATGTGCGACGCGGCCCAAGAGAACTAGACGGGCCAACCAACGATACAGCGGACTAGAATGGGCTGACACAGCGGCTGCATCGAGCTGCACCGACACTAGTAGGGAAGCGTTCACATCCATATAGCCGCTCCTGCTAACTTGCCTAGCTGCCAGCAGCGTGTTGGAAAAATAAGAACGTTGCAGTAGTGTGCGATTTAACGACGCCCGAGGAAGCGAAACGCTGCTAGTTGAGTACAAGAAGGGAAGGTACACGGTTTGCCATAAATCCCTGCAAACACCGCCGCCAATGTCACCTCAAGTAGTAGCGTGTAGGCCCTGTAAGAACGCTGCTACTATTGTGCCTGATACTCTGTGTACAGACAGACATGTGGGTTTTAAAATCTAGTCACGTTTTGACTACTGAGACGCTGCTAACTTGCATTCTCTAGTAGTGTTTGGCTCTAGTGGAATGCTACTAACTTTTGCGTCCAATAATACTTTTTTATAACATAGATAGTTGTGCTTACAATAATAAAATGCATGAATACTGCCAGCAGCGTTTCCGTAGGATCAAACACCCATATTTCGCACACTAGCGGCGTGTGCGTGACGGAACGCTGCTGTTATTTGCTATATTCAATCCCCTTCAAAATTCAAAACAGCATTCAATAAATCCATAAGTGTAAATGTAACTATAAAATGGTGCATATGATAAGACAACAAACTTTTGAAGTGAAAAATAAGACAACACTGCCATCTCTCTCTCAAAGCAGGCACACTTTTCACAACTCTTCGGATTACCGATGGTGAAACCTAGCTTTGATTTGAGAGGAATCTATATTAAATTTTGGTTTAATATTTTGTAATTTTAACCACTAATTCAAGTGGTCATATAATGATAGCACACCAAGTTTTAAGAATTTTAGAATGCGTTTAAAATATTAAAAAAATCAAATGTCAAATACTTAGCAGCGTGTTCCCTCAAGCAGCACGCAGCCAGTTCTACAGCCTTAGCCGCGTATGCTTGTTCCACTGGTGGCTGGTATTTGGTATTTAAATCAAATATAGAGTGCTTTTGCTTGATATACATATCTACATGTGTGTTTACTCTTTCTTACTTGGAAAAATAGAAACTCCCACGACGTGTGGTGCCAGAGCAAATGCAGATTCAGTGTAGTGATGACTTGTGAATTGTCATCTCTGACACGACTGACATGGCAACCACCTACTCGACAACGCCAGAAGATGGACGTCTCATCGTCAATGGGAAATGAGATTCATGACATCTACATTAGCGACGAAGGTGACAAGCTGACATGTTCTTATTAAGTACATTGTGGACGAGCAGGCTTTGATAAGTACTTTGTTTTCAAATTGTTCTTCTTTAATTAAGCACATTATGTTTTCTTAAGTATTTGAATTATCCAAAAAATATTTAAGATGGTCAGTGTTCGTAGTTTGCAATTAATTTCGTCGAAAATACCAGACTAGATGTGCATGGTTGCTTTTTAGAGCACAAATTAGCACTAGCAGCGTGCCAAGAAGTGTACACGCTGCTAGTGCACCATCTCTAGTAGCGTTCTATATGGCCCAAATGCTGCTTGCGTTTTAGCTTTATATAAGTAACCGACTGGTGTGAGGAAATTTCCAGAATCTTGGCCGAACCCTAAAATCGCCCCAGCCACTGCCGCGCTACGCCTTTGCCCACAGCCGCCGCCGTCGCGACGCGCCGGAGTGCTAGCGGCCGCCGGGACGTGCCTTCATCCCAGGCGCCACCGCGTCACGCCTCGCCACAGCCCCGCGCCGTGCCTTCGCCGGAGCCACCGCGTCGCGCGAGCCCCGTACCTCGCAGAGTCGGCGCTCGTCTTTAGGTTATATTTACTACACTAGTTACGGTTCGGTGATTTAGATAGGTTTTGTGCTTACATAGTTGTATGTAGTTTAATTTTGGCACAGTTAACTCTTACACAATTTCTAGTTGTGGGTGATTTAGATAGGCTTCGCGCTTAAATAGATGTAAGCTCCTTTTTTTGGCAACATTTACACTTGTACAATAGTTAGTTCTAGCGGGTGATTATAGAAAGGCTTAGTGCTTAGATAGTTGTAAGTAGTTGTTTTTTGGCACAATTTATATTTAGACCGTATTTGTTTTCTTGCTTAGATTTGCAATGTATATAAGACTATAAAATTAAATTTAAAGTGTAATAAGAACTCAACAACTTTTCACTTAGTGGTTTGATTTTTAAGTAAGAATTGTCTGATTTGCAATGAATATTAAGACCGTGCAATTAAACCAAAAGTGTAATGAAAACTTAGCACCTTTATCTAACTTATCTGACTTGTGTGTTGACTTTTAGCCCAATGGGGCTCACTTTATGAAGGAATGGTACCGACGGTTGTTATAGGGCGTTCTTTTCTTTTTCTTCCTTTGTCGACCTTGGTAACAAGGAAGGAAAAGAAGGAACGACCATCACCGATTGTCGAAATACCCGTGAGGTTGATTGTTGAGAGCTGGTAGAAGTATGTCGACTGTTGTCGTAGGGGGTCATTGTTGTACTTCTCCTCCTCTGAGACAATGGTAAAGCAGGAGGGGAAGTACACTCACATGCCTAATGATTAATTACTGTCAATCCAGTGGTTATGTAGGTGTCCTCTGTTCTACTATTTCTTTTGTACATGTTTGCATAATTTGTTGGTTCCTGAATCCCAATGCGTGCTCCTTGTCTATCTAGTATTGTTCTACTATTGTTAAGAATGTGATTAATTTAATTGTGTGCTCCTTCTTTGCTGATTTTCCAGGACGTTCGTCATTGAGTCCATGCCTCTTCATCGTCGTTAGGCCTCCCGTACCGCACCATCATCCTCCACTCCTCCGCGAGAGGAGTCGCGAGGGCCTCCTCAATGGGTGCCCCCTTAATGGGTCGTGGTGCGAGTAGTAAGGATTAGGGACGCGGTAGACAGATGGTGGGAGTGTTGGAAGGAGCTGAAGAGGATGGAGGCTCTCGCACATGAGGGCACGAACATGGCGGAGGACTTGCAACTTTGCAAAAATCGCATGCTTAGTGAATTGAGAAATGCAGGAGATGTTATCAGATTGGAGGCCATGAAGAGCGTGCATGAATGCCGGATGAGAGCAGGCCAAATTGGACCTTAGATGGGCACAAGATGAGATGAAATCTCCTATCTGGGTTCAGAGAGACCGATGGGGATGTATGTTGGGGCTAATGCCACCAAGAACACCCCACCCACCACCATGGAGGATGGATATGCCCCAACCAGCACCGGTCGTCCGACGAGTAGGTGTTTCAAGAGTGCAGCTTTGAGAACATTACTATTTAGTATGCATGTTAGTTAAGTGTGTTGAACTTATGTTAGATATGTTCCATTATATCTTGCTAGCCCAAAAAGGTGGCATGGAAGCATAATTAATCTTTTGGATCATAAAAGCTACCATGGCACCTTGTTGGGCTACAAAAGTGGCAGAAAAAGTAGTTAGAAAAATCCTCCTATGGTATGACTATTGCTAGTTAATTAAATCAGTTGTACGTTTGCACTATGTGGTAGAACTTGAACGAAAGCTACCAATTGCACCAACTGGGTTACATTATTTTGTTTGGCATCAAAACAAGATCAAATGCTGCAAAACAATATAAATGATTTAATTTTCTATTCAAGAAATTAAAATCAGCAGCGTGTAAGCGGTAATCATCGCTGCTACTTTAATTCTCGATTAGCATCGTTCGTTGGGCGGACACGCAACTATTTCTTTACGAGTTAGTAGCGCTTCGCGGCAAAGACGCTGCTGAAGTAACACACACTAGCAACCTTCGGTTAGAATGCTGCTAGCTATCACTGACTAGCAGTGTCCAGCCCGCGCGCTGGTAGTGTGAACTCACCAGCGGCATCATACTAGCGGCGAGCGTAGTGAGAACGCTGCCAGTCATCACTATTGAATGCCGCTAATTAGGGGTTTCCCTACTAGTGCGATACTTAAGCTACCACCGCTGGAGAGGCACGACATCCAGAGGATCACGACATCGACACCCATCGGCTATCTCCCTCTTCCTCCTATTTCCCCTTCCTCAAGAACATCGACCAATTCGTGCAATGGATCCTTGTAATAGTGACTAGCTACCTAAATTCGTGAGTCATTGAGTGGTTTGTGTGGGTGCTGACATCTTGTATTAGAGACCAGCCATCACACTTCCCTTCCACACAGTCTGGTGTAGTTCATCGAAACCAGGCGTCTCCAGCAAGTGTGTTTGCAAATCGAAGCCATGGATCAGATGACAGAGGAGTACATGGACATGATCACCTCCTCCATGGACGAGTTCCACCTCGAGCTGCAATAACATGGCGGTGGTGCGTTCAAACTCCCTCAAGCTTGATGATCTGGTCGCCTAGGGACCGGATCTTGAGCGATGCATGGCCGAGCAGGGAAGCGCGGTAGAGGATCTCCAACAAGGGCATGCTCCTGCGGCGGCGACGTCCGGTGCTGTAACACCCTGGATTTTGGCCCTTTTCTTTTTCTTTGGATTTCTTTTCTGTGGCTCTGTGGCCTGGAAACTTGGGAAGATCATCTCTTCCTAGTCTCCCAAGTGGCTTGTCACTCTCAAATCCATCCCAAGATCATGTCATCTTCATCTTAGCCCTATCCCAATATTCTTTTTCTTTGGAATATTCCTTTTTTCTATTAAAGGAATAACCCTGTCTGCTCTAGGTTGTGAAGCAACCTATATTTTTGTCTTTCCATAAGTTCCCACAAAATTCTCAAAATTCCTTTGGACCATATGAACCCTGGATATGTAAAAGTATTGAAGATTCCATCCTCATGGTGAGTGCACCATCCAATCTTTGATTTTGGTCACATTTTCAGGTTGTGAAGCAACTATATTTTATATTGCTCCATAAATTATGAAATTTTGCCAGGACATTCTCCTACCTATATAACCCCTCTCCACAAAATTTGGGCTCATTTCATCAAGCCATTATTTTCTATAATTCTCTCAAGTTTCTGTCCAGAGAGGTCCACTGTGAAGGAAGTACCATTTTGGTGTGTCCAATTGGTATGAATTTTTACAGTGTCTTCATATGTCCATATAACTCATCTCCTCCAAATTTCAGCTCGATCCATTCATCCATTGGAGCACAGCTTCAAGTTTTGTATTTATGTCCAGTGGGGTACATTGTGAAGCAAGTGCTAGCTAAACCCCTCCATTTGAGCTGAAACCTTGCCACATTGATCATCTTAGTGTATGATCAGCACCAGACAAACCTCATCCTCTCTCCCCAAGTAGATCTTCCCCAGTACACAACAAACACCTTGTTGTTCCAGTGTCTTCAAGCTAACTGTGGTCACATCATGGGTTCTTGTGCTTGTTCATTTGCTCCTTGGCACTCTTTGGTGGATGACCTATCTACAAGACATGGTCGGGCCGATCAGAGCGTGTTCCCTCGTCGCATTCACGCGGTGACTACACGTCCAGCATGCCTGTGCGCGTGCTCTGGGCATTGGGGCCCTCGGTCTCTTCCGTTTCTTCCAGCTCTCAAACCCTCGCCTTGTCCAGGAGCTTCCCCGTGATCACACGCTCACTCCCATGCCCTGGCCCCTTCCTCTCTCTTCGTCCTCACGCACCGGCAACCGTGCCCGTGACCTGGCCTCCTCTACCCACCTCCTTGTCCGGTCGGTCGTGAGCTTTCGAGCATTCCCGAGTCATCCCCTAGGCTATAAATAGATTCCCTGACCTCCTCCGCACCTCATCAACCTCTCCACCCCCTCCCTCGAGCATCGGAGCCGCCCCTCCTCCTCCTTTGGCTGCCATGGCTGCCTCAGCCTCGGCCTAAAATTAGAGCCATGTCGAGCCCCTCCTGTTAGGGAACGTTGCATGGAAAACAAAAAAAATTCTACGCACACGCAAGATCTATCCATGGAGATGCATAGCAACGAGAGGGGAGAGTATGTCTACGTACCCTCATAGACCGTAAAGCGGAAGTGTTTATTAACGCGGTTGATGTAGTCGAACTTCTTCGTGATCCAACCGATCAAGTACCAAACGTACGACACCTCCGTGTTCAGCACACGTTCAGCTTGATGACGTCCTCGCCTTCTTGATCCAGCAACACGGGCGAAGTAGTAGATAAGTTCTGGCAGCACGACGGTGTGGTGACGGTGATGGTGAACTCGTTCCCGCAGGGCTTCGCGAGCACTACGGAGAAACTGGACGGAGGACTAAACTATGGAGAGGGGCGCCGCACACGGCTAATAGATTGTTGTGGTCTTGTGTGGTGCCCCCTCCCTCATATATATAGGGGGGAGGGGAGGCAGCCAGGATGCGCCCCAAGGGTGGCCGGCCGGCCCCCTTGGGCTCCTGCCCTCTAGCGCCCCCCCGTCCTTGTATGCCTGCAGGGGGAAGGCAGGAGGAGGTGGCGCCCCCCCTTCCTTCCTCCAAGGTGGAGGGAAGGAAAGAGGGGCTAGCCCTCCCTCCTTTCCATCCCTAGGGCCGGTGGCCAAGGGAAGGAGCGCGCCAGCCCCTTGTGGGCTGGTGTGTTCCCCCCTCTTGGCCCATAAGGCCCATTAACCTCCCGGGGCTTCCCGGAACCCCTTCCGGTGATCCGATGACAACCCGGTACACTTCGAAACCTTTCCGGTGTCCAAATAGCATCGTCCTATATATCAATCTTTACCTCCAGACCATTCCGGAGCTCCTTGTCATGTCCGTGATCTCATCCGAGACTCCGAACAACATTCGGTCACCAAATCACATAACTCATATAACACTATATCGTCAATGAACGTTAGGCGTGCGGACCCTACGTGTTCAAGAACTATGTAGACATGACCGAGACGCCTCTCCGGTCAATAACCAATAGCGGAACCTGGATGCCCATATTGGTTCCTACATATTCTACGAAGATCTTTATCGGTCGAACCTTATGACAACATACGTAATTCCTTTTATCTGTCGGCATGTTACTTGCCCGAGATTCGATCGTCGGTATCTTCATACCTAGTTCAATCTCGTTACCGGCAAGTCTCTTTACTTGTTTTGTAGTACATCATCTCGTAACTAACTCCTTAGTCACTTTGCTTGCAAGCTTCTTGTGATGTGTATTACCGAGAGGGCCCAGAGATACCTCTCCAATACACGGAGTGACAAATCCTAATCTCGATCCATGCCAACTCAACAGACACCTTCGGAGATACCTGTAGAGCATCTTTATGACCACGCAGTTACGTTGTGATGTTTGATAGCACACAAGGTATTCCTCCGGTATCCGGGAGTTGCATGATCTCATAGTCGAAGGAATATGCATTTGACATTAAGAAAGCAATAGCAATAAACTGAACGATCAGATGCTAAGCTAACGGATGGGTCTTGTCCATCACATCATTCTCCTAATGATGTGATCCCGTTATCAAGTGACAACACATGTCTATGGTTAGGAAACATTAACCATCTTTGATCAACGAGCTAGTCTAGTAGAGGCTTACTAGGGACACGGTATTTGTTTATGTATCCACACATGTATTTAAGTTTTCGATCAATACAATTCTAGCATGAATAATAATCCTTTATCATGATTAAGGAAATATAATAATAACAATTTTATTATTGCTTCTAGGGCATATTTCCATCAGTCTTCCACTTGCACTAGAGTCAATAATCTAGTTCACATTGTCATGTGATTAACACCCATAGTTCACATCACCATGTGACTAACACCCAAAGATTTTACTAGAGTCAATAATCTAGTTTACATCGCCATGTGATTAACACCCAAATAGTTTACTAGAGTGTGATCATGTTTTGCGTGTGAGAGAGGTTTTAGTCAACGGGTCTGCAACATTCAGATCCGTGTGTACTTTGCAAATGTCCATGTCTACAATGCTCTGCCTAGAGCTACTCTAGCTAACTGTTCCCAAGTTCAATACGTATCCAGACTGAGATTCAGAGTCATCTGGATCAGTGTTAAAGCTTGCATCGACGTAACCCTTTACGACAAACCCTTTATCACCTCCATAACCGAGAAACATTTCCTTAGTCCTCTTTAGGTACCTAAGGATAATTTTGACTGCTGTTCAGTGATCCACTCCTAGATCACTATTGTACCCCCTTGCCAAACTCATGGCAAGGCACACAACAGGTATGGTACACAGCATGACGTATTTTATAGAACCTACGGCTGATGCATAGGGAATGACTTTCATTCTCTCTCTATCTTCTGCCGTGGTCGGGCTTTGTGTCTTACTTGACTTCACACCTTGTAACACAGGCAAGAACCCTTTCTTTGACTGATCCATTTTGAACTTCTTCAAAACTTTGCCAAGGTATGTGCTTTGTGAAAGTCCTATTAAGCGTCTCGATCTATCCCTATAGATCTTGATGCCCAATATAAAAGCAACTTCACCGAGGTCTTTCATTGAAAAATTCTTTTTCAAGTATCCTTTTATGCTATCCAAAAATTCTATATCATTTCCAATCAACAATATGTCATCCACATATAATATCAGAAATGCTACAGAGCTCCCACTCACTTTCTTGTAAATACAGGCTTCACCGTAAGTCTGTATAAAACCATATGCTTTGATCACCTTTTCAAAGCGTATATTCCAACTCCGAGATGCTTCCACCAGTCCATAGATGGATCGCTGGAGCTTGCACACTTTGTTAGCACCCTTAGGATCGACAAAACCTTCTGGTTGCATCATATACAACTCTTCCTTAAGAAATCCACTAAGGAGTGCAGTTTTGACGTCCATTTGCCAAATTTCATAATCATAAAATGCGGCAATTGCTAACATGATTCGGATAAACTTAAGCATCGCTACGGGTGAGAAAGTCTCATCGTAGTCAACCCCTTGAACTAGTCGAAAACCTTTCGCGACAAGTCAAGCTTTGTAGACAGTGATATTACCATCAACATCCGTCTTCCTCTTGAAAATCCTTTTATTTTCAATGGCCTGCCGATCATTGGGCAAGTCCACCAAAGTCCACACTTTGTTCTCATAGATGGATCCTATCTCAGATTTCATGGCCTCAAGCCATTTGTCAGAATTTGGGCTCATCATAGCTTCTTCATAGTTCGTAGGTTCGCCGTTGTCTAACAACATAACTTCTAGGACAGGATTACCGTACCACTCTGGTGCGGAACGTGTTCTGGTCGACCTATGAGGTTCAGTAGTAACTTGATCCGAAGTTTCATGATCATCATCATTAGCTTCCTCTCTAGTTAGTGTAGGCATCACAGGAACGGTTTTCTCTGATGTGCTACTTTCCAATTCGAGAGAAGGTACAACTACCTCATCAAGTTCTACTTTCCTCCCACTCACTTCTTTCGAGAGAAACTCGTTCTCTAGAAATGACCCATTCTTAGCAACAAAGATCTTGCCTTCGGATCCGTGGTAGAAGGTATACCCAATAGTTTCTTTAGGGTATCCTATGAAGACGCACTTCTCCGCTTTAGGTTTGAGCTTATCAGGCTGAAGCCTTTTGACATAAGCATCGCATCCCCAAACTTTAAGAAATGACAACTTAGGTTTCTTGCCAAACCATAGTTCATACGGTGTCGTCTCAATGGATTTAGACGGTGCCCTATTTAGCATGAATGCGGCTGTCTCTAATGCATAACCCCAAAATGATAAAGGCAAATCGGTAAGAGACATCATAGAACACGCCATATCTAATAAAGTATGGTTACGATGTTCGGACACACCATTACGCTGTGGTGTTCCAGGTGGCGTGAGTTATGAAACAATTCCACATTGTTTTAAATGAAGGCCAAACTCGTAACTCAAATATTCACCTCCACGATCAGATCATAGAAACTTTATTTTCTTCTTACGATGATTCTCTACTTCACTCTAAAATTCTTTGAACTTTTCAAATATTTCAGATTTGTGTTTCATCAAGTAGATATACCCATATCTACTCAAATCATCTATAAAGGTTAGAAAATAACGATACCCGCTGCGTGCCTCAACACTCATTGGACCGCATACATCGGTATGTATTATTTCCAATAAGTCATTAGCTCGCTCTGTTGTTCCGGAGAACGGAGTTTTAGTCATCTTGCCCATGAGGCATGGTTCGCAAGTATCAAATGATTCATAATCAAGTGATTCCAAAAGTCCATCCGCATGGAGTTTCTTCATGCGCTTTACACCAATATGACCTAAACGGCAGTGCCACAAGTATGTTGCACTATCATTATCAACTTTGCATATTTTGGCATCAATATTATGAATATGTGTATCACTACGATCGAGATTCAACAAGAATAGACCATTCATCAAGGGTGCATGACCATAAAAGATGTTACTCGTATAAATAGAACAACCATTATTCTTCGATTTAAATGAATAACCGTCTCGCAATAAACAAGATTCAGATATAATGTTCATGCTCAACGCTGGCACCAAATAACAATTATTTAGGTCTAAAACTAATCCCGAAGGTAGATGTAGAGGTAGCGTGCCGACGGCGATCACATCGACCTTGGAACCATTCTCGACGTGCATCGTCACCTCGTCCTTAGCCAATCTTCGTTTATTCCGTAGCTCCTGTTTCGAGTTACAAATATGAGCAACCGAACCAGTATCAAATACCCAGGCGCTACTACGAGCATTAGTAAGGTACACATCAATAACATGTATATCAAATATACCTTTGTTCACTTTGCCATCCTTCTTATCCGCCAAGTATTTGGGGCAGTTCCGCTTCTAGTGACCATTTCCTTTCCAGTAGAAGCACTCAGTTTCAGGCTTGGGTCCAGCTTTGGGCTTCTTCACTGGAGCGGCAACTTGCTTGCCATTCTTCTTGAAGTTCCCTTTCTTTCCCTTGCCCTTTTTCTTGAAACTAGTGGTCTTGTTAACCATCAACACTTGATGCTCCTTCTTGATTTCTACCTCCGCGGCCTTAAGCATTGCGAAGAGCTCGGGAATCGTTTTCGTCATCCCTTGCATATTATAGTTTATCACGAAGCCTTTGTACATTGGTGGCAGTGACTGAAGAACTCTGTCAATAATACTCTCAACTGGAAGATCAATTCCCAGCTGAGTCAAGTGGTTATGATACCCAGACATTTTGAGTATGTGTTCACTGACAGAACTATTCTCCTGCATCTTGCAGCTATAGAACTTGTTGGAGACTTCATGTCTCTCAACCCGGGCATTAGCTTGAAATATCAATTTCAGCTCTTGGAACATCTCATATGCTCTGTGATGTTCAAAACGTCTTTGAAGTCCCGGTTCTAGGCCGTAAAGCATGGCACACTGAACTATCGAGTAGTCATCAGATCGAGTCTGCCAGATGTTCATAACATCTGCAGTAGCTCCTGCAGCAGGTCTGTCACCTAGAGGTGCATCAAGGACATAATTCTTTTATGCAGCAATGAGGATAATCCTCAAGTTACGGACCCAGTCCGTGTAGTTGCTACCATCATCTTTCAACTTAGCTTTCTCTAGGAACGCATTAAAATTTAGGGAAACGGTAGCACGGGCCATGATCTACAACATAGATATGCAAAAACTATTAAGACTAAGTTGATGATAAATTAAGTTCAATTAAGCAAATTACTAATGAACTCCCACTTAAATAAACATCCCTCAAGTTATCTAAGTGATACATGATCCAAATCAACTAACCCATGTCCGATCATCATGTGAGATGGGGTAGTCATCAATGGTGAACATCTCTATGTTGATCATATCTACTATATGACTCACGTTCGACCTTTCGGTCTCCAGTGTTCCGAGACCATGTCTGTACATGCTAGGCTCGTCAAGTTTAACCCAAGTATTCTGCATGTGCAAAACTATCTTACACCCGTTGTATGTGAACGTAGAGTCTATCACACCCGATCATCACGAGGTGCTTCGACACGACGAACTTTGGCAATGGTGCATACTCGGGGAGAACACTTTTATCTTGAAATTAAGTGAAGGGATCATCTTATAATGCTACCGCCGTTCTAAGCAAAATAAGATGCATAAAGGATAAACATCACATGCAATCAAAATATGTGACATGACATGGCCATCATCATCTTGTGCTTTTGATCTCCATCGTCACCGGCTCGACACCTTGATCTCCATCGTTGCGTCGGGGTCGTCTCGCCAACTATTGCTTCTACAACTATTGCTAACGCATAGCGATAAAGTAAAGCAATTACATGGCGCTTGCATTTCATACAATAATTAAGAGACAACCCTAAGGTTCCTGCCGGTTGTCGATATTACAAAACATGATCATCTCATACATCAACATATATCACATCATATCTTGACCATATCACATCACAACATGCCCTGCAAAAACAAGTTAGACGTCCTCTACTTTGTTGTTGCAAGTTTTACGTGGCTGCTACGGGCTTCTAGCAAGAACCGTTCTTAACTACGCAAAAACCACAATGGTGATTATCAAGTTTGCTGTTTTAACCTTCTTCAAGGACCGGCCGTAGTCAAATTCGATTCAACTAAAGTAGGAGAAACAAACACCCGCCAGCCACCTTTATGCAAAACAAGTTGCATGTCAGTCGGTGGAACCGGTTTCATGTGCGTGGACATGTAAGGTTGGTCCGAGCCGCTTCATCCCACAATACCGCCGAATCAAAATAAGACGTTGGTGGTAAGCAGTATGACCATCACCGCCCACAACTCCTTTGTGTTCTACTCGTGCATATCACCTACGCATAGACCTAGCTCGAATGCCACTGTTGGGGAACGTTGCATGGAAAACAAAAAAAATTCTACGCACACGCAAGATCTATCCATGGAGATGCATAGCAACAAGAGGGGAGAGTATGTCTACATACCCTTGTAGACCGTAAAGCGGAAGCATTTATTAACGCGGTTGATATAGTCAAACTTCTTTGCGATCCAACCGATCAAGTACCGAACATACGTCACCTCCGTGTTCAGCACACGTTCAGCTCGATGACGTCCTCGCCTTCTTGATCCAGCAAGACGAGCGAAGTAGTAGATGAGTTCCGGTAGAATGATAGCGTGGTGACGGTGATGGTGAACTTAATCCCGCAGGGCTTCGCCGAGCACTACGGAGAAACTGGACGGAGGACTAAACTGTGGAGAGGGGCGCCGCACACGGCTAAGAGATTGTCGTGGTCTTGTGTGGCGCCCCTCCCTCATATATATAGGGGGGAGGGGAGGCAGCTAGGATGTGCCCCAAGGGTGGCCGGCCGGCCCCCTTGGGCTCCTGCCCTCTAGCGCCCCCTTCCTTGTATGCCTGTGGGGGGAAGGCAGGAGGAGGTGGCGCCCCCCCCCCCTTCCTTCCTCCAAGGTGGAGGGAAGGAAAGAGGGGCTAGCCCTCCCTCCTTTCCATCCCTAGGGCCGGCGGCCAAGGGAAGGAGTGCGCCAGCCCCTTGTGGGCTGGTGTGTTCCCCCCTCTTGGCCCATAAGGCCCATTAACCTCTCGGGGCTTCTCGGAACCCCTTCCGGTGATCCGATGACTACCTGATACAGTCCGAAACCTTTCCGGTGTCCAAATAGCATCGTCCTATATATCAATCTTTACCTCCAGACCATTCCGGAGCTCCTCGTCATGTCCGTGATCTCATCCGGGACTCTGAACAACATTCGGTCACCAAATCACATAACTCATATAACACTATATCGTCAACGAACGTTAAGCGTGCGGACCCTACGGGTTCAAGAACTATGTAGACATGACCGAGACGCCTCTCCGGTCAATAACCAATAGCGGAACCTGGATGCCCATATTGGTTCCTACATATTCTATGAAGATCTTTATCGGTCAAACCTTATGACAACATGATACGTCTCCAACGTATCTATAATTTTTGATTGTTCCATGCTAATATACTATCTGTTTTGGATGTTTTATATGCATTAATATGCTATTTTATATTATTTTTGGGACTAACCTATTAACCTAGGGCCCAGTGCCAGTTCCTGTTTTTTCCTTGTTTTTGAGTTTCGCAGAAAAGGAATACCAAACGGAGTCCAAACGGAATAAAACTTTCGCGATGATCTTTCTTGGACAAGAAGGAAACCAGGATACTTGGAGATGAAGTCGGAGGAGACACGAGGCAGCCACAAGGATGGAGGGCGCACCCCCCACCCTTGTGGGCCCCTCGTGCACCTCCTGACCTAATTCTTTCACCTATATATACTCTTATATGCCCAAACCACCAAAGGCATCCACGAAAATACTTTTCCACCGCCGCAACCTTCTGTACCCGTGAGATCCCATCTAGGGGCCTTTTCCGGTGTCCTGCCGGAGGGGGATTTGATCACAGAGGGCTTCTACATCAACACCATTGCCCTTCCGATGAAGCGTGAGTAGTTTACCTCAGACCTACGGGTCCATAGCTAGTAGCTAGATGGCTTTTTCTCTCTCTTTGATTCTCAATACCACGTTCTCCTCGATGTTCTTGGAGATCTATTCGATGTAATACTTTTTTGCGGTGTGTTTGCTGAGATCTAATGAATTATGGATTTATGATCAGCTTATCTATGAATACTATTTGAATCTTCTCTGAATTCTTTTATGCATGATTTGATATCTTTGTAATTCTCTTCGAACTATCGGTTTGGTTTGGCCAACTTGATTGGTTTTTCTTGCAATGGGAGAAGTGCTTAGCTTTGGGTTCAATCTTGCGGTGTCCTTTCCCAGTGACAGTAGGGGCAGCAAGGCACGTATTGTATTGTTGCATTCGAGGATAAAAAGATGGGGTTTTCATCATATTGCTTGAGTTAATTCCTCTACATCATGTCATCTTGCTTAATGCGTTACTCCGTTCTTTATGAACTTAATACTCTAGATGCATGCTGGATAGCGGTCGATGTGTGGAGTAATAGTAGTAGATGCAGGCAGGAGTCGGTCTACTTGACATGGACGTGATGCCTATATTCATGATCATTGCCTTAGATATCGTCATAACTTTGTGCTTTTCTATCAATTGCTCGGCAGTAATTTGTTCACCCACCGTAATATTTTCTATCTTGAGAGAAGCCTCTAGTGAAACATATGGCCCCCGGGTCTATTTTCCATCATATAATCTTCTATTTTCCATCATATTAGTTTCCGATCTACTATTTTGCAATCTTTTACTTTCTGATCTATAAAACAAAAATACCAAAAATATTTACTTTATCGTTTATCTATCTCTATCTCTACCAGATTTCACTTTTGCAAATAACCATGAAGGGATTGACAACCCCTTTATCGCGTTGGGTGCAAGTTGTTTGATTGTTTGTGCAGGTATTCGGTGATTTGTGCGTTGTCTCCTACTGGATTGATACCTTGGTTCTCAAACGGAGGGAAATACTTATCTCTACTTTGCTGCATCACCCTTTCCTCTTCAAGGGAAAAACCAACGCAAGCTCAAGAAGTAGCACAACATACGTAATTCCTTTTGTCTGTTGGTATGTTACTTGCCCAAGATTCGATCGTTGGTATCTTCATACCTAGTTCAATCTCGTTACCGGCAAGTCTCTTTACTCGTTATGTAATACATCATCTCGTAACTAACTCCTTAGTCACTTTGCTTGCAAGCTTCTTGTGATGTGTATTACCGAGAGGGCCCAGAGATACCTCTCCGATACACGAAGTGACAAATCCTAATCTCGATCCATGCCAACTCAACAGACACCTTCGGAGATACCTGTAGAGCATCTTTATGATAACCCAATTACGTTGTGATGTTTGATAGCACACAAGGTATTCCTCCGGTATCCGTGAGTTGCATGATCTCATAGTCGAAGGAATATGTATTTGACATTAAGAAAGCAATAGCAATAAATTGAACGATCACATGCTAAGCTAACGGATGGGTCTTATCCATCACATCATTCTCCTAATGATGTGATCCTGTTATCAAGTGACAACACATGTCTATGGTTAGGAAACATTAACCATCTTTGATCAATGAGCTAGTCTAGTAGAGGCATACTAGGGACACGGTATTTGTTTATGTATCTACACATGTATTTAAGTTTCCGATCAATACAATTCTAGCATGAATAATAAACCTTTCATGATTAATGAAATATAATAATAACCATTTTATTATTGCCTCTAGGGTATATTTCCATCATCTCCCTCCCTGCTGTCGCCACCAGCCTCTTCGCCGAGCTCCAGTGAGCCGCCCCGCCCTCTTTCTTCGTCGTCAGGTCGCCGATGGTTCTGTCCCCAAGATTCGGCCGAAGCCATTTTCGCCGGGGCCTGCACCGTTGCGACCTCGGTCCCTCTCGGCGCTCGTGCCCTGGGCGGGCGCGACATCTTCTCCTGCTTCCGCCGGTGGCCGAAGCACGGCCGGAGTCGCCAGAGCGCGCCGACGTACGCTCGGCCTCGGGCTCCTCCGTCTCCAGCGTCGGGAGGTAGAAGAAGAGGATGCGGGATAGAGAGAGCGCCGCGGGGCCACCTGTCGGCCTCTGGCCATTGACCCGGGCCCGCGCTGGATAAGTGGAGACGTACTCCGCGGAATACGCCTTCGGTGTATAAAAGCGTACTCCAGCTCTGTACCAGGGAGGAATACGTCTTCTCTGTTCTGAAGGCGCATTTTAGCGAAAGGCATCTTCTGTTTTCAGGCGCCGGCCAAAACCCTTATTTTGTGAACGTTCGCTCGTTAGCCGCAGAAAAGAATAGTTTTTATTTATTTTCTGCCTAACGAACGAACGGCCGTATCTCCGCAACCGTAGCTCTGATTCAGGTGATTCAAAAGCCCAAGTTCTCGTCCCGTCGAGCCCGTTCTGTTGGTATCATTTTTATTATGTTTTCACATACTAAAAATGACAATTTTGCCCATGCCCTCATTCAGCCCCCTCCGATGGAGAAACATTTTTGGTGAATCGTTCTGTGACTTCATCGCACTTCTTCCCGGAGAATCCTTCATCCCCAGGCAAGCCACGATAGCCACTTGCATGATGGCCTTGCAGTAGGCATGGTTTTCTACTTAAATATTTAATAATTGTTTGCTCATTTACTACTGATATTCCTGTTTCGGTTATGCCTGTGGATCCATGCTCATCATCATGCTTTGTGCTTATGCACCCTGTTAGTTATGTGACTACTTGCTAGTATTATTATTCTTGTATGTCATTCTTGTTGTTATTACATGCTGGTAATAGTGATGTTCTTCGATGCATTATCATCGTCTGTTATGAAAAGTACTTGTGATATGCATGATCATCGCTATGCCATGTTCATCTGCATCTAGTAGACTAAGAGCTTTATTATTGTTGATGCTAATGCTTCATATGTTAAATGGTTATACTTCCCATCCATGTTCATGTTGATATCATGCTCATATGCATTGTCGTTTCATCATGATATTTTATTATGACTCAGCTCATTACTTTTCAAGTTTAATCGAACATTAATTGAACTTGAACACCTGTTGGCTGAGTCATAGTGCCATCGAATCGAGCTGACCAGTGCAACCACACTTGCCTAGATGGGGAGGCCTTAATGCGGTCTATTGTCATGCCTCTCGCCGGTGCCTCCAACTAGGGAAGGTTATGTGCGTGCGCTGCCCTGGCCCGATAGGCGGCAATAACCTTGTGTGGCCAAGTTGTGTTATACCCGGGTTGTCCCCGTTTGGGACTGATACGTCTCCAACGTATCTATAATTTTTGATTGTTCCATGCTATTATATTATCTGTTTTGGATGTTTTATATGCATTAATATGCTATTTTATATTATTTTTGGGACTAACCTATTAACCTAGAGCCCAGTGCCAGTTTCTGTTTTTTCCTTGTTTTTGATCCTCGCAGAAAAGGAATACCAAACGGAGTCCAAACGGAATAAAACTTCACGATGATTTTTCTTGGACCAGAAGACACCCAGGGGACTTGGAGTCCAAGTCAGAAGAGCCGCGAGGCGGCGAAAAGGGGGGGGGCGCCCCTGCCTTGTGGGCCCTCGAGACTCCTCTGACCTAGCCCTTCCTCTTATATATTCACATATATTCCAGAACGATGAGAACAGGCCACGAAAACGCTTTTCCACCGCCGCAACCTTCTGTTCCCGTGAGATCCCATCTTGGGGCCTTTTCCGGCATCCCGCCAGAGGGGGGAATCGATCACGGAGGGCTTCTACATCAACTCCATTGCCCTTCTGATGATGCGTGAGTAGTTTACCTCAGACCTACGGGTCCATAGCTAGTAGCTAGATGGCTTCTTCTCTTTCTTTGATTCTCAATACAACGTTCTCCTCGATGTTCTTGGAGATCTATCTGATGTAATCTTCTTTTGCGGTGTGTTTGTCGAGATCCGATGAATTGTGGATTTATGATCAGCTTATCTATGAATATTATTTGAATCTTCTCTGAATTCTTTTATGCATGATTTAATATCTTTGTATTTCTCTTCGAATTATCGGTTTGGTTTGGCCAACTAGATTGGTTTTTCTTGCAATGGGAGAGGTGCTTAGCTTTGGGTTCAATCTTGCGGTGTCCTCACCCAGTGACAGTAGGGGTAGCGAGGCACGTATTGCATTGTTGCCATCGAGGATAAAAAGATGGGTTTTTCATCATATTGCTTGAGTTAATTCCTCTACATCATGTCATCTTAATTAAAGTGTTACTCCGTTCTTTATGAACTTAATACTCTAGATGCATGCTGGATAGCGGTCGATGTGTGGAGTAATAATAGTAGATGCAGGCAGGAGTCGGTCTACTTGACACGGACGTGATGCCTATATGCATAATCATTGCCTTGGATATCGTCATAACTTTGCGCTTTTCTATCAATTGCTCAACAGTAATTTGTTCACCCACCATATTATTTGCCTTCATGAGAGAAGCCTCTAGTGAAACCTATGGCCCCCGGGTCTATTTTCCATCATATTACTTTCCGATCTACTATTTTGCAATCTTTTATTTTCAGATCTATATACCAAAAAACCCAAAAATATTTTATCTTTTGTTTATCTATCTCTATCAGATCTCACTTTTGCAATTGAACGTGAAGGGATTGACAACCCCTTTATCGCGTTGGGTGCAAGTGTTTGATTGTTTGTGCAGGTGTTGGTGATTTATGCGTTCTTCTCCTACTGGATTGATACCTTGGTTCTTAACTGAGGGAAATACTTACCTCTACTGTGCTGCATCACCCTTTCCTCTTCAAAGGAAAAAGCAACGCAAGCTCAAGAAGTAGCAGTGACCATTTTTGTTTTGCCACGACGGTGGCCGGCCACATATGTGGCGGATGTCACGAGGTGACATCGGGGCCACCCATGACTTAGCCCAAAGGGGAGTTTGTCGGAGTGGTCGGGAGAGTGTCATGCAATAGCTTGGTTTTGTCGGAATGCCGTTGGTCCACCCGAATGGGAGCACGAGGCCTTGGGTTCCGTTGTGTGGGTACAATGTACTAACCTCTGCAGAGTGTATAATCTATCGATAGCTGCGCTCGCGGATATGGGCCCAGTTCGTAGTAGGTCACACTATGGGTCAATAGTAATAATAATCTGACTAAATAACAACCCTGGTTCGATGAGGACAAAAGTTGGTTGATCTTTATGTGATCGTGAGAGGATCACATTGGTATCATGGATGCAAAAGTTGGTTGATATTTATGGTGTCATGTGATGATCCCGGGTAAAGATCAAGCTCCTTGTGGTCATGTGATCACTATGGTATTGTTAATACCAAGCTTGGTTGAACCTGAGATGATCTTGTGATGACCATGATGGTAAGTTGATACATGTGGTGGTTACGAGGTAACCTCTGAACAGAGTAAGTTGAATCATGATAGTTTAAACATGCTGCATGCTTGTACCATCATGTTCATATGTTCATGCCGTGCTTATATTGTTCTAGTGATATTATGTTCATCATTGTTTAAACATGTAAATGCCATGCTGTTGTTTTTCTTGATTGCTTTGGTTGCTGTGAGCTTGCGAGTACATTCAAAGTACTCACCTGGTGTGTCATGCGAGATTGCAGGTCATGCCATGATTGCTTGCTTGTCGAGGACTCCGAGTTTGCGAGCTAGGATATGCGTTCCAGCCAGAGTCCCTGCGGAGTGGAGTCCATTGCTGTCATCGTTGTTCCACTGCTATGAGTTGTTCTGCTGCTAGCATAGAGCTACCTTGGCAAGCGTAGTGTTGCCATGCCGATGTAATCCGTTGTATCATCGGAACCCTTGTATCCCCGAGTATTTGTAATAAGAGTTGGTTTGTTCTATGCCAAGCAGTGCCATATTCCAGAAGACTTAATCTCTGGGCTGGAATACAGGGTGTTCCGGTCTCTCTGAGCCAGGGTGCCACAGGTGCGGCGTCAGGGCCTCCCTACAACCAGCCCATCTTCACGGCGACCGACGATCTACCCGACGCTGGCGCCAACATGAAGAAGCTACCCCACGGGTCGGATGACCACGACGACATATTCCTACACTAGGGGAAGGCGTTGGTGACCACACCGGTGTCCCTCCCAAACACTGGTAAGTTGCTTGCGGGTTTGGGACAAGCCCATCCACTTCTGTGTTTATGTTGTAGTTCCTTCCTCGTTCGCGCATGTTAGTCAGTCAGTCTGCCAGCTTACTTCCGAGTGCCATGTGAGCAATATTTTAATATGTTTGGGATAAACCATTTCTTCTGAGTGCCCATGGCCGCGTTGAATTTTGTCAATTCTGCATCTGCAATCGGTTGTGTGAGTTTGATTTGGGAAGCCTTCACTTCCCTTCTATGTAGGTGTTTAAGGCGGGTTAAGCACCAGTTGCTTATTAGTCAGTCAGTCTGCCAGCTTACTTCTGTAGCAGATTACATAGGGTGGTTTTAACTCATCGTTATTTATCTTGCTTCTTATTCTGATTCAATTAATCCTTACTATTATTTGACACATTTTTTGAGGGACTCCGCACCGATATACGAGTGGTGGCGCTCATCCAACAGCCGCCTGATCTGGATACGGCATGCTCGCTGGTGTTGCTTCAAGAGGAAGTGTTGGACAATCAGTTCCAAACGCATCCTCTACAACCCACACCACGAGCAGCGGACGTGGCGTCATGTTCGAGCCTCCGCTACCACTTCTGCCACCGCCACCACGAGTGGTACCGGCACCGGCACCAACATCTACTACAGATCGTCGTGGTGTCGAAGGCGCCCGCATCGATAATTCCAAGGTGAAGGCGCTCTGGGAGTCGACGTGCACACGGGATGTGCTTCAAGTACGGCAAACGGTGGGGGCGCAAACATGCGTGCCCTACCACTGTCCAACTCCACATCGTCAAGGAGCTCATGGAACTGTTCCACATCGACTCAGTCCTTGACAACCCGGAGACAATACAAGTGCAGCCGGAGTGTGAAAATGTATGTGCCATTTCCAGGCAGGCACTTACAGGAGGGGTTTTTGCTCGCTCGTTTTATTTACATGTGTGGGTGCAAGGGCATGTGGTGTTTATGCTGGTCGATTCAGGCAGTTCTATGTTATTTCTGAATTAGAAGCTCACAGATCAGTTGGAAGGGGTGCAACAACTCGAGTAACCTTGCAGGGTCAAAGTGGCTGACGGAGGGGAATTAATATGTGTTGCTAAAATTCTAGCTTGCAATTGATCTACTCGAGGGCATGAATTTTGCACTGACATGAAGATTCTGCCATTGGAACTTATGATGCCATCCTGGGGATGGATTGGCTAGAAGCTCATAGCCCTATGACAATGGACATGATCGCTAAACATGTGCTCATTACAACACCTACCGACAACATCCACCTGAGAGGACACACTTCAGCAGCAATCAGTCACGAAATCAATGATACGTCTCCAACGTATCTATAATTTTTGCTTGTTCCATGCTGTTATATTATCATTCTTGGATGCTTTACAATCATTTTATAGCAACTTTATATCATTTTTTTGGGACTAACCTATTGACATAGTGCCCAGTGCCAGTTGCTGTTTTTTGCTTTTTTTTACTTCGCATAAAATCAATACCAAACGGAGTCCAAACGCAGCGTAACTTTTTGGAGATTTTTTCTGGACCAGAAGACACCTGTTGGGCCAAAGAAGTACCAGAGGGGGGCTCCGAGGGGAGCACAACCCACCTGGGCGCTCCTAGGAGCCCAGGCGCGCCCTGGTGGGTTGTGCCCACCTCGGCCGCCTCCCGCACCACCTCTTTGCTCTATAAATACCCCGAAAATCCAAAAACCCTAGGGGAGTCGACAAAACACAATTCCAGCCGCCGTAAGTTCCAGAACCACCAGATCCAATCTAGACACCATCATGGAGGGGTTCATCATCCTCATTGGTGCCTCTCCGATGATGCGTGAGTAGTTCATTGTAGAGCTACGGGTCCGTAGTTAGTAGCTAGATGGCTTCCTCTCTCTCTTTTGATTCTCAATACAATGGTCTCTTGGAGATCTATTTGATGTAACTCTTTTTTGCGGTGTGTTTGTTGGGATCCGATGAACTTTGAGTTTATGATCAGATCTATTTATCAATGAAAGTTATTTGAGTTTCTTTGATCTCTTATATGCTTGATTACTTATAGCCTCGTATTTCTTCTTCGAATCTTTGGTTTAGTTAGTCTGACTAGATCGATCTTTCTTGCCATGGGAAGAGGTGCTTTGTGATGGGTCGGCAGCAAGACACGTATTGATCGTTGCCATTAAGGATAACAAGATGGGGTCTATTCCTACATGAATAGATCTTGTCTACATCATGTCATCGTTCTTATTGCATTACTCCGTTTCTCCATGAACTTAATACACTAGATGCATGCTGGATAGCGGTCAATGTGTGGAGTAATAGTAGTAGATGCAGGCAGGAGTCGGTCTACTAATCTTGGATGTGATGCCTATATAATGATCATTGCCTGGAAATGGTCATAATTATTTGAAGTTCTATCAATTGCCCAACAGTAATTTGTTTACCCGCCGTATGCTATTTTTCTCGAGAGATGCCACTAGTGAAATCTACGGCCCCCGGGTCTATTCTTTATCATATTTGCTTTCCGATCTATTATTATTTGCCACTTTTATTTTCAGATCTATTATTCCAAAAACCCAAAAATACCTTGCAGCACTTTTTATTTGCATCTTTTATTTTTTGTTTTATCGAGATCTATTTATCCAATCTATCACAATTTTATCCCGTCCACTTTACAATTTCTGGCGTCGTTACCCGTAGAGGGATTGACAACCCCTCCTAATCGTCGGGTTGCAAGTATTTGTTATTTGTGTGCAGGTACCGTTTACATAGTGTTGCTTGGTTCTCCTACTGGATTGATACCTTGGTTTCATAACTGAGGGAAATACCTACCGTAGTTGTCCTGCATCATCCCTTCCTCTTTGGGGAAATACCGACATAGTTCAAGCGACATCAAAAGGAATTTCTGGCGCCTTTGCCGGGGAGGATCAAGTCAAGATAGTCTCCCGTCAACTAGCCAATTTCTGGCGCCGTTGCCGAGGAGACATCATCAACATCTATCAGGTTCCTAATCACAAATCTCATCTCCTTGCAATTTACATTATTTGCCATTTGCCTCTCGTTTTCATCTCCCCCACTTCACAAAAATTTGCCGTTTTATTCACCCTCTTTTTCGTTCGCCGTTTTCTTGTCAGATCTGTTTTTGTGTGCAATCTTGTTTGCGTAGTCACGATGACTCAAGAGAACACCAAGTTGTGTGATTTTTCCAATACCAACAACAATGATTTTATTAGCACTCCGATTGCTCCTCCCGCCACTAGTGCGGAATCTTGTGATATTAATGCCGCTCTATTGAATCTTGTTATGAAACATCAGTTTTCCGGTACTCCTAATGAGGATGCGGCATCCCATCTTAACACATTCGTAGAATTATGCGATATGCAAAAGAAAAAAGATGTGGACAATGATATTGTGAAGTTGAAATTATTTCCATTTTCTTTGTGAGATCGTGCAAAAATTTGGTTTTCTTCTTTGCCTCGCAATAGTATCGATTCTTGGGATAAATGCAAAGATGCTTTCATTACTAAGTATTTTCCGCCAGCGAAAATTATTTCCCTTAGAACTCAAATCATGAATGTTAAGCAACTTGAGCATGAACATGTTGCACAATCTTGGGAAAGAATGAAATTGATGCTAAAAAATTGTCCTACTCATGGTTTAAATCTTTGGATGATCATACAAAAAATTTATGCGGGATTGAATTTTGTCTCTAGAAATCTTTTAGATTCCGCCGCGGGTGGTATTTTTATGGAAATTACTTTGGGTGAAGCTACTAAATTTCTTGATAATAATATGGCAAATTATTCTCAATGGCATACCGAAAGAGCACCTACTAGTAAAAAAGTTAATTCGGTTGAAGAAATAAATTCTTTAAGTGAAAAGGTTGACGCTCTTTTGAAATTGGTTGCAAATAAAAATGCTCCTATTGATCTTAATGATGTGCCTTTGTCTACTTTGATTGAGCAAAATAATGATACCGTAGATGTGAATTTTGTCTCGGGAAACAATTTTAATAACAATGCTTATAGAGGTAATTTTAATCCTAGGCCTTTTCCTGGAAATTCCTCTAATAATTATAGTGGTTCCTATGGTA
Source organism: Thinopyrum elongatum (assembly GCA_011799875.1). Lineage (NCBI taxonomy): Eukaryota > Viridiplantae > Streptophyta > Magnoliopsida > Poales > Poaceae > Thinopyrum > Thinopyrum elongatum. The sequence continues at coordinate 389,206,086 of CM022298.1, forward strand.
GTCCTTCTTATAATAATAATAGGAACACCTCTGATCTTGAGAATAATATAAAGAATTTATCAATGCTCAAAAGGTTTTCAATAATACGATAGAAGAAAAGTTGAATAAGATTGATGATATGTCTAGAAGCATTGATACAATTTCTCATGATGTAGAAAATCTCAAGTTGAAAATTTTTGTGCCTAAGGTTGAGCAATCAATTAAAGCTTTATATGTTTCTATGGATGAAAGTAAGAAAAGAACCGCTATGCTTAGAGCTAAAAGAGAATTTTTAGAAAGAGCGTTTTCTAGTGATTGCTTTCATAAAAATGATGAAGATCTTAAAGTGATTGGTGTTTCTTCTATTGATTCCTTGTTTAGTAAGATTAAAATTGATGATAAAGGGACTGAAGAAGAGTCAACTTTAGTTAGAAGGCGTCCCAATAATTCAGAGGGTGAAAATCTTGATGAAAAATTTGATAAAAGTGGGTTTGGAGAGGTCAAAACTTTAATTAGTGATGTGCCCACTCTTTTGGATTACAAATACTTTAATTATGATAATTGCTCTTTGCTTGATTGTATTTCTTTGTTGCAACCCATGATTAATTCACCCCATGCTTATGAACAAAATAAAGCTTTTACTAAACACATTGTTGATGCTATGATGAAAGCTTTGGAAGAAAAGTTGGAATTAGATATCTCAATTCCTAGAAAATTACATGATGAATGAGAACCCACCATCAAACTCAAGATAAAAAATTATGTGTTTTGCTTTATGTGTTTCCACAATTCCGAAGTCTTTATGTGATGTGCTTGGTCTTACCAATATTGAAGAGTGTTCTTTAAATTTGCACTTGGCGGATTCTACTATTAAAAAGCCTATGGGAAGAATTAATGATGTTCTTATTCTTGCAAATAGGAATTATGTGCCCATAGATTTTATTATTCTTGATATTGATTGCAATCCGTCTTGTCCAATTATACTTGGTAGACCGTTTTTACGTACTATTGGTGTCATGATTGATATGAAAGAAGGCAATATTAAATTTCAATTTACACTAAGAAAGGGAATGTAACACTTCCCTAGAACAATAATTAAGCCACCATATGAATCAATCATGAGGGCATCTTATGGATCTAAAACGAAAGATGATAATACTTGAATCTATGCTATGCCTAGCTAGGGGCGTAAAACGATAGCGCTTGTTGGGAGGCAACCCAATGAATAAAATTTATTTTTGCCTTTTTCTTTCTATTCTTGAGTGTTTGCACAATTATGCCTATGTTATGATTTTGTTTTTTTATGTTTTAATTAGTGTTTTTGCCAAATAAAACCTTTGGGATAGCTTTGGTGAAAGTTGATTTGATCCTGTTGAAAAACAGAAACTTTTGTGTCTATTAAAATAATTGTATAGATCTACAGAATTGACGAAAAATTCTGAAATTTTGACAAAATATTGATATACAAATTTTCTCTGTTTTCCTAATTTTTCAGAATTTTTGGAGTTAAATAAGTATGAGAACAATTCGCATATTTACAGACTATTCTGTTTTTGACAGATTCTGTTTTCTTTGCATTGTGTGCTTATTTTGATGATTCTATGGTTTGTATCGGGGGGTAGAATCCATGGAAAAGTTAGAATATAGTAGATGTAATGCAATAACAAAATTTGAATGGGTTTTCTACAGTACTTAAAGTAAAGATTGGTTTTCTTATACTAACGGATCTCACGAAGGTTTTGTTATGTTTTGTGTGATTGAAGTTTTCAAGTTTTGGGTGAGATCACGATGGATGAAGGAATAAGGAGTAAGAAGAGCCTAAGCTTGGGGATGCCCATGGCACCCAAGGTAATATTCAAGGAGAAACAAGCAACTAATCTTGGGGATGCCCCGAGTGGCATCCCCTCTTTCTTCTAACGACCATCGGTATTTTACTTGGAGCTATATTTTTATTCGTCACATATCATGAGTTTTGCTTGGAGCGTCTTGTATTTTATGAGTCTTTGCTTGTTTTGCTTTTTGTTTTGTGTCAATTATCCTTGCTGAACACACCTATTTGAGAGAGCCAAAATTATGCTATGATTTGTTAGAATTGCTCTATGTGCTTCACTTAATTTATTTATTTTGAGCTATGGAATTGCTCTAGTGCTTCACTTATATCTTTTTGAGCACGGTGTGCTTTAATATTTTTGAAGAAATGCTCTCATGCTTCACTTAGATTTATTTGAGAGTTAGTAATTTTTGAAGAAATTCTCTCATGCTTCACTTATATTATTTTGAGAGACAAATTTTTTTATGCTCGTGTTCTTCACTTAGATTTGTTTGAGCTATCAAAAGCAACATATGAAACTAGTCCCAAAGTGATAGATATTCAAGAGGGATATAATAAAAACTTTCATGAAGATCATTGGACAAAATAAACTTGATTCTTTGTAATAGTTTTGCGATATGATGATAGTGATATGTGAGTCATGTTGGTGAGTAATTGTGCTTTAGTAAGAATATTGGTGTTAAGGTTTGTGATTCCCTATGCAAGCACGAAAGTCAATAGTTATGCAATGAAATTATATCCTACTTGTGGTGCATTATTCGGTGTTAGTTATGCTTAATGCTCGCTTATGTGATTTTTTGTTTCTTGGTTGGATGCTTCTCAGTCTTTTTGCTAGCCTTCACTTGTACTAAGTAGGAATACTATTTGTGCATCCAAAATCCTTTAAACCAGTTTGCCATATGAGTCCACTATACCTACCTATATGCGGTATTCCCGTGCTGTTCTAAGCAAATTTGTATGTGCCATCGCTAATTTTCAAAATAAATTTCTTTTTTGTGTGCTCGTACCGCTCATGAAACGGTAGGGGGTGGCTGATATTTTTCCAAGCTAGATGTGTAATTCTCAAGATGAGTGTTTATTCACTTGTCATTGCACGAGAGTACGACAAAGGTATTAGGGATGCCCAGTCCCGAAATGAAAAATGAATTTACTTTATGTTGTCAAATAATAAATTCCTTGGAATGTGTTGGTATGGGCGGCACCCGTGGATATGGCTGGCCGTGGAATGTGAAATTATGATGGAAAAAGGAATAAACTTTATTTTCTGTTTGGGAACCGCCTATGATATATCTAGCATGGAAAGTATTGGGAACTACTCGTTTTCGTTGACAGGAAAAGCATGCCACCCAAAATGTTATATCTCTATTTTTTCGCTTTGAGCTCTGGCACCTCTACAAATCCCTACTTCCCTCTGCGAAGGGCCTTTCTATTTACTTTATGCAATTTTTATTTTTATTGGAGTCTCCATCTTCTCTTATAAAGCACCAACTAAGGGGCACTATGATTGTACTTGAGCATTGGGTGTAGCTAATATGCGAGTGTAATTCATGAATGGATCAATAATTGAGCATAATGGGCTAGGGATAACTTGTTTTAGTGTTGATATTTTGAAAGACATGGTTGCTTGTTGATATGCTTGAAATCTTCATGTCAAAACTAGACTATTGCTTTGAATCATATAAAAGTCCAAATGTCCATGCTACAAAAGAAAAGAATATGTGTGTCGGCGTACGACACCTATGGGATCCGAGGGACCCCTTTACGGTTCGGCAGGGAGAGGGGTACACACAAAGAGCAGAACCGATGATCAACACGAGGGGATTTTTACCCAGGTTTGGGCCGCTGATCAGCGTAAAACCCTACTCCTGCTTTAGTTTATTATCAGTGATTCATCCCAGTTCTTGGAGCGCTTGCAATGAACAGTACGTTCAAGCAGCAGCTATGCATGCAGAATGGGCTGAGAGTCATCCTCCTCTATAGCAGTTGCCTTGGGCCTCCTTTTATATGATCAAAGGGGTCACCACAGTGGCAAACTGCTCATCTGCGAGGTGTAAAGTAGCTACATGGTCGTCATACCTAACCACTGACGGTTTAGGACAAATGCATTTAATGCACCGTGAGGTGTCCCTACTTTCTTGGGGATAGAAAAAGGGGCCATCCCATCAGCACCGCTTAAGCTCGCCTCCACTAGCGCCTTGCCACGCATCCAGAGGTGGGGCCAGAATGCCAGGCCGATCGCTGTACTGGAGCTGTGGCACAGTGGCGGAACCTTGTCGGGTGAGAATCTTGCCGGGCTTGGCGGGCTACCCCGGCAAGATCTTGCCGGGAGCCGAGCCCTTAGCCTTCAGTCCTCCTTATCTTCTAATCCTTGGCGTGGATGTCTCTTGATAACCTTGGATCGATCTTCAGCTGTTCCCCCGACAAGCCTTGCCGCAGGTATGGCTACAACTGCCCGTGCACAAGTATGGGGTACTAAAGGCCCAATATTTAGTACACCGAAAGGAGCCCCCGGGCCTAGGCCACACACGGGTGCGAGGCGTTGTTGGGCTAGGCCCAAACAGTGCACGGGCACGCGTGGCAGGGATTAACTGCTTGTAATCATTCCGCTTACTGCGCTTCCCCACTACGCGCGTTGAGTGCGCGACGTGGGAAGTGTGCGCTGAACGGTCACGGCCGCAGCGCGCTCGTATAGGCGTGTTCACATTGGGCAGTAAAAGAGGCGGCCTCGCTCCTTCCCCATAAAAAGGAATCCGCAAAGGCGCTGCTCTTTTACCCCTTCTTCTTTCCATTCTGAAATCCGCCATTACCTTCTCTCTCCCGAGCCCAGAGCAGAACTTCCCCTCATCCGCTCATCGCCTCCGCACCCGCTCCATCCTCGGCTGCCGCCTTCGCAACCACCATGCCGCCCAAGGCTAGCAAGAGCAAGGGCAAGGAGACGAAGGCCGATGTCCCGGAGAGCGAGTTGGTGAAGATGCGGAAGAAGTACGTCGTCTTCGCTCCGATGCTCGACGCGGAAGGCTTGAGGAACCGGTACCAGTGCATGTGGGCGAGGGAGACGAAGGCTCACCCCGCGACTCACGTGGCCCCAGGTTCTTCTTCCAAAAGCAGCCCTGATAGATATCCCTTCTTCGCCGCTTACTTTTACTGCGGGCTCTGCCCTCCATTCTCTGATTTCTCCAACGATATCATGTACACATACGGCTTCCATCTCTTGGATTTCACGCCGAATGCCATAACTTGCATGGCTATCTTCGCCCATCTTTGCGAAAACTTTGCCGGGGTAGTTCCCAACACCGCCCTCTTCCGCATTACTTCATTCCTCGCGTCCAAAAAGGGGAAGCCCTTGCCGGTTCTATCGCCTGGATCCCAAGGGCATGGAACAAGGAGATATATCCGGACGGGGTTTACCGCGAGAAGTGGGAAGAATGGCGGTCCGAGTGGTGCTGGATTAAGGAAGCAGACCCCCATCCCTTCTGTTCACCCCGACGGCAGAAGGCGGTCCGTGACGAAGATTGGAGCGATCTTGATGCTCATGATGACAAGCTCACAATCGCCACGACCAGGATCCTCCGTTTGAAAGCCGCCGGGCTCACAATAGAGATGATAGGCTCTGATTTTCTTCGCCGGCGCATCGCCCCTCTACAGAATAAGGGGAGGACAGCCTGGGAGTTCTGGAACACGGCAAATATCATGAGGCTGCGCCCCGGACTGAACAACAACCTGATGATTATGCAGCTTGGTGCTCTCCTACCGGCTGTTTCAGCGTGAAGACAAGCATAAATTGCTGGCCATAATTGTTCCTTGTGCAACAACTCTGCCCTGGGGTCGATCATTGCCGCATTGCCAATGTTCAACGCCCATGGCCTTGACGCGACCTGGGTCGAGCCATCTGTGGAGGAGGCACAAAAGTTCTTCGATAACTTGTCGGAGAGGGCCGTCCGGGAAGAGACAAACCTCATCCGCGCCACCACTGATGAAGAAGTGGCGTACATTGCCACTAGAGTGGAAGAGGCGAATCTTGCCGCGGAGGCCGGCAACGTCGGCTTCACAGAATGGGAAACCAGCGACACAGAGGTCGTACTGGAGGAGAAACCTGCCGAGGAGGATGAGGTTGCCGGGGAACAGAGCGGCGCAGCCGCCGAGAGCTCATCAGGTGAGGACGCAGCCGAAGAGCAGCCGCAGGAGGAGCCCCCAGCTCCAAAGAAGGCAAAGCGCGTCCTTCGGAAAGCTGCCTCTGGCGTCCCAGCAAGCCAAACCTCTTTGAGCAGCGAGGCTCCCGGCAAGGGGGCGGCCGGCAAGGCTGCATCGCGGCAAGGGGTTTGACAGCAACCCGCGCGGCGCATGAGACACACACCTGCGGCAACCACTGGGGCGGCAGGGGCGTCTCACACAGCAGCACCGGAAGCTGAAGCGGCAGAGCCACACCAACCCCCTGCACCTGCCGCAGCCAAGCGACCCAAGACCCCTCCTCCGCCTCCCCATACGGACACTGCAACGGAGGTCGACTTCGACATCTCCGGCTTCAGCCCGAAACGGGAAGAGGAAGAGTAAGTATCCTGTCCCAGTCTTTATCTCCCAAATTCCGAATTCAATTGATCTCATCGCCTCGCTTTGTCTTGTCTCTGCAGGGAGGCAGAAACTTTGGCGGAAAGGATGGCGAAGAGGGCGAAAACCTCCACGGGCGATGAGCCACCGACAAGCTCTACAAGCGCGCCAGAGGCTATCACCATCAGCCCGGAGCATAGCCCTTGACGCAGCCCCCAGCACAGCCCCCAGCGTGAGTTCACTACTCGTTTTCCGCTGGCGGGTGCTAAGGTTTCTACCTTTGCCGCTTACATCTTTTGGGCTTGCAGGAGAAGAACGGCAACAAGGAGAGTCATTGGAAGACGCCCCCGTCAACCGCGCAACCCACAAGTGCATCTCCGGCAAGAGTTCCCACCGATGAGCCTACCTTAGAAGAGGAGGAGCCGGCAAACATTGGCACCGGTAACCTTTCCCCGGCAAGCAAAGTTGCCGGGAGGGGTGAAGCTACTCCTCATCAGCTCGACACAGGTGACTGCTTGCCTCAGAGCACTTGTGATTTTTTTTTCTTTATCTTTCTGAACTTTGATCTTGATTTGATTTTGCTTCCCTCCTTCGTCCTTCAGAATTCCCTGTGATGGAACATATGGACATCGACGTGGTCATCGAGGAGACCGCCAGAGATGCTGCCGCAGAAGCTGACAAGATCGTCGCTAGCGAGGCCACCAAAGATGCCACCGTCAAGGCCAGCGAGGCTGCTGCCGAGGGGGCCACCAAGAAACCTACCGAGAGGGCCAGCGAGGAGGTCGATGACTGTACTGACGGCATTCCTGCCGCAGGAGCGCCAGGTGCTACACCGGCCATAGAGCCCCCAGCCACCGGTGAGACGCTTGCCGAAGATCAGCCATCGACATCCGAGGCTCCCTCATCAACCAAGTATCTCAAGGTTGGCGACAACCTGTTCGCCAACTTACCGGGGACAGCAAGCATTGGAGCGCCGATCGAAGGGGAAAGTTTTGACGAAGAAGTCATCACCGCTGCCGGGCTCAAGATTGTCGATGAACCAAGCACCAGCAGCGGCAAATCTGAAGAAGATCGGCTCCTCTAGGCCATGGGCGATAACTTCCGCAAGCTCCAAGCGCTCCACCGTGCTCGAAAAGAGAAGGTAGACGCCAGAGCTGCAGTTGTTGAAGCAGCCGAGGCGGATTTCCAGAAACGCGTTGAGCAAATGCAGATCTGGTACGCCGAGGCCTTTCAGGAGTTGACTGCCGGCCGGGAACAATTGAACCAAAGCTGGACAGAGCTCCACTTGAAGCAGTCTGATATGGAAAGGGCGCAAGAGGAAGCTGCGCAAAAGGGTGCCGCTGAAGAAGCTCTCTTGACGCAGCGCCGCATTGGGCTTGATGCTCATGAAGAAGATCTTGCCGCGCGCGAGTAGGCACTTGCCGCCAAACTCCGCGGCAAGGACGAAGAGATTGAAAAACTTGTCGCGCAGCGGACCCAGGAGCTGGAGCAGAAGCACAAAGAGACGCTCGAAGCTGCAACTGTAGATCACGCCAACAAGCTCAAGGAAGCCATCGATGCCGCCGAGGCTGCAGAAGCCGCCAAGAACGAGCTGAGCGACAAGGTGAAGAAGCTGGAAGTGGATCTTGAGGAACACAGCAAGGAGCTCTCGACGCTCAAAACTGAGAGGGAGAAAACTCTCCACAGCCTGGCGGAGATGCAAGTTGCTATGTCCGACAAGATCAAGCAGCTCTCTTCAGCCAACGATGCCATTGCCGATCTGAGGCTGAAGCTAACCACGCTGGAGAAGTCTCTCAAGGACGGCAGGGCCCGCGAGAAGGCCCTGAGCAAAGATCTCCAGGAAGAGAGGAACTTGCTCAAGAGCGCTGCCGCTGCCCAAGTTGACTATGAGAAAGGCGTGCAAATCTGGACAGATCGCCTTGTTGACACCGCGGAGAAGCTCACAGCACAACTGTCAACCATGGGCCGGGAGGGCCTGCAAAAATTCAGGTATTCTTCTGAAGAAAGAATATCCCTGAGCGCCAGGTTGACCATGTTCTTCGAAAGCATCATTGATGCTCTAAAGCTGCTCCAGTCCAACCGAGCGACCCAACTGGCCAACGAGTCCCGCAAACTTTGCCGGGCCGTCCTCCACAAGGTGCTCATCAAGGTGGTGCACAAGAACCCTGGCATCGACCTCACCAACGTGCTAGACCGCTTGCCGAAGGACGCAGATCTCCAGGCACTTGAGAAGCTTGTCGTGCCCATCCTCGAGAAGGTGGATTCTATCAAGAGGGTCAAAGGCCAGCGCAGGGACTAGCTGTCTCACTTTTTCTTGCCGCCACCATTCCATGTCAAAGACAATTTAGTCTTAGGTTAGAACTGCGGCAACTATTGATGTAATATAACTTGCTATGACGGAGTATATGCACGCCATTCCCCTTGTTCGATTTCTTTCCGTATGATTACGCCCTACGCTTACTGAAAACTTGTCGGCGCGCAACCTGCCGTGAGCACTGGGTGTGGGACTTCAGCAGCCTGCTGGAGGTGCAGCGGCCGGCAAGACACCTTGGCGCTCTTGGCGCAGCCACTTATACTGTTGAGCGGACTCGAAACAGAACAAGGGCGCAACCAATTACGACAAGGGTTCCTTCGCGTGCAGATTTTCCATACAAGGGTCGAAATTGTCCAAAGGAAATAGCCTGACAGTAAAAATCGAAAAACTTGCTCAAAGTTTCGAACTTAGCTTTCTGTCGCTGTATTCCTTCCGGCAAGAAATCAATTCTGAACATCGCCCATTGGTATCCATACCTTCCTCCCCCCCCCCCCGGCAAACTTGCAGGCGAGGGAACCTTCTATCCTTTGAGAAAAAGAAAGAAGAGAAAATAAAGATATGGAACCTTGGCGGTTCGTTAGTCTTATTGGGGATCAAGTGTCATACAATATCTCGGATAAACATGCATATATATAAACATGGAAATCAACAAGAAATGCACAACACTTAAGCTTATTCAACTGCGCACAGGGTCTGCGCCTGGCTTTGTACAAAGGATTACATGCCTTGTCGGCAAGACTTGTACAAAAGGAGGTTGCCGGGGGCCCCGGTAACCGCGCCTTATGGGTAAAACTTGCGAAGATGTTCGATATTCCAGGAGTTGCTCACTGGAACACCATCCTCGGTCTCCAGGCGGACAGCGCCGGGCTTGGTGACTCGTACTACCTGATAAGGGCCTTCCCACTTCGGCGTCAACTTGTTTGAATTCTTGGCGGACTGAATCCGCCGAAGAACAAGGTCGCCTTCCTCAAGGCTTCGGGCATGAACTTTGCAGCTATGGTAGCGGCGCAAAGCTTGCTGGTAGCGTGCAGCTCGCACAGCAGCCTGAAGACGATCCTCCTCAAGGAGCACAGCGTCATCTTGTCGCAGTTGCTCTTGCTCAAGCTCATCATAAGCGAGAACTCGAGGTGACCCGTATATGAGTTCCGTGGGGAGAACTGCTTCCGCTCCGTAAACCAGAGCGAAGGGTGTCTGGCCAGTGGCTCGATTTGGTGTCGTTCTGATTGACCAAAGAACCACCGACAACTCATCAATCCAGCGCCTTCCGCACTTTCTCAGCTTGTCAAAAGTTCTGGTCCTGAGACCACGCAGCACTTCAGCATTAGCCCTCTCCGCTTGGCCGTTGCTTCTCGGGTGAGCAACAGAGGCAAAACAAACTTTGCCGCCAAGGTCTTGGACGTATTGCATGAAGGTGCGACTTGTGAACTGTGTGCCGTTGTCGGTGATGATCCTATTGGGCACACCAAAACGGCAAACTATCCCTTTAAAGAACTTGACGGCTGATTGTGCTGTCACCTTCCTCACCGCTTCCACCTCCGGCCACTTCGTGAACTTGTCGATTGCAACGTACAAGTACTCAAAGCCCCCGGTAGCACGGGGAAAAGGGCCCAGTATGTCGATCCCCCAGACCGAAAATGGCCAGGAGAGAGGGATTGTCTGAAGAGCTTGAGCTGGCTAATGTGACTTCTTCGAATGGAACTGGCACGCTTCACACTTGGTTACTAGTGCAGTTGCATCCTGGAGAGCAGTGGGCCAAAAGAAACCTTGCCGGAATGCCTTTCCGACAAGCGCTCTTGATCCTATGTGAGAGCCACATATGCCTCCATGTATCTCTGCCAACACCTCCAGTCCATCCTCCCGAGGAATACACTTCAATTTTACACCGTTCAATCTCTTTCTGTACAGAACGCCATCGACAAACTGGTACATGCTAGACTGACGGGCTACTTTTTCCGCTTCTTCCTGCTCCTCAGGGAGTTCCCCTGTCTGAAGAAAATGGACAATGGGCTGTGCCCAAGCTGGAGTCTGGGGCTCGACAACTAGGACTAAAGGCATCTCTTCTGCCGGGGGAATGTTTGTCTCGACGGCAAGGGCCTGAGCCCCTGCTGGAGCCTGTTGTTCCCCGGCAGGCTTGCCGCTGATCCCGGCAACTTCCTTGCCAGCGGCTTCCGGGAGCCTGCACCGCAATGGTGTAGATGCTCAGGAACTCTGACGGGTGAGTCTTGCCGTCATATTTCTCCGGAACCTCTGGTTTGAACGTTCGGGAGTTGGGCCACTGGACTCGCCGCAGCTCACGGGTAAACGCTGGACAACCTACCTCATAAGGCAAGTCACCTGCGTCCCCTGGCGTAGGCTTGTCGACAGTAGGCCTTGCACGTTTATCAGACTGATGACGCGCCTCCCGTCGGCGCTCGATGGTAGTTCGAGCGTCCTCTTTGCTCCGTTCCCGAAGAACTTGACGCTGATCGCGGCGCATCCGTGGATCGGACGACGCCGTGGAATCGTCATCACAGCCTTCGGTCCGCCGGGCTGATGACCGCTGTTGTTCTCGTGGAGGGGAGTGCACCGTAGTAGCACCGCCTCCGGTCTTCTCACCACCGGCTCGCGCCGGAACGATAGACCGCTGCCGCGAGGGCCCCGCTTGCAGCGGCCTATCCTTGTTGGCGAAGCCGACGAGGCTCTGGATAGTAGATCGCCACTCCTCCATCTTCTCCGGAGCAGGAGGAAAATCGAGTAGCAGCTGCGCACGTGCCAAAGCTTCTGCTGGCGTAGGCGACGGCGACAGGTGCGAGGTACGTGAGGTGCTCTGACTCCTAACAGTGTTAGAAGGAGCATCGTCATGACCACGCGACCGCGCGCCACCTCCACCGGCAGTTTGGCGTGCATGCTGGGCCTGCGCACCTTGGGATCGGTGTGCAGAAGTCTCTCCATGGGGACGTTCAGAACCACCGACGCCACGGCGCTGCTCGTCGCGTGCGGCCTGGGAAGGCCGCGACGCCTGCGCCAGCGTTAGAGCCCTGGACGGCGTCCCCCGATCTCTGGAGTTCGCTGCGCCGCCTGTAGGCAGCACGGCTCCATCCCTGGATCTAGCGGCGTGCGGGTTGCCGTCGCCGCTGCGAGCGACGCCGCTCACCTGGCTCGGATCACCAGAACGCCGTGGAGGCTCTAAACCTCCACCTCCTGCATCCCCGCCGTCACCCGTCCGAGTAGGCACAGGCAAGACGGACATAGACGGAAAAACCGCTGCTGCACCCTTCTTCTTGGGCGGCATGGTGATAAAGATGGTGAAGAAACTGACGCGCTGATCACCAGATCAGGTTTGCGCAACCTCGATCCCCCTACCTGGTGCGCCAAAGATGTCGGCATACGACACCTATGGGATCCGAGGGACCCCTTTACGGTTCGGCAGGGAGAGGGGTACACACAAAGAGCAGAACCGATGATCAACGCGAGGGGGTTTTTACCCAGGTTCGGGCCGCTGATCAGCGTAAAACCCTACTCCTGCTTTAGTTTATTATCGGTGATTCGTCCCAGTTCTTGGAGCGCTTGCAATGAACAGTACGTTTAAGCAGCAGCTACGCATGCAGAATGGGCTGAGAGTCGTCCTCCTCTGTAGCAGTTGCCTTGGGCCTCCTTTTATATGATCAAAGGGGTCACCACAGTGGCAAACTGCTCATCTGCGAGGTGTAAAGTAGCTACATGGTCGTCATTCCTAACCACTGACGGTTTAGGACAAATGCATTTAATGCATCGTGAGGTGTCCCTACTTTCTTGGGGATAGAAAAAGGGGCCATCCCATCAGCACCGCTTAAGCTCGCCTCCACTAGCGCCTTGCCACGCATCCAGAGGTGGGGCCAGAATGCCAGGCCGGTCGCTGTACTGGAGCGGTGGCACAGTGGCGGAACCTTGTCGGGTGCGAATCTTGCCGGGAGCCGAGCCCTTGGCCTTCAGTCCTCCTTATCTTCTGATCCTTGGCGTGGATGTCTCTTGATAACCTTGGATCGATCTTCAGCTGTTCCCCCAACAAGCCTTGCCGCAGGTATGGCTACAACTGTCCGTGCACAAGTATGGGGTACTAAAGGCCCAATATTTAGTACACCGACAATGTGATGAACATGTTAGGCAGCATTCCACATCAAAAATTCTGTTTTTATCATTTAGCTACTCGAGGACGAGTAGGAATTAAGCTTGGGGATGCTGATACGTCTCCAACGTATCTATAATTTTTGCTTGTTCCATGTTGTTATATTATCATTCTTGGATGTTTTACAATCATTTTATAGCAACTTTATATCATTTTTTGGGACTAACCTATTGACATAGTGCCCAGTGCCAGTTGCTGTTTTTTTGCTTGTTTTTTACTTCGCAGAAAATCAAAACCAAACGGAGTCCAAACGCAGCGAAACTTTTTGGAGATTTTTTCTAGACCAGAAGACACCTGTTGGGCCAAAGAAGTACCAGAGGGGGGCTCCGAGGGGAGCACAACCCACCTGGGCGCGCCTGGGGGCCCAGGTGCGCCCTGGTGGGTTGTGCCCACCTCAGCCGCCTCCCGCACTGCCTCTTTGCTCTATAAATACCCCGAAAATCCAAAAACCCTAAGGGAGTCGACGAAACACAATTCCAGCCGCCGCAAGTTCTAGAACCACCTGATCCAATCTAGACACCATCACGGAGGGGTTCATCATCCTCATTAGTGCCTCTCCGATGATGCGTGAGTAGTTCATTGTAGACCTACGGGTCCGTAGTTAATAGCTAGATGGCTTCCTCTCTCTCTTTTGATTCTCAATACAATGGTCTCTTGGAGATCTATTTGATGTAACTCTTTTTTGCGGTGTGTTTGTTGGGATCCGATGAACTTTGAGTTTATGATCAGATCTATTTATCCATGAAAGTTATTTGAGTTTCTTTGATCTCTTATATGCTTGATTACTTATAGCCTCGTATTTCTTCTTCGAATCTTTGGTTTAGTTAGGCCGACTAGATCGATTTTTCTTGCCATTGGAAGAGGTGCTTTGTGATGGGTTCGGTCGTGCGGTGTTCTTTCCCAGTGACAGAAGGGGCAGTAAGACACGTATTGATCGTTGCCATTAAGGATAACAAGATGGGGTCTATTCCTACATGAATAGATCTTGTATACATCATGTCATCGTTCTTATTGCATTACTCTGTTTCTCCATGAACTTAATACACTAGATGCATGCTGGATAGCGGTCGATGTGTGGAGTAATAGTAGTAGATGCAGGCAGGAGTCGGTCTACTAATCTTGGACGAGATGCCTATATAATGATCATTGCCTGGATATCATCATAATTATTTGAAGTTCTATCAATTGCCCAACAGTAATTTGTTTACCCGCCATATGCTATTTTTCTCGAGAGAAGCCACTAGTGAAATCTACGGCCCCCGGGTCTATTCTTTACCATATTTGCTTTCCGATCTATTATTTGCCACTTTTATTTTCAGATCTATTGTTTCAAAAACCCAAAAATACCTTGCTGCATTTTTTATTTGCATCTTTTATTTTGCGTTTTATCGAGATCTATTTATCCAATCTATCACAATTTTATCCCATCCACTTGACAATTTCTGGCGCCGTTACCCGTAGAGGGATTGACAACCCCTCTAATCGTCGGGTTGCAAGTATTTGTTATTTGTGTGCAGGTACCGTTTACATAGTGTTGCTTGGTTCTCCTACTGGATTGATACCTTGGTTTCATAACTGAGGGAAATACCTACCGTAGCTGTGCTGCATCATCCCTTCCTCTTTGGGGAAATACCGACGTAGTTCAAGCGACATCAATCAACAACTTGCAATTGTACTATCTTAAAGGAGCTCTATCACGTGTGGTCCATATTTGCTGTGTGGAACAAGTTTCGAAGGACGGGTGTCTCATTCCTGCAACAATAACAGAATTTCTCACTGAATCCAAAGATATTTTTTACGAGTCCCAGGGTGTACCTCCAAGATGTGTGTGTTATCACCATGTTCCTCTGATGCCAGGAGCTCATCCGGTGAACAAGGCCTCACAGGCACAAACATGAGCACAAAATTGAGACTGAGCGTCACATCATTGAACTGTTACACTCAGGAGTCATTAGGCGCAGTTTGAGCCCTTTGCCTCACATGTCATTCTGGTTAAAAATAAAGATGGGTCATAACTTCTTTGCACTGATTATGGCCATCTCAACGCAATGCCAGTAATTGCAAAGTTTCCAGTGCCAGTTATCAAGGAATTGTTAGATGAACTCCACGGTGCCGTTTGGTTCTCTAAACTTGACTTGCGCATGGGTTATCACCGGATCAGGATGGCCGAGGGGGATGAATATAAAATTGCCTTCGAGACTCATTCCAGACATTTTGAATTTACTGGCATGTCCTTCGATTTGGCAGGGGCTCCATCTACCTTCGTGAGAGCTATGCATGAAACTCTGCAGCCTCTGCATCACAAGTGTGTGCTGGTATTCGTTGAAAACACTGGAGGAGCACCGGGAACACTTGCGTGCAGTGCTCTAGCTGTTGCAACGTGACTAGTAGAAAGTCAAGCATTCTAAATGCTCGTGTGGACATCAATATTTGTCATATCTTGGGCATGTGATAAGCACCGAGGGAGTTGCAACATAATCAACAAAAGTTAAGGTAGACACTAAGTGGCCCAGGCCTACTGATGCTAAGGAAGTACGACGATTCTAGGGCCTAGCAGGGTACTAACGCCGCTTTGTTAGAAATTTTGGCATCTTGGCAAGACCAAAGTTCAATTTGCTGAAAAAGGCAACACCATTTGTGTGGACTAGCAATACAAAGGAATCATTCGAGTTGCTCAAGCAAAAATTTATTTCTGCACCAGTCGTAGCACTACCCTATTTTCAAAAGACTTTTTCAGCTGAGACAGACACATGTGATACTGGTATAAGGGCAATCATTCAGCACGAAGGGCATCCCATAGCCTTTATGAGTAAAGCTCTTAGCCCAAGATTATGTGGCCTTTCCACTTATGAAAAAGAGTATGTCGCGTTCATCGTTGCAGTTGACCAGTGGCACCAACATCTGCAACACAATGAATGTGTGGTATTGACAGATCAAAAGAACCTGATAGATCTGGAGGAGGAGCGCATGACGACACCATGGCAACAAAAAGCATTCACGAAGCTGCTGGGGCTAAAGTAACGTATTAAGTATAAGAAAGACAGTGATAACGGTGCTGCCGATGCATTAACTCGCGTAAGTAATTTAGAAAGTTTGGCCACAATGTGAGTCTGTCACCCAACATGGTTGGAAGACATACTCAGCACCTACAATGCATATCCCCAATCGCAACGCATTTTGGAACAATTGGCAGTACGCCCTGACCCCAAGGAAAGATTTTCGTTGCTACAGGGGATAATTCATTTCAGAGATCGCATATGGATTGGTGGAAGCACAACACTGCAGCAGCACATCATGTCTGCATTTCATGATAACCCTATGGGAGGCCGCTCAGAATTTCCTATGACGTATTGACGAATTCGTCAACTTTTTGCTTGGCCAAAAATGAAGGCTCATATTTTGTAGTATGTGTGTTGTTGCCAGCCGAGCCCCCAGGCCTAACTAGAGACTAGCATACTCCGGACTGCTAGAGCCATTGCCGATGCCTAAGCAAACATGGGAACTCATTTCAATGGATTTTATCGACGGGTTACCTCAGTCAGGGCAGTACAATTGCATTTGGCTGATTGTGGACAAGCTGACCAAGTTTCCTCAATTTTTACCTCTGACGCACCCATACACAGCTTCAACGGTGGCACTGTTGTACATGATGCAGGTGTACAAGAACCATGGCTTCCCTATGGCGATACTATCCGATCAAGATCCAGTTTCCACGAGCCACTTTTGGCAAGAATTGTTCAAATATGCAGGTACAGGGCTACGCATGAGCTCAACTAATCACCCCAGACGGACAAAAAACCCGAGAGGGTGAATCAGTTCCTCGAGATCTTCCTCACATGTTTCACGCAAGCGTGTCCAACAAGATGGAGTTTCTGGCTCCCATTGGCTTAGTATTGGTACAACTCTTCGCTCATTCCTCTATTGCTAGGTCACCTTTTCGAGCGATATATGGGCATGAACCTCGTCACTAGGCATCACCCCGACCACTGTCTGCTCAGTTCCAGCATTGCGCTCATGGCTGGATGAATGTGCCACGGTGCAAAATATGCCTAAGCAACATTTACATTGTGCCCATCAAGTGATGAAACAACAAGCAGACAAGAAAAGATCTTGCTGTGTGTTCGAGGTGGGTGATCAGGTATTCGCCAAGAGTGAATCACAAACTAGATTTCCGCTGCTTTGGACCATTTCCAATCATCGAGTGCATCAATGAGGTCACTTACAAGTTGCAACTATCAGTCAGTTCACCCTGTATTCCACGTATCCCTGTTGAAAAAGGCACTCCTGTCAGTATGCCAGTCAGTCAAAATCTTCCTGTCACAGGGGACATTCCAAAAATACCGAAGAAAGTACTACAACGAAGATGGTGTGATAGGCGCGGGGAGATGCATGAGCAAGTACATGTGCGTTGGTTAGATCCCGAAGCGGTGCCTGGCTCATGGGAAGATAAACTATAGCTGCAAGCGCATTTTCTGCCAGCAGCGGCTTGGGGTCAAGCCGCTTCGCAAGGAGGGGATGTCAGCGTCCCTGACAAGGTGGACCCATAAGACCAAAGCAGCCCAAGTGCGATGCGGCCCAAGAGAACTAGGTGGGCTAACCAGCGCTACAACTGACCAGAATGGGGTAACGCAGTAGCCGCATCGAGCCACATTGATACTTAACGTAACAACTTTGGAGACGTACGGCATCCAGAGGATCACGATAGCGCCACCCGGCGCCTATCTCCCTTTTCCTCCCCTTTCCCCTTCCTCAAGAACAACGACCAATTCGTGTAATCGATCCTTGTAATAGACTAGCTACTTAAACCTCCTCCAGACCGTCCTAACATAAAAACGTTTGAACTATTTTACAGCTTCTGTTTTCAAAGTGATCAATTGCTTGCCGAATTATCTACAATTGTTTCATGGGGTTTTCTATAATTATGTTTGTTTAGACAACAATGAAAAAGGAAAGAGGCACATAACAGTGTAGTGGCAAAAGATAGAGGTGTCAAATTTTCAAGGTAGAAATAAGACCATGGAGTGGAAACATCGCAAAAGTCATAGTTTGACTTTGTTTTAGAGAATATTTGATCTGCGGCAATTATAAAGGTAATAATAAATGGTTCTTTCTTGCAGGAAACAGTAAAAGTTCACGCGGATCATGGACTGTTTTGGTTGCTTTCAGAACGATGATGCTACACGTAAAACACTACACATACGATTTCTGTACGCCACTGAAGATCGAATCATTCACACCCAGAAGCAAAATGCAGCAGGCCGGACAAAAAAAACATATTGATCTAAACGCTCTTGTATTTCTTCACGGAGGGAGTACGTTTCAACCAAGCCCGGAGTAGCGTCAATGCGTCATTCCGCAGTGGCGTTTGGTTGCAATCTTGGTTGCAATCTTGAAGCACGCAGCATCGCAGACATGGCATTCCAGAGAACTTCAGAAAGTGAAACCGTTCTTAGCCCAATTCTTGCTATGAAATGTTTGCATAACGATGACAAATAATTTGTAGCTGAGCCTTAAGCATTCCAAAACATACAGGAATAACACCCAAATCCAATACCCAATATGCATGTAGTATGTCATGATCATAGAAAAAGAGCAGGAGCAATCCATACCAAACCATACAGATCAGCCAAGGTCGGGAGACACGATCCTATCTTTCAAAACATATACTCTGACAATCCAAGGAATATAAATGATCTGGCACTAGCACTGTGTAATTTTTTCTAAGGTGGCGACTGAGGTTATGCCTGAAGAATTGCATCATCTGCCTGTGAATGTCACTGCTCGGGAATGAGGTTGTAGATGAGAATGGCCATGCACTTGGGTTCACAAGATAGATCAGCCCACAAGATTAAATGTCGTCTTCAGAGAGGAGGTTTAGCTGGAACTAACTGTTAAGATTGTTCTGTCATTTCATAATACGATATTAGAGTGTTTCCTTGTTGAGGCTACAACTTAAGCAAAAATGTTTTGTGAGAAATGCAGCTTTAGCAAATCATCACAATAAATAGAACTCTATCAGATTTATCAAGTTAACCAGCTTTACTTTGTGCTACCGACATAGAAACTCGGGTTATCAAGTAGTAAAATGTTGGGAAAGTAAAGAGTAGTTAGCACAGAAATGACAGCCCAAACTCTTTCTCAAAGGCTGAATCGCACGCACAATGCAATTGTCTGCAAAACCAAAACATCATTATATTTCTCTTGCAGCAACACAGCCATTTTCAATCTATCAACCTTGCAATACGCCTATCTGAATTTTCGAAATATAAACGGAGACAAATTGATGCCACGTCACCCTTAGAAGAAGTCCTGAAGGCCCCGGCCAGCGAAGACACGGTCGGAGAGCTCGGCGAGGATCGCGTTCACGGAGAGCAGCGCAACCGTGGATCCCGCGATGATCCCGAGGACGACCCCCGTGGTGCCCAGGACCTTCCCCGGCGCCGGCCACTCGATCTCCGTCATCTCCTGCGCCACCCCGGCCCACCACCCACCGCCGCCTGCGGCGACCTCCGCCTCCTTACGCGCACGCATCACCTCCTTAAGCTCCGTCGCCACTTCATCTGAGGTCTTTTCATCCGGAGGTGTTTCCTCCTCTGCGGGCTCCGCGGCTCCGCCCGCTGCCGTGGATGATTCTTGTTCTTGCCCCTTGTCGCTGGCGGTGTCCTTGGATGCGGCAGCGAGACGTCGGCGGACGGAGATGGAGCGGGAGAAGGAGAGCGTGGGAGGGCCGCGGGTGTAGAGGGAGAGGCGCGCGGCGGGGTTCGACCGGGCCGGGGCAAGGAGACGGTGGAACGGGGTGGTCGACGTGGTCGCCATGGCTTCCGTTTTGGTTGGCTCAGCGGCCGGAGCTGGAGGCTTCTTTTCGCCGGAGATAAGACACAAAGGGAATGGATCGAATCCCCTGCCGAGCCACACGCCCCTAGGAACCGTCTGATATAAATCGGACGTCTGGGCGCAGTCCAGGGGCAACAGAAACCAACGCCGTGGAACTCAACTCCTTTCCTCAAATTTAGAAACTCCAATATGAATCTTTGTATTTTTTTTTAAAAAGCTATAATTTTGTGAATTCTTCATCAATTCATCAAAAAGGAGAAGATTGAAAGTGCATATCACTCAATTATTGCTTTTGTGTTGTTGACAATAGGATTAGGGAGATCTAATGTCGATTGTTAAGTGTATCTACCTGGCCATAAGTCAGGCCGGGACGGGCCTCGAGCCGGGCCTAAGAAAGGCCGCAACAGAAAATCTAGGCCCAGGCCCGGCCTTCAGGCCTAGATTTCAGGCCCAAGATCGGCCCATCAGTTGAAAAGCCCATCGTGCCTCGGACCAGGCCTCTTTCTTAAAACACACATATGCTAAGCCTGAAGCCCAGCCCGCCCCAGCCTTCGGGCTAAAACTTAGGCCTAGGACCGACCCATGGGCAAGACCAGCCCGGGTCGGGTCGGGCTATTTTGGGCTGGGTCGGGTCGGGCCAACCGGGCCGGGTTTCCCATGGCCATGTATAATCTCAGGACATTGAAACTCTCATGTGTGTCTACAAGACATCAGTGACACCCTATATAAAAAGGAGAAAAGACGATGCTTTTCATTGGCTCATAAGTTTTTATGGTTTAATTTGAGTCATAGAAAAAGCCGCACTATCAAGAGGGGTTGCTATGTTGAGAGAGTTGGTAAACTCATTCCATCCATGTACACTCTCTTCTCCTAAATATGCCACCAAATGGGATGGTTTTTACCATGCTAAAATTAACAAGACAAGAGTCCGGGTGCCCGGGGTCCTAGATCTCCGGGTGGCCGGAGTCATCACAGAGCAACCACCCACCTCATCATGGTATGGGTGCCGTGGTCCTGAACCCATGGATGCCCGGAGTAGGGGTTTTCCCATCTGGTTGGTCTGGGTGCCCAGTGCTCCGACTCCCTGTTCGGTCTGGGTGTCCGAATCCCTTTTGTCCGGGTGCCCGGAGTTGCCTGTCGGGCAAGGGTCATTTTGGGCTTGGGGGGTATAACCCCCCTCCTTCTTCCACGTTCCTCTAAAATCTTTTCCAAGCTTGAGATCTCCCCCCCTTCACCCAAACACTTATTTGGGGATTGGAGGATGTTCACCCGATCTACATTCTTACCCAACCGATATGTGTTTTCCCAACTATTTCTACATCATCAACTTGTTACTCTTGGAGCTTGGACTCCTACGCTTTTAGGTGAAGGGATCGATATGGTTGACTAGAGGAGGGGGTGAATAGGCAACTACCAATTTTTAGCTCTTTTATTCAAATTAGGGTTAACAAAAAAATGTTGTCTAGATGGTAAGCACAACAACAAGCACACAAGCAAGCACAAGATATAAACACAATATAAGCTTGCACAAAGTAAAGGTAAAAGTAACCACAAGTGGAGTCGATGGAGACGAGGATGTGTTACCGAAGTTCCCTCCCTTTAGGGGGAGGTACGTCTCCGTTGAAGCGGTGTGGAGGCACAATGCTCCCCAAGAAGCCACTAGAGCTACCATATTCTCCTCACGCCCTCGCACAATGCAATATGTCGTGATTCCACTAGTGGTGCCCTTGAAGGCGGCGACTGGACCTTTACAAACAAGGTTGGGGATATCTCTACAAATTAATTGGAGGCTCCCAACACCATCACGAAGCTTCACCATAATGGATTGTGGCTCCGAGGTGACCTCTTCCGTCTAGGATTCCCAAACACTCAAGAACAACAAGATACACAAGAGATTACTCGGGAAAATGAAATATCTCTTGGTGGAAGTGTAGATCGAGGCCTGCCCCTCCAAACCCTAGAGCAACAACAAGTTTTGTTGTCTAAGTAGAGAGATCGGGCGAAAATGGATCTTAGGGCAACAGTGGAGCTTGGGGAGATAACAGGTGAGTCTTCTTGGGGAAGAAGACCCCCTTTATATGGTGGGGGACAATACAACCATTATCTGCCCACAAGTCACACTCAAGCGATACTACCATCAGGGGAGCGGTACTACCAGTTGGGGCGGCAGTTCCAGGAGTAGCATAGAGAGTACATATGTACAGGCATGGTAGTGTGCTGCCGGAGTGGTACTACCGTCCTCACTGTGACGCCCCCAGCTCAATCGTGCACTAATCATACACGCAAATGCACACGATCAAGCCTAAGGACTCACGGGAAGATATCACAACACAACTCTAAAACATAAATAAAGTCATACAAGCTTTATATTACAAGCCAGGGGCCTCGAGGGCTCGAATACATAAGCTCGCATACAAGCGTCAGCGGAAGCATCAAATATCTGAGTACAGGTATGAAACAGAAACAGATAAGTCTCTAAAATAGCTGGGGTAAAACAAAAGCTACGATCGAAAGGCGCATGCCTCCTGCCTGGGACCCTCCGAATCCTACTCCTGGTCGTCGGCAAGCTCGTAGTAGTATCCACCCTCGGGGTAGTAGTAGCGATCGTCGGCGAGGGCAGCTGTCTCAGGGGCTCCATCATCTGGTTGCATCAAAAGGATAAGGGGGAAAAAGAAAGCAAAGAACCCGTGAGTACTCATCCGAAGTACTCAGCAAGCAAGGATCTACACTACATATGCAACATTATCAAGGGGAGGCTGTATATGTGGACTAGGCTGCAGAAATGCCAGAATAGAGAGAAGGCCTAGTCCTATCGAAGACTAGCATCTTCAGCGGTCTTGCAGCAATAGAAGAGAGTAGATCAGCACAGTATAAAGTAGTAGTAATGTTACCAACCTCACCCAGAGATCCTTTCTAGACTCCCTGCGAGAAAGCAATCCCAGAGCCATAATATCCAAGTATCAACCTCGGCCAGAGATCCTTTCTCGACTCCCTGCGAGAAAGTAATCCCAGAGCCATACTCATCACAAGTATCCAGTTCTAGTTGTATCGATCGGGATACAACTCCGAGTGTCCTTTACCGTAGGACCGGCTATCGATAGATGTGTTCTTCCCTGCAGGGGTGCACCAACTTACCCACCACGCTTGCTTCACTCCAGCTGGACACACTTTCCTGGGTCATGCCCGTCCTCGGCCAAACGATACACCGCAACCCTACCTACAGCTCAGCAGAGAGGTCCCCGTCGGTCTATATCCTAAGCGCTCAGGGGTCTTGGGCCATCGCCCTATGCACTCCAGGTCGGTGTGTGTAGGGTCGGGACGAGCACCACCTCAGTCCTGGGTGGCACTGGCCCGGCCTGGCCACGAGGCTGAACTGGACGTCTGACAAAGCTTTCGGCTGATGCATACGATGCAGAGTGCCCATAACTCTTCCCACGTGATGGTTAGTGCTATCAGGCCAGAGGCCTGCTCGGATCAAATACCCAAATCGTTAGCGGACTAGGGGCTTGCGGTAACGAGCAGAGACTCACGATTGATGTGACGCCGTCGCCCCGTCTCGAGGACTTGTGGCGAGGGCTAAGAATGCCCGGCCACGCCTCGTATTCATATCTCGGGCAACCTCCAGGTCAACCCGTCTCCACAACACTCGCCACTTAGGCTCACGCGGGTACCCCTCAGGGTCGACCCGCCTTTCCAAGTAAGAGTGTAAAGTCCAGGTATCCGTGTGTTCATAACATCAGGGGAATCCGAGGTATCACCCTCGTTGGATTCCTACTTGATGTATCCGTCAAGGTGAACTCGGAGGAATCACCCTCGATGGGTTCACACTTGATGTGTTGCACGACAGGGTCGTATCGGAAGTGGAGAAGGAGGAATCACCCTCGATGACCACGACCAAATAGCTACTCTACAGAGTTAACATCAGGAGTGCTATATGAGGTATCACCCTCGGCACTCGATAGTAACGCTGCAGTGTCGCTACAACTAAGGGGGTGATGTGCGGTGCTGGGGCCTGGTCGTCGATTCTTCTGATGATCCAGCGGGGCAATCGGGACAAGTGGGGTCACTGATAGGTCTCTACCCAGCCTATACTAGACAGTTTAGGATAAGCAGGTAAGGTATCAATAGTAGGTTACAATAAACAGGCTATGCATCAGAATAGGTAAAGCAGTAGCAACAGCATTTCTAATGCAAGCATGAGAGAGAAAGAATAGGCGATATCGGTATGCTCAAGGGGGGGTGCTTGCCTGGTTGCTCGGCGGCAAAGGCAAGGTCGTCAACGGCGTCGTCGGGCTCCTGAGTGGCGTCGGTCTCGGGGGCTATCGAAGAGAAGAGGGGGAGGAAACATATAAATACACGGCAATGAAAGCAATCACAAAGCATGACATGGCAATAAGCGGTGTTAGGGGTGACCTAACGCAGTGCTACACGTCGCAGACGAAGCGGGAAAATATCTAGGATATTTTCCCGGCGTTTAGCTCGATCTCGGTATACTGAACCGGAGGGGAAGGTTCCATGTTCAGGTAGTTAGAGGCATGTGACAGGTATGAGGAGGGCATATTTGGATTCGTCTCGTCGTTCTGAGCAACTTTCATGTACAAAGTATTTTCATCTGACTTATGGATTATTTTATATTAATTTTCTAAGTTTAATTTCAATTTGGAATTAGCAGATTTATTTTAAATCAAAAATTAGGTTTACTGCATTAGCATGACATCAGCATGATGTCAGCAGCCAACAAGGCGTTGACTGGGTCAAACTTACATGTGGGTCCAACTGTCATAGACACATTTTTAATTAAACAGAACTAATTAACTAATCAGGTAATTAGGGTTAATTAAATAGAAGTAATTTAATTAATTAATTAATTAATTTAATTATTATTTTTACTTTCGTTTCTACTTTTTTTTAAACAGGGGCGGGGTCCCACCGTTCAGTGGCATAGGGCCACGGTCGGGGCGTGGTTAACGGGCGCGGCTAATGGGGCGGGCGCCGGACTGGGCGCGGCCAGCCGGAGCCACGGCGAGGGGCACGAGCGCGCGGCTGGCGGGGCGGCGCGGGGCCGTTGGCCAGGGGCGGGCCGAAGCAGCGGGCAGCGGCTAGCAGGGCGAGCGAGGGAGCGAGGCGCGCGGCCGGGGTGGAGGCCGCAGCGGGCAGAGAGGGAGGGGAGAGGCCGGAGCCCGAGGGCTCACTCGCGTTGGAGGGACGAGGGCGGCCAGGGTCGAGGGGGGGCCGGCGGGGAGGAGATGTGGGCAGGGCGGTCCCGCGGGGAGGCGGTCGAGGGGGCGTCCGACGCGGGGCGGGGCGTGGCGACGGGTGGCGGCGTTGGCGACGTGGATGGCGAGCACGTCGGGGACGATGGGGTCGGGGCCCGTTGCCCCGATCCAGATCCAGACGAGGGAGGCGAGGGGGATCGGGGCGGGGAGTGGATCGGGCTAGGGTTAGGTCTCGGGGCGTGGGGTGGTTATAGCCCAGGGGGTTTTGGGCCGGCCTGGCTGGCAGTGGCCAGCTGGACCAAGGCCCATCAGGGGGGGGGGGTTCCTTTTCTTTTATTTCTATTTTTGTTTTGCCTTTTTATTTTTATTTAATTTTTTCCTTTTACTGTCTTGCCAATTCCTAAGCCACCAGATGACTTTTACAAAATATGTGACTCAGCCCATAAATTGCAGTGCATTAGTACCTATCACCAAAAACTAGTTCGGATAAAATATAATTTCATATTTAACTTAGACTAAATAAAAGGTTAACAAATGTTGTTGTTAGTCACTGTTTGAGGATGTTAGGGTCAACTAACTAATCCCATTAATGTTGGTTGCAATTTTATAATTGCCTCAGAATTATTTGCTATTTAATGAACATTTTAGTTTCTGATTTGAACAACTTTTATTTTCCACTTTGAATTCATTTGAAGTTTGAATTTGGAGTTTGAAATGCAATATGATGCAAATGATGACTAGGCACTGCTGAGCAAGGTGATTTGGCATTATCAAAAGGTAATCACTGTAGCCATTACATAGGGATGTTACAATTCTCCTCCACTAAAAGAGATTCTCGTCCCGAGAATTCAGGAGGTAGAAGGAAAGAGGTCGGGGTATTCCTTGCGAAGATGATCCTCGCGTTCCCAAGTGGCTTCATCTTCAGTATGATTCGACCACTTCACTTTTAGGAACTTGGTAACCTTCTGACGAGTCCGACTTTCAGCTTCATCGAGAATGCGGATCGGATGCTCCTTATAAGAAAGATCATCTTGCAATTCGAGCATCTCGTGATCCACTACGCGGTGCGGAGATTCCTTGAAGCAACGATGAGGTTGCGACACATGGAAGACGTCGTGGATATGGGAGAATTGCGGCGGCAACTCCAATTTGTACGCCACCTGACCACGTCTTGCAACAATGCGGAAAGGACCAATGTAGCGTGGAGCTAACTTGCCCTTGATTCCGAAGCGGTGGGTGCCCTTCATAGGAGTGACTCGCAAATAAGCTTGATCACCAGGTTGATAAGTCAAACCCCATCGTTTGCGATCATAGTTGCTCTTCTGGCGGTCCTGAGCCGCCTTCAGATTTTCTCGAACGATACGGACTTGCTCTTCAGCGTGTTGAATAATATCTGGACCCACGAGCGGTCGTTCCCCAGTTTCTGACCAATTCAGAGGGGTTCGACACTTACGTCCATAGAGTACTTCGAAGGGGGCCATTTTCAAGCTGGCTTGGTAGCTGTTGTTATAAGAGAACTCGGCATACGGGAGAGATTCTTCCCACTTCTTGCCGAAAGAAATAACACAAGCCCGAAGCATGTCTTCAAGAACCTGATTGACTCGCTCGACTTGGCCTTGGGATTGGGGGTGATAAGCTGAACTCCAGGTAATATGAGTTCCCATAGCTTCTTGGAAACTTTCCCAGAACTTGGAGGTGAAAAGACCGCCACGGTCCGAACTGATTTCCTTCGGAATACCGTGGAGTGATACAGTTCTGGCGACATATAACTCTGCTAACTGACTAGCAGTGATGGTCTCTTTGACAGGCAGAAAGTGTGCAACTTTGGAAAGTTGGTCGACGACGACAAGAATAGCATTGTGACCCTTCTGTGACTTGGGAAGGCCAGTAATGAAATCCATTTGAACCTTATCCCATTTCCACAACGGAATAGGAAGTGGTTGCAGAATTCCAGCAGGCTTCTGATGTTCTGCTTTAACGCGACGACACACATCACATTCAGTAACGTACCGAGCAGTATCCTGCTTCATTCTAGACCACCAGTACCTTTGACGGAGATCATGATACATCTTGGTGCTACCCGGATGAATAGACAGCGGGGTATCATGTGCCTCCTTCATGACCTTGTCAGTCATAAGCTCGAAGCGAGGTACCACAATGCGGTTTCTGAAATACAAGGTTCCATCTTCAGACAGCGAGAAATCCCTGTACTTTTCAAGGTGAAGATCTTTCTTCATCAGATCAATTTCAGCATCTTTAGATTGCGCATACTTAACACCTTTCTCAAGATCTGGTTGTATCACAAGGTTATTAAGAGAACCCTGTGGAACAATACACAGATTCAGCTTGCGCAGTTCTTCAAAAAGACGAGGTTGAGCTCGCCTAACCATGAGGTTGTCGCAATAGGACTTGCGGCTTAAGGCATCAGCCATCACGTTAGCCTTGCCAGGGGTATAAGAAATACCCAAATCATAGTCCGTAATGGCCTCCATCCATCTTTGCTGACGGAGGTTCAGAGATGGTTGAGTGAACAAGTACTTCAGACTTTTATGATCCGTATAGATCTCGCAACGATTACCGAGGAGGTAATGTTGCCACAACTGCAATGCATAGAGGACAACAGCTAGTTCTAGATCATGGACATGGTAGTTCTCTTCATGCGGGCTCAACTGTCGAGAGCCATAAGCAATCACTTTACGCTCTTGCATTAGGACACAGCCTAATCCTTCACGGGATGCGTCACAATAAATCACGAAGTCTTTGCGAGAATCTGGAGGAGCAAGTACTGGGGCGGATGTTAGCTTGTCTTTGAGTGTTTGAAAACTTTCCTGACATTTTTCTGTCCATTCAAACTTAACGCCCTTGTGAAGCAGATCAGTCAAAGGCTTAGCAATCTTAGAAAAGTTCTCAACAAATCGACGACAATAGCTTGCAAAGCCGAGAAAACTTCTCACTTGCTTGACGTTCTTCGGAGGAGTCCAATCAAGAATAGCCTGAACCCGCTCCGGGTTAACAGCAATTCCATCCTTGGAAATCACATGACCAAGGTAGGTTGCGTCAGAAAGCCAGAATTCACATTTGGAATACTTGGCATACAGTTGGTGTTCACGCAGCTTCTCGAGTACAAGGCGAAGATGTTCGACATGTTCTTTTTCATTCTTCGAATAAACCAGAATATCATCCAGATATACCACGACGAACTTGTCGAGAAAATCCATGAAGATGTAATTCATTAACCGAGAGAAGGTAGCTGGAGCATTAGTCAAGCCGAAAGACATGACAGTGTACTCATAAGAACCATAGCGAGTAACGAATGCTGTCTTCGGAATATCCTCTTCACGAACTCGAATTTGGTGGTATCCCAATCTCAAATCAAGCTTAGAGAATACTGAGGAACCAGCAAGTTGATCATATAGATCGTTGATTCTGTGAAGCGGATACTTGTTCTGAATTGTCGCTTGGTTGATTGGTCGATAATCTTGAACCAACCAATTCGTACCATCCTTCTTCTTGACAAAGAGGGAAGGTGCTCCCCAAGCAGAAGAACTGGGGCATATGAAACCCTTCTTAAGTGACTTGTCGATCTCTTTCTTGAGCTCGAGAAGGTGGTGCAGAGGCATCTTATAAGGGCGCTTCGCAATAGGAGTTGTGCCTGGTTTCAAGTCGATGACAAACTCGACAGCTCTAGCAGGGGGTATTCCTGGAAGTTCCCCTGGGACGATGTCTTGAAAATTACGAACAACGGGAACATTCTTGATGCCTTCAAGAGGTGAAGCATTCAACGCATTCAGAGCATAAATCTAGCTCTCGGCATTCTGAACTGTTCGAGCTGGGTATTTGACTGTCTGGCCAGAAGGATGGGTAAGTTGGACTCTCTTAGCGGCACAGTCAATCAAAGCATTGTGGGCGGTCAACCAGTCCATTCCGAGAATGATGTCTATGTCGGAAGGTCCAAGAGCAATAAGGGAAGCAGAGAACATCAACCCTTCAATTCTGATCTGATTGTTGTGACTTACCATCTTGGTTTGCCACCTGGAATGGGGAGTGATAATCTCTAATGGTGTGGCCAATAACTCTAGAGGTAGCTCATGTCGCTGAGCAAATTGTTGAGACACAAAGAAATGTGATGCTCCCGAGTCGAAAAGGACAGAAGCTGCAACTAAATTAATCGGGAGGGTACCCATCACAATGGTTGGTTCTTCCTGAGCCTCTTCTGCATTGACATGGTTGGCATGGCCCAGTACAACAGCAGACGGTCTGGCATTGGGATTCCTGGACTGACGAGCCCGGGCATTTCAATTTTGGTTCGGGCGGCAATTGGTAGCACGGTGCCCTGGCTGACCACACTTGAAGCAATTCCCATCATTATGGGGAGGAGCTACAGCATTGGACTGTCCACCCTGAATCATTAGCTGTCTCGGCGGCGGAGGCAGACGAGGTGCAACATAAGACGGCCTTGGTGTTGGAGCAGGTCGGTGATGAACGTTGTGTGGGATCCAGACTCGACATTTCTAAGCAGGCTGACCCGAGGATGAGCCAACATCACGAGTGCGCTTGAGCGACTCCTGGCATTTAGTCAGAGCAGTTTCAACTTGGAAAGATCGGCTGACAAGCGTTGCGAAGTCTGTGCAATCATGGGCAGCAAGGGCGAGGTTTATATCAGTACGCAGTCCTTCACGAAATTTCTCCTGCTTGCGTGCGTCAGTGCAGACGTCATCTTCAACATAGCGGGACAATTCAAGAAATTTCCTCTTATATTCATCCACAGTCATTATTCCCTGGGTGAGTTTGCGGAATTCCTACTTCTTTTGGTCCTTTAGACCTTGAGGAATGTACCATGCATGAAAAGCTGACTGAAATTCCTGCCAAGTGGTTACTGTTTCAGCAGGCAACATACCCTTGTGGCTTTCCCACCATTGAGCAGCTTATCCCCACAGGTGATACGTCGCATAGGTGACGTAACTGTCAGGGATAACATTGGCCGACTTCATCTGGAAGGCAATGTCACGGAGCTAATCATCAGCATCCATTGGATCAGTCGAGCTGCGAAAAGTGGACGGATTGAGGCGCATGAATTCTGGCAGTGTTATTGGGGTAGGCTGTTGATGAGCATTCTGGTTTGGGAACTGAGCCAATATCCCGGTCATAACCTGACGGTTCAGTTCAAACTGCTGCATCATTGCGGCAATATAAGGTGGAGGTGGAGGATCATCAGCCATCCTGCCAAATCAACAGGGGCAGTTTAGAAATAACAACAGCATGTGTATGGAGTTATTCATGATGTAACACGAGAAAGGAACAAGAAGGATCAGGTGCATATTAGTAATCATTAAAGACATACAGAACGATGCACGGAGTTGGACACGAACGGTGGTAGGAGTACGGAAATGCACGCAGCTAGACAAGATAGGCGGCGCGCAGGCACGCGATGAGGAATACGACAACGTGACATAACAAAGGCTACATCATGTCGGAGAAACTGCTGGAGCGAGGATTCTGCAAGTGACAACACAGGGTGCCCTCGATAAAAGGATCCTGTAAGCAGAACCTGGCCCACAATTCTTGAAGCAAGGGGGATAATATCAGAACTCCGGGTGGATGTGATCACGAGAACCTATTGTTGGAGTTAGTAAAATTTTAACCCGAATAGAAGAGAGATCAGAGTCCGAGAGTAAAGATCGAGGAGTAAAAGATCCTAATACCACCCAATAGGCGACGTGGGCCTGTAAGCCACACAGCCAAGTTAGTAAAACAGTTTTGGACCACTAGACTCAACTTCGGCCAAGGAGTTGGAAAGGGGGGTTCCTAGAGGTAGTCGGCTCTGATACCAACTTGTGACGCCCTCGGCTCAATCGTGCACTAATCATACACGCAAATGCACACGATCAAGCATAAGGACTCACGGGAAGATATCACAACACAACTCTAAAACATAAATAAAGTCATACAAGCTTTATATTACAAGCCAGGGGCCTCGAGGGCTCGAATACATAAGCTCGCATACAAGCATCAGATATCTGAGTACAGATATGAAACAGAAACAGATAAGTCTCTAAAAAGGCGGGGGTAAAACAAAAGCTACGATCGAAAGGCGCAGGCCTCCTGCCTGGGACCCTCCGAATCCTACTCCTGGTCGTCGGCAAGCTCGTAGTATTATCCACCCTCAGGGTAGTAGTAGCGATCGTCGGCGGGGGCAGCGGTCTCAGGGGCTCCGTCATCTGGTTGCATCAAAAGGAAGGGGGGAAAAGAAAGCAAAGCAACCGTGAGTACTCATCCGAAGTACTCAGCAAGCAAGGATCTACACTACATATGCAACATTATCAAGGGAAGGCTGTATATGTGGACTGGGCTGCAGAAATGCCAGAATAGAGAAAAGGCCTAGTCCTATCGAAGATTAGCATCTTCAGCGGTCTTGCAGCAATAGAAGAGAGTAGATCAGCACAGTATAAAGTAGTAGTAATGTTATCAACCTCACCCAGAGATCCTTTCTCTAGTCCCTGCGAGAAAGCAATCCCACAGCCATAATATCCAAGTATCAATCTCGGCCAGAGATCCTTTCTCGACTCCCTGCGAGAAAGTAATCCCAGAGCCATACTCATCACAAGTATCCAGTTCTAGTTGTATCGATCGGGATACAACTCCGAGTGTCCTTTACCGTAGGACCGGCTATCGATAGATGTGTTCTTCCCTGTAGGGGTGCACCAACTTACCCACCACGCTCGCTTCACTCCGGCTGGACACACTTTCCTGGGTCATGCCCGGCCTCGGCCAAACGATACACCACAACCCTACCTACAGCTCAGCAGAGAGGTCCCCGTTGGTCTATATCCTAAGCGCTCAGGGGTCTTGGGCCATCGCCCTGTGCACTCCGGGTCGGTGTGTGCAGGGTCGGGACGAGCACCACCTCAGTCCTGGATGGCACTGGCCCAGCCCGGCCACGAGGCTGAACTGGACGTCTGACAAAGCTTTCGGCTGATGCATACGATGCAGAGTGCCCATAACTCTTCCCAAGTGATGGTTAGTGCTATCAGGCCATAGGCCTGCTCGGATCAAATACCCAAATCATTAGCGGACTAGGGGCTTGCGGTAACGAGCAGAGACTCACGATCGATGTGACGCCGTCGCCCCATCTCGAGGACTTGCGGCAAGGGCTAAGAATGCCCGGCCACGCCTCGTATTCATATCTTGGGCAACTTCCAGGTCAACCCGTCTCCACAACACTCGCCACTTAGGCTCACGCGGGTACCCCTCAGGGTCGACCCGCCTTTGCAAGTAATAGTGTAAAGTCCAGGTATCCGTGTATCCATAACATCAGGGGAATCCGAGGTATCACCCTCGTTGGATTCCTACTTGATGTATCCGTCAAGGTGAACTCGGAGGAATCACCCTCGATGGGTTCACACTTGATGTGTTGCACGACAGGGTCGTATCGGAAGTGGAGAAGGAGGAATCACCCTCGATGACCACGACCAAATAGCTACTCTACAGAGTTAACATCAGGAGTGCTATATGAGGTATCACCCTCGGCACTCGATAGTAACGCTGCAGTGTCGCTACAACTAAGGGGGTGATGTGCGGTGCTGGGGCCTGGTCGTCGAGTCTTCTGATGATCCAGCGGGGTAATCGGGACAAGTGGGGTCACTGATAGGTCTCTACCCAGCCTATACTAGACAATTTAGGATAAGCAGGTAAGGTATCAATAGCAGGTTACAATAAACAGGCTATGCATCAGAATAGGTAAAGCAGTAGCAACAACATTTCTAATGCAAGCATGAGAGAGAAAGAATAGGCGATATCGGTATGCTCAAGGGGGGGGGTGCTTGCCTGGTTGCTCGGCGGCAAAGGCAAGGTCGTCAATGGCGTCGTCGGGCTCCTGAGTGGCGTCGGTCTCGGGGGCTATCGAAGAGAAGAGGGGGAGGAAACAGATAAATACACGGCAATGAAAGCAATCACAAAGCATGACATGGCAATAAGCGGTGTTAGGGGTGACCTAACGCAGTGCTACACGTCGCAGACGAAGCGGGAAAATATCTGGGATATTTTCCCGGCGTTTAGCTCGATCTCGGTATACTGAACCGGAGGGGAAGGTTCCATGTTCAGGTAGTTAGAGGCATGTGACAGGTATGAGGAGGGAATATTTGGATTCGTCTCGTCGTTCTGAGCAACTTTCATGTACAAAGTATTTTCATCTGACTTACGGATTATTTTATATTAATTTTCTAAGTTTAATTTCAATTTGGAATTAGCAGATTTATTTTAAATCAAAAATTAGGTTTACTGCATCAGCATGACATCAGCATGATGTCAGCAGCCAACAGGGCATTGACTGGGTCAAACTTACATGTAGGTCCAACTGTCATAGGCACATTTTTAATTAAACACAACTAATTAACTAATCAGGTAATTAGGGTTAATTAAATAGAATTAATTAATTTAATTAATTAATTATTTTAATTATTATTTTTTACTTTCGTTTCTACTTTTTCTTAAACAGGGGCGGGGTCCCACCGTTCAGTGGCACAGGGCCACGGGTGGGGCGTGGTTAACGGGCGCGGCTAATGGGGCGGGTGTCAGACTGGGCACGGCCAGCCGGAGCCACGGCGAGGAGCACGGGCACGCAGCTGGCGGGGCGGCGCGGGGCCGTTGGCCAGGGGCGGGCCGGAGCAGTGGGCAACGACTAGCAGGGCGAGCGAGGGAGCAAGGCGCGCGGCCGGGGTGGAGGCTGCAGCGGGCAGAGAGGGAGGGGAGAGGCCGGAGCCCGAGGGCTCACCCGCATTGGAGGGATGAGGGCGGCGAGGGTCGAGGGGGGGCGGCGGGGACGAGATGCGGGCGGGGCGGTCCGGCTGGGAGGCGGTCGAGGGGGCGTCCGACGCGGGGCGGGGCGTGTTGACGGGTGGCGGCGTTGATGACGTGGATGGTGAGCACGTCGGGGACGATGGGGTCGGGGCCCGTTGCCCCGATCCAGATCCAGGCGAGGGAGGAGAGGGGGATCGGGGGGCGAGTTGATCGGGCTAGGGTTAGGTCTCGGGGGGTGGGGTGGTTATAGCCCAGGGGGTTTTGGGCCGGCCTAGCTGGCAGTGGCCAGCTGGGCCAAGGCCCATCAGGGGGGGGTTCCTTTTCTTTTATTTCTATTTTTGTTTTGCCTTTTTATTTTTATTTAATTTTTTCCTTTTACTGTCTTGCCAATTCCTAAGCCACCAGATGACTTTTACAAAATATGTGACTCAGCCCATAAATTGCAGTGCATTAGTACCTATCACCAAAAACTAGTTCGGATAAAATATAATTTCATATTTAACTTAGACTAAATAAAAGGTTAACAAATGTTGTTGTTAGTCACTGTTTGAGGATGTTAGGGTCAACTAACTAATCCCATTAATGTTGGTTGC
This sequence comes from Thinopyrum elongatum, assembly GCA_011799875.1. Lineage (NCBI taxonomy): Eukaryota > Viridiplantae > Streptophyta > Magnoliopsida > Poales > Poaceae > Thinopyrum > Thinopyrum elongatum. The sequence continues at coordinate 389,240,338 of CM022298.1, forward strand.
AATTTTATAATTGCCTCAAAATTATTTGCTATTTAATGAACATTTCAGTTTCTGATTTGAACAACTTTTATTTTCCACTTTGAATTCATTTGAAGTTTGAATTTGGAGTTTGAAATGCAATATGATGCAAATGATGACTAGGCACTGCTGAGCAAGGTGATTTGGCATTATCAAAAGGTAATCACTGTAGCCATTACATAGGGATGTTACACTCACCAGCGGTACTACCATTGTGTGTCTTAGGACTCAAGGAACTAGCGGTAGTAGAGGGTGGGTAGAATGGCAGTACCGCATCAAGTGGTACTATCGCGCCCTACTACCACTCTACTACCATGGAATGGGAGGGGGGGTTATAGAAGCACTAAAAAAGGCGGTAGTGTGCGCGGTAGTAGGAGACGGAAGTACCGCTCAAGCGGTACTACCGCCCTACTACCGGTTATTTCTCTAGGCTACAGAGAAGACATCGGTGGTGGGGAAGTACTAGCGTCGTAGTACCGCTGGAGCGGTACTTCCGCTCTACTAACGCCCAACAACCGCTGAATCGAATAAGACCATGGTAGACCAAATATAAGCGGTAGTGCCCGCGGCACTCGACTGCAGAAGTACCACCAAGCGGTACTACCACTATGGTGCTTCAAAAACACCCAAGACAGAAAATAGTAGGAACTCCAATGTTGCAGGAAAGGTATGTCGGTGCATATGGGTATGTGTCCATTTTGATTCCACCCTAATCTTTCCAAAGTGGTCCCCCTCTTAATAGTACAGTTTTCCTATGACTCAAATCCACCTAAAAAGAAACGCCGAAAATAACCGTCTTCACCCTTAATCACCGAGGAGAATAAAATCGTCTTGTACGATAAGTAATAATATCTGAAATGCTCAATGCACACGGTTAGTCCGCAAAACACATTGTCATCAATCACCAAAACCACTAAGGGAGAAATATGCCTAACAATCTCCCCCTTTTGGTGGATTGATGACAACACCGGATTTGCACAAGGATATCAAGGAATAATATGCAAACCCAACATCTACAAAATATAGACGGGCTCCCCCTAGATGTGTGCACTATGTGAATATGCTTTTGGAATGCAAAGCACACACACTAGGATCAACACTCCCCCTATATTTTGTAGACTAGGCAATACTTGCAACAAAACATAATATGAACACTAAGCATAGTTGAAAGTAATAGCATGTGAGCATGAAGATAAAGGGGACAATATAAGCATAGCATCACATACTAAGATAATATGACATAATAAGACAGATAAAGGATAGCGTATGTCTCACACCATACAAGCATAGTCTCCCAAGTCTCACACACTAAAGCAAATAAGATAAAGAGTTCACAAGCGAAGAAATCAAAGCAAATAAAACGAGCTTGTGATTCGGAAACACTTGGGAAATTCCCGGTCCTAAACTCTCTCCCCCTTTGGCATCAAGATGCCAAAAAGGCAAAGAGTGAATAACGACCCAAGGTGGTAGAACTAATCCATGTCCTCGTCCGTGGACTCCTCAGACTCCTCCTCATGATCATCACCACCATGGTCCTCAGACTCCTCATCCTCAGCAACAGTAACACGGGGAGCAAAAGTGACAACATCATCAGAATCTGTCCAGCGATTGCTCTTGGAGATCTACTTCTCCTCAGATGTGACCTTGTTCTCTGAACCACTGGGAGCCTCCAAACCCATCTTCCTCATCATGGCCTTGTCACGACGATGGGACATCCTCTCTGCCACATGAGCCTCATACATCTTATGTTGCACATCAACCTGGATGCAGAATAGCTTCATCACCTTCTTCTTGAGCTTTGTAGCCCAAGATGGCTGCTCAGTGGGTGGCTCATAATCAGGCTCAGCAGACTCATCGGAATCAGTGGGTGGAACCTCAATCTCAAGGACAGCTAGAGCAACACCACAGTTCTCCTTTTACCTCAACCTGATCACCTCATGGGAATTGAGATCACCAATCTCAAGGCGCTCCTTTAGAATCTGAGAGGCCCAAGTGTCCTCAATGAGCTTGAAGAGATAGGGCCCAAAGATGGGCACCTTCTGGTCATACACTGCAGTCAAAAGCTCAAACCACATGACGTGGGATACATCCAGAATGCAGGTGTTGTTCTTCTCCGTCTAACAGGTAAGGAGCATGTCCACAAGATAAGAATGTACCATATCCAAGTTCCCAATGCGAGGGAAAAGAGTGTTCCTAAAGATACGATGCATGATGTCCAGAAACGGGATCAACTCTCTGACCTCTCCCTTGGTAGTCTTCCTGACTTTCATGTAGCGCTACAGCTTGGACTTGTGGGTGGTAGCAGTCTCCTTATGAGGGCAAAGTCCAAGTTAGTTCTCTAGCCATTCATCACCATAGCCCAAACTGTTCATGAAGGTCTTCCAAGGAGCATGCAGTTGCCTGCCATGAGTCATCCAGGTCATAGTCCTTGCATCATCTGTACCAAAGTGCACCGTGGCATAGAACTGAGCTACTAGCTCTGGGTCAAAATCCTTGTTGAATGTCATGATCTTGACAATGTCAAACTGGGCATGAAGTGCTAGAGCCTATCCAAAGTATGTTGGGTCCTTCTCCATGTGAATAAGATTGATAGACTTGGTCTGCACACAAAAATTATTCTTGCTCTTGATCCATCAAGGTACACAGAGGCCTGATCCCTGTTCCAGAATGGACGGTTGGCAAGAGTTGGGTCCTGAGTACGACGACAAGGATTGCACTGGCGATATGCCCAAAACTCCTTGGAGTTCATCTCTGACACTACCTTGGCCTTCTCCTTCTAGTTCTTTGCAACAGACTTAGTTGACTGCCTGACATGTGCATTGGAGGCCTCTTCAGCAGTACGACCGCGCTTGGTTCTTTGACGGTTTGGGTTCTTGCGACGCGACTGATGTGGAGCGGAGCCACTACCACCTAAACCAGACACAAAAGCACGTGAGAAAGCAGGTGTAAATGCATATGCACAAGTCAAAAGAATTAAAAATATAGAGAGGAACAGAGTTTGCCAAATTTCAGAAAATTGGGAGCTCAAGCGATAGTACCGGAGCTACATCAGTAGTACCGTCTGAGAGCCAAGCGGTAGTACCGTGGGTCAGTGGGCGGTAGTACCACTTGAAGCGGTAGTACCGTCCATGACCCAGCGGTAATACCGTCTGTCTGCCTCTCAAGCGCACATCCGCGGCTCAGATCCGGTAGTACCGGAGACCCCAATTTTAAAAAATGAGGCAAAATGTTCCTACCCTCCTATCTAGCAGTCATTCCACGTCCTAATGTTGCCCTGATTTAGCCAAAAATCAAAGAACCAACAAGTATTGCCCTAAGAAACCTAGATTCCAAAAATAGAACAATAGGAGAGACGAAGAGGGGTAATACCGGGTTCCATGGCGAGAGGAGATGGTGGGGAGCGATCCCACTGGACGGAATCATGCACAACGACATGGAATCAGCGTGCCGGCGCGTCGGCCGGAGCAGTTTGTGTCGCCTATTGGAGGAGTTCGTGGGGAGGGAGAGAAGTGAATGGGTATGTGAGAGTTAGAACTCCCCCTGCCCGACTCTTAACCCTCCCAGCGGACTCCTAAGCGGTAGTACTACTACGAGGAGTGGTAGTACCGCCTCGGTACTACTACACGGCAGAATTCACACTAAGTAGAGATAGTACATGTGCATCCAAAACCCTTAAACCCAGTTTCTTGTCATGAGAGTCCACCATATCTACCTATGGACTGAATAAGATCCTTCAAGTAAGTTGTCATCGGTGCATAAAGCAATAAAAATTGCTCCTAAATATGTATGATCTTTTATTGGAAGGGAAAATAAGCTTTGTATGAACTTGTGATCATGAAGAAATAAAAGCGATGGACTGCATAATAAAGGTTGCTATCACAAGGGGCAATATAAAGTGACGTTCCTTTCCATTAATAGCTTGCACATCCAAAAATAAAAAGGGCATGAGAACCTCTGCTTCCCTTTGCAAAGGGCCTATCTTTTACTTTTATGTATTTACTTTTATGCAAGAGTCAACAATGTTCATCCCTATTCCTCTCTATTTATTCTCTAGTTGGCAAGCATCATGTGGTGGGGAAAGATCCAGGCATATATATCCAGTTGGATGTAGGTGATCATGAGTTATTATTGTCGACATCATCCTCGAGATAAACAAGTTGGGCAGTGAAAATTATAAATCCCCATCTTCCTATGTGTTTGACTGAAACTTTTGCTCTATAAATATGTCGTGAGTGTCAGCAATAATAGAAGACTAAATGATAGTTGAGTATGTGGAATTTGCTAAAACAAAGCTCTTACATAGACCCTTAATAAAAATAAGATGTATTGTAATTGTTTGATGACTGGAAACATAGTTTCTTAGTTTTCAAGAAAGTTTATGGTCTATACTTTAACATGTGAATAGCTTGCTACTTGATCATGAGATGAGCTACTTTTTATGATATATAATGATTCTAGAAAAAGTGATTGAAATTGTCATTGATCAAACCTATGTACTATGCTAGCATTCACACTTCATATATTATTTCTTTTACCATTTACCTACTCGAGGACGAGCAGGAATTAAGCTTGGGGATGCTGATACGTCTCCAACGTATCTATAATTTATGAAGCATTCATGCCATGTTTACAACAATTTTATATGGTTTTGGGTGCACTTTTATATGATTTGAATGAAACTAACCCGGACTGACGTTGTTTTCAGCAGAACTACCATGGTGTTATTTTTATGCAGAAATAGAAGTTCTTGGATTGGGCTGAAAATTTAAGGTGATTTTTTGTGGACCAAAAGAGACCCCTGAAGCTTCCTAGAAGGACCATAAGAGCCACGAGGACACGACAAGCTCAGTAGGCATGCACTGGGGGTAGTGAGGGCCTACTAAGCTTGTCGCTTCCTCGTGGGTCCCCCTAACATGAAATCGACGCAAAAAAATCCTATAAATATAGAAAACCCCAGAAAGAAACCTAGAACTTCCGCTCCGCCGCTGCAAGCCTCTGTACCAAAGCGATCTCATTTGGAGGCCTTCTCTGGCACCTTGCCAGAGGGGGAAATCATTACCGGAGGCCATCTTCATCATCCCTGCGGACTCCATGATGAGGAGGGAGTAGTTCACACTCGAGGATGAGGGTATGTACTAGTAGCTATGTGTTTGATCTCTCTCTCTCTCTCTCTCTCTCTATCGTGTTCTTGATCCAGCATGATCTTGATGTAACCATGGCCTTTGTTAATATAGTCGGATAATATGGTGTTTTCCCTCTCTATCTTATTGTGATGAATTGAGTCTTGCTCTTTGAGGTTTCGTTATGTTGGATTGAATACTGGATTTGAGATCACTTGATATATGTCTTGCATGTGGATACCCGTGGTGACAATGGGGTATTATATTGAGTTACTTGATGTATGTTTTGGTATTCAACTTGTGGATTCCTGTGACATTGAGATATCTATGCATAGGGGTTGATACATGTTTTCGTCCTACGTTCTCTGATAGAAACTTTGGAGTGATTCTTTGTTGCACATTGAGGGATTGTTATATGATTCAATTATGTTAGCACCGTTGAGAGATTGCACTAGTGAAAGTATGAAACCTAGGCCTTGTTTCTAAGCATTGCAATACCATTTGTGCTCCGTTTTATCACTTTCTACCTTGCTATTTTTATATTTTCAAATTACAAAAACCTATATCTGCTATCCATAGTACACTTGTATCACCATCTCTTCACCGAACTAGTGCACCTATACAATTTATCATTGTATTGGGTGTGTTGGGGACACAACAGATTTCTTGTATTTGATTGCAGGGTTGTTTGAGAGAGACCATCTTCATCCTACCCTTCCCATGGGTTGATAAACCTTAGGTCATCCACTTGAGGGAAATTTGTTGTTGTCCTACAAAACTATGCGCTTGGGGGCCCAATACGAGTCTACAAGAATAAAGTTGTGTAGTAGACATCAAAGCACTGCAAGCACGATCTTTTGCAAAGCTAACATTTGTTTGTCCACGGACATGTCCCCTTGAGAAGACTTTGCAAAGATCTCATATTGACGTGGGTTAAACGGCGATGCCAAAGCCACCCCACGTCAACTTTAGCCATTAGGAAAGTTGCGATCTTGGTGGGATTCACCGAGAAGTTGACCACAAAGAGACCGTTCTTGAGATGCCCAACAAAGGCTACTTTAAGAGCCTTGCTCCACAAAAGGGCCATGGTATCAAGATCAAAGAATGTAGCAAAGCCCATAAGTGTAAGTTGACGAACGAAAAGTAAATTGTATGCAAGGGTCTCAACAAGCATGACCTTCTCAATGGTTAAGTCATGAGAAATGACAACCTTGCCAAGACCCAATACCTTAGATAATGAAGCATCACCAAATTGAACATGGGTGTGCACAGATGGGCTTGGTTGCACGTCCACCACCAAGTCCTTACTTCCGGTCATATCATTTGTTGCTCCATTATCGAGCAACCATGACACCCCACCAGAAGCAAACTCCTACATAAGATCAATGCTTGGTTTTAGGTACCCATTATTGAATGGGTCCTTTGATGTTAGTAACAAGGGTCTTAGGAACCTAGATAGACCATTCAATGTACTCATAAAAATAACCAATAAATTTGGCATAAACATGCCCATCACTAGCACGACATAAAACATAAGAAGGGTTAAAGTCGCCGGCTTTGTTGGGAGGAATGGTTTTGCCCCTTTTGGCATTACCATCCACCACCTCATTCTTCTTATCCTTAGGATCACCCTCTCCCTCCTTGACAAATACCTCTTTGAGAGGGAGAGGTTGCTTGGTCTTGCTTTTCTTCTTTTTTGACTTGGGTGCAAACCCAAGTCCCTCGTTTGCCACAACTTTCTTTTGATTGCTCAATAGTTTGTTGAGGTTCCTCTCACCTTGTATGCAAGTCACAAGCCCTTCTCAAGTTGCTATTTCAACTTGGCATTCTCCTCCACAAGATGCACATGCTCACAACAAGGGCTAGTTGCATGGGCATTATCAATCAACACAAAAGGAGGACACATGGCTATCTCCTTAGTTAGCTTCACTTGGATTTGATCATGAGACTCCTTGAGTGTAGCACCACCAACCCCTTTTATGGCACCTTGATAACCCACAAGTATAGGGGATCATCATCATCATCATTAGAGTTGTACTCTTCATGCACCACCAACCCCTTTTGTGGCACCTTGATAACCCACAAGTATAGGGGATCGCAATAGTTTTCGAGGGTAGAGTATTCAACCCAAATTTATTGATTCGACACAAGGGGAGCCAAAGAATATTCACAAGTATTAGCAGTTGAGTTGTCAATTCAACCACACCTAAAAGACTTAATATCTATAGCAAGGTGATCAGTAGCAAAGTAGTATGGCAGTTTGATAGTAACGGTAACAGTAGTAGAAGAAACAGTAGCAATTTTATAGTGATTGTAACAGCAGCAATAGCGAAAGTAACTTAGCAAAGGTCAATATATGAAAAGTGTAGGCATTGGATCAGCGATGGATAATTGCATTGGATAATATTCATCATGTAGCAGTTATAACCTAGAGCGACACAGAACTAGCTCCAATTCATCAATGTAACGTAGGCATGTATTCTGTATATAGTCATACATGCTTATGGAAAAGAACTTGCATGACATCTTTTGTCCTACCCTCCTGTGGCAGCGGGGTCCATAAGGAAACTAAGGAATATTAAGGCCTTCTTTTAATAGAGAACCGAAACAAAGCTTAGCACTTAGTTTATACATGAACTACTCAAACTACGGTAATCCCCGAAAAGAATCCCAATTATTGTCACCTTGGGGTATGCGGATCATAACTCATAATAGGTGCATATAACTTGCAAGATAGGATCAAGAACACACATATATTCATGAAAACATAATAGGTTCAGATCTGAAATCATGGCACTCAGGCCCTAGTGACAAGCATTAAGCATAGCAAAGTCATAGCAATATCAATCTTAGAACATAGTGGATACTAGGGTTTGATAACCCACAAGTATAGGGGATCGCAACAGTTTTCGAGGGTAGAGTATTCAACCCAAATTTATAGATTCGACACAAGGGGAGCCAAAGAATATTTGTAAGTATTAGAAGTTGAGTTCTCAATTCAACCACACCTAGAGATTAAATATCTGCAGCAAGGTGAGCAGTAGCACAATAATATGATAGTTTTGATAGAAGTGGTAACAGTAGTAGTAACGGTAACAGTAATAGCAATGATTTTGTAGCAAGTGTAATAGTAACAGCAGCAGTAGTAACTTAGCAAGAGCAATATGTGGAAAATTCGTAGGCATTGGATCGGTGAATTTGTTGGATGATATTCATCATATAACAGTCATAACCTAGGGCGATACAAAACTAGCTCCAGTTCATAAATATAATGTAGGCATGTATTCCGTAAATAGTCATACGTGCTTATGAAAAGAACTTGCATGACATCTTTTTTCCTACCCTCCCGTGGCAGCGGGGTCCATAAGGAAACTAAGGGATATTAAGGCCTCCTTTCAATAGAGAACCGGAACAAAGCATTAACACATAGTGAATACATGAACTCCTCAAACTACGGTCATCACCGGAAAGTATCCCAACTACTGTCACATTGGGGTTTACGGATCATAACACGTAATAGGTGAATATGACTTGCAAGATCGGATCTAGAACATAGACATAATGGTGAAAACATAAACGGTTCAGATCTGAAATCATGGCACCCGGGCCCTAAGTGACAAGCATTAAGCATGGCAAAGTCATAACAACATCAATCTCGGAACATAGTGGATACTAGGGATCAAGCCCTAACAAAACTAACTCGATTACATGATAAATCTCATCCAACTCCTCACCGACCAGCGAGCCTACGAAGTAATTACTCACTCCCGATGGGGAGCATCATGGAATTGGTGATGAAGGAGGGTTGGTGATGACGAAGACCGAAGATTCCCCTCTCCGGAGCCCCGAACAGGCTCCAGATCTGGCCTCCCGATGAAGAACAAGAGGTGGCGGCGGCTCCGTATCATGAAACGCGATGAAACTTCCTCTCTATTTTTTCTCCAAAAATAGGATTTTATAGCGTCGAAATTAGGGCCAGTGGGGCCATGAGGTGGGCCCAACCCACCAGGGGGCGCTTGGAGGGGGAGCGCACCCTGGTGTCTTGTGCTCACCCAGGGGCCCCCCTCCGGTGGTTCTTAGCTCCAGTATTTTTCTTTTATTGTAAAAAAATTCTCCAAAAAGTTTCGTTCCATTCCGAGAACTTTTATTTCTACACAAAAACAACACTGTGGTAGTTCTGCTGAAAACAGCGTCAGTCCGGGTTAGTTTCATTTAAATCATGCAAATTAGAGTCCAAAACAAGAGTAAAAGCGTTAGGAAAAGTAGATACGACGGAGACGTATCAACTCCCCCAATCTTAAACCTTTGCTTGTCCTCAAGCAATTCAGTTAACAAACTGAAAGTGAAAAAGAAAAACTTTTACGAACTCTTTTGTTCTTGTTTACATAAATAAGCTTAAGTAGCACCCAGTTTTTAGCGAAGATCATGACTAACCATATCAGCAATAACTCTTAAGAATTATATTAACTCATATCAATGGCATAATCAACTAGTGAGCAATAATAAGATATATCAAATGCCAACACTTTGTCAAAACAATCATGATATAATATGACAAAAGTGGTATCTCGCTAGCCCTTTCTGAGACCGCAAAACATAAATGCAGAGCACCCCCAAAGTTCAAGCAGTGACTAAACATTGTAATTCATGGTAGAAAAGATCCAGTCATGATGCATCCAACATTAACTATACACAATGCATGAGGATGACAATAGTGCTCTCAGATCTGGCACTTGTTTGAGAAGGTGATGACTCAACATAAAATTAAATAGATAGTCCCTTCGCAGAGGGAAGCAGGGATTTGCAGCGGTGCCAGAGCTCAAAGTTTTAAAACAGAGATAAATGTAATTTTGGGAGGTACACCCTTCCTGTCAATGTTACGACCAAGAGTTATCAATATCTTCCAAGCTAAACACATTAGTGGCGGTTCCCAAGCGATAAAAGTAAAGGTTTACTCCCCCTCCACCAACAAACACACTCCACGGCTAGCCGAATCCACGGGTACCTTCCATACCAACATCAGTCCTGGGGGAGTTTTGTTTAATTATTCGCATTTTTTTGATTCGGGACTGGGCATCCCTATTACCGCCCCTCTTGTGCAAGGACGAGTGAATAAACACTCATCATGAGAATGACCCGCTTAGCATGGAAGATACTGACCACCCCCTGTCGCTCCATGAGCGGTCCAGGCACACAAAACAGGTGTTCATTTGAATTTTTAGAGGTGGCACATGCAAATTTACTTGGAACGGCAGGGTAATACCGCATATAGGTAGATATGGTGGACTCATCTAGAATAACTTGGGTTTAAGGATTTTGATGCACAAGCAGTATTCCCGCTTAGTACAGGCGAAGGCTAGCAAATAGGTTGAGAAGCGGCCAGCTAGAGAGCGAAAACGGTCATGAACATGCGTTATGCATAATTAACATTGAATACTAGCATGAGTAGGATATGAACACCATGAACATAAATATAATAAAGGCTATGTTGGTTTTGATTCAACTACATGCATGAACATGTGCCAAGTCAAGCCACTTGAAACATTCAGAGGAGGATACCATATCATCATACTACATCACAATCATTTTAATGCATGTTGACATCCAAGATAAATCATTATCCACTCCTAGCTACTTAAGCATGGCATGAGAAACTATAATCTCTAATTGTCATTGCAAACATGTTTGATCATAATATGATGAATCATGGATAGTAGGTTAAACATATTTACAAAAACAGAACAACTTGAGTTCATACCCGTTTCTCTCTGCCACAGTCACTTCATCAAATATCGTCATTATTGCCTTTCACTTGCACAACCGAATGATATGAAAATAATAATAGTGCAAGAGTGCCGTGGACTAAGCTGGAATCTGCAAACATTTTATTAAAAAGGAAAAGACAAGGTAATTTGGGCTCTTTGTTAGATCAATAGTAATGCATATGAGTGCCACTCAACATTTTCATCGTGGTCTTCTCCTTGGTATGACTCAATAAAAAGAAAAGGTTTTCAGAGAAACACACTGAAATATTTTTGGAGTTTTTGATTTTTCTTGAAGAAAGCAAATTAAAGAAGGGAAAACAAAAAACGAGAAAAACTATTTACACGGGAAAGCTCCCAACAAGCAAAAGAAGAACAAAGAAATCTTTTTGGGTTTTCTTTTTAATACTACAACTAATTAAACTAGAAAGAAAACCCAAAAAGAAGCAAGAAACATTTTTTGGATTTTCTCAAAGTTTTTCAAACACACAAGAAGAAAGCGAGAAAATAAATCTAGCATGGATAATACAATGAAAAAGTATGAACACCGACAACTGGAATGAAATGTGTGAACATAAATGTAATGTCGGTGCAAATACATACTCCCCCAAGCTTAGGCTTTTGGCCTAGCTTGGTAATCACCACTCGTAGTAGCCGTCCGATCCCATTTCGAAGTGTTGTGGCGGTGGCACCTGAGCATCCCACTCCTGAGGCTCCTGCTCTGCCGCTGCGTGGGCGTTCTGGTAGGCAACAATGTCTGCTGGCATGATCCTGTATCTGCCCCTGGCAATAGAATCAAATAAAGTAGGTGCAGGCAATGGAATAATATCGCGGGAATTCACACTGAAAACCAAGTTGTAACGAATATTATGAAGAGAGTCGGGTTCATCAGTAAACTGGTGAGCCACCATCGCCTGGTGATCTAGATAGACTCGGGTCAAAGGAATATCATGTTGGCGTATCTGAACGTTAAAGTGACTCGCTAAGCGAGTAGCATAAATACCACCATGAATTTTGCCCTTGTTTCTGTTAAGGTGCAGACGGCGTGCAATAACATCCCCTAGGCTATAAGTGCGATCATTCTGTAGTGGACGGCATAAAATAGCGAAGTCAGGAGCACTGAGTGCACCGACCTTCTCTCTAGCAATTAAACACTTAGCGATGAATAGAGCAAAGTAATGCACAGAAGGAAACTGCAAACTAGTGGTGGTGACACTCGACACGCCTCTCTCATCTCCCACTGACAGAGTACGATAAAAGTTCTCAAACTTTGCAGGTCTAGGCTTTCTTATTTCCCCGTCAGAAGGGATCAAGCATATCTCACAAAAATCAGTAAGTGGTATCTGACGGGTTTCAGAGTATAAATTAATCTGCACTTCAGGAGGATTATTCCTACTTAGAAAATGGAAATTTTGCACAAAGGAATTTGTAAGGAGGTGGTATTGATCACACTCAGCTTCGATGAAGTCGGTCAGCCCAGCATTAGCAACAAATTGCGCAAACTCTTGATGGATCTCGGCCCCCTCCATGAAGGCATTATGCGGCCATTCGCACGGCCGCACCTCCGCCCTTCTCGGAGTGTTGAGGTCAGTGTCCGAGGATTCCCCAATGACTTCTTTAGCATTTTTCTCAGAGGCAAACTTCCTAAAGAAACTCATCTTATTCCTATAGATAAAATTCTGAAAAATTTAGTCCACAAAATTTTTCAACAAAACTTAACAAGATTGATAGCAACTACTCATAAGGATGCATAGAGGCTATATTAAGCATTCACACTACTTAGAACTCTAGGAATTCAACATGCACGCTCATCTACAGCAGCACCAAGAGTAGCTAATTATTCAAAATATAAACTACTAAAGCAAAAACTAATTGGAGCAACGGAGGAATCACATACCAAGTAGCAATCCCCCAGAACAGTTTCAGAAACTGAGCTTCGAGCAAAGAGATCGAAATCCGCGAGTTTGAGAGCAAGAACACGAGAGAGAGAGAGAGAGAGAGAGAGCTATGGTGATTTTTTTTCTGGAGGTAGGAGATGACATGGTGTCGGGGCCGGATTTCGGGGACACAACATATCCCAGAAATTTAACCCCTCGTGTTGCCACCAGCCCAGGATTACTGTTACTGGTGGACACGTCCTTGTTACAGATTACCAAGCTATTACAAGAATTGGATACAAGACCATAAAGTTCCAAAGATACAACACTGATATCTGGTGGTGGATGACGGAATTGACTCGTGGTTCTCCAACGTCGATGGGACTCCATTCCCACAGGAACAGCTGACCCGGATAATTCCTATCCCGCATGGCAGCCATCCTAGGCTCCGCACGGATGTCGCTGTGGTACTCCTCATAGAACTCCTGACCTGGCCAAGTAAATAGCCAGGGACAAGCCTGTGAGTAGGTTTGAATGTACTCGCAAACATCATGAACAAAAGATATACCGAATGCAGCAGATAAAAATATATGATCATCATGAGCCAAACTATATGCATATGCTCATGCTGACTGAAATTTAAATCATGACAATAAAATGATATGAACGTGAACATAGCATGTTAGTCATGATCAAACTTAAAGCAAATGAATGCCACGGGTAGTCTAGCCAGCCCAAGTGACATTCAGCAAAATAAAAGAAATGCCAATCGGGTGTCCACAAGAGTAGTGGCAGGACCGCCTGTAAACTCGAGAGATGCTACGAGAGGTCTTGAAGAGAAATGCCAGTCGGGTGTCAAGTGACACCACGGTCGGACTTGAAGAGAAATGCCAATCGGGTGTCCACAGGAGTAGTGGCGGGATAAACCACCTGTTAACTCGAGAGACGCCACAAGAGGTCTTGAAGAGAAATGCCAGTCAGGTGTCAAGTGACACCACGGTCGGACTTGAAGAGAAATGCCAATCGGGTGTCCACAGGAGTAGTGGCGGAATAAACGGCCTGTTAACTCGAGAGACGCCACGAGAGGTCTTGAAAATAAAGCTGAGTGCCCGGGGTAGTCTAGCCAGCACCTGAGACACTCAGGAAATTTAGAATAAGAGAAACGGGTTAGTCCTCAATAATATGCATAACCATAATAACATTTAACATGCATAAAATATTCATGGTAACATCAGGGTGTCAATAATTATCCTGCAAAATAATTCAGGCTCAATTTAATTATTTTCCTCCGAAGACCGACACTAAGACCGACACTTGACCAACCCAGATTGTAGCCCTTAACCACGGACACGGCTATTCGAATAGGTTTAAACTCTACAGAGGGTGTACTCTTTACCCACATGTAAAGGATTTCTTTAGCCAGTACCGTGACACTGACTAATTCCCATTACGGTCTTTGGGTTGAAAACACACCTGACCAGCACACACCAGATTAACTTTCCGGATGCCAGGAATCACCCAAAGCATCATTCAAGAAAAACTCTAAGACGGAGAGACCAACGTCCTGCATGGGATCACTATTAATATGCGCGGATTCCAAGGGGTGCCCCTTCTCAGTCACAACTGGAAACACCCATGCCCCCTGACCCGATGACAGGATTTAGTCCACGGCCGCGGGAAACCCTCATCGTGGCCCTCTCTACGGTGTGTGCATGGAAAGGGGTTAACAACTTACTGAACCATACCCTACCTGTGGCAGGGACCTGTGGCAGCACGAAACAAGTATGGGGGTTACCGGAACAAGACTCGATCTACGATCGACTCAGGAGGCTCCAATATTTCCTGCAGTGGTTAGCACAACAAAGTATTCTCTCAACAACGGTAACAAACAGGGCCATGGCCCTTGCATGCTCCAACATGCATAATCAACATGGTATGACCACGTTCCAACGTGGTCATCCTTCTGCCGGTAACGGTATTTTACTATGCCTGCTCCTGCAAGTTAGTCATGACGAGCACACGATGCATGGTACGATGAAACCTGTCAACACTACATGCATGTGAAATTTATTCGAATTCAAACCATGCATGCACCACTAGCTATATGCCAATTTAATTTGAATTCAACATAGACATGTTCAAATTATACTAGCCAATAATTCAACCATGCAATCACCATATCAAGTGTTCAAGATGCTTGCCTTGAGCATGCAGAAATATTGGGTGCACTCCAAAAGTTTGAATTATTTATCTCCCCTCCATTTCCTATTTTCAAAAAAATATTGAAATTAACACATAAAACCAAAACAGTGCCAAAAAGTGTTTCGAATATTTTTGAAATAAATATTAAAATAAACTAGAGGCAAAATAAGGAATACCAGAAAAAGAATCAAATGGTTTGGAGTTGAGATGATTTTCCTAGGGAATTTCTAAGTTGAGATAATTAAGGAAATGGACTATTAAAAATGTCCAGTGAATATAAAGCTTAATAAAAAAATGTTCACCTAATCTAGATAAATAGAGAATGATTTTATAAGACTGCAGGAATTTGAATCATCAAATTTGGATTTGAAATGATCACTGAGGAATTATTTGAATATTGTTGAAAAAAGATAAAGAAAAAGACTGAGGAACGCCCTACGCGCATTTTAGCTGTACGGCATCGCTGGGCCGAGCCCAGTTGCTTCGGCTGCGCGAAAAACTGCCGACGTCGATGGCGTAGTGCTAGAGTTACGCCTTCCGCGCGCGAAGACGAAGTTAGTGGAAACCGTCTCCACTCAAACGACGGGGCCCGCAGCCTGAGTGGCTGACGGGCGGGCTCCACTTGTCGGGTTTATCCCCATTCTCCCGCGCGCGTCTGGATAGGGGCAGAGGAGGATTCCGGCGATCCTCGTCGGCGAACGGCTATGCCGTTCAAGGCGCCGAGCATACGTGCGTGCTCCCCTCACCGTGGCGAACCCAAGGAGCTGTGCCACCACCTCCGGAGGTCACTGAGTTGCCGACGGGGAGCTTTGCTGTGGACGGCGGCCGTCAGAGAAAGAGGGACCCCGTCTTCGAGCTTAGTTCAGTGAAATTGATGGGTGGGATGGACTTGCGGGTACTCCAGGAGGTGGATGGTGGAGAAATATGCGAGGAAAAGGCGTTGTTTGTGTCGGAATCAACCGGAATACCCCGGCGGGTGTGGATGCCAGAGGTGAAGGAGAGGGCCACCTCCGGGTCGATTGACTACTCCAGGGAGTACACAGATGATGGCTTGGTGTTGACGAAGAGTAGGGCGAGCTCGGATGGGGGTTTTATAGCGCGGCGAGGTCGGTTCCGAGGCTCCCGAGGATAACCACGGTGGCAGGCGGCCATTGATGGGGCCGCTGAGGCCGTTGGGGTTGGTGGTGGACGGCGGGGTCGGTGGAGAGTCAGTTAAGACGAGGGGCGCGCTGGCGGCCTCTGGTTCGAGCCAGGTGGCTCGGGGCGGTGCCGTGTCCGAAGAAATGATGGCGGCGATGGCTCGGGTCGGTGTGGGGTGGTGCCAAGGAAAGAGCTTTGGTGTGGGGGAGGCTGCGGCTGGTGCAGGTGGCCAGTGGAGCGTGCGGGGCAAGCCCGGGGAGGCTGCAGTAGGGCGGCAGGGACTCGGGCGCCGTCGGGGTGCAGTACGGGCGCTCTGGCCACGCCTAGTGCACGCCCGTAGTGTGCTCGATGTTTTGCCAGGGTAATCTAGATGGTTCTGATGCAAGTGGTACTTGCTAGTGTCATGCACCTGAGTAAGGAAGAGCTATTAGACATGCTAGTTTGGCCAACTAACCTAGTGCCCAAAGTAGACTTATGAGTTAGCAGAATTCTGCCATGCACAGAAGCTGTTTGGTGAAATGCTAGGACCACCTAGGGGTCTTTGATGATAGTGAAAATTGGCAGGATTATGTCTCCTTTGATGTCAGGAATGATGGTGGGGTTGGTTAACTACCCAGTGCAAGTTTTACTGAAATTCATTTCTGGACAGAAACTTTAGAGGAATATTTGATGAACTAAAAAGATTCTAATGGAGCTAAAATTTTGGACTTAAGGGTTTGGTTGGAAGGACTATAAGTGGGAAAAACTTCAGGATTTTTGGAGCAAGGAAAATTAGGGTTGTAGTTATAACACGGAAATGGGACAGAAATGAAAATAGATTGTCTTGCTCAAAATTTACAAAAGACCAAGTTATGTTTTTGCATAAAAGTGATCTGTGGACATCACATGACCTCCCATAATTTTTGTGGAATTTTGAAAGGATTCTTTGAAATGGTTGTAGTGCAACAAAGGCATTTAAGGTATTGAAAAAGCTATTAAAAGAATTATTTAGAGGCAAGTTTTATTATGAAAATAATTCCTACTGTTATTATAATATAAATGAAATGATTGAAAGAAAACTACCAGAGCCCATAATATTATTTCCAAAAATTTCTATATGGAGGGAAGAATTTTGGAAAACAGAAATAGAAAATACTCTAAAAATAATAAAGGACTTAATAAAATTTCAAAATTTTATTTCTGGCCATATTTTACTTAATAAGATCATGGTTGAATTTTTGGGGTGTTACAAACTCTACCCCCCTTAAGAAAATCTCGTCCTCGAGATTTGTTAAGGGCGGAGGAACTAAATGCAATCACAACAAACAAGCAATAACACACAAGCACATCATTCAATCAAACTATACATACTGCTAGAAACATACACATAATCGTCTACAGCATGACGTTGGAATTTACAGGGCAACAGGGTTGCTAAGGACATGGTAACTACTCTGGCAGACTCAGTCCACTTCGTCGACATCCAGACAGGCGTGTCTCGCGGACGTCGAGGCTTCTCCGAGGGCTTCAACGTTGGAGTTGACTGGAGTGTTATGAGGGGCTGCAGGGTTGGGGTAGCGATGATGACCCACGCGGGGTGTAGTGGCTACAGTCCCGTTGGAGAAGATCCCCAAGAGACGACAGAGTTCATCCGGGGAAACGAATGCATTGCCCGGGTGGATGACAGGGGCAGACCTTGGGGGCTCAATGGGCCTCCCAAGCAGCACTAGCGGGGTCTCGGTGTCGGGTGCAGCTTCACTTCTGGCCGGGGTCAGGTGAGCGAGCGTCCTGCGGGTCTCAATCAGGTCAAAAGTGACCTGATCGAACAGTGCCTCTTGCGCTCTCAGGTAGCGCACCAGATGCACTAGGGCAGGATCCGTCTCATGGTCTCCATTGGCAACTTGGGTCGGTCTACCATAGCCTTCACGACTAGGGTAGTAGTAGAAAGAGCGCAGTTAACCCCCGACGACAGATGCCGGAGTTGAACTACAGCCTCTCGGGCTGCAAGTTGGATGGCTTGGGGCTCATCGAAGGTCGTCCTCCCGGTGAACCAGTAAGGGCGCTCTGCGGTGATGCCCCTCTCGTAGATGTGCACCATGGCCCAGAAGTGATGGATGGAATCACTCGTGTGTTCCTAGTATACGACATACTCCAGTGGTTCTTCGATGCCGAGAGCACGACGAGTGAGATTGGCAAGGATGGCTACAAAGCCTTCAAGTTCGACTGCGGTGGTCTCGTTATGAACGATGGGGCCTGGCATCTTGGTGGTTGGATATCGAACTGAGAGTGAGGCTGTGATGTGCTGAGTTGGGGCAAGGCTTCTCTTATAAGCCAGCGGAGTCTTCCATCACATGCTTGCGAATGGGACAACTTAGGTGTCGGCCACAGGCATACAACCTATGGGCTAGGTTGATAGGTTGGGCACCGACTGTCAAAAAGATGTCGGCTGGCCACTGTGCGGTTTTCGGATAGGATGGGCTTGACGGTGGGTAGGAAAAGATGTGGGCAGTGTGGAAACCTAGGGATAGTGACCAGGCTAAGATAGGTTTAGCCAATGGTCAGCCTGCCTCTGATACCAAGGCTGTCGGTACCGGATTTCGGGGACACAACATATCCCAGAAATTTAACCCCTCGTGTTACCACCAGCCCAGGATTACTGTTACTGGTGGACACGTCCTTGTTACGGATTACCAAGCTATTACAAGAATTGGATACAAGACCATAAAGGTCAAAAGATACAACACTGATATCTGGTGGTGGATGATGGAATTGACTCGTGGTTCTCCAACGTCGATGGGACTCCATTCCCACAGGAACAGCTGACCCGGATAATTCCTATCCCGCATGGCTGCCTTCCTAGGCTCCGCACGGATGTCGCTGTGGTACTCCTCGTAGAACTCCTGACCTGGCCAAGTAAATAGCCAGGGACAAGCCTGTGAGTAGGTTTGAATGTACTCGCAAACATCATGAACAAAAGATATGCCGAATGCAGCAGATAAAAATATATGATCATCATGAGCCAAACTATATGCATATGCTCATGCTGACTGAAATTTAAATCATGACAATAAAATGATATGAACATGAACATAGCATGTTAGTCATGATCAAACTTAAAGCAAATGAATGCCACGGGTAGTCTAGCCAGCCCAAGTGACATTCAGCAAAATAAAAGAAATGCAAATCGGGTGTCCACAAGAGTAGTGGCGGGACCGCCTGTAAACTCGAGAGACGCCACGAGAGGTCTTGAAGAGAAATGCCAGTCGGGTGTCAAGTGACACCACGGTCGGACTTGAAGAGAAATGCCAATCGGGTGTCCACAGGAGTAGTGGCGGGATAAACCGCCTGTTAACTCGAGAGACGCCACGAGAGGTCTTGAAGAGAAATGCCAGTCGGGTGTCAAGTGACACCACGGTCGGACTTGAAGAGAAATGCCAATCAGGTGTCCACAGGAGTAGTGGCGGGATAAACCACCTGTTAACTCGAGAGACGCCACAACAGGTCTTGAAAATAAAGCTGAGTGCCCGGGGTAGTCTAGCCAGCCCCTGAGACACTCAGGAAATTCAGAATAAGAGAAACGGGTTAGTCCTCAATAATATGCATAACCATAATAACATTTAACATGCATAAAATATTCATGGTAACATCAGGGTGTCAATAATTATCCTGCAAAATAATTCAGGCTCAATTTAATTATTTTCCTCCGAAGACCGACACTAAGACCGATACTTGACCAACCTAGACTGTAGCCCTTAACCGCGGACACGGCTATTCGAATAGGTTTAAACTCTGCAGAGGGTGTACTCTTTACCCACAAGTAAAGGATTTCTTTAGCCAGTACCGTGACACTGACTAATTCCCATTACGGTCTTTGGGTTGAAAACACACCTGACCAGCACACACCAGATTAACTTTCCGGATGCCGGGAATCACCCAAAGCATCGTTCAAGAAAAACTCTAAGATAGAGAGACCAACGTCCTGCATGGGATCACTATTAATACGCGCGGATTCCAAGGGGTGCCCCCCTCTCAGTCACAACTGGAAACACCCATGCCCCCTGACCCGATGACAGGATTTAGTCCACGGCCGCGGGAAACCCTCATCATGGCCCTCTGTACGGTGTGTGCATGGAAAGGGGCTAACAACTTACTGAACCATGCCCTACCTGTGGCAGGGACCTGTGGCAGCACGAAACAAGTATGGGGGTTACCGGAACAAGACTCGATCTGTGATCGACTCAGGAGGCTCCGATATTTCCTGAAGTGGTTAGCACAACAAAGTATTCTCTCAACAGGAGTAACAAACAGGGCCACGACCCTTGCATGCTCCAACATGCATAATCAACATGGTATGACCACGTTCCAACGTGATCATCCTTCTGCCGGTAACGGTATTTTACTATGCCTGCTCCTGCAAGTTAGTCATGACGAGCACACGATGCATGGTACGATGAAACCTGTCAACACTACATGCATGCGAAATTTATTCGAATTCAAACCATGCATGCACCACTAGCAATATGCCAATTTAATTTGAATTCAACATAGTCATGTTCAAATTATACTAGCAAATAATTCAACCATGCAATCACCATATGAAGTGTTCAAGATGCTTGCCTTGAGCATGCAGAAATATTAGGTGCACTCCAAAAGTTTGAATTATTTATCTCCCCCCCATTTCCTATTTTCAAAAAAATATTGAAATTACCACATAAAACCAAAACAGTGCCAAAAAGTGTTTCGAATATTTTTGAAATAAATATTAAAATAAACTAGAGGCAAAATAAGGAATACAAGAAAAAGAATCAAATGGTTTGGAGTTGAGATGATTTTCCTAGGGAATTTCTAAGTTGAGATAATTAAGGAAATGGACTATTAAAAATGTCTAGTGAATATAAAGCTTAATAAAAAAATGTTCACCTAATCTAGATAAATAGAGAACGATTTTATAAGACTGCAGGAATTTGAATCATCAAATTTGGATTTGAAATGGTCACTGAGGAATTATTTGAATATTACTGAAAAAAGATAAAGAAAAAGACTAAGGAACGCCCTCTGCGCATTTTAGCTGTACGGCATCGCTGGGCCGAGCCCAGTTGCTTCGGCTGCGCGAAAAACTGCCGACGTCGATGGCGTAGTGCTGGAGTTACGCCTTCCGTGCGCGAAGACGGAGTTAGTGGAAACCGTCTCCACTCAAACGACGGGGCCCGCAGCCTGAGTGGCTGACGGGCGGGCTCCACTTGTCGGGTTTATCCCCGTTCTCCCGCGCATGTCTGGACACGGGCAGAGGAGGATTTCGGCGATCCTCGTCGGTGAACGGCTGTGCCGTTCGGGGCGCCGAGCATACGCGCGTGCTCCCCTCACCGTGGCGAACCCAAGGAGTCGTGCCACCACCTCTGGAGGTCACCGAGTTGCCGACGGGGAGCTTTGCTGTGGACGGCAGCCGTCGGAGAAAGAGGGACCCCGTCTCCGAGCTTAGTTCAGTGAAATTGACGGGTGGGATGGACTTGCGGGTACTCCAGGAGGTGGGTGGTGGAGAAATATACGAGGAAAAGGCATTGTTTGTGTCGGAATCAACCGGAATACCCCGGCGGGTGTGGATGCCAGAGGTGAAGGAGAGGGCCACCTCCGGGTCGATTGACTACTCCAGGGAGTACACAGATGATGGCTTGGTGTTGACGAAGAGTAGGGCGAGCTCGGACGGGGGTTTTATAGCGCGGCGAGGTCGGTTCCGAGGCTCCCGAGGATAACCACGGCGGCAGGCGGCCATTGATGGGGCCGCTGAGGCCGTTGGGGTTGGTGGTGGACGGCGGGGTCGGTGGAGAGTCAGTTAAGATGAGGGGCGCGCTGGCGGCCTCTGGTTCGAGCCAGGTGGCTCGGGGCGGTGCCATGTCCGAAGAAATGACGGCGGTGATGGCTCGGGTCGGTGTGGGGCGGCGCCAAGGAAAGAGCTTTGGTGCGGGGGAGGCTGCGGCTGGTGCAGGTGGCCAGTGGAGCGTGCGGGGCAAGCCCGGGGAGGCTGCAGTAGGGCGGCAGGGACTCGGGCGCCGTCGGGGTGCAGTACGGGCGCTCTGGCCACGCCCAGTGAACGCCCGTAGTGTGCTCGACGTTTTGCCAGGGTAATCTAGATGGTTCTGATGCAAGTGGTACTTGCCAGTGTCATGCACCTGAGTAAGGAAGAGCTATTAGACATGCTAGTTTGGCCCACTAACCTAGTGCCCAAAGTAGACTTATGAGTTAGCAGAATTCTGCCATGCACTGAAGCTGTTTGGTGAAATGCCAGGACCACCTAGGGGTCTTTGATGATAGTGAAAATTGGCAGGATTATGTCTCCTTTGATGTCAGGAATGATGGTGGGGTTGGTTTGGCAAAAAGAGAAACTACCCAATGCAAGTTTTACTGAAATTCATTTCTGGACAGAAACTTTAGAGGAATATTTGATGAACTAAAAAGATTCTAATGGAGCTAAAATTTTGGACTTAAGGGTTTGGTTGGAAGGACTATAAGTGGGAAAAACTTCAGGATTTTTGGAGCAAGGAAAATTAGGGTTGTAGTTATAACTCAGAAATGGGACAGAAATGAAAAGAGATTGTTTTGCTCAAAATTTTCAAAAGACCAAGTTATGTTTTTGCATAAAAGTGATCTGTGGACATCACATGACCTCCCATAATTTTTGTGGAATTTTGAAAGGATTCTTTGAAATGGTTGTAGTGCAACAGAGGCATTTAAGGTATTGAAAAAGCTATTAAAAGAATTATTTAGAGGCAAGTTTTATTATGAAAATAATTCCTACTGTTATTATAATATAAACGAAATGATTGAAAGAAAACTACCAGAGCCCATAATATTATTTCCAAAAATTTCTATATGGAAGGAAGAATTTTGGAAAACAAAAATAGAAAATAATCTAAAAATAATAAAGGACTTAATAAAATTTCAAAATTTTATTTCTGGCCATATTTTACTTAATAAAATCATGGTTGAATTTCTGGGGTGTTACAAACTCTACCCCCCTGAAGAAAATCTCGTCCTCGAGATTTGTTAAGGGCGGAGGAACTAAATGCAATCACAACAGACAAGCAATAACACACAAGCACATCATTTAATCAAACTCTACATACTGCTAGAAACATACACATAATCGTCTACAGCATGACGGTGGAATTTACAGGGCAACAGGGTTGCTAAGGACATGGTAACTACTCTGGCAGACTCAGTCCACTTCGTCGACATCCAGACGGGCGTGTCTCGCAGACGTCGAGGCTTCTCCGGGGGCTTCAACGTCGGAGTTTGACTGGAGTGTTATGAGGGGCTGCAGGGTTGGGGTAGCGATGATGACCCACGCGGGGTGTAGTGGCTACAGTCCCGTTGGAGAAGATCCCCAAGAGACGACGGAGTTCATCCGGGGAAACGAATGCATTGCCCGGGTGGATGACAGGGGCAGACCTTGGGGGCTCAACGGATAAGTATCTTTCATCCGGGGACTAGCATCATCATAAGTATCTTTCATAGTAGAAGTAGCATCATCAATAACTTGCGACATATCAGGATTAATAGCATGTGGTGGTGTTGCAAGTCTACTCAAAACAGAAGGTGAATCAAGTGCAGAGTGTGATGGCAGTTCATTACCTCCCCTCGTCCTAGAGGGAACGATCTTATTCTTGGTATCCTTTAGATTCTTCATAACGATAAATAGATAATAATCCCAAGTGACTCAACAAATATAGCTATGCTCTCCGGCAACGGCGCCAGAAAAAGGTCTTGATAACCCACAAGTATAGGGGATCGCAACAGTTTTCGAGGGTAGAGTATTCAACCCAAATTTATAGATTTGACACAAGGGGAGCAAAAGAATATTTGTAAGTATTAGCAGTTGAGTTGTTAATTCAACCACACCTGGAGATTAAATATCTGCAGCAAGTTGATCAGTAGCATAGTAATATGATAGTTTTGATAGCAGTGGTAACAGTAGCAGTAACAGTAACAGTGATATCAATGATTTAGTAGCAAGTGTAGCAGTAACAACAGCAGTAGTAACTTAGCAAGAGCAATATGTGGAAAATTCGTAGGCATTGGATCGGTATATTTGTTGGATGATATTCATCATATAACAGTCATAACCTAGGGCGATACAAAACTAGCTCTAGTTCATAAATATAATGTAGGCATGTATTCCGTAAATAGTCGTACGTGCTTATGAAAAGAACTTGCATGACATCTTTTGTCCTACCCTCCCGTGGCAGCGAGGTCCATAAGGAAACTAAGGGATATTAAGGCCTCCTTTTAATAGAGAACCGGAACAAAGCATTAACACATCGTGAATACATGAACTCCTCAAACTACGGTCATCACCGAAAAGTATCCCAATTACTGGCACATTGGGGTTTACGGATCATAACATGTAATAGGTGAATATGACTTGCAAGATCGGATCTAGAACATAGATATAATGGTGAAAACATAAACGGTTCAGATCTGAAATCATGGCACCCGGGTCCTAAGTGACAAGCATTAAGCATGGCAAAGTCATAACAACATCAATCTCAGATAATAGTGGATACTAGGGATCAAGCCTAACAAAACTAACTCGATTACATGATGAATCTCATCCAACTCCTCACTGACCAATGAGCCTACGAAGGAATTACTCACTCCCGGTGGGGAGCATCATGGAATTGGTGATGAAGGAGGGTTGGTGATGACGAAGACCGAAGATTCCCCTCTCCGGAGCCCCGAACAGGCTCCAGATCTGGCCTCCCGATGAAGAACGGGAGGTGGCGGCGGCTCCGTATCGTGAAACGCGATGAAACTTCCTCTCTATTTTTTCTCCAAAAATAGGATTTTATAGCGTCGGAATTAGGGTCAGTGGGGCCACAAGGTGGGCACAATCCACCAGGGCGCACCTGGAGGCGGGGCGCGCCCTGGTGTCTTGTGCTCACCCAGGGGCCCCCTCTGGTGGTTCTTGGCTCCAGTATTTTTCTTTTATTGTAAAACAATTCTCCAAAAAGTTTCGTTCCATTCCGAGAACTTTTATTTCTGCACAAAAACAACACCATGGTAGTTCTGCTGAAAACAGCGTCAGTCTGGGTTAGTTTCATTTAAATCATGCAAATTAGAGTCCAAAACAAGAGCAAAAGCGTTAGGAAATGTAGATACGACGGAGACGTATCGGGGATCAAGACCTAAAAAAACTAACTCGATTACATGATAAATCTCATCCAACCCATCACCGTCTAACAAGCCCACGAAGGAATTACTCACTCCCGGCGGTGAGCATCATGAAATTGGCGGTGAAGGAAGGTTGATAATGACGACGGCGACGGATTCCACCCTCTGGAGCCCCAAACGGACTCCAGATCAGCCCTCCAGATGAAGAACAGGAGGTGCCGGTAGCTCCATATCGTAAAACATGATTAATCCTTCTCTCTGATTTTTTTTTCTTGGCGAATAGGTATATATGGAGTTGGAGTTAGGGTTGTCGGAGGTCCAGGGGGCCCACAAGCTCGCAAGGTGCGCCCCCAGAGCTTGTGGCTCATGGGTGCCCCCCCCCCTCCGGTATATTCTTTCGCCAATATTTTTTATATATTCCATAAATATTCTCCGTAAATTTTCAGGTCAATCCAAGAACTTTGATTTCTACACAAAAACAACACCATGGCAATTCTGCTGAAAACAACGTCAGTCTGGGTTAGTTTCATTCAAATCATGCAAATTAGAGTCCAAAACAAGAGCAAAAGTGTTTGGAAAAGTAGATACGATGGAGACGTATCAACTCCCCCAAGCTTAACTCATTGCTTGTCCTCAAGCAATTCAGTTGACAATCTGAAATTGACAAAGAAAAACTTTTACAAACTCTGTTTGATCTTGTTGTTGCAAATATGTCTAACCAATGTTCAAGTTTTTAGCAAAGATTATGGATTAACCATATTCACAATAACACTTAGGTATCACATTTACTCACATCAACGGCATAACTATAGCGAGAAATAATAAGATATCTCGGATGACAACATCTTTTTTTCAAATCAATCATGATATAATATGACATAATGGTATCTCGCTAGCCCTTTCTGAGATCGCAAAACATAAATGCAGAGCACCTCTGAAATTCAAGCACTGGCTAGACATTGTAATTCATGGTAAAAGAGATCCAGTCACACTCATACTCAACATCAACTAAACACAAAACATATAAATGACAATAGTGCTCTCCAGCTGGTGCTTTAATGAGAAGATATGACTCATCAATAAAAGTAAATAGATAGACCCTTCGCAGAGGGAAGCAGGGATTTGCAGAGGTGCGAGAGCTCGAAGCTTTTAAAACAGAGTTGAATATAATTTTGGGTGGTATGCTTTCATTGTCAACGTAACGACCAAGAGTTTTCACCATCTGCCACGCTAGACACATTATAGGCGGTTCCCAAACTGAATAGTAATGTTTTACTCCCCCTCCACCAACAAACACAAGCCATCGCTAGCCGAATCCTCGGGTGCCCTCCATACCAACAACAATCCGGGGGAGTTTTGGTTCATTATTATATTTTGATTTTGATTTTGATCATAGGACTGGGCATCCCAATTACCAGCCACTTTCTCGTGAATGACAAGCGAATAAACACTCATTGTGAGAATAACCCACCTAGAATGGAAGATACTGACAGCCCCCTGTCGCTTCATGAGCGATTCAGGCATACAAAACAGATTATTATTTGAAGATTTAGAGTTTGGCACATGCAAATTTACTTGGAACGGCAGGTAAATACCGCATATAGGTAGGTATGGTGGACTCATATGGAATAACTTTGGGTTTAAGGAAGTGGATGCACAAGGAGTATTCCTGCTTAGTACAAGTGAAGGCTAGCAAATAGATTGAGGAGTGACCAACCAGAGAGCGACAACGGTCATAAACATGCATTGGGATTAATCAACATTGAATACAAGTATGAGTAGGATATAAAACACCATGAACATAAATATCATGGAGTCTTTGTTGGTTTTGATTCAACTACATGCGTGAACATGTGCCAAGTCAAGCCACTCGAATCATTCAGAGGAGGATACCATCCTATCATACTACATCATAACCATTTTAAATGCATATTGACACACAAGATAAACCATGATCCACTCCTAGCTATTTAAGCATGGCATGAGTAACTATGATCTCTAATTGTCATTGCAAACATGTTTATTCATAATAGGCTGAATCAAGAACAATGAGCTAGTCATATTTACAAAAACAAAACAGGTTGAGTTCATACCAGCTTTTCTTCGCCTCAATCAATTCATCAATTTTTGTCATTATTGCCTTTCACTTGCACGACCGAACGTTGTGAATAATAATAAGAGTGCACGTGCCTTGGACTAAGATGGAATCTGCAAACATTTTATTCAAAGGAGAAGACAAGGTAATATGGGCCCTTTGTTATATCAACAATAATGCACATGAGCGCCACTCAACATTTTCATCGTGGTCTTCTCCTTACGATGACACAAAGAAAAGAAAAGAATTTAAAAGAAACACACTGAAATATTTTTGGAGTTTTTATTTTTCTGGCGCAAGCAAAATGAAAACAAGAAAAACTATATACACGGGAAAGCTCCCAACAAGCAAAAGAAGAACAGAAAATATTTTTGGGTTTTCTTTTAATATTACTACTAATTTAAACTGGAAGGAAAAACCAAAAAGAAGCGAGAAATATTTTTGGATTTTATCAAAGTTTTCCAAACACACAAGAAGAAAGCAAAAGGAAAACTAACATGGATTATACAATGAAAAAGGATGAACACCAACAACTGGAATGAATGTGTGATGCATGAATGTAATGTCGGTGAGAAATACATACTCCCCAAATCTTAGGCTTTTGGCCTAAGTTGGTCTATGGTCACGGCTGGCCTGGATGATACCCGAAGTCGTAGTTCGGGTTGAACTGGATTGCAGCTGCCACCGCTTCGTGGGCTGCCTCCTTGAGGCGAGCGGTCTCTCTTGCCCTCTCATACTCCTCTGCCTCCTCCACAAGTATGAAATATCTTTGTTTTCCTTGAAAGTTAAAGAAGGCAGGAGCGGGAAGCCTAATATGGAAGACGCGGCGCTTGTTAAAGATTAGTCTGTACTGAAATGGCAAGTCTCCCCTCTCAAGAAACTGGAAACGCTCCATAGCGGCATAATCAAGAAAATATTTTCTTTTATCGCAACCCCAAGATAATTAGCTAAACGAGTAGCATAAATTCCACCATAGAAATCACCATCTAGGGCATTATTATGTAACCGACGTGTAACAATAGCCCCCAAGTTAAATTGTTTATCGTTCATTACAGCACTCTTAAGAACGGTCAAATCGGCAGCGCAAAGGTGGCTATGGTCATGTTTACCATTAATGCATCTACCTATGAAGAGAGCAAAATAATGTAACGCAGGAAAGTGAATGCTCCCTATGGTAGCTTGTGTAATGCCTCTAGTTTCACCCCTAGTGATGCTAGCAAGGAACTCAATGCAATCGGATTTATGAGGTTCAGTGTAAGTGCCCCATTGCGGAATTTTGCACGCTTCATTAAATTCTTCAAGGTCCATACGAAATGAATTTTCATAGAGATTAAATATAACAGCATGCGTATTATGATGGACTGAATACTCAAATTTCCGCACAAAAGAATCAGTGAGATTGTAATATTGCTAGCACTTATCTGACACGAATTCCATCAAGCCGACATTGTGCACGTACATATCAAATTCTTCCTTGAAACCAGCTTGAGTCATAAAATAATCTGACGGCCATTCGCATGGTTGCACTAGAGCTTCCCATGGTGGTTCGAGGTCCGGCTCACGTAGAGCGAGCCTTGGGGATTTCTTGCTTGAGGAACCACCTTGGAACATCTTCCTAAACATTTTCTCCCTCTGAAATTTTCTGAAATTTTTAGTGACTCAAAATAAAAGTGAACAAAACTCAACAAAATCGATAGCAACTACTCCTACACATGTCTAGAGGCCATATCATGCACCAAAACTAGTTTGAACCATATAAATTTGACATGCAAGCTCAAGAACATGGTCACCAACAGTAGCTGAATGTGCAAATAATAAACCACTAGAACAAAAACTAATTGGACCATTGGAGGAGTCACATACCGATGAAAAATCCCCCAAAATAGTTTTGGAAACAGAGTTCCGAGCAAGCAGATCAAAAATGGCAGCAAGATGGGCAAGAGCACGGGTTTGAACAAGTTTGTGATTTTTTCTGGAGTAAGAAGAAGATCATGGGTGGCAACAATAAGTGAGGGGGCCTACGTGGGCCCCACAAGCTTGCTGGGTGCACCCAGGGGGTGGGCGCGCCCTGTGAGCTTGTGGCTCACAGGTGCAACCCCTAGGTGTGTTCAGTGCCACTATTTTTTATAGTTTGCAGAAAAATCATATTAAATTTTCAGGGCATTTGGAGAACTTTTATTTTCTGGTCATTTTTTATTGCAGGGGTAATTCAGAAAATAGTAAAATCATGGCATTTCTACTTTATTAATTCTAAATAACAGAAAGTAAAAAGTGGGTACAGAAAGTTGTGTTTACTAAATTCATCGACCACCTGTCCGTCAAAAGGAATCCATTAATAAGGTTGATCAAGTCTTATTAACAAACTTCCTCCAAATGATATGAAACCAAAGAATCTTCGTATGACACTAGGTTACCTCAATGGGGATATGCATGTCCCCAACAATAAGAGTTTCTTATTTCTTTTCGACAGTAGGAATAGGGAATTCAAAACCTCCAATGGTAATTGTTGAATATTTTCCAATAGAATTGATACTATTCACTTGAGGTTGTTTCTTCAAAAAGTGTATCGTATTCTCATTACCATTGACTTGAAAAGTGATATTGCATTTATTGTAATCAATAACAGCCCCTGCAGTATTAAAAAAGGGTCTACCAAGGATGATCAACATACTGTCGTCCTTAGGTATATCAAGAATAACAAAGTCCGTCAAGATAGTAATATTTGCAACTACGACAGACACATCCTCACAAATACCAATAGGTATAGCAGTTGATTTATCAGCCATTTGGAAAGAGATTTCAGTTGGTGTCAACTTATTCAACTCAAGTCTACGATATAAAGAAAAAGACATAACACTAACACCGGCTCCTAGATCACATAAAGCAGTTTTAACATAATTTCTTTTAATGGAGCATGGTATAGTTGGTATTCCTGGGTCTCCTAATTTCTTTGGTATTCTACCCTTAAATGAATAATTAGCAAGCATGGTGGAAATTTCAGCTTCAGGTATCTTTCTTTTATTTGTGACAATATCTTTCATGTACTTAGCATAAGGAGACATTTTCAGAATATCAGTCAAATGAAGACGCCAAAAGACAGGTCTAAGCATTTCAACAAAGCGCTCAAATTCTTCATCATCTTTATTCTTTGAAGATTTAGGAGGAAAAGGCATGGGTTTCTGAACCCATGGTTCTCTTTCTTAACCATGTTTCCTAGCAATGAAGTCTCTCTTATCATATCTTTTATTCTTAGGTTGTGGGTTATCAAGATCAACAGCAGGCTCTATTTCCACATTATTATCATTATTAGGTTGAGCATCTACATGAACATCATCATCATCATTATTACTAGGTTCATGTTCATCACCAGATTGTGTTTCAGCATCAGAAATAGAAATATCATTTGGATTCTCAGGTGTGTCTACAGTAGGTTCACTAGAGGCATGATACGTCTCCAACGTATCTATAATTTTTTATTGTTCCATGCTATTAAAGTATCATTCTTGGATGTTTTATATTCATTTACTAGCAACTTTACATCATTTTTTGGGATTAACCTATTGACATAGTGCCCAGTGCCAGTTGTTGTTTTTTGCTTGTTTTTTACTTCGTAGAATATCCATATCAAATGAAGTCCAAATGTAGCAAAACTTTTTGGAGATATTTTCTGCCTAGAAGACACCCAGGAGGCCCAAGATGTGCACTAGAGGGGCCCTGTGGGGCCCACTAGGCACCAAGGCATGCCAGGGCCCCCAGGCATGCCCTGGTGGGTAGTGGGGTCCACAGGCATCCACTCCACCGCCTCTCAGCTCTATAAATACTCTAATATTCCAGAAACCCTAGGAGAGTCGTCGAAACACAATTCCAGCCGCCGCAAGTTCCAGAACCACGAGATCCAATCTAGAGGCCTTTTCTGGCACTCTGCCGGAGGGGTCAACGATCACGGAGGGGTTCATCATCATCACCATTGCCCCTCCGATGATGCATGAGTAGTTCACCATAGACCTACGGATCCGTAGGCAGTAGCTAGACGGCTTCTTCTCTCTTTTTGATCTTCAATACAATGTTCTCCTCGATGTTCTTGGAGATCTATTTGATGTAATGACTTTTTGCGGTGTGTTTGTTGGGATCCAATGAATTCTGAGTTCATGATCAGTTCTATCCATGAATATTATTTGAGTCTTTGTTGAACTCTTTTATGCATGATCTTTATAGCCTTGTATTTCTTCTCCGAAACTTTGGTTTGGTTTGGCCAACTAGATTAATTTTTCTTGCCATGGGAAGAGGTGCTTTGTGATGGATTCGATCTTGTGGTGCTCAATCTCAGTGACAGAAGGAGACGTGACACGCATGTATTGTTGCCATTAAGGATAAAAAGATGGGGTCTATTCCTACATGAATTGATCTTGTCTACACCATGTCATTGTTCTTATTGCATTACTCCGTTTTTTCATGAACTTAATACACTAGATGCATGCTGGATAGCGGTCAATGTGTGGAGTAATAGTAGTAGATGCAGAATCGTTTGGGTCTACTAATCTTGGATGTGATGCCTATATACATGATCATTGCCTTGGACATCGTCATGATTATTCGCTTTTCTATCAATTGCCTAACAGTAATTTGTTTACCCACCGTATGCTATTTTCTCGAGAGAAGCCTCTAGTGAAATCTACGGCCCCCGGGTCTATTTCCTATCATATTGTTTTCAGATCTATTATTCCAAAAATCCAAGAATACCTTGCTCCACTTTTTCTTTATTTATTTTATTTTGTGTTTTTGCTAGAACTATTTATCCAATCTCATACAATTTAATCTATCTCAATACCGAGGAGCGATTGACAACCCCTCTTACGCGTTGGGTTGCAAGTTTTTGTGGTTTGTTTGCAGGTGTTGTTTACATAGTGTTGCTTGGTTCTCCTACTGGATTGATAACCTTGGTTTCATAACTAAGGGAAATACTTATCGTTGTTGTGCTGCATCATCCTCTCCTCTTCGGGGAATTACCAATCCAGATACAAGCAATCAAGGAATGCAAAGTCCTATCATCTTTGTTTTTCTTTTTAGATGGACTAGGTGCATCAGTATTAATTCTTTGAGAATCTTGCTCAATTCTCTTAGGGTGACCTTCAGGATACAAAGGTTCCTGAGTCATTCTACCACCCCTAGTCACAACTCTAACAGCATGATCACTCATCTTATTGTTCATCTCATTAAGCAAATCATTTTGTGACTTGAGGACTTGTTCTACTTGGGTTTTTATCATGGATGCATGTTTACTCACACCCCTAACTTCATTAACAGTTCTAAACATAAATTCACTCAAGCGTTTAATCATATAAGCATTTTGTTTCAATTGTCTAGTAACATATGCATTAAAATTTTCTTGTTTAACAATAAAGTTATCCAATTCATCTAAGCACTCACTAGCATATTTAGTATAAGGAATATCACCTTCATCAAATATATAGAGAGAATTTGCCTCTACAACCTATGTCAGGGTTTCGAGACCATGTATTTCTTCGATAGGTGGTAAATTCTTGACATCTTCAGTTTTAATACCTTTTTCTTTCATAGATTTCTTTGTCTCTTACATATCTTTAGGACTGAGAAATAGAATACCTCTATTCTTCGGAGTTGGCTTGGTTGGTGGTTCAGGAAGAGTCCAATCATTATCATTCCTCAATATATTATTCAATAGTTCTTCAGCTTGTTCAACAGTTTGTTCCCTTTAAACACAACCAACACAACTATCCAGGTGGTCCCTAGAAGCATCGGTTAGTCCATTATAAAAGATATCAAGTATTTCCTTTTTCTTGAGAGGATGATCAGACAAAGCATTAAGTAATTGGAGAAGCCTCCCCCAAGCTTGAGGGTGATTCTCTTCTTCAATTTGCACAAAGTTAAATATTTCCTCTAAAGCAGTTTGTTTCTTATGAGCAGGAAAATATTTTTTAGAGAAGTATTATATCATATCCTGGGGACTACGCACACAACTAGGAGCAAGAGAATTAAACCATATCTTAGCATCACCCTTTAATGAGAAAGGAAACAGCTTAAGAATATAGTAGTAGCGAATTTTTTCCTCATGAGCAAATAGGGTGGCTATATCATTCAGTTTAGTAAGATGTGCCACAACAGTTTCAGATTCATAACCATGGAAAGGACCAGATTCAACCAAAGTAATTAACTAGGGATCGATAGAGAATTCAGAATCCTTATTAGTAACAAAGATAGGCGAAGTAGCAAACTTAGGATCATATTTCATTCTAGCGTTCAAAGATTTTTCTTTCAACTTGACTAGTAATTTCTTAAGGTCATCTCTATCCTTACAAGCAAGAAAATCCCTAGCTACCTCTCCATCCATAACATAACCCTCTGGTATATCAGGTAATTCATATCTAGGAGAGCTAGGTCTAATAGGTGTTTCAAAAGTTTCAGTTTCAATAATTTCATCAGTTTCAGCATTCTCAATTTCTTTAGCTCTAACAAGTTGTTCATCAAGAAATTCACCCGGTGGCACAGTCTTATCAAGCAAAGTACTAGCATCATTCATAGCAGAAGTTGCATCATCAATTACTTGCAACATATCAGGATTAATAGTAGGTGGTGGTGTCGCAAGCTTACTCAAAACAGAAGGGGAATCAAGTGCAGAGCTAGATGTCAGTTCCTTACCTCCCCTCGTCTTAGAGGGAACAATGTTGGTTCTGGTATCTTTCAGATTCTTCATAGTTATCAACAGATATAAATCCCAAGTGACTCAGCAAATAGAGCTATGCTCCCCGGCAACGGCGCCAGAAAAAGGTCTTGATAACCCACAAGTATAGGGGATCGCAACAGTTTTCGAGGGTAGAGTATTCAACCCAAATTTATTGATTCGACACAAGGGGAGCCAAAGAATATTCGCAAGTACTAGCAGTTGAGTTGTCAATTCAACCACACCTGAAAGACTTAATATCTGCAGCAAGGTGATCAGTAGCAAAGTAGTATGGCAGTTTGATAGTAACGGTAACAGTAGTAGCAGAAACAGTAGCAATTTTATAGGGATTGTAACAGCAGCAACAGCGAAAGTAACTTAGCAAAGATCAATATATGAAAAGCATAGGCATTGGATCAGCGATGGATAATTGCATTGGATAATATTCATCATGTAGCAGTTATAACCTAGAGCGACACAGAACTAGCTCCAATTCATCAATGTAATGTAGGCATGTATTCTGTATATAGTCATACGTGCTTATGGAAAAGAACTTGCATGACATCTTTTGTCCTACCCTCCCGTGGAAGTGGGGTCCTTAAGGAAACTAAGGGATATTAAGGCCTCCTTTTAATAGAGAACCGGAACAAAGCATTAGCACTTAGTTTATACATGAACTCCTCAAACTACGGTAATCACCGGAAAGAATCCCAATTATTGTCACCTTGGGGTATGCGGATCATAACTCGCAATAGCTGCATATAACTTGCAAGATAGGATCAAGAACACACATATATTCATGAAAACATAATAGGTTCAGATCTGAAATCATGGCACTCGGGCCCTAGTGACAAGCATTAAGCATAGCAAAGTCATAGCAACATCAATCTTAGAACATAGTGGATACTAGGGATCAAGCCTTAACAAAACTAACTCGATTACATGATAAATCTCATCCAACCCATCACTGTCTAGCAAGCCTGCGAAGGAATTACTCACTCCCGGCGGTGAGCATCATGAAATTGGCAGTGAAGGAAGGTTGATGATGATGACGGCGATGGATTCCACCCTTCGGAGCCCCGAACGGACTCCAGATCAGCCCTCCCGATGAACAACATGAGGTGGCGGCGGCTCCGTATCGTAAAACGCGATGAATCCTTCTCTCTGATTTTTTTCCTTGGCAAATAGGTATATATGGAGTTGGAGTTAGGGTTGCCGGAGGTCTAGGGGGCCCACAAGCTCACAGGGAGCCCCTAGGGGGGTGGGCGCGCCCCTTGAGCTTGTGGCTCCTGGGTGGGCCCCCTCTGGTATATTCTTTTGCCAGTATTTTTTTTATATTCCATATTCTTCGTAAATTTTCAAGTCAATCCGAGAACTTTGATTTCTGCACAAAAACAACACCATGGCAATTTTGCTGAAAACAGTGTCAGTCCGGGTTAGTTTCATTCAAATCATGCAAATTAGAGTCCAAAACAAGAGCAATAGTGTTTGAAAAAGTACATACGATGGAGACGTATCACACCTTCTTCATGAAGTTGTTCTTGTTGGGGAAGGACTTGGCCTTGTCTTTGCGGATGAGCTTGCCTCCATTGTCTTCCCTATTCTCATAGGGTAAATCCATGATGAAGTGACTCACATTGCCACAATTGTAGCAAGTCCTCACACGTTTCTTGCCCTTGGAGCCACTTGAGTTGTTCTTGGAGTAGTTGGGCTTGTAGTTTCTCTGGTTGCCCCAAAATTACCTTGACGCAAGAGCCATGTGCTCGTGGTAAGCATATTTGGTGTCTTTGGGGCAACACTCTTCTTCATCCTCTTCTTCCTCTTCCAGAATCGCCTTGGCCTTCAAGGAAAGGTTGGCTTCTTTGACCGTTGGACACGAGCTAGAGTGTTATCGGTGGTCTTACTCGAGATGTTCAATGCAATGAACTCATCCAACACTTCACTTGAAGAGAACTTGTGGAAATCCGGTCTTTGACAGATCACAGAAGACATGCTCTTGTTGAATGTCATGATGGCCTTGAGGAACCTGCGCTTGACCCAAGTGTCATCAGTGTCCTTGCTTCCGTGGTCTCGGAGAGAGACCGCAAGAGTAGTCAATCTCCGGTAAAGCTCACAAGGATCTTCATCATCATGCATCACAAACTCATCGGCCTCATCAAGTATGACCTCGAAGTTGGAGTGTTGAATGCTTGAGCGTCCCTTGTACAAGCAGATGATGTACTCCCATGCATCCTTGTTTCGGGGGAATGGCCGCAAGTGAGAAAGCTCTTCCGGAGGCATTGTGGCTTGAAGAATGAAGGAAGCGGAGTGATTGAGTTGATTGTCCACTTCTTCTCTTGGTGTCATCTTGCTTGGATCATGAGGGTAGAAGCCTTGCTCAATAACTCTCCAAAGTTGTGTTGAGCTATGATTCAAATGAGACTTGATATGAAAAACCCAATCATGAAAGTTATTTAAATCAAGCTTAGGAGGAGGCCCATGAGTGTTCATATGAGGTTAGGGGATCGGTCCTCCATAGACTGGGGGATGGGCAACCGTGGCATGGGTGCCCGACATATTCTTTCCTTGAGGTGTGGAAGGTTTAGTGCTATTAGCCACCTCCTTAGCGGAGTTGGCATCCGTATCCGAGAAAATGGGATTAACCACTTGCACGGGATTGGTGGGAGGTTTCATACTCTCAAGGAGCTCTTTTAACACAGACTTAACCTCGACCGTCATGGATTTCTTAAGCACGGCCAAAGCCTCGTTTAAGGCATCTCGGGTCACCATGGTCAGGTCCACGGACGCAAGGATCTCCGCATCCCTCTCCTCATAGTCAACCACACTCTTTAGGCGATTAGGCCCTTAAAAGAGATGAGGCTCTGATACCAATTGAAAGGATCGATATGGTTGACTAGAGGGGGGTGAATAGGCAACTACCAATTTTTAGCTCTTTTATTCAAATTAGGGTTAACAACAAAATAGGTTGTCTAGATATGCAACTAGGTGGACAACCTATATGGTAAGCACAACAACAAGCTCACAAGTAAGCACAAGATATAAACACAATATAAGCTTGCACAAAGTAAAGGTAAGACGTAACCACAAGTGGAGTCGATGGAGATGAGGATGTGTTACTGAAGTTCCCTCCCTTTAGGGGGCGGGGTACGTCTCCGTTAGAGCGGTACGGAGGCACAATGCTCCCCAAGAAGCCACTAGGGCCACCGTATTCTCCTCATGCCTTCACACAATGCAAGATGTCATGATTCTACTAGTGGTACCCATGAAGGCGGCGACCGAACCTTTACAAACAAGGTTGGGGCTATCTCCGCAACTTAACTGGAGACTCTCAACACCACCACGAAGCTTCACCACAATGGATTGTGGCTCCAAGGTGACCTCTTCTATGGTGCCCAAACACCCAAGAGTAATAAGATCCATAAGGGATTAATTGGGGAATCGAATATCTCTTGGTGGAAGTGTAGATCGAGGCCTTCCCTTCCAAACCCTAAAGCAACAACAATTTTTGTTGGCTAGGGAGAGAGATCGGTCGAAAATGGAGCTTAGGGAAACGATGGAGCTTGGGGGATAAGAGGTGAGTCTTCTTGGGGAAGAAGACCCCCTTTATATAGTGGGGGACAATCCAACCGTTATGTGCAAACAAGTCACACTCAAGTGGTACTACCGCTCTGGGGAGTGGAGCGGTATTATCGCTTGGGGTGGCATTTCTAGGAGTAGCACAGAGAGTACATACGTACATGCACGATAGTGCTGCCAGAGCGGTACTACCGTCCTCACCAACAGTACTACCATTGTGTGTCTTAGGACTCACGGAACCAGTGGGTAGGACGGTAGTACCGCATCAAGCGGTACTACCATGCCCTACTACCGCTCTACTACCGTGGAGTGGGAAGGGGGTTATAGAAGCACTAAAATAGGCGGTAGTGCATGCGGTAGTAGGAGAACGGAAGTACTGCTCAAGCGGTACTACCGCCCTACTACCGCTTATACCTCTGGGCTACACAGAAGACATCGATGGTGGGGTAGTACTTGCGCCATAGTACTGCTGGAGCGGTACTACCGCTTTACTACCGCCCAACTACTTCTGAAGCAAATAAGACCACATTAGCCCAAATATAAGCGGTAGTGTTGGAAATATGCCCTAGAGGCAATAATATTGTATTATTATATTTTCGTTATTCATAACTAAGAGTTTATATTTCATGCTATAACTTCTATGATCCTGGAATATGCGATTCAGAGGAAAACTCATATGCACGTGTGAAATAATAAATGGTTAACAATAGGTTCCTGGTCTCGCCTCTAAGACCGGCTCAAGTGTTGTTGGTGATCAAATTTTTCGGATATCGTTAAGTGTAACAATAGTCCTAAAACAACATTGAGGGTATGACGTTAGAAGAACGATCATATTGAATCGACCCAATACTTGTCTGTTATACTTTATGATTATATCGTCTTGTTAGGACCAAGAGTATATCGACCAGAGGGGGGGTGACTGGGAGATTCAAAATTTCTTTCGATAGTATTGAAACTGATCCCAATCATAGCGATGGAATTAAAGATCGGTAGATACGAGTGCAATGAAGCTCGCTACTGAGGAACAAAATCTTCAAGGTAAGTTGCAATAATGATTCGAGCATGGGATACAACAGGCTTAATGATGACGATGGTAATACAACATGCCAACAGAGCTAAAATCATGAAGAAGAACTGGAGTAGAGCTGTGATGGATAATTATGAAGAACAACAATACAGACTATGAATGACAAGGAACTCTTCGAGAGATAAGTTGAAAGAAAAGCATCAGAGGGTAACAGATCAGATATCTATCATCACAGAACACATATAATGACTACCGAAAGTAATGCAGTGAAGAAAATAGAACCAGTGGTGCTCGATGGCGACAGAAAGATTTGGTAGACCCGTTCACCCTTCTGCCAAAGGGCTATGTCTAGTTGGAGGGGTTGTGACTTAACACGAAAGAGAAACTCTCTTCACCCTATTCTCCTTCAATGCGGAGCTGATTAGACTCAGGTTGATTTCACTCATGGTAGATCCTTGTCGGCGATCTCCAAACGTTTGGTCAACCTTCACGAACCACAATCACTCTTGGTTGTTGAAGATCTAGCTTGGTGAAGACAACAACTCTTCAACACTCGAGCAAAAACCTATCCGTCTAGAGAGTGCGCAGCTCCCAAGAGTAATAGGTACAAGAACTCTCACTCAGAACTACTATGATGCTAAACCACTGTCTAAGTTTGGGCTCTTGATTTTTCTCTCGGTGGATCTTAAACTCAAATCGCTCGGAGAGGGGTTGCTCAAATCAATCTTCTCAGAAATCTTAAGCGAAGCAGCCAATGGACAATGTTGGAGCGGGGTGGCTATTTATAGTCGTAGCCTTCCCAGATGGGAAATGACCAAATTAGACATCGGGATCAGCCAATAGCCGAATGACACGAGTCCAACGGTCGGATTTGAGCACAATGGTAACATTGCTTGCGGAGCAAGTAATGCTAACTCCTCAGTCTAAGACAAATCTCTCGCAGCGAAGAAGATCACAGTCTCTTGCTGACAAGTATTTGCTGGGAACACAAAGAGATTTCTCTCGCAGCTTTCATAGGTTTTGGATAAGCATCACAGCGGATCTAAGCATCGAGAACCTATACCCCTCTTAATAGTACGAAGGTCCTATGACTCAAATGAATGAAAGAAGAACAACGAAATGAACACTACGTCTTCACTTTGTCTTCGACTTCCATCGCTGCAGTCAATTTCTTCGGACGACTATACCGAGTCAAAAGCTTTGCTTCAGCAGTTAACTTTCAAGGGGTCGTTTTCTTCACATCAATCTTCTCGACTATATGACTTCAACAAATATAGCTCGTTCTTCTCTGCAACGCAGATATATTTCGGTAAAGTTCCTCGAACTTAGTACCGGAGATAGCATTCTCTTCAGTTGTGTATGGACTATTTCTCTCTCTGTATGCACTAGCAAAAAAAATTAGTCCATACCTGTTTTTGTCAACAATCTCCAAAACACAAGGTAGGCAGATATTGCACCAACAATCTCCCCCTTTTTGGACGATTGTTGACAAAACAGATCACATCGAAGGATAGATAAAGAATGGAATGTAATGCGTAGAATAATAAAAGACAAGAGAGAATTACGAAGATAAATTACTCTCCCCCTGAAGATATGCTTCAGAGCATGAAGAACCGGAGGGAGACGAGATTATTCTGTGTATAAGTGGGATTTATGAATTCATGCTTGACTTCTTTCAATGCACTCGACGGTGTCTGAGGAGATTCCTGTCACAAAATCTTCGAAGAGAATTAGGTTTAAGATATGCTGAGAAAGATTTGTGACGAAGGATATAACATGAAGGTTTTCTCATAACACAATTTGAATCCACACGAGATGTAGTTTTCCTGCATGTTAGGTATTTGATACGATCAGAGCAAGATAAAGTAAGAAAATGTTGCTCGGAGTGGATATGCTTCAGATGTGGTTTCCATTGTCTTTCTGCAAGGTTAGATAATGAAGGATAACAATCAGCGCATATCCAACCACAACAGTTATAATTCATTTAGTACTCGAAGTACTTCTCCCCCTTGTTATCATTACTTGATGATTTCCTGTTCTTCTTCGAGGAGCAAATATTTTTCCCTGTAAGATAGATAATTATCGAGGGTAATCATTCAAGGGGAAAACACATTCGATGGTACCTGCAAACAGATAGTACGAAGCAAATAGCATTGCAGGTGGGGGGGTTTTAACGTTACATGGCGACCGAGTATTTCAACACCACAAGCGGTGCGATAAGTTCATGAAGCAAATTGTTCGAGGGAAAAGCAAAAGCGAAAGAGAACACCCTGCAAGAACCCCGATAAACTATCACTCGATGTAATTCTCCCCTTTTTGTCAACAAGTGTCAAAAAGGAATGAGAAAACATACAAGGAACTACTCCGTGGGAGAATCCTCGGAATCAGAATTAAAACCACTCAACGAATCAGTATCTGAAGAGTGAGGAATGGTCGAGGCAGAAGCAGGAGTGGCAGCCTGGGCTCTGGATGACTTCGAGCGATGAACATCTGGCTTGAAGATAAGAGTACCAGCTGTATCTGCAATCTCATCATCATGGACGACAAACAACAGTTCCGTTGAAGCAGAACGTTGTTGGAGCACTGGAGTTTGCCTTCAGATACGAGGAACAGCAAGCAAGTCCAGGAAGTCATACTCCTTCATGATACCCTTTTTAGCTAAATCCTTGCGAGGGTAATGCTGCCTTACCAGAGTCCACGAGCGCTTCTTTGCCTCCTTTTCATGCAGAATAATTTGGCGAGTATGATTATCAAGCAAATTCAACTCAGTCATTAACTCCAGCTTTTCTTTTCTATCCAGCCTAATGTGGCTTTCCAGTGTCTGTTGT
The DNA here is from genome assembly GCA_011799875.1 of Thinopyrum elongatum. Classification (NCBI taxonomy): domain Eukaryota; kingdom Viridiplantae; phylum Streptophyta; class Magnoliopsida; order Poales; family Poaceae; genus Thinopyrum; species Thinopyrum elongatum. Next base: position 389,281,827 of record CM022298.1, read on the forward strand.
GTGCGAATACAAATCTCATAAAGAGATGGATTTTCCTTACGAGGGATTACAACCCTGGCTTTCTTGACCTTCGGTGCATTTTCAGATGCAGGCGCATTGGCAGCAGTATCAATAGGTTCCTTCCCTTTTCCAATATCCTTCACAATGCGCAGAGTGTCATGAACTGGTGGCATGAATACCCTCGGAATATAAGCCCAGAAGAATTTCTCATTGGTGAGCTGCTCGATCGTGAACATGATCCATGGAGCATAAGGTTTCAATGACTGAGGGCTGTTAGCTGCACATGCGAGGTTTCGAATGAAAAGGTCAGGAATATCAAACTTAATTCCTTGAGACATGGCCAGAAGTGCATTTCCCACAATGCCATTGATGGAATTAGGTATGTTCGTTGGCGTGAGAGTATTGCACAGAATGTGAAATAGTACTTTGTTGTCATAGGCCAACTTTTTTGGATGAACATCAATGCATTCATCACCAACCATGGTGGGATCCATCAGAATGTGGAGTTGTGCTTCGGACACATCCCCGTAATGCAGCATGTGCTCTCTATCCTTCTCCAACTCACATCGAGGAAGATTTATCATTGCCAAAAACTGATATGCTGAACATTTGATCCTTTCTCTGCCTGTCATCCATTCAAGAGTCCATGGAGCATAAGTTTGCCCCCTTATTATCATCACTTGATGATTTCCTGTTCTTCTTTGAGGAGCAAATATTTTTCCCTGTAAGATAGATAATTATTGAGGGTAATCATTCAAGGGAAAAACACATTCGATGGTACCTGCAAACAGATAGTACGAAGCAAATAGCATTACAGTAAGGGGGCTATTCACGTTACATGGCGACCGAGTATTTAAACACCACAAGCGGTGCGATAAGTTCATGAAGCAAATTGTTCGAGGGAAAAGCAAAAGAGAAAGAGAACACCCTGCAAGAAACCCGATAAACTATCACTCAATGTAATTCTCCCCCTTTTTGTCAACAAGTGTCAAAAAGGAATGAGAAAACATACGAGGAACTACTCCGTGGGAGAATCCTCAGAATCAGAATTAAAACCACTCAACGAATCATTATCTGAAGAGTGAGGAATGGTCGAGGCAGAAGCAAGAGTGGCAGCCTGGGCTCTGGATGACTTGGAGCGATGAACATCTGGCTTGAAGATAAGAGTACCAGTTGTATCTGTAATTTCATCATCATGGCCGACAAACAACAGTTCCGTTGAAGCAGAACGATGTTGGAGCACTGGAGTTTGTCTTCGGATACGAGGAACAGCAAGCAAGTCCAGGAAGTCATACTCCTTCATGATGCCCTTTTTAGCTAAATCCTTGCGAGAGTAATGCTGCCTTAATAGAGTCCATGAGCGCTTCTTTGCCTCCTTTTCATGCAGAAGAATTTGGCGAGTATGATTATGAAGCAAATTCAACTCAGTCATTAACTCCAGCTTTTCTTTTCTATCCAGCTTAATGTGGCTTTTCAGTGTCTGTTGTGTGAGAATACAAATCTCATAAAGAGATGGATTTTCCTTACGAGGGATTACAACCCTGGCTTTCTTGACATTCGGTGCATTTTCAGATGCAGGCGCATTGGCAGTAGTATCAATAGGTTCCTTCCCTTTTCCAATATCCTTCACAATGCGCAGAGTGTCATGAACTGGTGGCATGAATACCCTCGTAATATAAGCCCGGAAGAATTTCTCATTGGTGAGCTGCTCGATCGTGAACATGATCCATGGAGCATAAGGTTTCAATGACTGAGGGCTGTCAGCTGCACATGCAAGGTTTCGAATGAAAAGGTCAGGAATATCTAACTTAATTCCTTGAGACATGGTCAGAAGTGCATTTCCCACAATGCCATTGATGGAATTAGGTCTGTTCGTTGGCGTGAGAGTATTGCACAGAATGTGAAATAGTACTTTGTTGTCATAGGCCAACTTTTTCGGATCAACATCAATGCATTCGTCACCAACCATGGTGGGATCCATCGGAATGTGGAGTTGTGCTTCGGACACATCCCAGTAATGCAGCATGTGCTCTCTGTCCTTCTCAAACTCACATCGAGGAAGATCTATCATTGCCAAAAACTGATATGCCGAACATTTGATCCTTTCTCTGCCTGTCTTCCATTCAAGAGTCCAGGAAGAGGTATTGCCAAGTTCTCCTGAGATATATAGTGTGGCATAGAATTGAAGGATAATCTCTCTGTTCCATCCATGATTGAAGCGCATGAATCCTTTCAGGAGGGCATGCTCAATGTGCTCGATTGCATGGAGGAAACAAGGCATTTCTTCGAGCTCAGCGAAGTTTCATATCTTGTGATTGAAAATCCAGTTCTTCCCAAACAAGATCCGAGCATAATAGACAGCTTGTTCCTCAGTCCAGAACCTTGGTGACAGTGAAGTTCTTTCTCCTTCGTAAGGGCTGACCCCAAAGAATGCTAGCTTCGAGAAATGAAGTTGTTCATTAAATGCAGGGCCATTGGGGCTGTACTCAGCTGGAAACAGCAGAAATGATTCCTGGGGATTTTTCTGATTTTCTTCATCACTAATTTCCATCGGCTGAACATCATCAGAAGCTGGCACATTTTCATCGATTGACTTTAATGGAGCAAGAGGCCTTTTGCTTTCTCTGGAGCTGATGGCATAGGGGCACTGGTCTATCCTTCAATTTCCTTCGCTGGAACTCCTTCAGCAGCTTTCTTATTCTCAGGCACTAGGGCCTTTTCTTTTGGTGAACTCTCAACAGTAGGGGGCACGACCACTTCTTCGGTCACTTGGGTCACTACAGCTAATCCTTCGGCCTGCTGAGGCAAAACTGTTGGTACATCTGCTTGTACTTCTTCTTCGTGAGCCATGGGCTCTTCATCTTTCTTTTCTTCCTATTCTGGCTGTGAAGCCAAAGAACCGGGAGCAAGATCAACCTCCATCTGGGTAGGGGCACTAGATGAGGAGACCGGGGTGGTATTTCCTCAGGAAGCAACTTGCTCCCCCTCAACCTTATCATCCTCCTTGATGGATCCGGAGGGCTCAACTTGTATATCCTTCATAGGCGAAGAAACAGCCTTCTCTACTTCAATCTCTTCGTCAACCACTTCTTCAGGGGCTTGCTACTCGGGCACGACATTCTCTTCATCATTTTGGTTCAGAAAGATATCCATCACATCTGTTTCTTGGGCAACAACTGGAGGAATAACTACTGGCTCGGCTTGCTACCTGGTTTCTTCCTCGGGAAGAGGGGATGTTGGTATTTGTTGCAGTGGGACACTTGAGTCAACAGGAGCATTAGTTGTTATAGATTGGATACGATGATCCTTGACAGCCTTCAGCTTGCTGGCTCTTGCCTGAGCTTTCTGACGCTTCTATTCTCTTTCTCTTCGTCGAGCAAGATCTGCTTGCCGTTTAATCTCATCATTTCTTCGATCACAAAGATGAGAAATATCCATCTTCAGCTTGGAGTGCCACTCAATATTGTTGTTCCTCATAATAGTGAGCGCTTGTAATCTTAAGAATCCCCTTGCTCATGTCTTTTCTTTTAGACTCAGTTTTGGCATCCTTCCTCATTTGCTCAAGGAGTTTCTTGTCCTCGACAGCTTGGTTTAGTTCCTTGGTAATCTCTATGAGCTCAGCGAAGTGCTTTGCTACCATCTTGGTGACATCATTAGGCAGACCCAAGCTGCTCAGATCAGTTGGTTTTGCATCATAGGAAGCTCCTTCAATGATATCAAAAATAAGATCAAAGTCATATTTCAGCTCCTCTGTGGAAGCAGGAACACTTGTCTTGGCCTTCTTGGCAGCAACAACAATTTTTTCATCAGGCAGCAACTTTCTCTTCGCCGCAGGGGCAACAGAACCCGAAGGTTTATTTGATGCCACAGTAGCAAGCCTTGGTGATGATCTCAATGGAGGCAAAACTTTTGCTGGAGAGGGTGTTTGATACGGCTTGTCAAGCAAAGCTCGTTGATCATACATGGGAATTTCAACAGCAACATCTTCATCGGAGGAATCAGATGAGGCAGATGCTACCTTCCTTGACTTTCTGGCAACAGATTTCTTCTTCGAAGCTCGAGGGGAAACAGACTTCCTCTTCTTCTTTTCTTTTCGGGCAGAGGCCCGTTCCTTCTTCTTTTGCACATCTTGTTGAGTTAACTCAACATTTCTTTGTTCCACCTGATTTTTCTTCGAGGCCTTGGCTTCACGCTTGGCCTTGGCCTTTGCTCTCTTCTCCACCTCCTCGGGGAAATCAGCAGTTGTCTTTAATGAATCAGCATGAGCATTGGCGGGAGGAGCTGGCCTAACTTTTTCATCATCTTGACCTAGGCAGCCCTCTGCGATGCAGCCATTCCAGGGTGGAGTGAATGCGAACAAGATCTGATATTTTCTTTGAACATTTTCATAGTTGAACCACTTCTTCGCCCAATGACGATGAATTTTCTGCAGCCTGTTATTTCTTTCAGTAGCAGTTTCAAATCCTGGTGGAGTTTTGTAAGTTTTGGGATCGGACATCTCAGTCGCGGTGTTCCTCTCTCTACCTCGGCCACCCTTCTTGGGATTTCCATCGGAAAACAGGGTCTTGGAATCAGTGATTTGCTCATCCTCAGGCTGACTATGAGCCGAGGGAATATCATCTTCTTCTTCATCAGATTCTGACTCAGATTTCTTCTTCGGTACCTTTGGTGGCTTAGCTGCTTTTCTTTCAGTCAACTTTGCTCTATCAGCCACACGCGGCAACTGAGGGATTTCTTCCACAGACCCAGACTGCTCTTCCGAACTATGAGCCATGACCACTCCTGAGAGAAAAACAACAATGCAAGGGAAAAAAGGAAGGGGTCATAAACATGCACAAAAGCATTTTTTTTTTACTCAAAACAGATAATTTTTCGGAAGCAGCAAAGGAATTCATGGTATATATTTTGGAAGATAGCGTCGAGAGAAATGCACCATGCCATAAGACAGAATGTCAGCTCCTCTAATCTTTCGACGTATAACACATGAACCCTAGATCCAATCTGACTGGTACGAGGAACAACTACAAACCGTACATGTCACAACTTAGTGAAACTTAAAGATCTACCGCAAGAAAATAAAACAGAAGAAATGGCGTCGGTAAGAACAGCCCTAGAATAGAGGAATGACAGGGCTAGCTCCAGATCTGAATGCCCTAACTTGGCAGCAAAGATCATCTACGGTAGTGCGGGAGAGAAGATGTACCGCACTGGCATGACCAACGGCGGCGGGGCTTCACCGGAGTTGCACGGCGAGGCGCGACGTCGACGCTGCTTCGAGCTCGGGCTCGGGCGGAGAGCGAGAGGAAGGGTTTGAGGTCGAACAGAGAAAGAACAAGGGAGGAAGACGCCTGGAGGGAGGGTTTATATAGCGCGAGGGCAAAACTGCTTCCTCCGAGATCCACGGCCAAAAAGCACGGGACGGTCCACATTCAACGGACGAGATCACGAACATGAGATCGTGGGCACATGTCAGTCATTTCCTGCGAAAATCTCGGTAACTGAACAGAATGCCGAAGGGTTTGAGGAAGCGCAAGCGTCAAAATAGATGAAATTTCGAAGTTGATTTCATTTGCGACCAAGGACGCCTAAAATCTTCTTCAGATCAAGTTGCATGTTCATGACGGACAACAAAGACAAGACAAGAAAGACCAAAGGGGAAAAACAGAACACAACCCCAACAGAAGGCAAAATGTCGAACGAAAAGACACAAACAAGGCGAACGAAAACACAGAGAGTTAAGCACCAACAAAGATTGATCTCAGGGCTTATAATAAATGTGAGATATCCCTGAGAGAATTTCCTGCACGAGAGGATCAGTTCTTCTTCACAACCCACTCTTGCGTGGGCGGTGAGGATCTCATTTGCTTGGACTGAGTAGGAGTATTCCTTCGGCGAGGCCCGTAAGACACATGTGCACTTTGATGATAATCATAAGAATATGCATTGAAGTTGTTTCCAGATATATGAATGTAATGATTTGAAGAGGTACGCATGTACTCCTTCTGATGCAGGTTAGGATGATAATCATTCGAGAAAGATACTAAAGTAGACTGTGAATGATATCCATTTCGTCGTCGAGAGTTATCCTGCACAGTCAGGTTAGCAATGACAGGCAAATTTTCAACAATGCACTTCTTTACCCAGATTTGCTTCTTGGGTGAACTTGTCCTGCAGTTAGTTCCAACATATCGAGCGAAAACTTCACCATTCTGTTGTTTGAAGATTTTGTAATTTGAGTCATCAGACTTGTTAGTATCAACAGGAATGGGTGAATGATAACCAGTTAGAATTTCAGGTTCGAGGGTTTTACTCTTTGCACGAACCCAAGTCATTCGATGATACTGCTCGAGAGTCCATCCACATTGAGTTTCTTTTCGAAACCTAATCCGTCGTTCTGAGGGTTTTTGTGCAGTATGGACTTCTTGAGCACATCACATAGGGTTTGATGCCCTTTTAGGCTTCTTAGCATTCCAGTCTCAAGTAAGCCCTTTAACCTGCAATTTTCTTCAGTAATAGCAGCAAAATCCTCGGAAGTGGGGTTAGTAGTACCAATTTCAGTAGTGGAAATATTCTCTACAACAGTATTAGAAGTTTCAGCATGAGAATCAGCATTGCTACGTTCTAGGCATTTTAAGCATGGAGGTACAAAATCATCAGGAAGTCGAACAAATTGCTCGGCGAAGAGAGAAGCTTTCTCTAATACCAGCTCGTTATGAGATTCTTTCAGTAACACGAGTTCTTGATTCCTATTAAGGAGTTCATCTGATAAACTCTCGTAGTCAACTGTAAGCGAATCACATCGATTGGTAAGATCATCAATAGTTGATGAAAAAGCAACTTGCTCTACGATCAACTTTTGATTCTTCTCCATCTTTTCGACTAGTAATCCTTCGGTTTTCCTGAGATTTCTCTCGAGAATTTCGAGTTCATCATGTTGAGATTTAGCAATCTTGACCAGCTTGGCATAGGAAATATATGCAGGCGAATATTCATTCATGGATCTTTGGTGTTTTGCTGATACCTGATCCTTTGATGATTTTACCATGAGACAGAAAGCGATCGGTTCATCATCACTTGAAGCATCATCATCAGTCTCTAACTCGAGTGAGTTCTCAGATGACTCATAGGCAATGAAGGCATTGCTCCTTCCAATACTTCTGTAGAATTATTCATCTGATTCAGAGTCTGTTGCCTCACCTTCAGAGCCAGGGTTATATCAGCACATGCTCTATTCAGCCGTGATATTCTCTTCATATTTGATTCGATGGTAGCTCTTGCTTTTATGTCAGTGACTGGTCTCATCAAACAAGATGAGGATGGTTCATTTTTCTTCGAGAGCTTAGTATGATGATCCATTCGTGTGAATCCACTGTAGTGAAGGTATTTCCATCTGTTGCTAGGTTTTCCTTCCCAGCATGGACAGTCTGCAATGAGATGACCGAGTTGTTTGCACTTGAAGCACTTCATTTCTTTCGGAGGCAATCTTCTTCTTGACGATTCAGGCACGTCAAACTCGTCATCATTGGTGAGGCAGAGATTTTGCCTTTTGAGATCACTTAGCCTTTGTGTGAGCATTTCAAGTTCTCTGGTGATGGTGTGTTGATTCTCAACATCTTCTTCTTCAGAACTGCCATAGTGTGAGAGAATTTCTCCTTCACTTTCCGAAGAAGATTCTTGATTTGCATTTTCCAGTTCCATCTTTTCTTCATGAATCGACAGCAGTGTCATGACCTCAACATAGTGAAGCTCTTCATAGTCTGGTCTTTGTTTGATTTCAGCTACAATGGGATCGAAGGATTCATCAAGAGCACTCAGAAGCTTGTTGACCACATCTTTGTTAGTGATATTAGTTATTCCTCGCTAATGCAGTCTTTCGACAATGTTTGCCAGACGATCAATGAGTTCCATAGAACTTTATTTGTGAAGACTTCTGAATCCAGTGAACATAGCATGAAGCATTTAATGTGAGGATCTGATCTGGCAACATATTCTTCATGAGCATTGTTGATGGCATCCCAAATTTGCTTTGCAGTATTGAGCCTTTGGAACTGAAAGAAAATGTCTTTTGATAGACTGCTACAGATGATATCTTTTGCTTGAGCATCCAACTGTAGATTTGCTTTATCATCGGTGTTGAGATTGTTCGGTTGCTGAATGGTGTAGCCATCTTCCACAATCTACCACAGATCATAGTTGATAGCTTGAATTCTGATTCTCATTCGTTCTTTCCAGTATAGATAATCATTTCCATCAAAGATAGGAAATCTTTTGGAGTGCGAGGATTTACCTGCATACGACATACTCAAAACTCCAAGGACGTTAGACCTTTAATAAGCAGAGACAGGGAAAACCCGCTCTGATACCAATTGTTAGGACCAAGAATATATCGACCAGAGGAGGGTGAATGGGAGATTCAAAATTTCTTTCGAAAGTATTGAAACTGATCCCAATCACAGCAGCGGAATTAAAGATCGGTAGATACAAGTGCAATGAAGCTCGCTGCTGAGGAACAAAATCTTCAAGGTAAGTTGCAATAATGATTCGAGCATAGGATACAACAGGCTTAATGATGACGATGGTAATACAACATGCCAACAGAGCTAAAATCATGAAGAAGAACTGGAGTAGAGCTGTGATGGATAATTATGAAGAACAACAACACAGACTATGAATGACAAGGAACTCTGCGAGAGATAAGTTGAAAGAAAAGCAGCAGAGGGTAACATATCAGATATCTATCATCACCGAACACATATAATGACTACCGAAAGTAATGCAGTGAAGAAAATAGAACTAGTGGTGCTCGATGGCGACAAAAAGATTTGGTAGACTAGTTCACCCTTCTGCCAAAGGGCTACGTCTGGTTGGAGGGGCTGTGACTTAATAAGGAAGATAAACTCTCTTCACCCTATTCTCCTTCAACGCGGAGCTGATCAGACTCAGGTTGATTTTACTCGTGGTAGATCCTTGTCGGCGATCTCCAAACCTTCGGTCAACCTTCGCGAACCACAATCACTCTTGGTTGCTGAAGATCTAGCTCCATGAAGACAACAACTCTTCAACACTCGAGCTAAAACCTATCCGTCTAGAGAGTGTGTAGCTCTCAAGAGTAATAGGTACAAGAACTCTCACTCATAACTACTGTGATGCTAAACCACTGTCTAAGTTTGAGCTCTTGATTTTCTCTCGGTGGATCTTAAACTCAAATCACTAGGAGAGGGGTTGCTCAAATCAATCTTCTCAGAAATCTTAAGTGGAGCAGCCAACGGACAATGTTGGAATGGGGTGGCTATTTATAGACGCAGCCTTCCCAGATGGGAAATGACCAAATTAGACATCGGGATCAGCCAATGGCCGAATGACACGAGTCCAACGGTCATATTTGAGCATAACGGTAACATTGCTTGCGGAGCAAGTAATGCTAACTCCTCGGTCTGAGACAAATCTCTCACAGTGAAGAAGATCACAGTCTCTTGCTGACAAGTATTTTCTCGGAACACAAAGAGATTTCTCTCGCGGCTTTCATAGGTTTTGGCTAAGCATCATAGCGGATCTAAGCATCGAGAACCTATACCCCTCTTAATAGTATGGAGGTCCTATGACTCAAATGAATGAAAGAAGAACAACGAAATGAAAACTACATCTTCACTTTGTCTTCCACTTCCATCGCTGCAGTCAATTTCTTCGGACGACTATACCGAGTCAAAAGCTTTGCTTGAGCAGTTAACTTTCGAGGGGTCGTTTTCTTCACATCAATCTTCTCGACTATATGACTTCAACAAATATAGCTCGTTCTTCTCTGCAACGCAGATATACTTCGGTAAAGTTCCTCGAACTTAGTACCGAAGACAGCATTCTCTTCGGTTGTGTATGGACTATTTCTCTCTCTGTATGCACTAGCAAACAAATCAATCCATACCTATTTCTGTCCAACAATCTCCAAAACACAAGGTAGGCAGATATTGCACCAACACGTCTGAAATCATCTGTTATAACATAGAGCGTTAGCATGTGTCTTAGTTCCTCAGACCATGAGAGTGTCTCGGTCACTTCCTGTCGGACGGTGGGCTCTGGGGTTGCTCAAACTTCATCTGTAACAAGGTGATCATAACGACAACTTTCAGGCTCACCAGAAAGTTTGACAAGTGACCGGATAGCTCGAGAGTGGGATTTGTTCCTCCGACGATGGAGAGATATTCTTAGGGCCCCCTCGGTGTGATGACATCCATCATCGTCTGGCCAGACACAGGTGACTACGTCACGGGGATGCCGGAACATGTCAACGATAAAGAAGAACAAAAGTGGTAACGAGAGCAATGGTATAGTGAGCATGGTGATGACTCAGGAGGATACCGATGTACACCGGGTTTTGTAAAGTATCACGAAGCAAAGGGAACATCACATGATAACCAAGGTTCACTCGAATATCATTCATGTAATTATAGGGACCGATATGGATATCCATGGTTCCGCTATCGGTCATTGAACGAAGGGGTTTCGTTCATGTCTGTGATTTACCGAACCTACGGGTTCACAAGCTTAAGGTAATCATGATCTGCTAAGTGTTAGTAGGATGGGAGTGATGAGAATATATTTTTGGAATTGTTCCATTAATATCTGGAATAGTTCCGAGAGGTTCCGGAAGCGTTTCGGGGTCACCGGAAGGGTTCCGGTGAATATCGGGTAATACCGGGTATTACTGATTAATTATATATATGTGGAAAATGTTTTCTGGGATGCTAAATTATATATGTAATGCTCGGAAAATATTTAGAACATTTTATATTTAATTAAAATATCAACGGGCCTTAAAAGGCCAAGAGATGGAAGGCAACTTGGGCCACAAGGGCCCAAGTGGAGTTGGCGCCCCCCCCCCCCCCCTTTTCCTTGTGGGGGGCGAATATTACTAGGAGAGGGAATGGGACTGCTCCCCTAGGCCGGCGCACCAAGGGGGCACTTTCCCCCGTTGGTGGCTGCCCTCTCCCTCCACTCTAACCTATATATACTAGAGGATTTCCACCCTATGGATACACAAGTTTTGGAGCCTCTTCTAGTTGATCTAGTTCTAGTTCTTGTTGGTCCTAGTTGACTAATTAGAGCTAGCCCTAGCCACCTCTAATCCTCATAATTATAAGCCCTGTGTGGTTCTAATCTCCTCCCTCTAATTCTCCCGCGACGATTAGCTCTGGACGGCGAAGCGCTGCTAGATCGTGAAGACCGTACACTTGCAACCAAGTAGAGAGGCCGTGCTTTCGGTCTTCCGTTCGAGGGATCGTTCGAGGGGGGTTCACGGGATCGTCATCGACGTTCGAGGGACTCCAAGTACGATCTACACCGACTCGTCTGCTTCCGCTGCACTCCCGGAGTCGGTAACGATCGTTGATCCAAACCCGTTATGCATCTTCATATTGTTCCTGGGTGATCGTAGGGAGATTTTTTTTTCTACTACATTTCCCAACAGTGGCATCATGAGAGGTTCTATGAGTAGATCCAAGTTGCGATCTAGATCACATGTTGTGAGGGTGATATTCTTGCTATACTTCCCTCGAGTGTTGCTTCAGTTCAGTTCACTAGCGGCATGGTGTCGCTTTTCACAAGGTTCTGGCAATCGCTCGGCTCTGGATGTCGATGATCTGCTAACAGTTCATTGAGCTTCACCATAGTCAAGAATAGTGAACCATCATGTACGCAAGAGGACAATGAAGATGGATGATCTTCTATGGGGTCATGCATATTAGACGAAGTTTAGTGTGGGGGAACGAGATTTTTAATTAAGTCTCTTCTTTCACACACCCCGAAAGTTAATCTAGCAACAAGAATTATCACTTTATGGTGTGCATGTAGGTAGCTAGGTTTATCCGGAAACCCTATAAGCCATGTAATTAAAATTTGCAAAAACTGATTAGAGGACGTCTAATTTGGTTTTGCAGGGTTTGCATATGATGTGGTATAGCCTTTGTCATGATAATGAGTTTATGTGTGAGATGGTTATATGTTGTAATGTTAAGTGGCCTGTGCGTCAGGGCATGATGGCTGGAGCCACGAGATTGCCACTTTTATGTAAATATCATAGAGATAGGTTACAGGTCATGGTGGCAAGATGTACACGGAGGACCCCGACGCGGAGAAGGTGTACCAGGTGCAGGACGAAGAGCTATAATTTTGTGCCACGGCGGAATTTCAGATTTCGGTACCACGGCAACGTTTTCTGAAATGGCCGCCACGGCAACATTTTCTGAGATTGCCCCCATAGCAACGTTTTTGAAACAGGTGGCACGGCAACATTTTTGAAATGGGTGGCACGACAACGAAATATTGGCCGCCATGCCGCTTCAACTGAAGATTGAAAGACGATCACGGAGAACTCCCGGCGCCCAGGGCTATACCATATCATGCTATTATGAATTGCCTGAGGTGTTTATCCCTTTGTTGTTTGCACCCTTTGATTGCACAGTAGTCAATTATTAGGGTGATCTCTCATAGTAAATATCAAGTTAAAAGGTGCTCTTCCCAGTGTTGCAACCGTCTATAACACGTAGCATTCCAGACTGCGTCATATCCACATGAGTACAAACGGGACGTGAGGTGTAAGACAAGGATGGTCAGACCATGGATGCAGATAGCACTCGGTTGTCTTGAAGTTCTAGCAGAATCATTCTGAGCTCCGAGCACAAAGCATCGAAAGATGAACAAGAGTCATATGGAGATATGATCGGCAAAAGTTTGCCCACCGGTCAAAACACTCGTCATTAGTGATGTCCACATCAATGGCTGAGAACTAGACTTGGATCTTGTATCACTCACTATTAATTATGAGATATTAATTTGAGTGTGAGTGCACTTTAAAACAAAATTGTTTTAATAACTAATGCAATATTAATTATGGATTGTGTCTAATATTATTTGTGTGTTTATCATTGTAGATTAAATGGCTTGCAATATATTCAACTTAGCTCCTATGCTTGAGAAAGAAAAGTTGGCTGTAAATTGTGGAAACTGTGCGGATTGGATCTGGAACCTAACATTTGTTCTCAGGAGTGCTAAGAAGGAGTACGTGCTGGATCAGCCCCTGGGTGATGCTCCCTCAAAAGATGTACCACCAGAAGAAGTTGCTGCTTATGCTGCTCGTAGTGATGACTATGAGGCAGTCCAGTGTCTCATGTTAACTTGCATGGATCCTGAACTACAGAAGTGTTTTGAATGATCTACCACTAAATTTACAATTGCGTCACTGGAAGTTCTGTATAAGAAACATGCAAGGACTAAACGGTTTGAATTAACCAAGGCCCTGATTGAATGCAAGATGAAAGAGGGTTCCACAATGAGTGAGCATATAATGAAGCTTGCTGGCTATGTTGATAGACTCGCTTCACTAGAATTTGGAATTCCGCCAACACTCGGTACAGATATTTTGCTTGCTTCACTCCCCCCATCTTACGATGGTTTTATCATGAATTACAACATGAACAGGATGGAGAAAAGTGAAATGAGTTGTTTGTTATGCTAAAAACTACAGAAGCTGGGATGCAGAAGAACAAAGAAGTGTTGATGGTCAACAAGACTACCAGTTTCAAAAGAGTTTTGAAGATTATAACAAGTGAGCTAGCACTGAGATTTTGATCTTGTCAAAATAATAAAAGTACATTGTGTATATAACTCAGTGGGAGCTATAGTATTTCTGATCTGATATGTATATGACATATTATGGTATGGAAATAATGTAAAGCTTCTAAGCACAAACAAAATGATTTTCCATCAAAATTATAAGACAAAATATTGGGCATAAAAGAATCTATGAAGATAGATCAAAATGTCTGATTGAGCTAAAATTAGCTTATATATTTTGACAAGGTTAAATAGAGAAAATGTTTTCTCTCAATGTCATATAACTAAATGCTTATGGAAATCAATTGATAAGCTGGATAGATGAATGAATCACTTGATAGTTATGATATATAAAAGGGCCAAAGAATTTTAATAAGTGGTAGAGAGATTCAAGGATCTCAAAAGAATAAATGTATTATTTTGAGAATATGAAGTTAAAATTCATTTGAGAATATATGAATATAAACTTCATAAATTGATATAAGAATATATTCATAAATATTACTTAGAATTATTTTATGAACAATATTTTGTTTCTATAATGATGTGTTTTAAAACATTAGATGTTTCAATATTGTCTGAATCAAGAAATATCTTGATATAATTGGATATTACAAAAGTTGTAAGAATCCATAAACATTATATTGTGAATATGACTAATCAAGAAGAGTCTTGATGGGTGGATCCAAAGTATGATGAAACCAATTACAATATATTATGAATATATTCAAGAAGAGTCTTGATACAGTTGGTGTGATTCTAAAGTGCATTGAGTCTAATAAAATTTTATTTCAAATAAAAGGTTACAGCTCAAAACAAGATGGATTGAGATCTTTAAAATCAGATAATACTAACATAAATATTACAAGTGTTTTGAATATGTCAAAACTAATGACAAAGGCTCTACCACAAGCAAAACATGAGCAACACCAGATAAGCCATATGTGTTTGGAGACTATGCAGCCAGATTATTGACTCTAGTGCAAGTGGGAGACTGTTGGAAATATGCCCTAGAGGCAATAATATTGTATTATTATATTTTCATTATTCATAATTAAGAGTTTATATTCATGCTATAACTGCTATGATCCTGGGATATGCGATTCAGAGGAAAACTCATCTGCACGTGTGAAATAATAAACGGTTAACAATAGGTTCATGGTCTCGCCTCTAAGACTGGCTCAAGTGTTGTTGGTGATCATGTTTTCCGGATCTTAGGATATCGTTAAGTGTAATGATAGTCCTAAAACAACATTGAGGGTATGACGTTGGAAGAACGATCATATTGAATCGACCCAATACTTGTCTGTTATACTTTGTGATTATATCGTCTGAAATCATCTGTTATAACACGGAGCGTTAGCATGTGTCTTAGTTCCTCAGACCATGAGAGTGTCTCGGTCACTTCCTACTGGACGGTGGGCTTTGGGGTTGCTCAAACATCATCTGTAACAAGGTGATCATACCGACAATTTTCAGGCTCACCGGAAAGTTTGACAAGTGACCGGATAGCTCGAGAGCGGGATTTGCTCCTCCAACGATGGATAGATATTATTAGGGCCCTCTCGGTGTGACAGCATCCATCATCGTCTGGCCAGACACAAGTGACTACGTCACGGGGATGCCAGAACATGTCAACGAGAAAGAAGATCAAAACCGGTAACGGGAGCAACGGTATAGTGAGCATGGTGATGACTCAGGAGGATACCGATGTACACCGGGTTTTGTAAAGCATAGTGAAGCAAAGGGAACAACACATGATAACCAAAGGTTCACTCGAATGTCATTTGTGTAATCATAGGGACCGATATGGACGTCCACGGTTCCGCTATCGGTCATTGAACGAAGGGGTTTCGTTCATGTCTATGATTTACCGAACCTACGGGGTGACAAGCTTAAGGTAATCACGATCTGCTGAGTGTTAGTAGGACGGGAGTGATGAGAATACATTTTTGGAATTGTTTCATTAATATCCGGAATAGTTCCGAGAGGTTCCGAAAGCGTTTCGGGATCACCGGAAGGGTTTCGGTGAATATCGGGTAATACCGGGTATTACTGATTAATTATATATAGGTGGAAAAAAATTCAAGGATGTTAAATTATATATATAATGCTCTTAAAATATTTAGAACATTTTATATTTAATTAAAATATCAACGGGCCTTAAAAAGCCAAGAGGTGGAAGGCAACTTGGGCCACAAGGGCCCAAGTGGAGTTGGCGCCCCCCCCTTTCCTTGTGGGGGGGCCGAATCCTACTAGGGGAGGGAGTGGGACTCCTCCCCTAGGCCGGCGCACCAAGGGGGCACTTTCCCCCTTGGTGGCTGCCCTCTCCCTCCCCTCTATCCTATATATACTAGAGGATTTCCACCCTATGGATACACAAGTTTTGGAGCCTCTTCTAGTTGATCTAGTTCTAGTTCATATTGGTCCTAGTTGACTAATTAGAGTTAGCCCTAGCCACCTATAATCCTCATAATTAGAAGCCATGTGTGGTTCTAATCTCCTCCCACTAATTCTCCGGCGATGATTAGCTCTGGACGGTGAAGCGCTGCCGGATCGTGAAGACCGTACGCTTGCAACCAAGTAGAGACGCCGTGCTTTCGGTCTTCCGTTCGAGGGATCGTTCGAGGGCGGTTCGCGGGATCATCATCGATGTTCGAGCGACTCCAAGTACGATCTACACCAACTCGTCTACTTCCGTTACACTCCCGGAGTCAGTAGCGATCGTTGATCCAAGCCCGTTATGCATCTTCAAATTGTTCCTGTGTGATCGTAGGGTGAATTTTTTTTGTTTTCTACTAAGTTTTCCAACAGGTATTGCCCACAGCACTGGACTGCGGAAGTACTGCACAAGCGGTACTACCGCTGCCCAGGGCGGTACTACCGCTATGGTGCTTCAAAAACACCCAAGACATAAAAACAGTAGGAACTCCAATGTTGCGGGAAAGGTATGTGGGTGCATATGTGTATGTGTATGTGTTGATTCCACCCTAACCTTTCTAAAGCAGACCCCCTCTTACTAATACGATTTTCCTATGACTCAAATCCATCGAAAAATAAATGCTGGATATAATCATCTTCACTCTTAATCACCAAGGGGAATAAAACCGTCTTGTGCCATAAGTAATAATATTACGGTTAGTCCGCAAAATGAATTATCATCAATCACCAAAACCACTAAGGGATAAATATGCCCTAACATTAGGGTTCCTCCAGAAGTTACCTTGATTTTGGTGCGCTCCGGAGACATGTGTAAAGGTGTGGTAGTCTCCTTCAAGATCAACCTCAGGTCATGGTCGGTGTGCTAGTCATAGCGGTGCTCGATTTTTCTCAACCCTTTATTTTGGAAATAGATGCATGCAGTGAAGTGGTAGGACGCTGTTTATGCAACAAGGTCACCCTCTAGGTACTTGAGTAAAGCGTTATGTGCCAAGAAGAATCGAGCATTCATCAAATACGAAAAGGAGTGTCTTGTTATTCTTATGGTTATCGATAAATGGTGACCATACCTTCAACATCAATAATTTGTGATCAGAACTAAGCTCTATTGCACTTATCCGATCAATGATTTCATATGGGTATCCAACACAAGGCATTCATCAAATTGATGAGACTAAATTATGGTATCCAGTACAAGTGTGGCATTATAAATGCCGCATCGGATGCACTCTCTCGGCGTGTGCATCAGACACATGTATTGGCAATGTCTGTTGTCGTACCTGCTTGGTTGGAAAATCTCATGGAGGATATTGCAACTAAGAAAATGTGGGAAGATTTGTCACTCACAGGAACCAATCATGGCTATTCACTGAACAAAGCGGTGATCTGATGCAAAGGCCGGTCTAGGTGGGTAGTAATACACTTGCGCGGACATTCTTCAGTTTCTCCATGATAGTGCATGGGTGGATCCTCTGGTGTTTTGGCTACATAGAAGCGTCCTTTGTGTGGCCACAACTGAAGAAAATTGTTAGTCAATACGTCCAACACTGTGACATATGCCAGCGAGCTGAGACGAAGCATTGTCGTCAACCTGGCTACTACAACCACATGATAGTCCACCACATCTGTGGCATACTATCGGTTGGAATTTTGTGGAAGGCCTCCCTAAATCCAATGGCACATATGTGATTCTGGTCATGATCGACAAGCTTACGAATTGTGGCCACTTCCTACCCATAAAGCACCCCTTCAAAACTCAACAAGTGGCGCAGGTATTCTTTGATCAAGTATATCGTCTTCATGGAATGCCATTTCGCATTATATCATACCGTGGCCCAGTTTTCATGAGTGCCTTCTGGCAAGAGCTCTTCTGGTCGTCAGATACAGTTCTAAACATGAGTTCTTCGCGACACCCGGAAGCAGATGGCCAAACTAAGCGCTTGAACCAATGCTTGGAGGCTTTTCTTCGGTGCTTTGCTCACGATACTCCATCCAAGTGGGAAAAATGGTTGTCACTCGATGAACATTGGTACAACATTTCATTTCATACTACAATGGGGTGTCTAGTGTTTGAGGCGGTGTATGGATATCTACCTCTCCCCTTTGGCGTGCCCACAACTGTGTCCAACACAGACTTGGCCGAGATGTTGGATGAGCGTCAGTCTATGACTGAGCTATTGCACCAATAACTGCAGCAGGCTCAATTCTGTATGAAGTGGCAGGAAGACAAGAACATAAGTGAACGTTCCTTTGAGGTGGGAGATCTAGCATATCTGAAATACAACCTTACTTGCAAAAATCTCTTGCAGCGTGTCATAGTTAGAAGCTCTCGTTGAAGTTCTATGGGCCTTACACCATGCTGCAATGTGTTGGGGCAGTTTCCTACAAGCTTGCTCTTCCGCTCTCTTCCAAGATATAGTGTCATCCATGTGCCGCAACCCAAGAACTATCTTCCTCCAAGAGTGGCGACTGAAGTAGAAAATTCTCCAGCAACACCACCCATCTCGGCGCTGCTTCAACCAAGGAAAATCTTCGAATCCAAGTTTGTCCACCACAGGGGCGGTGTAGTGGCTCAACTCAAGGTACATTGGAAGGATCAACCAAATTCACATGATACATGTGAAAATGCATATACCCTACGGGTCAAGTCTCCATCTCTACCAAATTGGGGTCAAGTTGCACCTCAAGGGGTGAAAACTGGCCCACACCAAAAACACGGCCCAAGGCCACACGACGCAGCCGCAAGTTGGCTCGTCCCCTAAAGCCCAACAAGAAGGAAATACACTATTGGGATGGATAAAGGGAGCGACTAAGCACGGGCACCTCTTGCGGGGAGACCCAACGGACACCGTGGGAGTGCTCCCAGCATGCCACTTGGGGCGCCCCAGCGCCGTCACGTGTTGTGTGCTGGGCTCACCCCATGTGAACATTTTACGTGTTTTGGGTTTTTTGGGGAGAGGGTGTTTTGAATTTTCCTTGGGGTTTCCTAGGTTTTCATGATTTTCTTTCTTTCTTTAATTTTTCCCCACGTGAAGCACACCGGTGAAGAATCACAAATGTGCTTCACAGTAAAAAGTGAAAAGCACAGTTGTGCTTCCACGTGAAGCGCAGTAGTGCTTCTCGTAAAGTGAAAATCACAGGTGTGCTTCCGTGTGAAGCACAATTGTGCTACTCGAAAAATGAAAAGCACAGGTGTGCTTCCCTAAAAGTGGAAAAACACATGTGTGCTTCCCAATTTAAAAAAACACATGTGTGCTTCCCAATTTAAAAAAACACATATGTGCCCGTTTCCGGTTTCACATGTTTCCATTTTTTTCGTTTCCTGCTTTTTTTTTTACTTTCTGCTTTTTTTATTTCTGATTTTTTTTCTTCTATTTTTCAATATATTTTTTGATTTATGATTTTCTGGGGGGTTTGGGGGGAAAAGTTCCCTAAACCTATTAACATGGGATCTAGTTTCTAATGGCATCTCCAACGGCTACCCGTAAATTTGCTTCCGCATCCATCCACGGACAGGGGGGCCAGTCCGCGGACACGGATGCAGGAGGACGCCATCCAACTGTAGTCGTATACATCCGGCCTTCCTCTTTTTTTCCAAGTCCGCACGATCAAATAGCTGCATGCAAAGGGTAGAAACATTCAAATAGCTGCATGCAGCACTAGGTAAAAATTTTAAGAAGTTCAAATATTACATCCCAACATTGGTGTCCCCTTTCACCGCCCACTGATGCTCAATCAGATCTTCCTTCAGATGCTCGTGAGTTGGTCGATGCCGAATTTGTTGATGCATTTGAATAAACTCCTCAAATGTGGCCGGATTCTGGTCCTGAAGTTGGATAGGATCACCCATGTTCTCAAATTCCAAAGTTGCGGCAGCATCGTCACCCTCATCCTCGACGATCATGTTGTGCATGATCACACAACATGCCATCACCTCCCACAAGGTTTCCGAATCCCATTGTTTAGCAGGTCCACGAACGAGTGCAAAACGGGCCTAGAGAACTCTAAATGCCCTCCCGACATCCTTTCTAGCTGCTTCTTCATCCTCAAAAAAAAGCTGCTTCTTGTCTTTGGGAAAAGTGAGCCTTTTTCTGGCCAACTGGGTTTGAGATGGTGCTGTCAAAGGTAGCCAATGGAGGATAGATACCGTCAACCAGATAGTAGCTCATGTTGTACTCATGTTCATTGACAGTATAGTGGCAAGGAGGACCTTTTACTTTAGTCAGCCTCGCAAACAACGGCGATCGTTGCAGCACATAATGTCATTGTGAGACCCGGGCATTGCCAAAGAAAGCGTGCCAAATCCAAAGATCCTGTGATGCAACTACTTCAAGAATGATGGTGGCCTTCTTAACATGACCCTGGTATTGCCCTTGTAAAGCATTCGGGCAATTCTTCAATTTCCAGTGCAAGCAGTCAAGAGATCCAAGCAAACCTGGCCACCCTCTTACTTCTGAGATTGCCAGGACCCTATCGGTGTCTGCCACAGTTGGTTCTCTCAGGTACTGAGGTCCGAACACCTCGATCTCGGTAGTTGCGAACCTGACCATGGCATCCCCGCATGTGCTCTTAGACATCCGTAGGTACTCGTCCCACGAATCAACGGTTGTGCCATATGCAAGCATCCGGAGTGCGGTCGTGCACTTCTGGTAACCAGAGAAGCCAATCGTTCCCACGGCGTCCTTCTTCAGGATGAAGTAGTCATCGTAGGACCAGACGCCATGGTATTAACGATCGAAGACAGTCTTGCGCATCCGAAAACGCCGGCGAAAATGGTCAGGGAAGAGTGCATCGGGGGCAAAGTAGTCGGCCATTAGTGTCAAATGGTCGCGCGCCCTATTGCAATTGAGTACTCGATGACCCTTGATCGAGCCCTTGAAATTGAGAACATGCTCCTCTGCATGCTCCGCGCCTTCAAGGACCGCCTGCATCATCGCCGTCTTATCGGAGTACTCCTCGTCCGACGAGCCATCGGACGACTCAACATACTGCTCGTATATGTACTCCAAATCAAAATCCATTGCTAGACAGAAGAAGGGACAACTGTTTTTAGCTCCGGCGATTCATCGAACAGTTGCCGGGCATGGTGAGAATAGCAGTAGCGGATGGTACTTGGCGGGGCGGTCGAAGGACAGGGGTTGAACGGAGACGGAGGAGAAGCGGGGTGGAGGCCTGCTGGAGCGCTGGAGGTGACGGAGACGCAGATTTCCGGCAGGGGTGTGGCGTGGTGGCCGCGGTGGTGGAGTGGCCGCGAAGGCAAGAGAGAAAGAAGGAAGGAGAGAAAATGGGGAGGATGGAGTCACGGGGTCCGGGAAGGGTTTTGGGTGGGCCTGGGGTGTCGGATTCCTATGTTTCGAGTGTCCGGACTCCCGCAAAGCTCCCCCACTTTTGTCTCCATTTTGCGGGAGAAATTGCGTCCGGACCGCGGGATGCGGGCGGTTTGTGGGTTCGCCTTGGAGATGCCCTAATATCTCGACGAAAGAATTGCAACAGCAAAACAAGTTCATGATTTGAATGCACAATTTAAGAGATGAAATGTTTGTAAAAGATATGTTTCTTTCTCTTGTTTGAGAGAGCTTTTGTGTTGAAAATGTTCTTACTATTATTGTATTATCTTATTTGTAGTGAAACAAGTTGAGAAGAGGTTGTTAATAAGAGATTGCCTAGGGAAATAGGTAAAAGAAATTTCCATCCAAGGTTTAATAACTGATCCATTCTCATCCTCGGTAAAGTCCATCTTATTGTGATAGAAATGAAGAAAAATAAATAAGCTTTAGTTAATGTAATAAATATACCCATTGTCATTTCCAAAATTCCAACTGCTTTATTCATTTGGAAAACAACAAAAAAGGATATATAGGGAATAGATAAATTCCACCCAGCCAAAAGAAGCACGAAACTCACTGGTCGCGACAAGTGTCACACGTGTAATTGTTCCACTTGACACACAAGAGGAGGTGGTATCTGAAATACGGTTGATTGTTCCTCTTGTGCTCCCTTTGCTTATTTTCGTGTTTTGCTCGACCCGCTTTTACACCTTTTATGGCTAATTTTCAGTAGTATCAGATTCATCACAGTTCAGTAACCGCAAACTAAAGCTGTAAGGCCCATACAAAGCTATGATTTTGTTTGGTCTCCCGGGAGACTCGAGGGCTGGCTTGGAAGAATTTATGGTCTTTCATCGGTTGGTTGTTATTACATCGCAGGGCAGTAAGCATACTACGACAGCTTAGACGTGCTTCAAATCAAATAACAAAAGGCTGGCCAACGATGACATCTCCATTCAAATGTACTCGCTCACCATCTCAAAGATGTTCGTTGAACTGTAACTACATTTCATATTGCCAGTTTGCCACTAGCATATTCGACAAGAGGGGCAACTATGATCCCGAGGATCACACATATTCTGAATGGGTCTAGACACATAGCACACATGTCCGACCAAAGAATCTTGTCTATAGCTTTGGTTAGGGTTGCGACCAATCCCCGTTTCATCTCACGAGTTCCAAACCCCAGCAGCAAAGAAAGCCTGTAATTTCTCATCAGAAAGAAATAAAATCTGGTAGAACTAAAGCCTGTGGATGTTTGAACAGCAGTAACAGTATCATTCTGAGGATAACGAGGTGCCAAAGATAACCTCTTGCCCAGACCTGATCCAGTAAAGCTATGTCCATTGGTGAGGTTTTGATTCTTAAGCGCTGCCTTAGATTCAGTCAGTAGGGCAATTGGCAGGGGAATTTTCCATGGCAGACTGCTCGCGTTTCCACTGGAGATGATGACCAGAGGACTGCTTCGGACTAACCCCTTTCTGGAATGGTGGCGAGTTCCATGGCAGCGGCCTCCCAGTCTGCTGAATAGACGCCAAAAATCCAGGAGGTGCTTCTGCTTTCCGCATTACCTGAAAATACAAGATCTTAATAACAGAACCATTGACTACATGCTGAAATCTGGATCTGGTTAACTACTGCTGAGAGTGTAGTTGAGCTCACGTGATCTGAACTTATAAGTTACAACGAACTTTGATATGCCTCTGTTTCATTTCAGTAAACATTTTAGCCTAAGATGAGGTCCACTTTGTCTATATGTACACTATGGAACACCAACTTTCCAGTTTTGACGATGGGGTTTCTTTTGAGAGAAAAATATGGTTCCGTGGAGTACGAAGGCAAGCCATATATCTAAAGGAACAGAGAAAGGTACAATTTAACAACGGATACAACAAGCTTGATAGTGAAAACGCAGTCTTACTGTGAGAACTCTAGAGTAAAACGATGTCCCACTCAAAGATAGGGCCCTCCCAATAGATTCCTTGTCAGCAAAAGTAACAAACGCAGCCCTGGGAAACAACAAGAATTAACAACAGATATGGAGCTTGTAGATGCCACAGATGAAGAAAGCAAGCTGAAACTTGGCATGAAAGAATATACCCTTTTGGGTGGCCAGTAATTGCATCTGTCAACATATTGAGCTTAAGCACTGTCCCACACTTCATAAAATGTGTTGATAATGCTTCCTTGGTTGTCGCAAAATGCACCTAAAACAATCATCCAGAAATGTAACTCACCAAATTTATCCTCTATGATGTAATTAGAATGAAGAAGCTTTTTCGGTCAAAAGAATGGAGCAAAAATTATAGTGATCCGTGGCGAACAAAAATAAAGAGATGGGTTCCTTTTACATACATTTGTCACAAGAACAGTTCTGGCATCGGCATCCTCCTCTAAATTCGAATGGGGCCCTACAAGAAAACAAAATTTCAAAAGACTCAATTCCATCTGTGTTGAGCTGGTGAACAAAAATAGGAAATTCCTCAATATATTTAAAACAATCCACATTCCAAGGCGCAAACAGAGTTGCTTCAGAGTTCTCTCTCTGTAAATAAAAAGTTAC
Organism: Thinopyrum elongatum; assembly: GCA_011799875.1. Classification (NCBI taxonomy): domain Eukaryota; kingdom Viridiplantae; phylum Streptophyta; class Magnoliopsida; order Poales; family Poaceae; genus Thinopyrum; species Thinopyrum elongatum. Next base: position 389,305,761 of record CM022298.1, read on the forward strand.
TCCCTCCGTCCCAAAATAAGTGTCTCAACTTTATACTAACTTTAGTACAAAGTTGTACTAAGGTTGAGACACTTATTTTGGGACGGAGGGAGTACTTCAGAGTGCCCAAACAGTTAAATGCTGCCGGATCTCAAAAGTTTGACTATCCTTACTGCCCTCTGGAAACGGGTAAACAAAGCAAAAAAAGAAAGGAATATGGGCCCGAGGGGAGGTGCAGACAGCAGAAGGTTTTGTTTTTAGCAGAAGCTGAGCACCACTACTGATACATCACAGTTAACCATACATGTCATGATGTGAACAACAAAACTAGCTTTCATGCAAAATAGGCTGGGTGGTACAATTAGTTGGCGTGTAGTCAAACACATCATAATATCATTAATCGATTGATGCTTTAATGTTTTTGGTCATTTCATGGAATACACTAGACTGGTTAAGCACCAGTTTGAAGTTTCCTTAACTGTGTTGTGCTTCAAGCCGGCAATTCGACCCATGGGTTTGGCCGCCCATGGGCACCCGACCCGAATGGGTAGGGTATGGGTCGTGCTCTTTGCCCATGGGTCGCCCATGGGTTGTACCCATGGGTAACCGATTACTCATGGGTAGGGTATGGATGCGAGTTCGTGCCCATGGGTTACCCATGGGTCGCCCGATTAATATTAAGAAGTATATATATGTTTTATTTTACATGAATTGTGAACATTCTTGGTGAAGATTTTTTAGGACAGCATGCACCCACATTGCTTAGTTATTGCTGTAGAGAGACAGAACCATGAATTAACAAAATGCTTAGCTCAGTAGCATCAATAGATCAACAAGTTTGGCTTGTTGGGCCTCCAAAGCGAGCCCATGCATCCTGTGTGTTGCTCTGCATGACAAAGCAAGCAAAATATGTGCTTGCCAGCTGCATTAGTACCACCTCGCCGAGCGAGCACATAGGAAGTGGAGCACTGCCTGTATAAGAGACTAGAAGAAGCAGTAGTGATCCTCGGTTCGAAGTGCATGGCACCAGAAGGGAGCATAAATTAAATAATAACAAAAATACTAAGCCCGACAGGTGCCCGATTGGGTCAGGTAACTCTGTGGATTTGGGCATGGGCATGAGACAAGACCCGTGGGTGGGCGATAAGTGTTCAGGGCATGGGTCTAGTAGAGGTCGACCCAACCAAACCCGACCGGACTAGCTGTTGTGAAGAAATAGTTCTGGAAAATTCAGTATCATGTTATGCAAACAAGATCAAAACCTAGCTTACTCCTAAAATTTTACCAAAATAAAAGCACCACATGTACCACCTTGCTGGATATCTCTTGTGTTGTTCTGTTAGCCAGGATGCAACTTTGACTTACTTTTGTGTTGATTATACCAAAAGGACTAAACATACATAGGCAAACGGCAAACGTAACTCTTGTCTTGTCCAATGGCAAATATACTTTTCCACCTCTTCTCTCTTCTGGATTTTGACATAAACACATACAAAAACGGCAAACATAATTCTTGTCTCTCTCCGAATGGCAAATAGGGCTTTTCCACCTCCTCTCTTCTGGATTTTGACATAACATACTTGTTTGTTCAGATAAAGCCAGCTTTGTGTCCATCAGCATATTGTTAATTTCAAAGTGTGTTTATGCAAATGACAACCAAGTGCCAGTGTCCAGAAGGAACTTTCGACATTTTTAATGTTGACTCGACAGACCAAATTAAATAAAGGAAAACAGCCTGTCTTTCATTGTTTGGAACCTCCTTCATCTGAGATAGCAGCCTCACCTTTGTCCTCAAACTTGGCTCTGACCACCATCCTGCCTGCCCCTCCACCAAGCCATTACTTCCACAACAATGCTTTAGTAGATTGACACAGCTTTCCTGGCAATACAAGGCATGGTTTCCTAGGACACCGATGTGGCAGTTTACGAATACAGCAGTGGCACATGCAAGCTCCAGTAACATGTCACTGCAGACGCTAATGCACAAGTGCTGGCCAGAGAGAGTGAGAACAATGACTCTGGTTGCGGAAGAACAATCAGCTGCAACCAATCCGTGGGCAAGAAAGAGGATGCAGGAGCTTACAGCCAAATAGGGTGAAGTGGAAATATGCAGGGACCACATCTGGTGATAAAATAAATAGTGGAAAATCTTGTAGATTGGGCTCCTCAAACGGATCTTACAGGGCAGCCTGGTTGGAGAAGCAGCAGCATATGGATACTGAAAAGGCCCTAGCCACACTGTGGTAGAACATAATGCTGAGCTTTGATACATCTTCCACATGGCCAGCGGCTAGAGGGACGAATCGCTGATCATCGGTGCGTGGAAGGTTTTTGAAGAAATGATCTCAAATTCTCAACCATTCGAGTTGCGCGAGAGAGTTTTCTTTGATCTTATTCTAACTGCCAAGTCATTTGACAGGGAAGGAACCTGATCTCCAAGTGGGTAGCTGGCCTGTTTCACAAATTTTCTGGTGGGTATATGTTTTAATAGCTTTGGCGGACAAGTAGATTGAGCATCAAACTTCAGGGACGTAAGAAGTCTTTCTACAAATAATATGAATTCTGTGAAGGATAAAAGATTGATTAATTGGTTTCCCTGTTTTGATGTCATTTCAAATCATATGGATTCTTGTATTTTGGCTGTCTGTTTTTGGATTAAGTGATGGAGTATCATCATATTTTTGCTATTTATAGCCAAGAACGTAACACTGCTATGCACCATTGTAGAGCATTTCGCCAATAAACTGCCCTCATGTTTAAACTAGGGGACTCTTGCTGCCAACATAGACAAGAGACCATACAAACCAGTGAAAGGACCAACAAATTACAGAATGACCATTTTTTTCAGGACCGCAGTCACAAGGAGCCAAGCATATTGTCCTAGGTGACTATATCACTGATAATAAATCGCTAGAAATAACTGCAGATGACTCAAACTCAACAGATGACCTAATAGATTTGCAAGAACAAACTGGTGAACCAACTGCTATCTCAGAAAATTATGGCACACTATATTTTGGCATGTAGTACGTAGTAGTAAATCCAATGTCATTTTCCCTAGGTTCCTTTATATGAATGTATTCATATAGAAACAGAAGGGACTAAAGAACAATAGGACAAACCTGATGGGAGGGCTCCTTGCTTCCCATTGTTTATCTGCGCCTGCTTGGAGCGAAGCTTGAGCATGTCTAGTTCCACCTGCTTTAGCTTTAGTTTCACATCCAACATCTCCTGCATAATTAGTTACGACAACCACTTTAGGTCACTAGAAGATCCCAAATAGAAAAGAAGTTAGTCAACAAGGATAGCTTACATCTTTGACTGGTTTGTTACTGTAATTGCCACCATCTTCACGAACAGAAGACCAACTCTTGGACTGTGCAGGGCTGCTAATTTGCTGACTTTGCAAAACATCAGTTCCTGAATTTAGCCGCATATTTAACTGGGACAATTTGTCAGATGCTGATACATGTCCTTTTAACGAGTTTGCATGCCGTGCTGGTTCAGAAGCTGATGCAGGTGAGCTCTTCACCTCGGATGTGAACTCATTCAAACTTTGTGAACCAAAACTTTTCACTGGCAGTGTTGAAGTAGACTTCTGGCTAATAACATCTCTAACTTGATGACGATTACGCTCCACATCACCAAAATTCAACCGACCAGTCAGCCTGCTTCTGTTGGATTTCTCCCTGGGCTCATGTGCGTGTGCTGTATTGACATCTGGGTAACTACTGGAAAAGTTTCCAGAATTTGCTCTGTCAAATAAATCGCCTTCCGTACTTGAGTTAACACGGCATCTTCGTTCATGCTCAGACACCATTAACTTGGCCTTCTTATGCATTATATTTTCAACATGCATGCTGTCAGCTTCTGTAGCTAAACCTTGATCCTCCATAGCAGGCTTCCCTAGCCTGTCCCAAACATTGCGGGGCCTTCTCGTGGATTCTGGCACTTCACCATCATCAGTTCCCACGGCCACAGGCAAGCGCCTTGTGGAGGAATTTCCTCCAAGATGCTCATCATGGGGTTCCTCTGCATTAGGTTTTCAAATAACAGTAAATCAATATCAAAGAATACCACTTTTGATCTTTTGGCAAACAGCCGACCCCAAAACTTAAACTCAGGACTGCTAGTGTAGTTTCCCGAGTCAATGGAGTACAGAAAGGAATATGGCTCAGCTCAAGGTAGTATTGGTAATTTTGGTAGTTACCATTTCAACTCTACAATCTACTCCCTCCGTTCCTAAATATATGTGGTCCATAGTGAAATCTCTACAAAGACTTATATTTAGGAACGGCGGGAGTAGTATTCAAGGATACGGAATGTTGAGAAACATAACACGGATTCCCTGACTCCATGTCATAGGATCAAAGTCCGTACAAATTGCAAAATCATATAGTTTCTTAAAAATATAGTTTGCCAAAAAAAAGATAAAAGATATGCACTAAGAGAGTCGTCGTTTAGATCAGAGGACAATACTGTGGAGTTATGTTTATAAAGCCCATATATGGTATTATTGCCTTTAAGGTTGCCTCTGTAACGTACTTTGGCAGTGTGGCCATTTCCGGCAAAAACAATTATTCTCTTTTCAATAAAACAATGTTTGAATCCCTTCTTTATTCAATCCATCTACAAGCAAACAGACAGAACCATTTTTTATATAATCTCAGTTGCACCTTCAATCTTGTACTCTCATACGGGATTGAGTACAAGCCAAACTGGACACCAAGAGCCTGAATCAGTACAACACTTCAACCAAACTGGGCAGCCACATGAAAGAAGTCCTTTTAAGGGACATTTGTGAGAAACTTAGCCACAACTTTCTAGAAATGCATACACAACTTCCATAACTAAGGGAAATCACATGTTGCTTGTATGTATAGAACTTAAAGGCAAATGATTTTTCATAAGTTAAAGTAGGATTATCAAAACCTTAACTCCATTTAAAGTCACATCTAAGCATGCAAGCTAACCAGGGGATGTTAGATAAAACAAGACCAAGCACATGACCCCAAAAAAAGATTGTTTACAGACCATCTTGAATCACATTCAGGCAAGATAATTTTAATGGAGAACTATAGGGATGACCGGAGACTGTATATTTATTGATATAGAAGAAAAAAAATTACAAGACTAAATACGAGGATATTTACAGAGATATTCATACAACTTTGGAAGGACATTAACCCGCAAAGTAAGAAAGCATTGTTATCTTTTTTTTAAATCGAATCACCTAGCCTTATAGAAGCTGGTAAACATCCTTTTTAGTAGAAGAAAATGCAGCATACAGTAAAAATACAAAGTACAAACAAAATGTTCAGAGGAAAAGAAGAGAACTGGTTTTGATAAAGGGATGTGCAAGTGACATATAGATGTGGTCCAGTATAGAATACATGGCAGGGACATTTAGTACTTCTCGTGGGTGTATTGAGTAGTTTGAAGTAGCTATCATATGCCAAATGGTTCAAGAACATATTGTCCTAGAATTGAGCTGTCGCGTAAGAAAAAAAAATGCTTGCCTTGCATCAATGTATGTTCAGTCTTTGCAGCTACACCAAACTGCCGCATAGAGGAACTTCTGCCACCTATTGAACTCCAATCTTTCTGCTCTGACATAGAATCATCAAGTTAGATGCATCCTTTCCATAGCACATACTACAGATGCAGGTACTTGACAACAGAGGCATGGCCTATTGAGTATTTACCTTCTGATGCTGGCCCTCCCAATAACATTCGTTACCAACCAACATTTTAGGGGAAATGATAACAGTTGAACTAATGCGTCGCTGAGCCACATTTTGTCCCTTAGTTAAATCAAGCTTGTGAAGGCCATTATGCTCTTGTGGTACTAAGATATTTGAGTTTACCTGGTCAACAGTGGATGAGTTTGACTGAGTGTTCATAAGTCATGATACGTGCATAATTTGGGCATTTTGACTTGAAAGAAGTTAACGGATGCTCAAGTAAGTTGAACTAGTGGATATGATGAAGACAATTAAATGTTGTGCGGCGACTGATGATTGAAGAGGAAAGAGGGTAAGATCCTTACAATATGAGCCTCTCCGGGTTGGGTTTTTGTGACCAGAAGATTTTTCTTGTCATTCCGGTCCTGACTTTCATTTTCCAGCCTATGTTGCACGCTAGAATCATCAGCCAGTGCTACAGCCGTTTTGCTTAGGTAACCCCAAAGCCTGCTTAGTCATCCAAAAAAACATCATGACCTCATAAAAGTACACATATCAAGAACACAACTAATTGATTAAATGGCAGCTATAATACCATGCAACAAATTTTGCACTATCATCACCAAGAAAGGCCTCCAAATCATCGCGTGCTTGATACTGATGTTTCCCATTACAAACTAAAATTACAATGTACTCCTTTAGTCAGGGAGAAAAGAAAAGAAGAATTATCAGTCATTATGCAATCAACAGCTATAAAGCATCTTGTTTATATGAACATGAAAACAAACATACCAAGAACTACAGTTGAATCTTGCATATTTGGCAAAACATGCAATGAAAACTCACGGTTATCCTACCAACTACACTAAAGAGAGTAATGTACTCCCTCCGTAAAGAAATATAAGAGCGTTTAGAGTGATCTAAACACTCTTATATTTGTTTACAGAGGGAGTAGTCCTCAAACCTGGCATACAACATAGCAACATAAAGAACTGAGGAAGTGGCCATCTATAGCCAACATTAACTTATCAAGTGAGGAGTGGGCCGTGGCCCGCCCAGCCCATGAACTTTTTTCTATTGTATATCTACTTTTGGGCTGTGATAAACAAGCCCAGTACTTATTTCCTTCAGCTGGCCCGCCCAACTATTTAGGCCAAGCTCCGCCACTGGTGAGGACGCCAAGGTTGTGCTTCAATGTTTCTTTCTTTGAGATTATCAATCTAAGACCCAAAAGAATCTCTTTGCTAAATCCGTTTAACAGCAGCCCTCAAGTCTCGCTCCAGACAGACTTATAGGAGAACATGTCTAAAATCTAATGAAAACACATTATGTGTATGCAAGAGGGAACATACACCCTTTTCTTTTCTTCTTTTTTTGCGGGTGAACATACACCCTTTTCAAAGGGAAATGATCACTAGATATGTGTTGAGACACTCCACTGCCCCTTCGCATGTCTTCTTATGCAAATATCCTCTTCATTATCATGAATTGGTCAAATCACCAATCTACAAATATAATTGGACAGCTGAAATTGTACTGAACTACATGTGTTCACTTTATCTCAAGGTGATGCGAAAACATTACAAACCATTTTATAGCCTTCAATATTACTCCCTCCACTCACAAATATAAGATGTTTTGGATGTTTCAATATGGACTATGGACTGAAATGAGTGAACAAACACACCAAAACATGTCTATACGCAACCGATTCAGAAAAAAGTTAGAACATCTTATATTTGTGATAGGAGGGAGTATTATACAATGTCTCTACAGTCTTCCATGTCAATGAAGCAGCACCCAGAAACATCTTAATCACCTAAAAAACTGGTCAAAGTTACTACTGAACAAAACTCATCATCAGTGTCCCGTCATATTTGACTCATAGATTCATATAAACCTGACTACGACAATACATTTGTGCCTCAAACACGTTGGCTTTGCCACAGTTAGGTGTTGGTGGCACTATCAACTTATGCTTTATGAAGTATCTATAGGCTTGTGTACTATAAGGCTTAATTTGCAAACTGTAGGGCACAACAATGGAACAGAGGCACACACAAAAAAATGTGAATTACAAAAGGTTAATGACCTGTGAAATAGGAATCACAGCGTGTTTGGTTCGGTGGAATTACAGATGGGGAATGGGAGTTGAGGGGTGTGGAGATTAAAAGTCCACTGTTTGATTAGAGGGGAATGGGAGTTTAAGTGGGAAGGGGAATGGGAGTTGAGGAAGCCAATTCCCACCGATTTCTTCCCAGGGGGTACCCTGTTAATTCGTGAGCAGAGTTTTATCCCGCGCCAATTCCCACCGTATACCAAACAAGGGAATGGGAGTAAAAATCTACTTCCCATGACTAATCCCTCCATAAACACCCATGTGCAAACTCCCATTCCCCTGCCCTAGTGTTTACCAAACAGGCTGTCAAGGTTATCAGCCAGGACAGGAGGTAGGTATATCGAATTGATAAGGACTGTTTATGAGGGTTAAGAGAACACACTGGTCCATTATGTCAGAGAACTACTTTAAATATATCTTGGCACCACTGCTGATGCGATTGAGGCTGGGACGACCAATTAGAAGGCTCACATTTCTGAATTGTGATCCTGGAAAGTCCATACCTAACTTCTATAGAGTTCCTAGGAGAAGTTGAACAAGCCGAATGTTCCAGATAGATAGTCTAATCCATCACCTCTCCAACTTAAATTTCACTTAGGTGCCAATCACTCGACCCAGGCAGAGCATTCAACAAACAAGCACATGCATATAGTCCATTCAGAGCCACCCCAATCCCCTTGGTACTGCCCCAGACACCGGGGCCCATCCACACTCATATCGTGACATTTCCGAGACCAATTAGCACACGGAACCACGCAGGATCGAGACGCAACCGCATCCCACCAAGTATCAGCACTGGCAAGTTCTAGGGCACGCGTGCGTGCGAGAGAAGGAAGGGGATATTTGGGGCGGTACCGCGAGGGTCTCGTCGGAGTAGTTGCCGAGGAATCGGGGGAGCACGTCGGCGACGGCGGAGCGGAGGTCGGCGGCGGCCGGCGAGCGCCGATCCATGCGGAACGACCGCTCCTCGGCAGCGAACACCCGCCGGAGCCGCCGCAGCAGCTGCTCATCCGCATCCGCCTCCTGCCCCATCTTTCCGCCTTTTGGGAAAGGGGGAAAAGGCAGTGCCCGTGGGTGAGAATCTTCTATCGGCTACTGGGGCCAGTCGCTACTAGTATGTGTCAGCGTCAGCCTGCGTGCGTGCGTGCAACCGGTGTGCTGTTTACGGTCCATTTTCCCAGCGTTTTCATCACTCGTCACTTCGAGTTGTTCCAATCTTTTGAAAAATTTGGATATCGATTTTCTTTCTAGGGATGGATATCGATTGTTTACGTGTAGGGCTGCATTTTGTAAAATATTTGTCCTCTAGCCCTTTTTACTTTTTTAGGTTAAAGCTAAGTTTTATCGATCGAAAGACACACAATGTGAAATGCAAAATTGATCATGGGTTAGCCCGACCACAAGTGACGCCCCTTCTTAAGAGAATTTGAATATTTTAAATTATCTGCATCTAAATTGCCGCTCGACCTTCAAATAAAAGTGCAATTAAAATGTGTTGCTTGCTGCTTGATCTCCTTGATGATGTTCCCATAGTTGTACCCGTTCTTTGTTGATATCCTTGATCACCTGTTTCGAATCTGAAACAACATTGAAGTTCTAGAGAAGCAAATCTTCGGCTAATGATAAAACCTCGCGACATGCGATCGAGATATGCCCTAGAGGCAATAATAACGAGAGATATGACATGGGCCTCTCTCTGTCGATCTGTAAGCTTCACTCCTCAACATTGGACCCGCTCGTTGACAAGGTCACGAGGAAGTTGTCCACCTGGCATGCATCAATGCTCTCACTTGTTGATCGGCTATCTCTCGTTCGCCATATGTTGTCTGCCATCCCCGCCCATATTCTGACCGCTCTCGCCCTCAACAAGTCTGCGCTGGCTCGTGTCAACCAGGTGATCCGAGGCTTCCTTTGGGCTGGTCGCAAGAGAGCCAATGTTGGACGATGCAAGGTCAACTAGGCGCGCGTGTGCCGCCCGGTTCAGCTTGGGGGCCTTGGCGTCTGAGACCTCCACCGCGCCGGCATCGCCCTCCGCACCAGATGGGTATGGCTGCAGCGAACTGACGGTGGGCGCCCTTTGGCCCACCTCCCGATCCCCCATGACCCCGACGCTCGATCATGTTAGTTCTTGTTTGCTAGTTCTTGTTCATTCACTGTACTTTGTTTTCATTCGCTCCGTTACCGAGTACCGAGAGATTTGAAGTTAGAAATTTTAAAATCTCCCACTCACCCCCCTCTGGTAGACATAATTCATTTCCTATAATTGGTATCATAGCAAGGTACTCCTTGTATTTTGGTCTAACAACCTTGGTGTTAGGGCATATTTCTCCCTTAGTGGTTTTAGTGATTGATGACAATGTAATTTACGGACTAATCGTGTGCATTGAGTATTTCAGATATTCTATCATATAACACGAGACGATTTACTCCCCTCAGTGATTTAGAGTGAAGACGGTTTTTTTGGCGTTTCTTTATTAGTGGAATTGAGTCATAGGAAAACTGTACTATTAAGAGAGGCTCCGCATTGGAAAGGTTTGGGTGGAATCAACACATACACTTCCCTTTGCACCCACTAAACTATCCCGCTTCAATGGAGTTCCCTCTGTTTTTCTGTTTGGTGGTTTTGAAGCACCCAAGCGGTAGTACCGCGCTGGGGAGCGGTAGTGCCGCTGATACTCTCCAACGTATCTATAATTTATGAAGTATACATGCCATGTTTACAACATTTTTATATGGCTTTGGTATGATTTGAATGGAACTAACCCGGACTGACGCTGTTTTCAGCAGAACTACCATGGTGTTGTTTTTTATGCAGAAATCAAAGTTCTCCAAATGCAGTGAAACTTTTTGACGATTTTTTTGGAAGAAAAGAGGCATTAGAAGCTTCGTGGGAGGGCCAGAAGAGTCACAAGGGCCCCACATGACACCAGGGCGCGCCAGGTGGGGCTCGCTCGTCCCGGTATCTTGTGGGCTACTCTTGGTCCATCTTCGCGTGATTCCAACACTGAAAAATCCTGTATATATAGAAACCCCCAGAAATAACCCTGGATCAGAAGTTTTGCCGCCGCAAGCCTCTGTAGCCACGAAAAACCAATCAAGACCTTGTTCTGGCACCCTGCCGGAGGGGGAAATCATTACCGGTGGCCATCTTCATCATCCCGGCAGCCACCATGATGAGGAGGGAGTAGTCCACCCTCAGGGCTGAGGGTTTGTACCAGTAGCTATGTGTTTAATATCTCTCTCTCTCTCGTGTTCTTAATTTGGCACGATCTTGATGTATCGCGAGCTTTGTTAATATAGTTGGATCATATGGTGTTTCTCCCTCTCTATCTTGTTGTGATGAATTGAGTTTTCTCTTTGAGATTTCGTTTTTATCGGATTGAATACTTTTATGGATTTGAGAGCACTTGATGCATGTCTTGTTATGAATACCTGTGATGACAATGGGGTATCATATTGATTTACTTGATGTGTGTTTTGGCACTCAACTCGCAGATTCTCGAGGTGACATTGGGGTAATCTATGCATAGGGGTTGATGCACATTCTCGTCTTTGTTTCTCCGGTAGAAATCTTGGGGCACTCTTCGAGGTTCTCTGTGTTGGATTGAGTATTATGAATCTGAAATTGTTTGATGCATATCGTATAATCAACTCACGGATACTCGCAGTGACATTGGAGTATCTAGGTGACATTAGAGTTGGTTGATGTGTATCATATGGTGTTATTTTAGTACGAACTCCTAGATAGATCGATCGGAAAGGATAGCTTGGTGTTATTTTAGTACGAACTCTTGGATAGATCGATCGAAAAGGATAACTTTGAGGTGGTTTCGTACCCTACAAACAATTTCTTCTTATGTTCTCCGCTAGATAAGAACTTTGGAGTGATTCTTCATCGCACATTGAGGGATGGTTATATGATCCAATTATATTAGCATTGTTGAGAGATTGCACTAGCGAAAATATGAACCCTAGGCCTTGTTTCTAAGCATTGCAATACCGTCTGTGCTCACTTTTGTTACTTGCTACCTTGCTGTTTTTTATTGTTCCTATTACAAAAATCAATATCTACTATCATTACTACACTTGTATCACCATCTCATCGCCGAACTAGTGCACCTATACAATTTACCATTTTATTTGGTGTGTTGGGGACACAAGAGACTTTTTATTATTTGGTTGCAGGGTTGTTTGAGAGAGACCATGATGTAGGGTGGAACCCTAGGGGCCGATCTTTCACAATTTGGAGGGGATCCCACGAAGAACACGAGGGGAAACACGAGGGAAATCATGAGAGGAACACTCAAGAACAAGTCCAATCACACATCCACTAGACAATCAAACACACAAGATCCACAAGGGTACATGAACAACAAAGAGAAAGATACAAGGTAGAGTTCATCCCAAATCCAAGAGGAGATGAGGTCTTGAATCCTTTGGTGGATCTTCCCTAGATGGGGTCTTGAATCCACTAGGGATCTTCTCCTAGATGGAGGTCTTGGCCTCCAAAGGAGTGGTCTCTCTCTCAAGAGAAGAGTAGTAGGAGCAAAGCTCACATACAAATGAGCTATCACTTTGCTATCCCTAAAAATGAGGAGGAGGAGGTCTATTTATAGTCTAAGGGGAGGAGGGGTAAGTTAGGTGGGCGAATGGGTACATGGGCCTCGGCCCGGAGACATGCACGCAGGCAAGGCCGGATGATCCGGACGGGGGTCCGGATGATCTGGGCGTCGGGGATCCGGATGATCCGAGCGGGGGTCCGGATGATCCAGCTTCGTCCGGGTCCATGCTGTTGTCGTCGGTCATCGTGGCCGGATGATCCGGCTGAGCCCGGATGTCCGGGAGGAGGTCCGGACGTCCGGCCTGGCTCCAGCAGCCGCTACGTCTTCTTCTCCTTTCTTCCGTCTTCTCTTCCACGCTTCCCTCACGGATGGTGTAGACGAAGACGTACACTTGCTCTCGCACTCCTCCTTGATATTCGTGAAGCTCTGACAATACCTATGCATGCACACGGGAGAATTGTAGTATTCCATCCTCGAAGGGGTCAAGCGAGCACGTGTAAAGGAGATGATTCACCTTTATGTATGTGAAGTAGATGTCGCATGTGTCACTTATCAAATAGACTCTTGACATGGTGATGTCCGTAGGATGCTCCGCATCATCCCCTCCCCCTTGGGAAAGATCCAACCTCAGATCGAAAACCAAATCACCATGGGAAAGGGATGGCGTCGCCGTGTATAAGTGGTCGATCACCAAGTTCTCATCATCTTGAAGCTCGAAATGGGCACTCTCCAATGTCGCACCGTTTTGGGATTCCTTCAAAAGAAGCAAGGACAACAAACGCTTGGAAAAACAAATGTGGTTAGCGTTAGTGCAAAACCAAGCATTCAAGCGGTGATTCACCCAGCAAGTGTTGTCATCAAGCATAGCATATGGTGTGACAAAGGATTGTGACATGACATGTAAGCATATGAATTGAGCACAATCAAGGTCATCATGGAAATAAGCATGTAAATGTGAGGTAGTGATGCAAATATGTGTGACAAGAGAATAAGCATCTACCCCATGGTCATAGCAATCATGCATAAAGCGCTCGACAAATGGTCGATGGTAGGCATAAGAACCATTCACAACACCAAAAAAAATGAAGTGTCTAAACACATGGGTCAAGTGCAAGACAATCCAAGCATAACGTGCATAGGGTGTAGTGAAGATAGTGTGGCACTCAACACAATAGAAAGAGCAATTGTTCATCATGTGTGAGGCAATCAAGTCAAGCATGTAGAGATCAATGGGGCATGACATATGTGAAGTGATGACATTGTTGCAACCAAGCATATTATAGGAGCAAGTAATCCAAAAATTGGATGCAACACACAAGGTATATATGTCATGAGGCATGGCAATGTGGCAATGATAAGTCGAAGCAAGATCTCTAGCATGTGTGCAATATGTCAAGGTGCAAGCAACACATGAAGTAGGATCCACAATATTCAAGCTCATAGTTTGGGGGTTCTCAAGAGAGAAGGATATCACCTTGAAAGCATGTCCTTATGCGTCCTTCACAATGCCGAAGCACAAGCAAGTGCGATGTAGAAGCGAGTCGGTCGCAAGTGGTTCGCTCTCAAGAGCTCGAATGGTCAACTCACGAGAAGTGGAAGTTGACACCAAGTCGAAGTATCCTACACATGCACAAAAGAAAGCAAACAACGTATGTGCATGGTAGATAAACACATCATCCATCATGATGGTTCCCTTCGCTTGCAAATAACCATTAGAAGCACAAGTGCATGAATAATATGATGCAACAATGGCGATATTCATGGCACTAGGTATATGGCGCAAACAAGTAAGGCAAGCATGCTTCACAAGAAATATGTCAAAATCTCCAAATATATGCGAGAATGTTATGGGGGCAATCTCATAAGCAAGACTAAGAGCATTGTTGCACTCAATACATGGCAAATCATCTAGCATGAGAGAGGCAACACATGGAGATATAGGACAAGAAGCAATAGCAATTATGTGCAAAGCATGGCAATGGTTGTCATCAACCGCATGAAACGAGCAAGTATGAATCATTGGTGATGCAACAAGGCAAGCAATCATAGTAATCAAGTCGTGCAAGCTAGTAGTGCGAAGATGCAACATACTAGAAGAAATCATGGCAATCATGTCATGTGAGCAAATAGTAGGCATAGGCAATGCACATGACATATCGCAAGCACGAACACAATGCAATATCAATGTATCATCATAGGAATGGGTCATAAATCGAACATGGCAATAGCAAGTGATATCTCCACCAAGCTTGCAAATACACATACAAGTACTAGAATCATGGATCATGTGAAATGCAAAGCATGGGTCACCAAAGCATGTCATCCAAATGGAAATGAGCATATCATGCAAAGTGAACATGGTAAGATGGGCATAGGATATGTAATGGACAACAACCCATAACCATGTGAGGGCCATGGAGAAGAAATGCGCGAAGTTCTTGCATAATGGGGACGGTGTGAAAAACAATCCACGGAATTCCAAGTCATCGTTGCTCTCTAGAGCTCGTTTCGTCAACTCATGGTATTGTGAGGTTGACAAGTATTCATGGGTACCTACACAAAAGAGACACAAACCAAAGAAAGTGTGTGCATGGTAAATATACACATCATCCATCATGATGTGTATGTGCATGTGTGAGTTAGCACAAGATAAGCATCGCTCAAAGAAATTTTATGCATGGTACAAGAACATGTCATCCATCATGAAAGAATAGTTTTTATGTATGACACGATGGGGACACAAATTGAGCATGCAATTATATGGCACATCAATAGCATTTTTATTCATGGGGATCATATGGTGCATACAATTATTAGGATCATGCAATGGATGGGATGGATCAAAATCTCCTAACATGTATGAGGAAACTATGGGGTCTTCTCATGAGCAATAGCGGAAGCATAATATGGAGAATATTAAAAACATGGCAAACAATGCATGTTCGAAGGTAGGTGGTCATGGCATGGCATATGAGATAAATGATGCAAAGGGAGCATATCAATATCATCACAAGAAAAACAAATGCCAATAACCATGGGCTTGTCATCTATGTCATATGTGCAAATTGGGTTTATTTTAATGGCATATGCATAGTCACTATGATGAGATTGCAAATTGGACATATTGTTGATCTCATGCATAGCATATGACAAGTCAAGCGGATTGTCAAACATGATGTGACCAAGAGAATTATCACAAGAAATCCTATGCAACATGGCATCACGACTAATAGACTCCACATGGAAATCATCAAACTCATCATAAATGGGTAAATCATTACATGGGGAAATCATACTAGCATGAAGCATGGTAATAGGTGGATCAACATCATGCAAACAATGTCAAGATAGTCCACTAGTGGGACTAGAGAATCACCTTCACCTTTGTTACCTTTCTCATTCCACTCAAGTGGTGTAGGTGAGGTGGTAAAGACCAAATGGTGGTCATCATATATGGGACTAGTGGTGAAGTCACTCTCACTCTCAATATGGTGGCAGAAGTCACTCAAGTCATCATACGTCGCCGTGGTTGAAGGGAAAATCCCATGCTCAACCATCTCGTCACCGTCGCCATGGATGAAGGCCGAAGATGGCACATCATCACTCTTGCCTCCAAAGATGGAAGCATCATCCTTGCTCGCCACCGTGTCGCTCACCTCCAAAGCATGTTCCTTGATTGGCTCCATAGTCGTAGTCGTCGCCGCACCGTCTTGAAAAAGAGTCGAAGGAGACTCGGCACCATCAATGCCACAAAGAGGGATGGCGGTGAAGTCAAAGTTGGGAGTGTCGTCTTGGAGCTCGTCGGGCTTGGACATCATGGTGGTACTATCCTCATGCTCGTTGTCGTGGAGCTTGGTCATCGAGAAATGTGCTTGGGGTGGAGAAGCCTTGGCCTTCATGAGTTCTTGTTCCGCCTTGAGAGCACCAATGTAGTTGTCGTCGAGGGACTTGTAGTTCTCGAGGAAGATCATCTTGTAGATGTCGTTATTCAATCCCATCATGAAGTGGAACTTCATCCAAATGGGGTCGTCCACGCCGGCTCGTTGCAAGGCTTTCTTCATCTCCTTGAAGCACTCGTCGAGGGACTTGGATCCTTGTATGGTGTTCTTCAATTGGCATTGAAGGTTTTCCGTGTAGGTGGAAGGCACAAACTCTTGCCGCATAGCTTTTTTCGTCTTGGGCCAACTCATGTCTTGGTTCTTCGAAGGTGTATGAAGCCACCATGTCGATGCGTAGTCGTGGAAGTTACTTGTGGCGCACTTCACTTGATCTTCGGAAGGGACTTGAAGTAGGTTGAGGTAGTCGTCCATCTTGCGCTCCCACTCGAGATACTCATCGGGGTCTTGAGTCCCATAGAAAGGAAGCTCGTGGTCAGTGTCGAGGTCGTAGTAGCTCATGGAAGTCGCAAACTTGAGCTTGGGGAGCTTCTCTTGAGGTGCTTGTTGGCGTAGATGCCGCATGTCCAAAGGCGAAGATGCCTTGTAGTCGCTTGGCGAAGATGCCAAGGTAGATGGTGAGGTCGTAGAGCGGTGGTTGGTGTTGAGCTCTTGAACTTCACGTTCTCGTCGGTGGTGGTATCGATGCTGATGTGACCTTGCCGGAGATGGTAGCTCGGAAGGATGTGCACTTGAGCATCCTCTCGAAGATGAGGAAGATCTCTTGTAGGACTTGATGAGGGCTTTGATCTCCTCCATTTGAGCATCCATCTTAGCGTCGATGAAGTTTTTCGTGGCATCGAACTCGTCATTGTTGGTGTAGACCGAAGTAGATGTGCTTTGCCTGTCCATCACAAGACTCGAGCAAAGGTGAGTAGGAAATGAGATAAACAATACCAAGCTACATTTTCCCAAAGTTGAGGATTTATCCCGTTTCACTCAATGTGAAATGAAAGAATAGTGGAATTGGTACCGGACTTGCTCACTCACACCAACAAAGTAAAGCTTATGGAGTAGCTTGGTGAGGACAGTGGCACAAAATTTTGATGCAATTGTTAGTAAGAGTCAATAATGTTGAAAGAGATTCACAAATTCGCAAGTGAAACAAGTAGACCAATAGCAATGAATGGCACACGGAAACACACACAAGGATAGATAAATGGGGTCGTGCAACAAAGGAATGAGCACAAAATGTGGAATCCACGGAAAACGCTCATGTTGCACAACTCTAGAGAGACGCTAGCACGATTGCTCAATAGGCGAATACGACACTTGTGCACAACCTATAAGATGCAAAATGTATCAACTTTCTATCCCAAGTATGCTATTATGTATGATGTTCCGGTGTTTCTCACACGATGATCCAAGATGATCAATATGGTAGCATGATATGCAATGTGGCAATGCTATGGCTATTGCTTACAAGCTCTTTGTTTTCTCTTTGCTTAAAAGCTTATTCTCTTTTCTTTTTTTATGGCCACTATGCGAAATGCATGAACCAAGATAGCAATTGTGTATATGCGGGAACAATCTTGTGACACAAGAGATGATATGATGATACCAAGATGATATGGTATGTGTGTAATGGAAGGGCGGATCAAAGATCACTAAAGTGCACAAGTAACATTGCCGGCAATACTCAATGGCTAGTCTCGATAGGTAAGTGATGCAAAATGGGCTAGGGGTTATCAATACTATGGCAAGAATGAATGTACAATTATGGGATACCACGATACCAAGGTGATATAGAGGTTACCGTTCTTGCTTATGGTTAGGGTGTCAAAATGGTGAAGGTGTTCGATGTCGAATCCTTGGTGAAGTTGAGCAGCGATGTTGTCGATGTCGAACCGTTCCTAGGAAACGGAAAATCCACAACTCAAAATCTCCAAAGGCAAATGTCAAATGGTGGTAGCGGAAAGTGGAGGTGGTTTCGAAGTTGGTAATGCGGAAGTGGTGGTGGTGGTTGATGAAGAAGCAACTGTCCCTAAGTAGCCGAAACACCTTAGGATACTCAAATCACAAATCAAGCAACCACAAATGCAATGGGGAACAAAATGGGTTAGGTTGCGGAAGGCTATGGTGGTTATGCGGATGATATGGTGGAGGGCCTAGGAAAAGATGCCAAAATTGACAACATTTGATGGAGTCAAATGATGGTGGTAGTATTTTTGTGGGATGGGGATGTTAATAGCATCAAAACGAGCTAAAGGACGTCAAGAACGGACTCCGGATGAATTAGTTATGGCCACAACAAAATTTCAGTTGCGTCAGTTTCAGGGTTACCCGGACATCCGGGAGTAGGTCCAGCTGATCCGGGCTATCTCCGGATGATCCGGGTTCGTCAACTCGGGTACGGGTATTCGGGTGTATAGGTTATCCGGACGTTCGGGAGAGGGTCCAGCTGATCCGGGAGGTGTCCGGATGATCCGGGAGCAGGTCCGGATGATCCGGGCAGGTCAAACTGCTCGGGATTTCCTCTCGAGGACGAATTTTTGGGCGGAAATGGATGATTTTGGGGTCAAAATTGAGGAGATTTCATGGATGGAAAGTGGGGAAACTTGTGGAGAAGCTAGATCCACTTGAAACACAACGAATCCATGGATCAAAATCAACAAAACATCATCAAACCAACAAATCACAAAAAAAATTGGGGCTATTTTTGGTGGGATTTTCATATTTTAGGACGAAATCAAACAAAACAAGGCTAGAAAGTGGGGGTAGGGACTCCAAATTTGTGATCAACGTGGCTCATGATACCAAGATGATGTAGGGTGGAACCCTAGGGGCCGATCTTTCACAATTTGGAGGGGATCCCGTGAAGAGCACGAAGAACACGAGGGAAATCATGAGAGGAACACTCAAGAACAAGTCCAATCACACATCCACTAGACAATCAAACACACAAGATCCACAAGGGTACATGAACAACAAAGAGAAAGATACAAGGTAGAGTTCATCCCAAATCCAAGAGGAGATGAGGTCTTGAGTCCTTTGGTGGATCTTCCCTAGATGGGGTCTTGAATCCACTAGGGATCTTCTCCTAGATGGAGGTCTTGGCCTCCAAAGGAGTGGTCTCTCTCTCTCTCTCTCTCTCTCTCTCTCTCTTAAGAGAAGAGTAGTAGGAGCAAAGCTCACATACAAATGAGCTATCACTTTGCTATCCCTAAAAATGAGAAGGAGGAGGTCTATTTATAGCCTAAGGGGCGAAGGGGTAAGTTAGGTGGGTGAATGGGTACATGGGCCTCGGCCCGGAGACATGCACGCAGGCAAGACCAGATGATCCGGGCGAGGGTCCGGATGATCCGGCTTCGTCCGGGTCCGTGCTGTTGTCGTCGGTCGTCGTGGTCGGACGATCCAGGAGAGGGTCCGGATGATCCGGCTGAGCCCGAATGTCTGGGAGGAGGTCTGGACGTCCGGCCTGGCTCCAGCAACCGCTTCGTCTTCTTCTCCCACTACAAAAAAAGACACATCTGTGACATTTTGGCCCAAACGAAAAAAAATGTCATGCTTATGACACTTCTATGATGATAATTGTGACAAAACCACGTGTCATCGTAGATGTGGTGGGCTCCTACTTCTATGACAAAAAATCATGACAGAAAATTGGCTTTTCATCCTGGGCGGGCCGGGGATGCACCTGCATGACATTCTTTGGGCTGTCCATGACGGAAAAAATCGTGGTAGAAGCGAGGGCGAGGAAAATTTTGGGGAGTTCCTGGTTACGGTGGGTGGTCGGGGCCGAGCGATGCACGGAGGTTTGCGCGTTTCTCTCGTACACATACACGCGTGTGTGCGAGGCGTTGGGCTCTAACTGAACCCGAGCGAGGCGTTCTCTTACTGAACCCAAGCGATTGCACTAGCTATGTTACTAAACCAGAGCGATCGATCCCTTGGCTATTAACTGAACCCGAGTGATTCCTTCACTACTGCTGCTAACTGAAGCCGATCGAACCTGCTGCCTCTTGATGAACAGTGACCGTTGTTGGGGCTTGGATGAACAGTTCCCGGCGGGGGTTGGATGAACAGGACCCCTTGGTAGTAATAGTAGGCCGTTGTCGTTGCCGCTGGATGAATTGGACCCCGATCGAGGAGGCCGCCACACCCGAGCCGGTTGGGGGTGGATGAACAGGACTCCGTGGAGGGCTGGTTGAACAGTAGCCGGTGGATGCTGGATGAACAGTAGCCCGTGGATGAACAGTAGCTGGTGGAGGCAGGAAGAAGGTCGCGTTGGATGAATAGTAGCAGGTGGGGGTTGGAGGAAAGTCGACTGTGGATGAAAACGTGGAGGCTGGAGGAAGTCGACGGTGGATGAACAGTAGCCCGTGGAGGCTGGAGCGAGGCAGTAGACGTTGGATGAACAGTAGCTCGTGGAGTCCCGTTTTGCAGTACGCCACACCCCTCCAGATGAACAGGACCCCATTTCGACCGTAGGTGCTCCAACAGAAGTCCGTTTCCTCTGTTTTGCGGTACACCACACCCCTCCCGATCAACAGGACCCCGTTTCGACCGTAGGCACTCGAACAGAAGGCCGTTTCCTCCGTTCTGCGGTATGCCAGACCCTTCCTGATGAACAGGACCCCGTTTCGACCGTACGCGGTCGAACAGAAGGCCATTTTCCTCCATTTTGCGGTACGCCAGACCCCGTTCCGGCTGCTCCGTCCAAGCCGGTTGGCTCCCAATGAACAGGACGCGTTCCGACCCAGTGGCTTCGCTCCTGATGAACATGACGCGTTCTGACCCAGTCACTTGGCTCCCGGTGAACACAACGTTGTTTCCTCCGTTTCGACCCAGCCGGATAGTTGCCGATGAACAGGACGACGTCGCTGCCGTTCGTTGCCTCTCTATGTACACGAGCCCTGGCCGTATGTATGCGCGAGTACGCATTCGAGACTCCGTCCTTATGTACGTACGTAGCCGTATTTACTTTCTTGCAGCGTGGCTGTACATACGTGTACACGATATATATAAAAGGGACTGCGTGACATGCTACGTCTGTGCCTCTACTACGACACGTGCATCTCCTTACTCGGCCACAGTTCATCGCTGCAGAGAGACCGATCGACCAGTATGTACGTACATGTTCGCGACCACACAAACAAACCCTACGTACGGTTTGACCCGGTGGGTCCCAGCTGTCAGGGAGGATAAGGAGGCACTTCCTTGCATGTGAAGATATAGCTGGTGGGTCCCAACTGTCAGGGGGAAGAATCATTTTTTTTCCGTAATATGGACGCACTTCCTTGCGTGCGAAGATGTAGCTGGTGGGTCCCAGCTGTCAGGGGGAAACGTTTTTTTCACAAAATACGGTGGCCCTTCCGGTGGGTCCCTGCTGTCAGGTGTAGGAATCATTATTTTGCGCATAATAAGGAGGCACTTCCTTGTTGCGCCCGTGGACCCAGCTGTCAGCCTCTCCACGTTCAGTCCTCTTCTAATGGTTGTCATTCGTTGACCGCGTTGATGACGTCGTACCGTCCGAGAGCACCAAGGTGGTGGACGATGGCACGACCTAGGAAGGGAATGACCCGGAGCCGGGGAATACGCAGCAGTGGATGCCCACGTGAAGGGGAGTACGAGGGTTGACTGGTTCGGCTGCGGTTTGAGGCTGCCGTCGCCGGAGAATAACAGGGGGTGTGGGTGAGTAGAGGGAAGGTCTGGCCAGCGGTAGGAGTAGGGTGGGGCGGTAAGGCCTGCGCGGCAGCATAGCCGGCCACTGGAGGCAGGAGCAGGCGGTCCTGCCGGTGCTGGTTTGGGCGGCTGGTGCAAGAAGATCAGAGATTGAAAAAGCAGCAGGACCGTTCAATTAAAATCCAATGGTCACTGCTGCTAGAATCGTTTGTTTACTAAGTTGACAAAGCCGTGCTTACGCGTTAACTTAGTAGGCCCACATGTCAGCCTCCGAACCGGTGTGCCCCAGATGTCAGGGGGAGGAATCATTTTTTTTTGCGTAATAAGGAGGCAGTTGCTTGCATGCGGCCATGGACCATAGAGGTCCCTACTGTCAGCCTCTCCACGTACATCCCTATTCCAATGGTTGTCATTTGTTGAATGTTGACCACGTTGAGCACGCCGCGCCTATAGCACCAACGCGATGGACGATGGTGAGGCCTAGGAATGGAACGACCTGGAGCCGGCGAAGACATAGAAGTGGATGCCCACGCTGAGGGGAGTATGACGGTTGACTCGTTCGGCTGCGGCGTGAGGCTGCCATCACCGGAGAATAACAGGAGGTGTGGGTGGGTAGAGGGATGGCCAGGCCAGCGGAGGGAGTAGGGTGGGCCAGTGAAGCCTGCGCGGCATCACAGCCGGCCACAAGCTGGTTTAGGCGGCTGGAGCAGGAAGATCAGAGATTGAAGAAGCACGTCGACCGTTGGATGGACATCCAACAGTCACTGCTGCTAGAATCGTGTGTTGACTATAAGTTGACAAAGCCTTGCGTAAACAAATCAGCCTCAAAATCTATGGCGTGTACAACCCATTTGCTATTATTTTTATAATTTACAGCCCATTTGCTAATTCATATGGAATTTATTCCAGCCCATTTTCCATTTTTAGAATTGCTGCCCATTTTCTGGTCAGTGCCAGGGTTAAAAATTTGAACTAAAAAATATGCGAAATTTTAAAAATTTGCATATTTTTGCTGGGGAACAAAATATTTTTAATCCAAAAATTAGTAGCCATACTAAAACTAATTTAAAAATAAAGTAATACTATGTTATGTTAAAATCCAATGAAATATAAAATATCAGTGAAGAACAAAAACAAAAAACAAAACTAATTGCCCATTTGCTATTTTTTTTGGAATTTGCAACCCCTTTCATATTACTTTTAAGATTTACTGCCCATACTCTCTGGCCAGGCCGGAATGCATCCCTCCTCGTCTTGAAAGATTTGTAGCCCAGTAAGTCAGAGAAAACAAATAGGCCTAGCTTGGGTATTCTTCAAAAAGAAATAGTGCGCTACCTATTTTCCCAAAGAAAAAACTGCTGGGCTGGTCATGTTGTTAGACGGGCCACGGAGACCGCACAACCCAGTTTATAGCCTGCTCCTCTGAACAAATCCTAAAAAAGCATTGTGCAATTCTGTTGTTAATTGACTATACGTTGACAATGATGTGGGTCCCAGATATCAACAGGGTGGATTAGAGTAAAAAAATCGAGGGGTGCATCTAAGTAGTAAAGAGGCGCTTGCTTGTGTTCGGGAGTGGACCTGGTGGGTCTGTACTGTCATACTCACAACTACAGTCCTCTCCTGATTCACTATGTTGTCAGGGCCGGACGGCGGCGCCGCTGCAAGTGCACCAAGACGGAGGACGACGACGAGGCCTCGGACGGAAATGAACAGGAGCCGGGGAACATGCGGCAGTATGACCGTAGGCGGAGGGGAGTACGAGGGTTCACTGGTTCTGGTGCGGGGTAGGCTGCCGTCGCCGGAGAAGAATAGGATGTCGGGGGGAAGTAAAGGGATGGCCTGGCCAGCATTTTAGGGTACAACAGGGCGGCGATGCGTGCACGGCAGCGCAACCAGCCGTAGAAGGCGGGAACAGGCGCTCCCGCCAGCGCAGGTTTGGTTTTGGCAGCTGGACCAGTCAGACCCAAAAACTCATTATGCTGGATTATAAGAATTAATTTTATATGGCTACAACTTATTGTAAAATGCTGCGGAGCACCTTTTTTTTCTTGAGGTTTTTTTTTGAGACATTTTTCTTCTTGAGATGTGAATCCGAGCGCATTCAGAAGCCCTGGGATAAAGTGATGTCGCCAATTGGGCTGGGTTGGGCATTCTTATTGAAAAATAATAATGGACCAAAACTATTTACGACATTGACTACGATTTGCATGGGTCCGCTGGTTGCAGGAAGAAGATGGTGGGAGAAAAAAGACTGGTCGCTATCTTTGCCTAAGAATAATATCGACTGAATTTAATGACACTCTCATAGGAAATAATATCCTCCTGTTAAAATTTGACTTTTCAAATCGTAAATTTAAAGAACTGGTGCATGAGCATTTAGCTTTATTTATTTATTTATGTTAGGGGACCATGAGCATGTACGTGGGCCGGATTCATGTGAGATCCTCCCTTCTAGTTAATTATGGGCTCCTCTATTGGGCCTTCATCACTGGGCTGCATGTGATCGACAAGTGGAAAATGTGTTTTGTATCAAAAATAGTATGCGCTACGTACGGGGCACTAAAGGATCGGACCGTGCAACGACTTCCAAAACATTGTGTTTGTCGTTCTAACAACACATTTATTCAACCAACAGACGAAATATATTACTGATTGTACATTGAAAACAACAGCAGCAGCAACCAGGGCTGGGGGTGCAACAGAAGCAGTAAGCAGGCCAGAAGAGTAAAGACGCAGCTCTCTCTTCCAAACCAAACATCAGCCAACATTACAAAAGAGCTACCAAAAAAGAACAAGCGTATGCATCAAACTAAATAAAGATCCTACTACACCAAGTGTATGCATCTAACTAACTGGCTCAGTTAGACGTTACTATTTATTAAGCTATGGAGATTGGCTGACGTCTTGAACCAGATGGGTGCCTCACGGGGGAAACTCCAGCCAGCAGGTCGAAGTCTTATACTTGCGACCCTCTCTCCTACTTTGGTCTGCAGAGCATGGCGGCACATATCAGGGTATGGTGCATGGAGAGACGCATGGTACGCTGTGTACACACAGTTTTGCCTGATGAACGAAACCGCGTTGCCATCATGATCCTTGCCGTCGGTTATCTCCTGGTTAATCACATAATTCAGTCTGAGAAACAGAGAGCGTGTACCAAGGCTACTTACCGGCCTCCAGTCAAAAGTTCCTGAAGGTCCAGAGAAGCTGGGATCCTGCTCAAAGACCTTGCAGTGACTGTGATTGTATTCCGTGAAACAACACGTCCGGTACGTGCGAACGATCATCAATCGTTCACCGTCGTCTGATCAAGCCAGGAACCACCTGCAACTGCCATGCTGCTTTTCTTTGAAAGGTTCTGGGATTAGGAAGGGTAGGGACACCAGGCGGCCTACAACATCATATCAAGTTGGAGTCAAATAAAAAAGGGCTCGCACTATAGTTAATCTTAAGAACAACATGTTATGAGCATGAATATTTTTTCAGTAAATGTTGATAGTAATATAAGCAAGCCATCATGATATCATAGGAAAGTAACATACTGCTGTAACAGCCCGTTGTAGCGATTTCTGGAGTAGGCAAGCAATACGTCCAGCCATAGAAGGAGCCCACAGCGTAAATGAAGCCCTTGTGTTCAATGGCATCAGAGAGCCATGGAGGATGTATGATCCTGCGATGGACGTGCATATTTATCCACTTACCCTAGTGGCCTGTCAGATAGGCGAGATTGCGGTTGAAGAACGCAATTAGCCTGAAGTCTTTATAATTCGCAGATCTTGTGGGTACTTGGCAGATTACAACCTTGAGCAAATCAAACTTGGTATCATGTTGGCTACTGTAAGATTCCGAGTATTCTGGGTCGTGGTGCCAAAGCAGTGCAGTGTTAATCGAAGGAAGGGGGATCAATCGCCGGGTGTAGACCTCCACGAGCATCCAGCTACCGTGACCGTCGACGAGCACCATCCAAGACGTGTTCATGCCGACCCAGTACATACCGTTAATGTAGTTGAGGGTGACGGGGATCGGATCGCAGTCGAGGGGGTTGATGCTCGCCACCCTATGATTGTTATGCTGTGTGACATGCTGTTTCTAAAGATCAGGCAGCATCAGCAAGCAGGGAGCTGGCTTAAAAAGCTCCGGCCTGAGGGCTTTGAGTAAACGGTACAGCCCCGACGAGCACGCGGCGAGCGGCATGGTACTGAGATTGTCCACACACGAAACAATGAGCTTGATTACCTCTGTGGGGAGCAAATTCCAGCCACTCTTTCAGCGGACGCTGCTCGATTCTGCCATTGTTAGTGTTTGGGTTTCGGAAGAGGGGGGAGGCGCCTAGCGGGGATGGAAGATTGGACGATTATGTGCGGACGAGGATGGAGAAGCGAATATGTGCTGCGGGAAGTGGACATGTGATGATGACAATGTAGTAGCAGCACACCGCTTGACTTACGAGACACATCCCAGCAGCGTAGGGTCATATCGATGCCAGACAACTTGAGTGATCACAGTACTAGTACAATAAACTACAGTACCTACTACTATGCCCGGGTAGTATAGTGGAGTAGGACTCTGCTCTACTACTAGCACTGGAGTAGTATATTGTAAAATAGTTACAAACTTCAATGCCCGAGCATGGAACGACTACGAACTGCCATCGGTGCTAACTCCAATCCCCAGCAAATATTCGCTGGCAGACATGGCAGTTGCAAACGCCCGCGTCGCAGTTACAGTACGTGTGTAAAACAGGCCACCCTCGGATGGAAATCTGACGGTTATGTGGGATTCGCCAGGATTGGGCTCGTGGCGAACAATAGCCAGTTATCATTACTAAAAAAAGGTTAAAACACCCAGGCCTAGCGGAGAACGTGTCTACATGGTGTTTGGAATTATATGCAAACTAGCAAGATGCCCGTGCATTGCACGGAACATCAAGATGCATTTTGTTACAAAACACTTTTGTGATTGACCCATGCAGGAGTAATCCCATGTGTAAAAACTAATGATATCTCGAGAATTTCATCGAAAAAATGGTATCTCGAGAATTTCATCGAAAAAATGATATCTCGAGAAAGATGAGAGATAAGGTGAGGAGGAGTGGGGCGCGGTGGTGATTGGTGGTCGGACTTAGCGGAGGCATGGGGATGGACGACGCCGGTAGCGGCCACCATGCCAGATTGTTCCAGAGGCTTCCTTTTTTAATTACTCAATAATGAAGTTGTGGGAGATAAGGATGAACGAGAGAGGTGCGGGTACCCTTTTGCAAAATTGTCATAGTTTGCTTTCTGTCCGTCAGATATAGATCGGACGGTCTGTATTGCAAGATGGCAGGCACACCATCATCACCAACTCGGTTTTTTATAAGAGTAGAGAGTAGAGACTAGTAAAAGAAACAGAGTGAGTACTAGTAAGTACACCATCTACCGCTTCGTGTGCTACTCCTGCACTCCATGCGGTGGGCGCAACGTCCCCTATAGCCACTCCCGTTTCATGGACGGCCTGGTCGATGCCTGGAAGGTGCCCTGCGTCTACAAGAGTTTCGGCTGCGAGAGGTACATCGACCAGCACTCGCTGGTGGAGCATAGTTCCAGATGCGCGCACGCACCCTGCTATTGCTATGCGTGCACGCCGCCGTTTGAGGGCTCGCCGGCGAGCCTCGTGCATCACCTCACGGCACCGTCCGGCAATCATTACTGGCCCACGGTGAACATCAAGTACGAGACGTGCTACCCATTTGTCGTGCCGGAGGATCACCACCGCCAGCTAGTCGCAGAGGAGGACGACAGCGTCTTCCTCTTGGCCGTGGGCACCGGCAAGGCCCGCGCAGGCCGCCGCCCCGTCTCTGTAGTGTGCGTTAGGGGCAACGCCGCTGACGCTGACACGAGGCCGCTGTACAGGTGCCTGCTCACTGTTACTGCCCCTCCGGCGTACGAGGGCGACCTCGGCGCCTCCCTCACACTGAATGGGACTGTGGCGAGCTGCTCCGTTCCCGGCAATGTGGACATGGAAGAGGCCTGGTATCATATTCACCCCAAGATGATGCACGGGGACTCCAAGGAGGTTCACCTGGGCATATGCATTACCAAGTTAACTGTTCATCATTAGTCTTCGCTCAATGTAAGCCGTTGTCTAAGCATGTGGACACTTCTTATTTATATAGTATAGAACCTTCCATGCATGATCTTGCTCTATTAGAGTATCGCGCTTGAATAAAAGTGTATCCATTTATGGTTTAGTCTAGAATCTTCCATGTATGCTTTTGCTCCATTAGAGTTCTCGCTTGCCATTTATGAGATTAATTGTGAATTTTTACTACAGTAATGGTGAAAGACTTATGATGAACCATTTCTTACATCTCCTCTGCCCCCTTCCAAGTCATCCCGATTTACATTCATGGTGGTCTAGAAAAAATAAACAAAATCGATACTCAAAAAATAATTCTTAAAGATCTTTTTTTGCGGTTAATAATTCTTAAAGACCATTTCTTGCAAAGCACAATAAGTGTTATTTCTTCAAAAGTTTTGGATGCAGGTTGAACAGTTGAACGCTTTTGTTTGCAAAAGATACTTTTTTATCTATTTAGCCTACATTTACTATTCACCCGGATGCTTGTGAGCTCTAGAGAAGAAATAATATCCGAAGAAACCTATCGATATTTGTTACATATGAGATGACCCCCACATACTTTGTCAAAATAAACAACTCCCCGCTTAATGCATTTCACTGTTCCGTGCAACGCACGGGCACCTTACTATATATAGTACGACCATAAATTTAACTAACAAAATGCTCATGCATGTCACCAAAAATTATATCATTGAAAACTATGTTCAAATACGAATCCAACGATATAGTTTTTATTGACATGCACTAACATTTTGTCAGTTAAATCTTCAGTCAAATTACATGGGTAACTAATAAACCACGACGGAGGTACTAGTACTAGTGTAGAGGGCGGCGCTGCACGGGAGTCTCACCCCGCTCGTGGCGCGGCAGTAAAGCCGTCATATCACAAAACCCCACCACTCCCAGTAATAAGTGGCCTGGTAAAATGAACGAACAAGCAACCATCACATCCCTCCTGTCTTTTTTGCATTTCATCTCTCTGCATTTACTTTGTCTGGTTCATCTCGCACACTCGATCCCTAGCTATTACTCCTAGTACTAGTAGTAGTACTCAAGTTGGAATTCCAATTGCACGGCACAACTTCTTAGGCACAAAATTCGGTACAGGGTGTATGAAGCGGTTTGGGAATTTGCATGCCTTCCCGGCCAGTGAGATACTCTGTAGAAAGTACGATAGAGAAAAAAACCACAGAGAGAAGGAAGCTAAAGTAAACAATCAAATGAGGATTTTTGCATTTCTTTTGCATTGAATGGTTCCACAAGCTTGACTAGTGCTTTTTTTCTACTTTTACGAAAACCGCATCGTAATGTTAAAACGCGCATTTGCACGTGTGTATACATACAAGTAGTAGTACAGTCTACAAGCATATAGATAGAGAGACGTGTACTGTGATATATAGTTAAGTTTGTGCTATATGCACGTACTTACAAATGCGTGCGGATACAAAAGGTTTCCAAACTTTTCCTTTTACATACTTAATTAAGGACGCTAATAATTCCCGAACGTTCAGGATTTATCATTTCTGTCCCAAAACTAATGAGATCGCCTTACGACACTAAATTATTCCTAATAAAAGCCATGGCGCTCGCAAGAGCGCTTGCGGCGCGCCACGAGTGCCCTGATGCGCGGCCGTTTCCCCGCGCGGCGACACAACGCCTCTTCCTCGGCCTAGCAACTCGCGAGGTGATGATTGGCGACTTGCCAGCGGGCGAGCACGATCTCATCGGTCTGGTGATCCGGCGCCAACAGGTACTCCTCCTTGCTGGAAGCGTGCACCCGGTCCACGTACCGCCAAGCGTAGATGAGGCGCTTGGGCCCGACTGTACTCAGGGCTTTGGCACGGGCGTCCTCCGCCACCCACACGGCCCTCGCACGAGCCTTCTACCAAAGAGCCAATTGCCTGACTCTCTCGGACGCGACATAGGCCTGCCAGGCAGCATGCCTCGCGGCGCGCTTCTCTTCATCGGCCTTCTTCTCCGCCTCTCTTTTGGCTTGCTCTGTCGGAGGCAAAGCCTCCCACAAGGCGACCTCCATTTCTTTCCAAAGCTCCTCCAAGATGGGCGGGCTCGGCAGGCGGCGCGACGTTCTCCTCGTAGCGGGGAGCTGACATGTCCTCCGATGCGCGTGGTGGCGAGACAGGGAACGCCGACGCGTCCACCTCGATGCGTCACTGCGAGGAGCGGAACACCGACGCGTCCACCTCGATTCGACCGTCCCTCACACAATCACATGTAACACATGCATCAACGCACACATTTTGACACCGTCACCCAGCCCCTGCCCGCCTCAAGGCCCCTACATCGCTCTCTATCTCGCACACACAATCTCTTCATGAAAACCCTATTTGGTATGCATGTACCTCTCTGTCACATACACACCATGTACCACGCACACACATTTATCTCTCGCTATGTATCCTTGCCTAGCAAACACGATGTCTCTATATTGCTTAAACATTGACGCACACGATGTATCTGTCTCGCACCATTAGCCTCTCTCGCATGCTCACTATGCACACACATTCTCTCCATAGGTTTGATTTCTCTCAATATTTGACACACACACAAAACCCCCCCCCCCCCCACACACACACACTATCCATCCCCATCCAAGGTTATATAGCGACCACTATCGCTTGTGCTTATCTGCACCCCCACATGCACACCACCTTGATCTTCAAGGAGGGAATCGGGAAGAATGAAGATGATGACCAGACCGCACTAGAGACCGCGGGGGCATTTGGAAGCATGATGACGTGGCGACGGCTGAGTAACTCCTTTCCCCCCTCTCTCTCTCCCTCTCCCTCCCTCCCGCACAAAATTATCAATCCCTCAGCCCACAAGATTCCCCTCTATTCCATGTTCTTTTGAGCTCTCTCATCAAACGTTTTGTCTCTTCTCCTTCCACATGTACAAAATCTCGATGCACACGCATCTCACTCCTTATATATTACATGTCTCTATCTTACTCACAGACCTAACTTCTTCCTCTGTATACATCCCTCTCTCGCACACTTCCTCCTCTCTCTCTCTCTCTCTCTCTCTCTCTCTCTATCTATCTCTCTCTCTCTCTCTCTCTCTCGGTTTCTCTCCTACTCTCTCGCCCACATATATACAATCTTTCCCGTCCTCTGTCTCTTTCTTCCATTGGGTGTATATCTTGTGTGTTGAGCGCACACATCTCTCTCCCGCCATTGCTCCATCTCCACAAACTCTCTACGTTTCATTCACACATTGGGATGTGTTCTGAAAATTGCTTTAGACCGGATCATGTAGAGTTATGGTTGGTTTTGTTGCATCCAGCAAATTAATAACTATGAAATGCATTTAGATTTTCATTTGAGTTGGATTATGTGAGTTTGAGCATATTGTGAAGTACTATAGACCTGGTATTCATCTTGGAATTCAACAACGATTCTAAATATTGAATTGTACAAACCATTACATTCAAAGTCAATAGCTTAATATATTTATTTCACAATTACAACAAATAATTAATGCCATGACAAACTAAGAAAACAGATGTGTAGTCCCTCCGTTTTTATTTAAGTTCGTGTATTAGCATTGATCAAAGTCAAGTTTTGTAAACTCTGACAAAGTTTATAAACAAAAATATTAACATATACAATAACAAATCAATACAATTAGATTCATTATTGAATGTAGTTTGACATCATACAAATTTGTTATGGTAAATGCTTATATTTTTTCTATAAACTTGGTCAAACTTTAGGAAGTATGACTTCAGTCAAACCTAATATGCAGAGTAAATAAAATCAGAGCGAGTACTAGTAGTACTCCTAGCTGCTCAGCCCAATCACCCAACACGCAAGACGGGGAGTAGGGAGTAGTACAGTGTTACAAATTTTCAGGTCGGCGGCAAAATCTCCCGCTTCCATCGAGATCTCCCGTGACTCAGATTCGACCAATGCAAAGTTACCATCATACCCTTGGTCGAACAGGCCGACGGATGCTGGTTGGTCGGGGGCTGTTTTGGTAACTTCACGTTCACCCCACCCATCCAACCCCACCCCGGCACCCAGAGTACTCCTCATTACTCCCCATTTTCTATCCCCACCACAAAATAGACTTCTCCACGGCACCGCAACACCTTCGTGCCCCTCCCCTTCTTCATCGGCGCACTCGTCCACCGCAGCGCATCTGCCTCATCGACGACGTCGTACGCCGCATTGGAGCCGGTCCACCATCGCCGTCGTACACGGAGCCGCTTCCGCAGCGCCGTCTTCCACGGTCTCGGATCTGCTTCCCAGAAGCCGACGCCAAGCGCAGCAGCACCACCGTCGTCGACAATGAACTGACTCCCGTTGCCGACTATGATGCATAGACGCCGCCGCGACCTTCGTACTCCTCCTCGATTGGTAATGTGTATATTGATTCTCTAAGCAGTACATGTGCAGTTCCGATTATGTTCATACCTACCCTTCAAATTTCCTGGCTGCTATTGTTCCAGTAAAAGTAATTGGTTATAGCTTGCATTGTCCAACAGAATATCATCTTGTAATTGTGCGTCGCTCCTGTATTGCGCTGTGCTTGGGTAGGTTCTTCATCTGTAACCAGTAGTGTCGCAAATGATGGAAAGTTTTTTAGAATAGCAGGGAGGTGACTCCCCTGTTCTATTCACTCAAAATGAAACCACAATGTAGTTCTAGCAAAGTTGAAGAGCCACATAGTAGGATATTAAAAATCACTCGTGCTAACATGGTAGATGAGTGCTTTAATGTTGCCCACAAGATGCGTGAGTAGTACTATATTTTTCTTGCCATGTTGAGATTTTAAAACTACGAATGCGAACATGCAGAGGAGCAATGAAGACCAAATACGGGATGCTGGGGACATCTTCAAGGAACGTCCCAAGTTAAAGAGGAGCTGCACCGAACCTGTAAAATGAGCTTTGGTAAGTAACAACCTTTCAATTACTTTGACACTGAGAACCTGACTAGCAGTGGTGGATGTTTTGTGTGTCCTTAATGGTTTCGTTAATGAAATCGGAGGGAGCCCCCTCTTTTGACCATTTTTTTACTTTGACATGGTATGTGTCTGGCAGCAGTAGTGAACACAGGACCAGACCAGGCCCTGGGCAAGCCCCGAGCCGAAAACAGCGTCAAACCACGTTGTCTGCTTGGCTAGGATTCTTGCCATGCAATCCAGTAGTGTGCCAGATTATTAAACAATAATAGGAGAGACAAATAATTTCCTGTACACTTGATTAGGCTCTCAATCATTTGTAGGATCTCAATTTAATCAGTGGACCCACCATGCCGTAGGATGAATCTTTTGTAATTTAGTGTTAAAGCTAGTCAGTCAAACGCGCCTACAGACAACCTGGAGATCATCTGGTTGCCGGTTGTTTTGCTACAGCAACCCTTGGCTTAGTGCACCCCTCTGCTGGTTTTTCTATTTCTCTTAGCCATGTGTTCTTCGATGTATATGTCATAGTTTCTATAAGCTGGCTCTGTTTGATATGTAATAAGCACAGTCTTAATCGTCCTAATGCTTTCCTTTTTAGTTTGATGTAGGAAGTGGGTGTTCTCACCTTGCAGTCTGTTTTTATATTTCTCCTTTTGAATTCACTTCTCCTAGTCCTGTTTATCGGGCTTCTACTTAATGGATCTGGGGAGCTCTGACTATTGATTTAAAAAATAAGTAACTTCTTCATGTCAGGAAGCAGTTCCTGCGAGGAGGGAAGTATGGTCAACCTCAAGATCATGTTTCCAAAATGAGGCTGGATTACACACAAGGTGCCATTTCCCTAATGATGCCGGATTAGACACAGGGTGCAAATTCCCAGATGATGCTGGATTACTCACAAGCCAGGTGGAGTCGTCAAGTGTTCGTGTCCTCGTTGCTCTACTAAAGGCTGAAAGAAAGCGTGCAGCAACCCTTGAGAATGTAGCTGAGTTCCTGAAGAAGCAAAAAGAGCAATCAGATGCTCTCTTCACCCAAGACAAAGAAGAGATGGAAGAAGCCAGAAAGAAGCTAGCAAAGGCAGAGCAGGCTAGGCGTCTCCCGCTATCTCAAACTGTTGTCAATACAAATTTTCATTCATAATAGCTAGGTTCAAATGTTTATCTAGTCGGCATGCCTGTTGTGATGTCCGTGCATCTACTGAGATGTACGTAATTCTGTGATGCCTAGATGTGGCACAAAATAAAAAAATCGGGTCATGTAATAACAGCCATTACTTTCCGAACAATAACACACGAACCATTGGACATGGTATAGTTCACACGCAAGCCCAACATTCCAAGTTCAACTTCCACATCAAACTCATGTTCACAGATATCTACACATTCATAGATAATGTCCACAACCATGATTCACTTCAAAGCCAAAAAAAATGTGAGGAGAGTTATAAATAAAGAAAAATCTCTAGTTCATACTACCAGTGCGAGCACAACAAGTCAAGACCATACGAATTAATTATATTTTGGACATCTTTGGACTAAACGTGAATAACTTCTGGAAGTAGGTATAATTTCTAATGCCGGCCGCGGCTGGGGTCCACCATGTTTTGAGCCAAACCAGGCAACACACCGGGTGTCTATGCCGGTGATGCAGTGGTTGTAGCATTCGTGGGTTCCGAGCAGAGGCGGCTCCCGTGGTCTACTATTCCTTGGTTTTGACGGTGGCCGCGGACGTGTTGGCCACCTTCACCAGCATGCCGCGGTTCCGCCAACATTTGCGTCGGATGGCGAGGCCAACCACGGTGCACTGGACGCCGTGGTCCCCAGTGTGCCGGCGTGCAGCAACTGGCCACCCCACTACGAGCAGGCTTGGAGCGTCGAGTTGATGCACCAGGGGCCAGCTTGGAGCGGCGGCTTGCTCCTCCATGTCGGTGTCAAAATTGGCAGATCTCGGGTAGGGGGTCCCAAGCTGTGTGTCTAAGGATCGATGGTAACAATGGGCAATGGGGACACAATGTTTACCTAGGTTCGGGCCCTCTTAATGGAGGTAAAACCGTACATCCTGCTTGATTGTATTCGATGAGTATAGGGGTTACAAGAGTTGATCTACCTCGAGATCGTAATGGCTAAACCCTAGCTGTCTAGCCTATGATTATTCTGATAGCCTCTACAGACTAAACCCCCTGGTTTATATACACACCGGAGGGGCCTAGGGTTGTACAGAGTCAGTTTGCAGAGGAAGGAAATAACACATCCGGACACCAAACTTGCCACACACGCATATGGGAGTCCTAC
Source organism: Thinopyrum elongatum (assembly GCA_011799875.1). Lineage (NCBI taxonomy): Eukaryota > Viridiplantae > Streptophyta > Magnoliopsida > Poales > Poaceae > Thinopyrum > Thinopyrum elongatum. The sequence goes on from CM022298.1 coordinate 389,341,008, forward strand.
CCGGACACGGGGGATAGTCTTCTGCTTTATCTTCATGGCCCATCAGTCCAGCCCATATCGAACTGTCTGGACACCCGAGGACCCCCTAATCCAGGACTCCCTTAGTAGCCCCTGAACCAGTCTTCGATGACGATGTGTTCGGCACGCGGATTATCTTCGGCATTACAAGGCAGGTTCCTTCTCCTGAATACTTTAAGTCAGCTTCTTGCATAGAGGAACTGTATCCGGCTTTGCACAATTAATACAACCCTTAGCCACGAAGGCAAGATGTCAAAATAGGAACAGTGTCTTTTACTGACAACTTTTTCGGCGAAGCGTCACACTTGACTCTTTAACATTTCGAACCGTTTTCACGCCTCCCGTTTCCGTTTCGAGGCCTAGCCCTCATTGGCATGTCCCGTCAAAACAGAGATCATGCCCGTCCATTACGGGATTCTCATCAATGTGGTTTGGGTAACCCAACCGCGCCTTACGCACGATCTCGTTGGGAACAGGCGAGGTTTATGGCTTGAGAAGGGGACATTTGGTATTTTCACCGTCTATAAGAGGATAAAGATCCCTCCTTTTTTCCCACACCTTCTTCTAGCTCCTGTCTTCCAACCTCCAAGCTCTAGCGCCCGCAACTTCGATCTTTCCCACCGCTGCCACCCTCCCCAGCAATGGCCGGGTCCGGCTCCAAGGGCAAGTGGGAAGCCTCCTCCATCACCGAGAAGGACATCAAGGATCTCCGGAGCGCGGGCTATCTGTCCGCGGATATCACGCATAGGCTTCCTGACAAAGATCAAGTTATCCCTACTCCGGAGCCTGGTGAGAGGGTCGTGTTCATCCCCCATTTCCTCCGAGGGCTAGGGTTTCCCCTCCACCCCTTCGTCCGAGGCCTCATGTTCTACTACGGGTTAGATTTCCACGATCTAGCCCCAAATTCCTTCCTCCACATATCGGCGTTCATCGTCGTGTGCGAGGCTCTTCTCTGCATCCCCCCACACTTCGGCCCGTGGCTCAAGGTCTTCAATCTGAAGCTGAAGGTGGTTGCCGGACATCATGCGGACTGTGGCGGGGCCATGGTAAGCAAGCTCCCCAACACCGTCTGGCCCAAAGGGGCATTTGTGGAGACAGTCAAGGTGTGGCAACAGGAGTGGTTCTACATCACCGAACCCCGCGACGCCAACTGGGCGGCCACGCCTGACTTCAGATCCGGACCCCCTACGAGACTCACCTCATGGACCGCCAAGGGCCTTGATTGGGGGTCCAAACCGAAGGTACAGATGCTACAAAAGCGCATCTCCAACATGTTAGGTGCAAACACCGGTCTCACAAACGTGATTCAGGTGATGCTCTTCCGCCGCACTCTTCCCTGCCAACTTCGAGCCTCCCTCATGTGGGAGTTCAATCCGGAGGAGCCACGGACCCTGAAGTGCTTCTTCGGCACCACGCACGAAGACATATGGAAGCAGCTCTTCAAGGCCCAGAAAACGTGGCCGAAAGAAGACCGAGGACATCAGACTCGACATCGAGAACCCGGCCTCAGGGGTAAGCATAACTTTTCCGAAGACTTATCCGGTCAATACTTCAGATATAATGTAGATTACCTTGCCTGCCTTCCATATAGGGCTGGACGGCAAAGGCGGAGCGGATCAATTGTCCGGCACTGCTGCCTGAGAACCCGGCCACACCCCAGCTAACGGAGATGCTGGTCCCGGCGCCCTATCAGGCACCGGAGAAGAAGGCCAAGAAGAAGAAGGGCAAGGAGGCCAAGGGCGGCCCCCGCCACAAAGGTCCTTCGGATGTAGTGTCCGGAGAGACCGAAGCCCTCTCTTCCCATGAAGAAGACGAGGAAGAAGAGGAGGAGGAGGTGGAAAGCGACTCCCCTCATAAGGGGAAGAAGAAGAAGAAGAAGAAGAAGAAGAAGAGGGCGGCCTCCGAAGACCCGGAGGGCGAGGCGCCCAAGAGAGGGAAGGTGACCCTCCCGGACAGTTCGGACTCAGAGTCCGAACTCGTCCCCAAGAGACCTCCCAGGGTGAAGCCCCTGGCCGAATCATAAGTATTCAGAAACTTACTCATTTATCTTCGGTCTACTTGCTGTTATTGTATAAGTTGTTTTTGTTATTCGCCTTTCAGCCCTCCCCGTGAGCTTCCGCAAACCCCATTATCGGAGGGGAACTCTCTGCCACCCGAAATGGCAGAGAGTGACACGCCGCCGTGAGCCCCCTCGCCTATCACCATGGAGGACACTGAGGTGTCGTCTCGAAGGACCTCTCCTGGCAGAGGGAGGGCGAACGAGGCCGTCGAGAAAGCGCCCGAGGTTAATACCTCGGTCGCCGAAGACCTAGGGGAGGCGACCCCTATGACAACCGACGGTGGGGACCCCCAACAATCCGGGCCCCAGCTGGACACCACTCCGGAGACCAACACGGCTCCGGGATTGGATAAGCAGCCCCCTTTGAAAGAGGGGGGAGGAGCATCAGCTCCATCGGCGACCTCCACTAATCCGGAGGCGCCCAACACTCTGGAGGAAGCACTGCAGCGTGCTTCCATCGTGGCAGAGCACCGCACCCTGATGGGTGCGGTGGTGGAGAAGGTTCAGTCTGCTAAGAGCGGACTGAACGAAGCCTTCACCAGCCTACTGACAGGCTTTGAGGTATGCGACATAATGTTCTAAAGACTTTCCATATAGAGGAATATACCTGTGTATAGATAGTAGCCCCTGAGGCTCTGTTCGGTTAAAAAAAACGGGCAGAGGATCCATATAGTATTCGGGAGAGATAACCTGCTGTGCTGTTATTGTAACAGGCTTCCCTGTTGGCGGCAACCGCCCAGGCCGCAGAAGTTTCCGAACTCAATCGGAAGCTTCAGGTGGCCGATGAGGAAATCGACCGCATTAATAAGCGGTTCGATGAGACGCAAGGTATGCGTATAATGTTAAAAGTTTATTTTGATATCAGAAGTGATATGTATATTTAGAGATTAACTCATGGAATGCCTTGATTATAATCACAGCTGGCGCAGCCGAGGTCGAGACCCTCAAAGGCGCCCTTGCCCAGGCCAAAAAAGAGGCAGAGGCGAATAAGGCAGCCGCTGACAAGGCGGCTGCCGAACTGAAGACCGAGCAAGATGCCCGTCACCAACACGAAGCTCGGGTGGCTGAAGTAGAACAGGAGCTGAAGGATGCCATCAGCAAATGCGAAACTTTGGAGCAGAAGACTTCAGACCAGTCAACCGAGCTCGCCAAGGCTCTCCATGATGCCAAAGAGGCGCGGATCGAGTCCCGGAGTGCTCGTGAAGAGATCCATCAGGCGAGGCAGATAGCGGCTGGAAAGGCCTTTCTTTTGCAGAGTATCTTTGGAGGTCAGAGGTTTGCTTTGCTCACCCGAGTATGGAGTTCTCCAGGCGCGTTTGCGGATCTTCCGAGGAGTGCCGCCGATGCCGCACAGTTCTTCCGAGCCCAGGAGGGGAACTCGACCGAGAAGCTGTTCTGGTCGCAATTTCTCGCGCCGGAACACCCGACGCCTCTGAACGACCAGCTGAAGCAGCTGACGGAGCTGCATAGGGTGGCAGGTTTGGCCATGAAGGACCTGATAGTCCAGCTCTGGCCGGCCGAGCCAATCCCTAGTAGCTACTTCGGTTTGGTGAAGCGGCTTGTCGACGCGCAGCCTCGGATTGATGCATTGAAGCGCTCGGCCTGCATAGAGGGTGCCCGGATGGCCTTCGCCCGCGTCAAGATGCAATGGGCAAAGATGAAGGCCACCGAAGTGGCAACCGCAGGCCCGCCCGAAGGCAAAGATCACCGGAAGCCGGAGAGGTACTTCGATGACGTCCTAGAAGGAGCCCGAGTGATAGAGGGTCAATGCTCTAAGGACGTAATATTTGATTGAGTGTGTTCGGGTTGTACAAACAATGTGATGAACCCATGCTGTTTATATATCTATGTTTGTGCCTTTTGTTTCAAGCGATTTTTCCTCCTGTGCGGCCATTTATTGTTTTATTTCTGAAAGTTGCGAGTCGTCGGCTTCAGCCCCCATGTAGATGCTACAGGGGTGTTCGGCGTAACGCGTGACCACACTTTATCCAACGTCTTGGTCCGTAAAGGAGGTGTCCGCGTGGTGAACCAGGCAATCAGACTATGTGGCTTTATTACTTTCACTTAGCCATAGGAGTTTGACTGTGGAGCTAAGTACTAGCCCCTGGTGCGTGTGCGGCTATCCGGACTACGGTGCCTTTTCCACGCGGCTGGACGGAGACCAACCCCTCGTATAACACGGAGTGAATTGCTAACGATTTGTAGTATAATACTAAGTCGCCGAATCGCCGACCAGCTCGCGCTTTTCACGACAGTCAGTTTTTGGCTTTCTCTACTGAGGTACTTGACCGGACGAACCAGAAATACAATCGCAGTAGTTCTCCCTTTACTACCTTAGCCGAACGAGCGGAACGTAAGGTGGTAAGCACAGGAGCCGGGCAACCCAACTATAGACCAAAGACATGATTTGGAGCCGATGCATATAATGCAATATCCGGGACGCCGAAGAGTACCCTATAGGTGTTCGGACTTTGAAATGTGCAGGACCGAATACAGCCCCCGGTGTTAAGGCCGGACTAAAGCACGTGTGGCAGTCTGAAGTAGGGAGGGCATACAGATGACAAAAATAAATGAGTGCCAAACAAAAGTGGTGATCAACTGCTTCCTTTATACCCTGATGAGTACGTCGAGCCGTGTTATTACAGATAATGCCATAAATATCGAGGCTATTTTACATGCCAAAAGTTTACACAAGGAAAAGGTTTACATAGGGCCTAAAAGTAGTGGTTTGAAGATCCCAATGGTGCCCTGCCGCACGTCTGCGCCGTTTCTCCTTGGTGGGAAATCCTTTAAGAGGAGGAGGTGATGGTCGTCTGTAAGAAAGAGGGACCTGGAAAAGAGCCTCCGTAGATCAGGTAGGTTTTTTAACGAACCTATAGTGGAAAAAATAGTTATGGTCCGAATAGGGTCAAACCGTACTATGGACCTTTTCCGCAGTGTGCCTCTGGCATTGCCCAAGGTATTTTAAGTGCGTAGTTATGTACGCGCGGTATGTATGCCGCAACCTTATGGGGCGGTCGGCGGAGGCTAAACTACTATTTAAGCTCCGGCTCCACCGGGCTATCGTATTGTAGTGCGGATCGGACTCGCTTAGCAGAGTCGTGGGTCTTGATGACCGATGGGTTGTCCGGCTTGATGAGGCCACCCTGTACTTCGGCTGCTAGGGCCGCAGTATGCTCCTCAGTATGGAGGGAGCGCTCCATATTCCCATTTACTATGATGACGCCATGAGGTCCAGGCATTTTGAGCTTCAGATAAGCATAGTGCGGGACCGCATTAAAGCGGGCGAAGGCCGTTCGTCCGAGTAGTGCATGATAACCACTGCGAAATGGGACGATGTCGAAGATCAAGTCTTCGCTTCGGAAGTTATCTGGAGAGCCGAATACGACTTCCAGTGTTAAGGAGCCCGTGCAGCGGGCCTCCACGCCAGGTATCACTCCTTTAAAGGTAGTGTTGCTAGGTTTGATTCTTGACGGGTCGATACCCATCTTACGGACAGTATCCTGGTAGAGCAAGTTGAGGCTGCTGCCGCCGTCCATAAGGACTCTAGTAAGATGGTATCCGTCAATGATAGGATCGAGTACCAGGGCCGCTGAACCTCCGTGACGGATACTGGTTGGGTGGTCCCTGCGATCAAAGGTGATCGGACAAGCCGACCATGGGTTGAATTTTGGGGCGACAGGCTCTACGGCGTAGATGTCCCTTAACGCGCGTTTGCGCTCCCTCTTGGGGATGTGGGTGACGTAGATCATGTTCACCGTTTTTACCTCGGGGGGAAACTGTTTCTGTCCCTCGGTGCGCGGTGGGCGAGGCTCATCATCGTCCTCGCTTGGAGGTCCTTTCCCCTTATGTTCGGTGTTTAATTTACCGGCCTGTTTGAAAACCCAGCAGTTTCTATTGGTGTGGTTGGCAGGCTTGTCAGGGGTGCCATGAATCTGGCAGGGTCGATCCAGTATCTTGTCCAAGTTGGATGGACCGTCCCTAGTACCTTTGAATGGCTTCTTCCGCTGACCGGGTTTAGAGCCACTGAATCCGGCGTTTACCGCCGTATCCTCTGTTTCTTCGTTGTTGTTCCGGCGCTTGTTTTTGCTGCGTCGTGGCCTTCCATTGCCGTCTCGGGCCTCATAAGTGCCTGGGTTGCTGGTACTGTTGCTTCTACGAGCCAACCAGCTATCTTCGCCCGCACAGAAGCGGGTCATGAGTGCAGTAAGAGCTGCCATGGTCTTCGGCTTTTCCTGACCGAGGTGTCGGGCGAGCCATTCGTCACGGACGCTGTCCTTAAATGCCGCTAAGGCCTCGACGTCCGGACAGTCCACGATTTGGTTCTTTTTAATTAAGAACCGATTCCAAAGTTTGCGAGCGGACTCTCCGAGTTGCTGAATTATGTGACTCAGGTCATCAGCATCCGGTGGCCGGACATAAGTGCCCTGAAAGTTGTCCCGAAAAGCATCCTCTAAGTCTTCCCAGCTTCCAATGGAGTTCTTTGGGAGGCTGTTCAACCAGTGCCGTGCTGGTCCTTTCAACTTTAGAGGGAGTTATTTAATGGCGTGGAGATCGTCTCCGTGAGCCATGTGAATGTGGAGAAGAAAATCTTCAATCCATACAGCGGGATCTGTCGTTCCATCGTATGGCTCGATGTTTACGGGTTTAAACCCTTCCGGAAACTGGTGCTGCATTACCTCATCGGTAAAGCACATGGGGTGCGCGACACCTCTATACCGGGCGACATCGCGACGGAGTTCGGATGACATCTGTGTTCGGGGCTGACCCCGGATTTGGTTATGTTTGTCGTTCCAGGCCTGGTGGCCGTTATCTCGTGCTGGAGCACGTCCTCTTGATCCATAGATTGATCTGGTCTGATCGGCTCTATTGGTCAGGTCCTGACGTAGGTCGTACGTGTAGCCTGGAGCCGCTGTCTCCTTGCCTCTACGCCGAGGGGGCGCAGGCTGATGTTCGGCATAATTGGCGTTTTTGTCCCGTCCACGTGGTGGTCCGTCCAGTTGATCGGCATGATTGTATTTTGACGGTATTGGCTCAAAGGCCTCCTCGTCAAATTGTGGCAGTAGACTGCGCTTAGGATAGCTCTTTGTTTGGCGCTCAAAGCCGTATCCCTCTTCGGCGGCCAGGACCTTAGTCCATTTGTCGTTGAGCGTATCCTGTTCGGCTTGAATCTGCTGTTGTTTCCTTTTCAGCTCCGTGCAGTGGCGATCAGCCGTCGCTTGAAGCATTCTTGTTCAAGGGGTTCCTCTAGGACGATGAAATCTTTGTCACCGAGGCTAATATCCTCTTCGGAGACAGGTAAGTAGTTACTATCTTTCGAATCCCCGTGATCGGCAAGCTCGTCGGGGTTGACTTGACCCTCTTCCCTCTCATCCTGCTCGAACGCAGGCTCAGCGGGGTGGTCGGAGTCTTCGGCGTTGTCTGGAGTGCCATTATCTCTGGTGCCAGTATTGTTTTCCCTTGCCCGACGTGATCGTGAGCGGCGCCGCTGACGCCGGCGTTTTGGTGGTTCATCGACGGGCTTCTCCTCATCTGGATCTTGAGTGCCATCATCGTCCTTCTTTTCAGGCGTGTCCACCATGTATACATCATAAGTAGAAGTGGTCGTCCAACGCCCAGTGATGGGCGGGTTTTGGCCTGGTTCAACTCCGACATCGTCGTCCATGCCATCGATGTCTTCGGAGGCGTAATCTAGCTTGTCGGCTAAATCCTCGACAGTGGCTATTAAGTGGGTGGTGGGTGGGACGCAAAATTCCCTACTCTCAGCCCCCAGTTCAAGCTGGGCGTAGTTCGGAGGTGATACTTCCGTGATGGCGAGAGATTGCATTAGGTCCAGTGTTTCGTTTAAGAGTGAAAGCTGGACATGCGTCTGAGGATCTGCGGAGCTAGGTTCGGTAATAACCACTTGACCGAGCCCGATAGTCGCAGACCTCGAGAGTTCGGAGTTGACGTCCAGAGGTGAATCCGGCTTCCCGATGACGGGGAGAGTCCCGTTTGACTCCAGGTCCGCCGACGGCATGGTTGCATCTGGGTCTCCGGCTAGAAGCTCTGTAATGGGAGAGAGTCCAGCGGGGTCCCCCCCCCCGTATTCGAACGAAGTGTTCCGCTCCGGATCTAAGGCCAGGGTGGGCATGATAGTCGATCCCTGGACGGGATCTGATAGCGGATCCGAAGGGCCTTCTTTGTATGGGTGGGGAGCGGCGGCCTAGGCCGTGAACCCCTCGAAGATTAGATCTCCTCGGATATCGGCGATGTAGTTCAAACTTCCAAACCAGATCTGGTGACCAGGGGCGTAGCTGTCGACCTGCTCAAGGGGACCGGTCGAGTTGGCATGTAGTACGAAGCCGCCAAACACAAAGAGTTGACCAGGGAGAAAAGTCTTCCCGGAAACAGCGTCGCCGTCGATGACAAGGCGAGCCATCGATCCTTCTGTCGACAACACAACGGAACTCTCAATGAAAGCACCAATGTCGGTGTCAAAACCGGCAGATCTCGGGTAGGGGGTCCCAAGCTGTGTGTCTAAGGATCGATGGTAACAATGGACAATGGGGACACGATGTTTACCCAGGTTCGGGCCCTCTTAATGGAGGTAAAACCCTACGTCCTGCTTGATTGTATTCGATGAGTATAAGGGTTACAAGAGTTGATCTACCTTGAGATCGTAATGGCTAAACCCTAGCTGTCTAGCCTATGATTATTCTGATAGCCTCTACAGACTAAACCCCCCGGTTTATATACACACCGGAGGGGCCTAGGGTTGTACAGAGTCGGTTTGCAGAGGAAGGAAATAACACATCCGAACACCAAACTTGCCACCCACGCATATGGGAGTCCTAACCGGACACGGGGGATAGTCTTCTGCTTTATCTTCATGGCCCATCAGTCCGGCCCATATCAAACTGTCCGGACACCCGTGGACCCCCTAATCCAGGACTCCCTCACTCCACTTGCCCGCCTGCAGCCTCGCACATGGTACTGACGGCCTGGGGCGGGGAGGAAGGTGGGGCAAGGAGTTGCCTGGCTCATCGGGGCACCCAGCCGGATTTTATGCCGGAGAACTCGTCTTCCTTCTCACCGGATGCTATGGAGAGTGTGGAGAAAATGGTGCAAGGAGGATATGGGGAGCGGTGATGTGGTGCGGTTCTTGCCAGGCGGCTGGCCTCATTTAAATAGCGGGCGGATGAGAGGAGCCAACCGGCGTTGTGTTCTAAAATGCCGGCCGGCTCGCGGAACACGGATTCAATGGAGGTAGGTGGGGCGGTCTGAAGCCACATGAATGCGGCGAGGAGGCGTGTTCAGCCTGGCGTGCAGCGAGTGGGGCCCTCCTGACCGGCGCGCTGGTTCAATGCCTCGCTAGTGAGAGGTCGCGTCCGTGTGAGAGCAATCACTCCCTCCGGACCTTTTTTGTTTGGGTATAAGAAAATCTCATTTTCCAGTCACATTTTACAAGTAAAAATCGTGGACAAACTTTGACCCAAAATATGATGGGGGCTAGTAAACCAGGACGGAGGTAGTAGTGATGAATTCTATTTTCGCTCCATACCAATCGTTCTAAAAACTAGTATAACGCGCCATTGAAAATCGGAACTCTTACCCGCTAAAAAATGATATTTTAAACGTGGCAACTCGATCAGTGGCGACTGGCGAGCCACCGCCTCTAGGTCGTTCACCTGTGGTCCCCGACCAACAACTCCTATGGATCAAATTATCACGCGAGCTGACTATTCCTACAAAGGTGCGCTCCACCACGTACCCGGTACCCGCGCATGCAGCGATCGTGCACCTATGGGTTTATTTGTTTACTGTGCCTTACGTAACTCTCATGTGTGCGAGACAGTGAGAGGCCGACTGTGTGCGTGTGCCTCTTCTCTTCGTATATGTACTCCGGCATTTGTCTGGTGTCCAAAAAATATAATACATTAATAACTAGCAATGTGCCAATGCGTTGCAACGCATCCATAGTAGAGTAATACATATTCACCAATTTGATAGAAAATAGTCTAGTTTTGATATACATATATCACTAAAAATATCTTATGTTTCACTCAAAATATATTCCTTTGGCTGTTTTGATGAGATAAGGGAGGAATGTGGTTGGTTTCAAGATTCGAGAAGTGGCATATTGTTGCAAAAAGCCCATGTGTGTGTGTGTGTGAGAGAGAGAGAGAGGAGGAGGAGGGCAGAGTGCGTGTGTGACAAAGACATGAAGAGTGTGTGTGCGGGAGGTATTACCATAAAATGAGGCAATAGTGTGCGTGTGCACGATCGAGAGGGCGTGTCTCAAGAAGGGACGAAAAATCTACGTAGATACAATGAGCGAAAGTGTGCGGTGGATGGATAAACCTATTTAGAGGTTGGTCGATCAATGTTTGTGAGAGAGATACGAGTCAGGGGCGCGAAAGCGAGAGTTTTGTGTGTGTGTGAGAGAGAGAGACATGGTAGTCGGTAGGGGGATCCAAAGCGGGAGTTGTGTGTGTGTGAGTGAGAGAGAGGGAGGGGGGGGGGGGAGAGAGTATGTCTGATTGGTAATAAACAAATGAATAATGTCACTTTTGGAACAGAGATGAAGATGGAAAGGAGACCCCAACAAACGATGTGTGTGCGGGGGAGAGTAATTTTAGTGGTAGGAGTCATATCTAGAAAGATATAGGGTGCATGAGGGAACCCTGGAGAGAAAGGCAAAGTGAAAGACGAGCGAGAGTGTGTGTGGCAGTGAAAAAGAAAGCTTAGGTAGCTATAGTGATACCAGAGAACGATAGAGACATGAGAAATAATGAAAACTGTGTAATTTATGAAGATAGAGAGAGAGTGACACTTCTCGAGGCAGACGGCGAGAGACCATGTTTGCAAAAAACGGAGAAGCATGTAGTGAGGGTGCGGGTGAGATGGAGAAAAGAGAGTGATAGCTACATGAAGAAGCACGCGAGAGAGACCTAGAGAGAGATGGGCGTGAAACGAGATTCAAATATTTAGTTGTGTGCATAGAAGATGTCAACATAAAAGGGATTCAAATATTTGAATTCCAGATGATGATACATGTAATTCATACTCGAATCAAAATTTATCTATCAAACATGCATAGTAATTTGAATTTGCACTCGTGTATGTTATTTAATACTCCCTCCGTCCCAAAATTCTTGTCTTAAATTTGTCTACATACGTGTATCTATTCATATTTTAGTGTTAGATACATACGTATCTAGATAAATCTAAGACAAAAAATTTGGGACGGAGGGAGTATATTGATATTACCGATCCATACATTTGAGCTGAACATCATTTGGTTTCAAAAATTTGAATTCAAAGTCGAACATAATTTAATTTTAAAATTTTGAATTCAACCTTATGATTTTGAGATCATTGCATCTGTAAATCATATTTTATATATAACTAGCAAATATGCCCGTGCGTTGCAACGGAAGAAGAAACTATATATAAACGGGTCAACTGGCCACCGTCTCCTCTGGTGTCTGCCTACAACAGCACCATTGCGCGCCCATCCTCTCCGAGTCTAGTAAATGTTTGACCTATTTCCTATTACTTGTAATCAAAATAGACATCGACCACTTTCGACAATAATTGTAGCCATGGTGGTCTTTCTAGAAAGGCGAAGTATCAAGTGCAAACCTCGATTGAGTGAAAATCTGGAAACTACCATCATTGGTCGTTGGATCAGTAGCGAAGGGCGGAGAGGAAAGGTGGGAATGTTAACCTGCCACTTAACCCAGTTTTACACATAAGCCCATCCTCTGATTAATTAGCTCAATCCACTTGGCCTCTGCAGCCTCGCTCCATTGTAGCCCCACCACATGCGACGGTGGCGCGCCGCTTTGCCAACGCGACGACGTCTTGGGCGCTGCCGGCACGCACCGACGACTCGCCACAGCCGAGCTCTTCCCATGCGACGGCGGCTTGGGCGCTGCCGCCACTACACCGCAACTCGGCGGCGTGGTGCTCTCTCCACGTAATACCTGCTTCGTTGTTGTACTGCGGCAGTGGTGCTGGTTTCACGCGACGATGAATCGGGGATGTGGTTCTAGCTCGCGAGATGCCGTGTCTATGCCGGTGGAATGAACTGCTTCCTGCCGTGCAGGCTTTACTGCAGCTGAATGTTTGCAATTTGTTATCTTGGGAGAACAAGAATACAGGATGTGAAAGGATTTGTACAACCAAGTCACTGTGAAATAAACTGAATCAGAGAATCACATTGAACCGGAAAATCAGATTGACTCTTGAGTGGTAATACGTCAGATTCAACTACAAGTTCCCAAAGGAGGAGCTACAAAATCAGAGGGAAATTTGTGTACATTAAAGAATCAGGAGGAGCTACAACTTCGCACTGAATCAGCGCACACTGCTGGACGCGGCTCCCAGCAGGACACGGCCAGCACCACCACTCGACTTCATCTCAGCGGCTCGTGTCGTGTTCGGACCCCCTCCCAGGGGGAGCTTCAGAGTGTTGCGTGCCTGCACCGGCGCCGTTGGGAGCACCGTGAGCTGTGGCTGCCTCACTTCCACAGCCCTCCCCGCCGAGGACAGCTTCGGCGCGGTACGTGGCTGCGCCGCCGTCGTTGTGAGCTCCGGCTGTGGTCGCCTCACCCCGCGTCGTTGTGAGCTCCGGTACGTGGCTGCGCCACCACATTGACTGGATGGTGTGTGGCTGTGTCACCGTTCTTGGGAGCGTCAAATGCGGCGCCTCGCCTGGTGCAGAACTGCAGATGCTCTCTGGATCTGCGTCTCCGGCGAGGTAGGGCCATAGGGGTCTCCACACACACGCGACGTCTCTCTCTCTTTTTCCTGTACAGAGAGAGGGCCGCCTCCAACCTCCATGGCAGCACCCCCGGAGCCGCTCATCGCCGCCGCCCCTGTGGAATCACCAGATCCGCCCGCCTCCCGCTCCATTCCCGGCGCTGGCAGTGGCTCCTCCCCTCATCCTCCACGCGCGCGCGTCGACGCATCTGGCCCCGCCTCCGGCGACGACCGCCTCCTCCGCGCCTCCCTCCTGCTCCTCAGTGTGCCGCCCGTGCTCGTCAAGTGGTCGCCACCTCGTCGGACGAGCATGGCGTCGCCACTGCGCGAGCGCCGCCTTCACGCCCCTGTAGCCGCGCGCCACTGCCCGCGCCCGTCATATGTGCTCGTCCGGTGGGCGCTGCTGCCAGATCGGGGTGGAGGGAGGAGAAGAGGCTGGTGCTCCAGATCGGGGATTGGAGAAGCCGGGAGGTGGCGCGCCAGCCTCGTAGGATTGGTCGAGAGCGGCGCTATCGGCGAAGACAACAGCAACTTGGGGGAGGTTGACCTCAGCGGCAGTGGCGAGCGGCGAAAGGTGCGGCGGCGGCCGTCAATTCGCTTGGCCGAAAAAGGGATCGGGGCGTGGGGACGGACGAGCGGGTGGGCAAGCGTCCGACTCATATTTTTTTCCGTACCCACGAATCATTTTTTTTTAAGTACCCACAAAACGTTGTTTACCATTGTCAGGGCTTGGCACTATTTAAGTTGTATGGCGTAGAGTCCTGCTCGGGCTGCTTTAAAAAAAGAGTCCTCAGGTTGGTTTGAGTTGTTTTTTGCCTTTTTAAATCTCAACCGTTGATTTTTATGGTTAACATAAAATCAATGGATATAAAACGGTAACGTATGGAGAACTATGAAAGTCTCTGTCCTTTATTATTAGGTAAAGAAAGAAGCAGAATTTTTTGTTGTGCTTTTGAAAGTATATATAAAAAATGATGTACATAGATTTGTATTCGAATACAAAATGGACTCTGCCTGAAGAAAAAAAAGAATATAAAATGGATTCGAATTGAGTTGGCACGATAAACGTGTAATATTTTTATGCAAATATTTAAACGAAGCGGGGAAACTCGCACTAACTGCCCGAAACCAAAATCTGCGAGATAGAAATTACTAATGCCTATCCCTGACACGCAAAGCCTATCGGCTCGATTTCTATAAGTTTCGATAGGGGTAGGCTTGTAATTTCACTCAAACGTGACATAACCGTCTCCGCCTCTCACCACCCCGGATTCATACACGGTGGGCGCCAAAACACAGTTTCTCCTCGGCCCAAATCACCTCTCACCCCGATTCATACACGGTGGGCGCCAAAACACACAGTTTCTCCTCGGCCGAAATCTCTGTCGGCAAATATTCGGTGTATGCGAGATTACCGTCCTATCCCCAACCGACCAATATTCTTGTGATGTAGGAAATTGTAAACGGAGGCTAAGTTTGTAAATTTCCTCGCATTTGAGACAAGCGCGTCTTGAAGACATGGTTCCCCCTACCTCTTTCCCTCCATTTCCCCATTTGTACTCCGTGGGCGCCAAAACACCCTCTCCACCCCAGTCTCCTCCGTCTACCACCCGTCCTCCTCCACCATGCCGGAGTTGATACCCCGACGCCATCGTCCATTACAAGAGACCGACCTCTCTCATCCACGGCTTCGGGCCAGGATCCTTGCATCGCGTCCTCTCGCTTCATCCGCGCCATCGTCCACCTTGTCGAGGCCGCTCGTACCACCGTCTCGTCCATCGCGCCGGAATATTCCCCTCGCCGCCATCGTCTGCCCTCCTAGATCTGCTTCCACGCTGCCGACAGCCATCTCTACCGCAGCACCCTCAACGCCTCAGCAGATGCTTACATGGCGCCACACCAGAGGCGGTACTCTTTCGTATCTGCTCAAGTTATTTATCTCAGCAAGAAAATAGATCGCCACTGCTTTACTGTGATTTCTTCTCCATCACTTTGAATCATACTTGTTAGTTGAAAGCAAACATTGGTTGCGAAAGTTGCCTTTGTCCGGTTTGCACCTTCAGATCCGCCATGGCACGCTCACCACTATACTCGCAATGCTTATGGTTTTCCCCTTTTATATTCCAGATTAGCTTAAATGACAGTCGACTGAATTTCAATTTGGGGTCAGTCCATTTTTGAGAGTTCGCCGGAGTGAAGGAAGGGGCTCGCCGGAGGGCTGCCCCTTTGTCTATCTTAGGGTTTCGGGTGGGGACATCCGTTGTGGGGGGCGGTCGTCGGGCTATGGTGGGGCCTCGCCGAAGGCAAAACTCAACGTGGGTGGGGGGTGGGGTTGGCTACAAGGATGGACGGGGGCGGTGGAAGACCGGAGGTGGTGGGCGGTTCAGGGGAAGGCGGGGGCCGGTGGTTCGGCCGGCGGCCCGTGCGGTGGTCTGTAGGGGAAGAATAAGAGGCGAGGAAGAAGAAGGGTTAGGAGACGTAGGATCTTCATCCAACCGCCTGAAATGGTCGACTGACCCAAATGACGAAAGTCAGGCGACTTGCATGTAGACATTCCCATATATTCAGTACCATCATCGTAGGTGCTTCGAGACATGCAAGCAGTGCTCCTCAACCCATCAAGCTAAACAGCATGCCACTCATAATTCCAAACTTAGTTGCCCAAATACGAATCTGATATGATGCTGACATGTTGTACTAAAATAGAGAATGTTTAATTGGTCAGCTAATGTTCCTACTTTACTTTCGAAAAGCACGTGCACCACATATCGAGGGACAACAGGGAGTTGCATTCTTTATGTGCTCTGGTTCATCATGTGTGGGCAACGAACATTTTATTATCCAAAATCTGCTTGCTCTTCTTTAGCATGCTCCTTTTCTGTTCTTCTTTAATAAGTACTCTCTCCATTCCTAAGTATAAGTCTTTGTAGAGATTCCTCCATGGACTACATACGGAGCAAAATGAGTGAATCTACACTCTAAAATGTATCTATATACATCCGTATGTGATCCATAGTGGAATCTCTACAAAGACTTGTATTTAGGAACAAAGGGAGTATAATAGTAGTACAGTGTGTTCCTTGTAGTGAAGAGGAGCAGGGACATTTGCAGTGTACAGGTCTATTCGGCCGCTTGTCATGGCCGCTTTCAACTCTTCGTGTTGGTCTTCATGTCGCTTGTCATGGACGCTTTCAACTCTTCGTATTCGGTCGTATGTGTCGCCTTTGAGAGTTAGACTGATAGTAACAGTACTGCGCCTTCAGTTGTAGAGAGCTGGTATCCGAAGCCTTTCTAGCCGTACCGGCAATACTAGCACATATTTTCCAGCAAGTTCCACTTTCCTGATTTTACTCGTGATGCTTAGGGTTTTCCCATTATATCTACACTATGATCTGCGTAGGTGCTTTGTGTCCTACTAGCAGCAGTCCACCCTTTAAAGCTAAACAACACACCAATCATAATTCCAAAGCTTAATTGTTCCAATACGAATGTGACATGATATTCATATTAGTTAATAGACATACATTTAATTGGTCAGCTAATGCTCCCACTTGAGTTTCCAAATGCCCGTGGCCACATAGAGAGAGACAACATGGAATTGCATTTCTTTGGATGCTCTGATTCATCATGGGTGGGCAACCAACATTGTATAGAAAGAAACGGAATCTCCATAATATGCTTCCTCTTCTATTCTTTAAAATGTTCCTCTCCTGTTCTTCTTTAATAAGTAAAGTATGTTCCTCGTCAAGAAGGCAAGCAGGGACATCTGCAGTCGACAGGTCTATTTGGCCGCTTCTGCAAGTTGCTTTCAGCAATCCGAGTTGTTTTGCCATAATATCCAGGAAATGCTGGGAGCTGTGCGACCTTTGAGAGACTAGACTGATAGTAACAGTAGCGCGCCTTCAGGTGAATAGAGCTGGCCTGTAGGTGATCGATAGGCTTTCGATTAGTAGCAGCAATACAACCCCATATTTTCCAGCCAGTTCCACTTCCCCGATTTATTTATGATGCTTATGGTGTCCCGCTTTTATCGACATTACAATATGCGTAGTGGCTCTGTATTGTATTAGCAGCACTCCATCCTTCAAGCGAAACGACATGCCACTCATATTTCCAAAGCTTACATTTAATTGGTCAACTAATGTTCCTACGTGAGTTTTGAAATGCATGTGCGCCACATATAGACATGTTGGAATACTATTTCTCTGTGCACTCTCATTGTCATGGTTTCGTAATAAACTTTAATACAACATATTATGAACCTATCATCTGCCAACTATCCTTACTTCTGGAGCTCCCAACAGGGAGCATATTTTTGTGTGTAGTTGTGCCAGATTATATTATTGTACGCACCAAATTACAGCACACAAGGGCTCTCTCATCAAAATCCAGTAATAGCACACAAGGGTTTACAAGGACCCCCTATCATATTAGAATATCCTCTGCATTACAAAGATAATCTCACTACTATTTATGTTGTCATGTTTCTCAGATATTGAACAAAATCACAATGAATATGAGAATGCACACATCAGAAGCGTATCGCAGAACAATGCAATGACTAACAAACATGGCATCGAGACATTGAGTTCCATTCTGGATGGAATGAAGCCCACACGCTCCGCACCTACAGATTCGTGTTCAGAATATGATCCTAATGACTATTTTGAGCTCAAGGAGTCAAAGGCAGATGGCCTATCCTGTTCACCCTATAAGGTGCCTGTTCTAATTTGGCAAGGTTTTATTGGTTGCACGTAACTTGCGTAAGCTGTCTTGCGTTTCTTCTGCTTCTTTGCACCGCCATGTGCTTAGTTTACTCATCATATATGTGAAGTTGCCATGCCCACCCATTATCAATACGCATTGCATTTGTCATCATACCATGTTTTTCCATTCAAATGTTGCTCTTGTGTATCAGACATCCAAAAGGAAGAGAGTGATTGCAGAACCTGAAGGAGTAGTAGCAAAGTCCTTGAAAAAGGTGGTGGTACCGCAGAAATCAGACAGCACCCCACTTATATTGGCGATAGAACCAGCGCCACAAAACCTAGGATATCGCAACTATGCTACTCGCTGCTTTGCTCTTGTTAGTACCTATTGTCTTGTATCGCTGTACTTACATTCATACATGGTTGATTATATGACATCAGTGTGCATGATAACCTGCATATCCACTGTTCTCTCCTAATTATCAGATCTATATTAATGCTTACATTAATATAGAATAAACCCAATGCTTATGAAGAAGTTTAGCTCTGCATTGTTCTTGTAAGTATGTGTTGTCCTTTATCACTGTACTTATACTGTCAGCTAGTTGTTCATGTACCATCAATTTGCAACTATTTTCCCTTGGCATCCATTTTGTACACATCTGATCTATGTTTACTCTTACCAAAATGTTGAATAAAACCAATACTAATGAAGATGTTTAGCTCTGCATTACTCTTGTCAGTACCTTTTGGCTGTATGATGTACCTACATTTATAGCTAATTGATTATGTAGCATCACTCTGCATCTTAGCTTAAATAATCTCTATTTGTTTCTATATTATCACTTCTATATTTACTCTTAACAAAATGTAGAATAAATGCAATGCTTATGAAGAAGACTCTGTGGTAAACTTCTTGAATTGCCCGCCCATCAACATGGACAAGGGCTTTATAGAGCCGGTCTTCATTACTAACGTATGTTTGCCCTTCTTGAACCTTCAAACTTTGTTGTGTATATTTGGATAGCAATGACTGCAACTGCTATTTATTTTTGTCATTTGCATCAAATTGCATGTTTAAAGTTTATTATGAAGTTCATAAACATAAGTTTCTCCTTCTGAATTTTAGTTTTTAGTTGTACAACCTAATTCCTTATTCATACCATGTAAATTAAACTAAACATAGCAAGTGATCTTCCTCAGCACTGCATGTATAATCCAGTGGTGTGGTCAAACTACCAACTCCAGGACAATGTCATATCCTGCTATGTCTTAACTATGAACAATGCATATTATGTTCATGTTATTTAAATCGTGTCTCTTTATTTACCAATCTGAAATGGGATAAATTGACAATGCCATATCCTGCTATGTCTTATACATTCTTTAGCACTGCATGTATGCTTGTGTTCTTGATCTGTAATCCAGTGGTGTGGTGAAGCTGGCCACTCCTGCAAAATGCCATTTTCCGCCATGTCTTAAGTGTGAACATTTTTTATTCTATTGTAATCCAGGTCTCTTTATTTGCCACTAAGAAATGGGATGAATCGACAACACTGTTGCTTATATGTGCAAAGCATGTTATCTGTCTGCTTTTTTCTCTTTCAGGGTGATATCACTCACACCAAGAACTGCCATTGATGCTATGCAGTTAGAGTTGGATATAAACGTCAAACAAGTGCAGTCATCAGCTTGCTCAGCTGCTTGCGCTGCAGCTCCCAGGCAGGGCTAACCTTTCTTGAACTCTATTGAAGTGATGTTGATTCTGTATAATATTTTAGGCGGCGTGTTTATTTGCACTGGTGGTGTCCTTTGATGCCCAGTGTATGTAATCTGCTGTCTGGTTGCGCTTTATTATCGCTGGCGGTGAACTTTTATGCCCAGTGCACGTAATATGCAGTAATTCCTTTGTTGTATAGTCTAAGTATGTTCTTCATCATGATGCTATAATTTAATTTCTGTATATGCTGTCGTCGCTCCCTGAAAAGGCCGTAAGTTTTGATGGAGCGCAATGAGCCTAAACGTTCAGTTTATTATATAAAAAAATTATGGTACCAAAACTGGCCGGCCCGCCAATCGCTGTAAATGGCCGAAACATGGGCATACAATCATGTCCGGCCAATAGCAGGCCTAGACGTAAACTCACCAACTATTAGTTTCGGGCCTTTAACAGGCCGAGTAAACCAGTTGCCTAAGTTGGGATAGAAAAAAGAATGGGCTTTTAGCAGTTCAAAAAGTAGATTGGGTTTGAACAGTGTTGGAGGCCCATGATTGGCTCAACAACAAGATGGGCCGTTAATAGGCCAAAATATTTGTGGGGCCACAGTTGGCCGAATAACATAATGGGTCGTAAGCAGGCCGGATGCAAATCGGGCCATCATTAGGCCCAGTTATCTCACAAGCCTTTAATGGGCCAATAGTCAGGTTGGGCTAAAATATATCCACGAAGACTACGGGCCTTTAAGAGGTCGAAAGTCACTTCGGCCAAGAAATAGGCCAACATGCAACATAGGCTGTTAGATGGCCGAAAGTGAAACCGGGCCGACAATGGCCCATATGTACCAATGGCCATTAACAGGCTGAAAGTAATATCGGGCTGAACTATTACATGGGCCTTTAAGAGGCCGTAATTCAAATGGGCCCCAATGGGGCCGAAAGCATAATGCCTGTTAACAGGCCAAATCATATATGGGCCGTAATTTGGCCCAAAGAATGTCAGGCAGTTAATGGGCCGGATCCTATATGGGCCGTCATTTGGCCCAAAACATGGTAGACTGTTAATGGGCCGGATCTGATGTGGGCTGTCATTTTGCCCAAAACGTGACAGACATCTAACGGGCCGGATCTTATGTGGGCCGTAATTTGGCCCAAACAGTGGTAGGCTGTTAACGAGCCAGCCGAGTAGAGTATGACAAAATCTTGTGGGCCCTTGGCTGGGTCAGCCTTTTTATCTTAAATGGGCTACTGTTGGGCCCTGCCACGTGTCAAGGTAACATAGGCGAGTTCCCTCCAATGTACGGATGACATCTGTCCCAACGCTAAGCCAACACGTGGATTCTCCGGCGAATGAGAATTTTACACGTGGAAAATCCCCATTGGTCCGGGATGTTAACGGGTTATCAGATCCAAACCGGAACCCAATAGCTTAACGGCGACCCGTTATGGTGGATGCCACGTGTCGGTTACCCTTGACGAAAACACTTCCATGACGCGCCATTTATCGTCATGGAAGTGGACACTTTCGTGATGATAATTTTGGTATTGTCATGGAACACTTCTACGACAGCACAGGTATGACTATCTTGATTCTGTCATAAAATAGTCATGGATGTACATGCATGATAGAAAACGTGACCTACTGTGACAAACACGTATCATCATAGAAGTGTATTTTTTGTGTAGTGTCCTTTCTTCCGTCTTCTCTTCCACGCTTCCCTCGCGGATGGTGTAGACGTACACTTGCACTCGCACTCCTCCTCGACATTTGTGAAGCTCCAACAATACCTATGCATGCACACGGGAGAGTGTCAAGTAGTATACCATCCTCGAAGCGGTCAAGCAAGCACGTGTAAAGGAGATGATTCACCTTTATGTATGTGAAGTAAATGTCGCACGTGTCACTTGCCAAATGGACTCTTGACATGGTGATGTCCGTAGGATGCTCCACATCAGACCATCTTCATCCTACGCCTCCCACCGATTGATAAACCTTAGGTCATCCACTTGAGGGAAATTTGCTACTGTCCTACAAAACTCTGTGCTTGGAGGCCCAACACGAGTCTATAAGAACAAGTTGTGTAGTAGACATCAGCCGCTTCAGCGGTACTGCCGCATTTCAGTGTAGCGTTAACTACAACTTGTTTTGGGCGTATGATGTCGCTTGAACTACGTCGGTGTTTCCCCAAAGAGGAAGGGATGATGCAGCACAGCTACGGTAGGTATTTCCCTTAGTGATGAGACCAAGGTTATCGAACCAGTAGGAGAACCACGCAACACTACGTGAACGGCACCTGCACACAAAGAACAAATACTTGCAACCCGACGTAAAAGAGGGGTTGTCAATCCCTCCCGGGTAAAGAGATAGATAAATTTGTAGTAGATCGGATAAATAGATCTCGCGGGAACGCGAGATAAAATAAATAACAATAAATTGCAGCAAGATATTTTTGGGTTTTTGGATTAATAGATCTGAAAATAAAAGCAAATAAAAATAGTTCTCGAAGGCAAATATGATAAAGAAGAGACCCGGGGGCTGTAGATTTCACTAGTGGCTTCTCTCGAGAAAAATAGCATGCGGTGGGTAAACAAATTACTGTTGGGCAATTGATAGAACATTCAAATAATTATGACGATATCCAGGCAATGATCATTATATAGGCATCACGTCCAAGATTAATAGACCGACTCCTGCCTGCATCTACTACTATTACTCCACACATCGACCGCTATCCAGCATGCATCTAGTGTATTAAGTTCATGGAGAAACGGAGTAATGCAATAAGAACGATGACATGATGTAGACAAGATCTATTCATGTAGGAATAGACCCTATCTTGTTATCCTTAATAGCAATGATACATACGTGTCATTTCCCCTTTTGTCACTTGGATTGAGCACCGTAAGATCGAACCCATCACAAAGCACCTCTTCCCATGGCAAGAAAAATCGATCTAGTCGGCCTAACTAAACTAAAGATTCGAAGAAGAAATACGAGGCTATAAGTAATCATGCATATAAGAGATCAAAAGACTCAAATAACTTTCATGGATAAAAACATAGATCTGATCATAAACTCAAAGTTCATCGGATCCCAACAAACACACCGCAAAAAGAGTTACATCAAATAGATCTCCAAGAGACCATTGTATTGAGAATCAAAAGAGAGAGAGGAAGCCATCTAGCTACTAACTACGGACCCGTATGTCTACAATGAACTACTCACGCATCATCGGAGAGGCACCAATGAGGATGATGAACCCCTCCGTGATGGTGTCTAGATTGGATCTGTGGTTTCTGGAACTTGCGGCGGCTGGAATTGTATTTCGTCGACTCCCCTAGGGTTTCTGGAATATTGGGGTATTTATAGAGCAAAGAGGCGGTGCGGGAGGCCACCGAGGTGGGCACAACCCACCAGGGCACGCCTGGGCCCCCAGGCGCGCCCATGTGGGTTGTGCCCCCCTCGAGGCACCCCTCTGGTACTTCCTTGGCCCAACTTGTGTCTTCTGGTCCAGAAAAAATCACCAAAAAGTTTCGCTGCGTTTGGACTCCGTTTGGTATTGATTTTCTGCGAAGTAAAAAACAAGCAAAATACAGCAACTGGCACTGGGCACCATGTCAATAGGTTAGTCCCAAAAAATGATATAAAGTTGCTATAAAATGATTGTAAAACATCCAAGATTGATAATATAACAGCATGGAACAATCAAAAATTATAGATACGTTGGAGACGTATCAGCGTACTGTGATGAAAATCGCTTCAGCAAAAGTAAGGCGGTAGTGGCGAGCGGTAGTACCGCTCGTGTGGCACTATGGCTTGTACCTCCACTCCACTGCCAAACTTCTTGCCGTAGCCCTGATGATTTAAGCGGTAGTACCGGGGAGGAAGAGCAGTAGTACCGCTCGTGCGGTACTTCCGGATTCTACCTTCGCTCACACTACCGCCTAATTTCTGCTTCTGGAACCATTTTCCTCTCAGCAGAAGTAGGGCGACAGTAGGGTGCGGTAGTACCGCTGGCACGGTGCTGCCATCATTCGCTCACTCTACTACCGCAGTTCATGAGTACTATGACCCTTGCGGTAGTACCGCGGGGGCGAGTGATAGTACCGCTCCAGCGGCACTATCGCCCTGATGCTCTTGCTATTGCACTGCCACTCTTGGAACTACCCGCTAAACGGTAGTACCACTCCCTTGAGCGCTAGTATCGCTTGTGTGCGGGCTGAAGGCAGAAAACGGCTGGAATTTCCCCCACTATATATACGGGGTCTTCTTCTCCAAGAAGACTCACCTCTTATCCCCTTGCTCCACTATTGCGCCCTAAAGCTCATTTTCGCCCGATCTCTCTCCCTAGCCATCAAATCTTGTTGATTCTATATGGTTTGCTTGAGAGGGCCTCGATCTACATTTCCACCAAGAGAAATTTGATCCCTCCCACTAATTTCTTGCGGATCTTGTTACTCTTGGGTGTTTGGGCACCCTAGACGGAAGAGGTCACCTCGGAGCCACAATCCATTGTGGTGAAGCTTGGTGGTGGTGTTGGAGCCTCCAATTAAGTTGCAGAGAGAGCCCCAACCTTTTTTGTAAAGGTTCGATCGTCGCCTTCAAGGGCACCACTAGTGGAATCACGGCATCTTGCATTGTGCAAGGGCGTGAAGAGAATACGGTGGCCCTAGTGGCTTCTTGGAGAGCATTGTGCATTCACACCGCTCCAACGAATACGTAGTTCCCCCTAAAGGGAAGGAACTTCGGTAACACATCCTCATCTGCATCGACTCCACTTGTGGTTATCTCTTACCTTTACTTTGTGCAAGCTTATATTATGTTGTATCTAGTGCTTGCTTGTGTTGTTGTTGTTGAGCTCATCACATAGGTTGTCCACCTAGTTGCATTTCTAGACAACCTATTTGTTGCTAACCCTAATTTGTTAAAAGGAGCTAAAATTTGGTAGTTGCTTATTCATCCCCCTCTAGTCAACCATATCGATCCTTTCAATTGGTATCAGAGCCACGTCTCTTTTTAAGGGCTTTACCACCTAAAGATTATGGTTGACGACGGAGAAAGGGGTGACGAGATACCCGCGGCCGTGGAGATGACCGCAGTCACCCGAGATGATTTAAATGGGGCTATTTCTTCATTTAAACCGTCTATGATGACTGAGGTCAAATCCTTGTTTAAAGAATTCCTTATGGTCCCAAACTATCTACCGAACCCTTGGAAGTGGTTAAACTCACTAACTCGAAATCGGATGCCAACTCCGGTAAAGAGGGGACTAGTTGTGAGAAACTTATTTCACCTCAAGTAAAGAATGGGTCGGGCACCCATGCCACGGTTTCCCCTCCCCCGATCAATGGAGGACCGGTCCCCTCACCTCATATTAAATCTCTAGGGCCTCCTCCTAAGTTTGACTTGAATAACTTTCATGATTGGGTTTTTCGTATCAAGTCTCATTTGAATCACAGCTCAACACAAATTTGGAAGGAGTAATTGAGCAAGGCTTCCACCCTCATGATCCGTACAACATGACGCCCGATACGTCTACAACGTATCTATAATTTTTTATTATTCCATGCAGTTATATTATCAATCTTGGATGTTTTATATTCATTTACTAGCAACTTTATATCATTTTTTGGGACTAGCCTATTGACATAGTGCCCAGTGCCAGTTGTTGTTTTTTGGTTGCTTTTTACTTCGTAGAATATCAATACCAAACGGAGTCCAAATGCCACGAAACTTTTTGGAGAATTTTTTCTGCCCAGAAGACACCCGGGAGGCCCAAAAAGTGCACCAGAGGGGGCCTGTGGGGCCCACTAGGCACAAGGGCGTGCCAGAGCCCCTGGCACGCCCGGGTGGGTAGTGGAGCCCACATGCACCCCCTCCACCGCCTATCAGCTCTATAAATACTCTAAAATCCCCAAAACCCTAGGGGAGTCGAGAGAAAACAGTTTCCGCCGCCTTAAGTTCCAGAACCATGAGATCCAATCTAGAGGCCTTTTCCGGCACTCTGCCGGAGGGGTCAACGATCACGGAGGGGTTCTTCATCATCACCCTTGCCCCTCCGATGATGCGTGAGTAGTTTACCACGGACCTACGGGTCCGTAGGTAGTAGCTAGATGGCTTCTTCTCTCTTTTTGATCTCCGATACAATGTTCTCCTCGATGTTCTTGGAGATCTATTTGATGTAATGACTTTTTGCGGTGTGTTTGTTGGGATCCGATGAATTGTGAGTTTATGATCAGATAAATCCATGAGTATTATTTGAGTCTTTGCTGAACTATTTTATGCATGATTATTATAGCCTCGTATTTCTTCTCCGAAACTTTGGTTTGGTTTGGCCAACTAGATTGATTTTTCTTGCCATGGGAAGAGGTGCTTTGTGATGGGTTCGATCTTGCGATGCTCAATCTCAGTGACGGAAGGAGACATGACACGCATGTATCATTGCCATTAAGGATAAAAAGATGGGGTCTATTCCTACATGAATAGATCTTGTCTACATCATGTCATCGTTCTTATTGCATTACTCCATTTCTACATGAACTTAATACACTAGATGCATGCTGGATAGCGGTCGATGTGTGGAGTAATAGTAGTAGATGCAGGCAGGAGTCGGTCTACTAATCTTGGACGTGATGCCTTAATGACCAACAAGTATAGGGGATCTATCGTAGTCCTTTCGATAAGTAAGAGTGTCGAACCCAACAAGGAGCAGAAGGAAATGACAAGCGGTTTCCAGCAAGGTATTCTCTGTAAGCACTGAAATTATTGGTAACAGATAGTTTTGTGATAAGATAATTCGTAACGGGTAACAAGTAACAAGTGTAACAAAGGTGCAGCAAGGTGGCCCAATCCTTTTTGTAGCAAAGGATAAGCCTGTACGAACTCTTATATAAAGCAAAGCGCTCCCGAGGACACATGGGAATTGTTGTCAAGTTAGTTTTCATCATGCTCATATAATTCGCGTTCGTTACTTTGATAATTTGATATGTGGGTGGACCGGTGCTTGGGTGCTGTCCTTACTTGGACAAGCCTCCCACTTATGATTAACCACTCTCGCAAGCATCCGCAACTACGAAAGAAGAATTAAGATAAATCTAACCATACCATGAAACATGTGGATCCAAATCAGCCCCTTACGAAGCAACGCATAAACTAGGGTTTAAGCTTCTGTCACTCTGATAACCCACAAGCATAGGGCATTGTTTGTAGCCTTCTTCGATAAATAAGAGTGTCGAACCCAACGAGGAGCTAAAGGTAGAACAAATATTCCCTCAAGTTCTATCGACCACCGATACAACTCTACGCACACTTGACGTTTGCTTTACCCAGAACAAGTATGAAACTATTTTGCAAGAATAAAACTACGAGTACTTTGCAAGAATAAAACTACGAATAAATTGCAAGGTAATAAAAGTAGATAGCTTTTGTCAACAAGAAAGTCATTTGTCCCTAGGCAATCGATAACAAGTACCGGTAATCATTCTTGTAATTTTATATGAGGGAGAGGCATGAGCTAACATACTTTCTCTACTTGGATCATATGCACTTATGATTGGAACTCTAGCAAGCATCCGCAACTACTAAAGATCATTAAGGTCGTGAAACCAAACCATAGCATTAAGTATCAAGTCCTCTTTATCCCATACGCAACAACCCACTTACTCGGGTTTAAGCTTCTGTCACTCTCGCAACCCACCATAAGCGAATCATGAACATATTGCAACACCCTACAGCGGGGGTCCCTCATGTTTGCGTGAGATGGAGGGCACTGTAGGACAGCACCATAAATAAAATATACAATCATACCAACCAAGATCACGATTAACCCATAGGACAAAACAGATCTACTCAAATATCATAGGATAACCATAGATCATTGGGAAATAATATATGGAGTTGAGCACCATGTTTAAGTAGAGATTACAGCGGGGATAGGAAGTGTTACACCACTGCATAGAGGGGGAGAAAGTTGGTGTAGACGGTAGCAAGATTGTTGATGTAGATCACCGTCACGATCCTAGCCTCGGCGGCACTCTGGCGCCACCGGGAGAGAGGGGGAGAGAGCCCCCCTCCTTCTTCTTCTTCTTCCTTGGCCTCCCCCCTAGATGGGAGGAGAGTTCCCCCTCTGGTCCATGGCCTCCATGGCGGCGGAGGGGCGGGAGCCCCTCTGAGATTGGATCTCCCTCTCTGTTTTCTTCTGTTTCACGTTCCCCAGATCTGGCCGAAAACCGTTTCTTATATTCCCGGAGATCCGTAACTTCGATTGCGCTGAGATTTTAACACGATTTTTTTCCGGATATAAGCTTCCTTGCGCCCGAAGTAGAGCTCCAACCGACATCCGAGGAGGGCACAACCCACCAGGGCGCGCCTGGCCCCTGGGGCACGCCCTGGTGTCTTGTGGGGGTTGTGGGCCCCCGTTTGCATTTATTCCAAGTCCCAAAAATCACATATATTCCAAAATAATTCTCCGTAATTTTTTTTCACATTTGGACTTCGTTTGATATGGATTTTCTGTGAAACAAAAAAATGCAAAAAACAGGAACTGGCACTGGGCACTGGATCAATATGTTAGTCCAAATAAATCATATAAAATGTTGCGAAAAGTGTATAAAAGTTATATAATATTGGCATGAAACAATAAAAAATTATAGATACGACGGAGACGTATCAGCATCCCCAAGATTAATTCCTGCTCGTCCACGAGTAGGTAAATGATAAAAAAGATAATTTTTGATGTGGAATGCTACCTAACATAATCTTGATCATATGTCTAATCATGGCATGAATATTAAGACATAAGTGATTCAAAGCAATAGTCTATAATTTGACATAAAGACATTAATACTCAGGCATCCCAACAAACAATCGTGTCTTTCAAAATATCAATGCTAAAGAAAGCTATCCCTACAAAATCATATAATCTTGTCATGCTCTGTCTTCTTAACACAAAGTATTTATCATGCACAACCCCGATGACAAGCCGAGCAATTGGTTCATACTTTTTAACGCGCTTCAGCTTTTTCAACTCTCATGCAATACATGAGCGCAAGCCATGGATATAGCACTATGGATGGAATAGAGTATGATGATAGGGGTAAATATAGAGAAGACAAAAAAGTAAGAAAGTCTCACATCGACGCGGCTAACCAACGGGCTATGGAGATGCCCATCAATTGATATCAACGTGAGGAGTAGGGATTGCCATGCAACAGATGCACTAAGATCTATAAGTGTATGAAAGCTCAATATGAAAACTAAGCGGGTGTGCATCCAACTTGCTTGCTCATGAAGACCTCGGGCATTTGAGGAAGCCCATCATCGGAATATACAAGCCAAGTTCTAAAATGAAAAATTCCCACTAGTATATGAAAGTGACTACATAGGAGACTCTCTATATGAAAAACATGGTGCTACTTTGAAGCACAAGTGTGGTAAAAGATAGTAGCAATGCCACTTCTCTCTCTTTTTTCTTTTTTTCTTGTTTTTTCTTTTTTTCTTTTTTTTTTCTTTTTTTTTCTCTCATTGTCCGGAGTCTCATCCCGACTTGTGGGGGAATCGTAGTCTCCATCATCCTTTCCTCACTGGG
Source organism: Thinopyrum elongatum (assembly GCA_011799875.1). Lineage (NCBI taxonomy): Eukaryota > Viridiplantae > Streptophyta > Magnoliopsida > Poales > Poaceae > Thinopyrum > Thinopyrum elongatum. The sequence continues at coordinate 389,369,846 of CM022298.1, forward strand.
ACATGCTCTAATAATGAATAATGATGATCATCACACTTCTATTTACTTATAACTCAAAAGAAATAAAAATGACAACTCGATACCTAGAACAAAGTATGACTCTATATGAATGCCTCTGGCAGTGTACCAGGATGTGCAAGGATCTAGCATAACAACGATATAAAAAAAACGGACAAGCCATGGAAATATCATGCTAGCTATCATACGATCATGCAAAGCAATATGACAATGAATGCTCAAGTCATCAAAATGAAAGCGGTGGAAGTTGCATGGCAATATATCTCGGAATGGCTATGGAAAGACCATAATAGGTAGGTATGGTGGCTGTTTTGAGGAAGATATAATAAGGCTTATGTGTGATAGAGCGTATCATATCACGGGGTTTGGATGCAGCTGCGAAGTTTGCACCACATCTTGAGGTGAGAAAGGGCAATGCACGGTACTGTAGAGGCTAGCAAATTGCGAAAAGGTAAGAGTGCGTATAATCCATGGACTCACATTAGTCATGAAGAACTCATATACTTATTGCAAAAGTTTATTAGCCCTCGAAGCAAAGTACTACTATGCATGCCCCTAGGGGGATAGATTGGTAGGAAAAGACCATCGCTCGTCCCCGACCGCCACTCATAAGGAAGACAATCAATAATAAATCATGCTCCACTTCATAGCATAACGAGAGACTATACGTGCATGCTTCGGGAATCACAAACCTTAACACCAATATTCTTACTAACCACAACCGTTTACTAGTAGCTCCCACATATTACCATCTCTATATCACAAAACTATTGCAAGGAATCAAACATATCATATTCAGTGATCCATAAGTTTTATGTAGGATTTTATGACTAACCATGCAATTGACCAATTCCTGTTGACTCTCTAAAAAGGTATAAGTGAAGCAAGAGAGTTTAATTATTTCTACAAAAGACCATGCTCTAACAAATATAAGTGAAGCAAAAGAGCATTCTTCAAATAACGGTTTTCTATGTGAAGAGAAACAGGCAATCCAAACTTCAAATGATATAAGTGAAGCACATGAAGCATTCTATAAAGCCATACTCAAAAGATATAAGTGAAGTGCAATGAGCATTCTATAAATAAACCATGGACTATCTCATACCAGCATGGTGCATAAAATAAAAATGAAAAATAAACACAAAAGACGCTCCAAGATTCACACATATCACATGAACGAAACGAAGATGAAAACATACCGATACTTGTTGAAGAAAGATGGGATGCCTTCCGGGGCATCCCCAAGCTTAGACGCTTGAGTCTCCTTGAATATTTACTTGGGGTGCCTTGGGCATCCCCAAGCTTGAGCTCTGGCCTCTCCTCCTTCTCCTCATATCGAGACCTCCTCGATCTTTGATCACTTCATCCACACAAAACTCAACAGAAAGCTCGGTAAGATCCGTTAGTATAATAAAGCAAATCACTACTCTAAGTACTATTGCAAACCAATTCATATTTTGTTTTTGCATTGTATCTACTGTATTATAACTTTTCCATGGCTTATACCACCGATAAAAATCGATAGTTTCATCAAAACAAGCAAAACAATGCATCAAAAACAGAATCTGTCTTAAACAGGACAGTCTGTAGCAATCTGAACACCTACCATACTTCTGGTACTCCAAAATTTCTGAAACTTTAGTAAAAAATAAACAATTTGTATAGCAAGACTGTTCAAAAACTTTCAGAAACTTTCGAAGTTCCAGTAAAAAATGTAAAATCGCGCACTACAGCCAAAGTTTCTGTTTTTGCACCGCACATACCAACAAGCAATCTAATCATCCTAAAGGCAAATCTTGGCACATTATTTTTATAATACAATGGATTTGTACAAGGGGATAATTATTTTTGTTGAAAATTTTCTGTAATTAAGATTCACAAAGTTTCCATGGGCATGAACAAAGTTCAAGGCTAGCTCCCACTTTCACAATGCTCGTCCCTCTCAGTTTCACTTTTCTTTTTGTGAAGTTTTAAGCTTCCCTCTATATATTTTTTTGTTTTTAAACTTTATAAAAGCACTCAACAGAAATAAATGACTCTATAAAACTTCCGGGTTGTCTCCCTGGCAGCGCTTTCTTTAAAGCCATTAAGCTAGGCATAAAGTGCTCAAGTAATGAATCCACCCGGATCCCAAGGTATATCAAAGCCAATTTTAATTAACAATGATTTGGCATTTAGTAGTGAGCACAAAGCAACATATATCATGCAATGATGAAGTCTAAATCTCTTCCTATGCATCAGCATGTCATACAAGAACAATTCATGCACATCAAGTAAAGGCTAATACATAGCATAAGTAGTTTCTTGCAATTTTATCGTGTTGGAAACATAGAGAGGTGGAGATATAGTTCCTCTCTCATAATAATTGCAAGTAGGAGCAGCAAGCACATGCATATTACAGTCATCAAAATTATCATGTGCAACGGTAAAAGGCAACCCATCAATATAATCCTTAATAAGAACAAACTTCTCCGATATAGTGTAGTTTGGAGAATTCAAAAAGATAATAGGACTATCATGTGTGGGTGCAATAGCAACAATTTCATTCTTAACATAAGGAACTATAGCAAGTTCATCTCCATAAGCATAATTCATATTGGCATCTTGGCCACAAGCATAGCAATCATCAAGTTCATCAAAAAGGGATATTTAAAAAGAATCAACGGGATCATAGCAATTATCATAGCATTCATCCTTCGATAAGCACGAAGGGAAATTAAATAATGTATGAGTTGAACAGTTACTCTCATTAGAAGGTGGGCACGGGTAGCTAATCCGCTCTTCCTCCTTTTGTTCTTCGCTCTCCTCGTCATCTTTTCATCCAATGAGCTCACAGTTTCATCAATTTCTTCTTCCATAGACTCCTGCAAAATATTAGTCTCTTCTTGGACAGCGGAGACTTTCTCAATAAATATATCAATATCAGAATTGTATTTATAATTTTCATAGCAATATTTAAGGATGGCAAAATTTTCAGGTCTATAAACATCATCATCAAAAGCTTCATACTTTAAAAACAAATATTCAATTTCATAAGCACCCTTAAAAGCAACAAATTCTTCTATTCGTTCCACATCATAATAATCATATCTACCATTGGCATAAGAAGACAAGGTTTCATTATCATTAAATTTGCATGTAAAGGGAAGGTGTGGAGCATTCATCCTAGAGCAACAAGTATAATCATATCTAGAGCATAGATTCCAAGCATACCATTTCAACATATAAATTTGATCCCATAATAATTTCCCTTTTTGTGTCAAGCGATAATCCCTAAAGTATTCACGTTGATCCAACGTGTCTCCCATTTTCAAGTTGAATGGGGTTTTCTCAGGATTATCTAAGAAGTGCATAATCTTTTCCACATAACGAGAATCGAGGGTTTTAGGAGGTTCCCCATCTCCATGAGTAGCAAGTACAACTAATTTTTTTGGTGTTTCGTGTTCCATATCCATAACTAAAGATAGAGAACAACTTAGAACAGGAAATAAAAACTACTTAGTGATAAATCAAACAAGCACACACGAGAATATTCACCCCACGCTATTGCTCCCCGGCAACGGCGCTAGAAAAAGGTCTTGATAACCCACAAGTATAGGGGATCTTTTGTAGCCTTCTTCGATAAATAAGAGTGTTGAACCCAACGAGGAGCTAAAGGTAGAACAAATATTCCCTCAAGTTCTATCGACCACCGATACAACTCTACGCACACTTGACGTTTGCTTTACCTAGAACAAGTATGAAACTATTTTGCAAGAATAAAACTATGAGTACTTTGCGAGAATAAAACTACGAATAAATTGCAAGGTAATAAAAGTAGATAGCTTTTGTCAACAAGAAAGTCATTTGTCCCTAGGCAATCAATAACAAGTACCGGTAATCATTCTTGTAATTTTATATGAGGGAGAGGCATGAGCTAACATACTTTCTCTACTTGGATCATATGCACTTATGATTGGAACTCTAGCAAGCATCCGCAACTACTAAAGATCATTAAGGTCATAAAACCCAACCATAGCATTAAGTATCAAGTCCTATTTATCCCATACGCAACAACCCACTTACTCGGGTTTAAGCTTCTGTCACTCTCGCAACCCACCATAAGCGAATCATGAACATATTGCAACACCCTACAGCGGGGGTCCCTCACGTTTGCGCGAGACGGAGGGCACCATAGGACAGCACCATAAATAAAATATACAATCATACCAACCAATATCACAATTAACCCATAGGACAAAACGGATCTACTCAAACATCATAGGATAACCATAGATCATTGGGAAATAATATATGGAGTTGAGCACCATGTTTAAGTAGATATTACAGTGGGGATAAGAGGTGTTACACCGCTGCATAGAGGGGGAGAAAGTTGGTGTAGATGGTAGCAAGATTGTTGATGTAGATCGCCGTCACGATCCTAGCCCCGGCGCCACCGGGAGAGAGGGGGAGAGAGCCCCCCTCCTTCTTCTTCTTCCTTGGCCTCCCCCCTAGATGGGAGGAGAGTTCCCCCTCTGGTCCATGGCCTCCATGGAGGCGGAGGGGCGGGAGCCCCTCTGAGATTGGATCTCCCTCTCTGTTCTCTTCTGTTTCACGTTCCCCAGATCTGGCCGAAAACTGTTTCTTATATTCCCGGAGATCCGTAACTCCGATTGCGCTGAGATTTTAACATGATTTTTTTCCGGATATAAGCTTCCTTGCGCCCGAAGTTGAGCTCCAACCGACATCCGAGGAGGGCGCGCCCTGGTGTCTTATGGGGGTTGTGGGCCCCGTTTGCATTGATTCCAAGTCCCAAAATCACATATATTCCAAAATTATTCTCCATAAATTTTTATCATGTTTGGACTTCGTTTGATATGGATTTTCTGCGAAACAAAAAACATGCAAAAAACAGGAACTGGCACTGGGCATCGGATCAATATGTTAGTCCAAATAAATCATATAAAATGTTGCCAAAAGTGTATAAAAGTTGTATAATATTGGCATGATACAATCAAAAATTATAGATACGACGGAGACGTATCACACTCTAGCAACCCATCATCTACTTATTACTTCCCAATGCCTTCCCCTAGGCCCAAATCATGGTGAAGTGTCATGTAGTCGATGTTCACATAACACCACTAGAGTAAAGACAACATTCATCTCATCAAAATATCGAACGAATGCCAAATTCACATGATTACTTATAACAAGACTTCTCCCATGTCCTCAGGAACAAACGTAACTACTCACAAAGCATATTCATGTTCATAGTCAGAGGGGGATTGAATATCATTAAGGATCTAAACATATGATCTTCCACCGAATAAACCAACTAGCATCAACTACAAGGAGTAATCAACACTACTAGCAACCCACGGGTACCAATATGAGGTTTGGAGACAAAGATTGAATACAAGAGATGAACTAGGGTTTGGAGAGGAGATGGTGCTGGTGAAGATGTTGATGGAGATTGACCCCCTCTCGATGAGAGGATCGTTGGTGATGACGATGGCTTCGATTTCCCCCTCCCAGAGGGAAGTTTCCCCGGCTGAATAGCTCCACCGGAGCCCTAGATTGCTTCTGCCCAGGTTTCGCCTCGAGACGGCGGCGCTTCGTCCCGAAAGCTTCCTTATGATTTTTTCCAGGTAAAAACCCTTCATATAGCAGAAGATGGAAATCGGAGACCTGCCAGGGGGGCCACAAGCCCTAGGGGCGCGCCCAGGAGTGTAGGGGGCGCCCCCAGGCTTGTGGCCACCTGGTGGGTCCCCTCTGGTATTTTCTTCGCCCAATAATTCTTATATATTCCAAAATATTTCTCCATAAATTTTTAGGACTTTTGGAGTTGTGCAGAATAGGTCTCTCAGATTTGCTCCTTTCTGGTCTAGAATTCCAGCTGTCGGCATTCTCCCTCTTTGTGTAAACCTTATGAAATAAGAGAGAAAAGGCATAAGTATTGTACCATAATGTGTAATAACAACCCATAATGCAATAAATATCAACATAAAAGCATGATGCAAAATGGACGTATCAACTCCCCCAAGCTTAGACCTCGCTTGTCCTCAAGCGGAAACCGAAATCGATAATCATGTCCACATGTTTAGAGATAGAGGTGTCGATAAAATAAAATATGGACATGAGGGCATCATGATCATCTTTTAGAACAGCAACATATATTGTTATATAATTTCTTATGCTAAAGTAACAATTCATTCACAAGGTAAAGTATGAAACAAGAACTTTATTGAAAACCAACAAACTATGATCTTGTTCATTGAAACAATTGCAATTTATCATAATATCGGAAAGAGTCAATGTAAGAGTTTTCATATAGCAAGTTTCACATACTCAACCATCTTTTAGTCTTTCATAATTGCTAACACTCACGCGATACTTATGAGATCAAAGTTTCAATCGGACACAAAGAAACATAGGGGCTTATAACTTCGCCTCCCAACCTTTTACCTCAAGGGTAACATCAACAATAATAGTTTATGAATATCTACATCCGAGTGGATATATATATCTAGATCTTCCCCCAACATATAGTGCTTGCCAAAAAGAAAAAGTATAAAAAGAAGAGGTGATGATCACCATGACTCTTGTATAAGGGTAGGAGGTAAATAAAAGATAGGCCCTTCGCAGAGAGAAGCAGAGGTTGTCATGCGCTTTTATGGTTGGATGCACAAAATCTTAATGCGAAAGAACGTCACTTTATATTGCCGCTTGTGATAAAGAACTTTATTATGCAGTCTGTCACTTTTTAATTGCCCAATAAGCTTTATGTTCTAATTCAAGAGGTAAGTGACATGCTTTTCCATAAACCATTTTATATGGAGACATTCCCATAGGGTTTTTATAAGCAGTTCTATAAGCTCATAGTGCATCATCAAGTTTCTTAGACCAATTCTTTCTGGATCTATTAACAGTCTTTTACAAAATCAACTTTATTTCTCGGTTACTCAATTCTACTTGACCACTAGACTGAGGGTGATATGGAGATGCAATTCTATGGTTAACATCATATTTAGCAAGCAATTTACGGAAAGCACCATGAATAAAGTGTGAACCACCATCAGTCATTAAATATCCAGGGACTCCAAACCTTGGGAAAATAACTTCTTTAAGCATTTTAATGGAGGTGTTATGATCAGCACTACTAGTTGGAATAGCTTCTACCCACTTAGTAACATAATCAACAGCAACCAAAATATGTGTATACCCATTAGAGGAAGGAAAAGGCCCCATATAATCAAATCCCCAAACATCAAATGGTTCAATAACAAGTGAATAATTCATAGGCATTTCCTGATGTCTACTAATATTACCAATTCTTTGACATTCATCACAACACAAGACAAATTTACGAGCATCCTTAAAAGGGATAATTGGTTTTATACCCTTAGTTGTGTCCCCCTCGTCAGGATTGCCCCTAGTTTCTGAAAACACATGGTCTTGCCCAACCCACTTTGGCGTCTTGTGCTTTTGCCCTTTGACCGTTTGACCGTCACTTTGAAAACTTCGTAACTAATTCATACTAAATCAGAAAAATGCAAATAAGATATCGAAATGTTCGAAAAAACATCACTTGTATGTCAATGTCACTTGCATTCATGACAAAACTGTTGGTAAGTGCCCATCCGAGTTTTAGCTCTTATCATACCACCATGAACAGTAAAATCTAAAAAAATCAAAACAAAAGTTGGTGGCAAAGAATGACAAATGTTTTAAGTGCTTGCCAAGTTTCATCGGGGAATGACATTCGTGGAAGTCGTGGCAAAAAAAAACAATCCACACTCGAAAATAGATTGTTTTTTTCCACGACTTCCACGAATGGCATTCCCTGACGAAACTTGGCAAGCACTTAAAACATTTGTCATTCTTTTCCACCAACTTTTTTTTTGAATTTTTGATTTTTTTAGATTTTACTGTTCATGGTGGTATGATAAGAGCTAAAACTCAGATGGGCACTTACCAACACTTTTGTCATGAATGCAAGTGACATTGACATACTGGTGGTGTTTTTCCAAAGATTGTGGTATCTTATTTGCATTTTTCTAATTTAGTATGAATTAGTTATGAAGTTTTCAAAGTGACGGTCAAACGGTCAAAGGGCAAAAGCACAAGACGCCAAAGTGGGTTGGGCAAGACCACGTGTTTTCGAAAACTAGGGGCAATCCTGACGAGGGGGGCACAACTAAGGGTATAAAACCAATTATCCCTCCTTAAAAAGAGTAGGCCAATAAAAACCAAATTGTAATACCTTATGTGCAGTTCTATCTCCAACATGATGTACTCCGTAGACCTCAGAGTGACACTTGCGTAGGATCTGTTCCTGTTCATGCTCAGGTACACAACGTCTAATAACACCATCTACTCCTTCTTTATAAAGGTGTGGGTCATCCCAGAAGTGATGTCTTAAATCATAGAAAAACTTTTTCCTTTTGTTGGTATGTGAAACTAGGTGGTATAAATTTAGCAACAATATAATTAGCATAGTCAGCATACCAAGGAGTACTACGAGAAGCATTTATGACAGCTAATTGTTCATCAGGAAAGCTATCATCAATAGGTAGTGGGTCATCAAGAATATTTTCTAACCTAGACAAGTTGTCTGCTACGGGGTTCTCAGCTCCTTTTCTATCAATAATATGTAAATAGAATTCTTGCAACAAGAGAACCCACCTAATGAGTCTAGGTATAGCATCTTTCTTTTCCATAAGATATTTAATAGCATCATGATCGGTGTGAACAGTTACTTTGGAATCAACAATATAAGATCTGAACTTGTCACAAGCAAATACAACTGTTAAAAATTCTTTTTCAGTAGTAGCATAATTTCTTTGAGCACTGTCTAGAGTTTTACTAGCATAATGGATAACATTTAATTTCTTATCAACTCTTTGTCCTAGAATAGCACCAACAGCAAAATCACTAGCGTCACACATAATTTCAAAGGGTAGGTTCCAATCAGGTGGTTGAACAATAGGTGCAAAAATTAAGGCTTTCTTAAGTATTTCAAATGCTTCTACACAATCATCATCAAAAACAAATGGAACATCTTTTTGCAAGAGATTAGTAAGAGGCCTAGAAATTTTAGAGAAGTCTCTAATAAATCTCCTATAGAAACTAGCATGGCCAAGGAAACTTCTTATACCTTTGATATCTTTAGGACAAGGCATTTTTTCAATAGCATCAACTTTAGCTTTATCAACTTCAATACCTCTTTTGGAGATTTTATGCCCCCAGACAATACCTTCATTAACCATAAAGTGGCACTTCTTCCAATTCAAGACAAGATTAATTTCTTCACATCTCTGCAAAACTCGATCAAGGTTGCTTAAGCAATCATCAAAAGAAGTTCCGTAAACGGAGAAATCATCCATGAAAACCTCAACAATCTTTTCACAAAAGTGAGAGAATATAGCAGTCATACATCTTTGAAAGGTAGCAGGTGCATTGCATAAGCCAAAAGGCATACATCTATAAGCAAAGGTACCAAAAGGGCAAGTAAAAGTAGTTTTTTCTTGATCCTCTTGTGACACAGGTATTTGGGAAAAACCAGAATAACCATCTAGAAAGCAGAAGTGTGTATGTTTTGATAGTCTTTCTAGCATTTGATCAATAAAAGGTAGAGGATAATGATCTTTCCTAGTAGCTTTGTTAAATTTTCTAAAATCAATTACCATTCTATAACCTGTGGCAATTCTTTGCGGAATCAACTCATTTTTATCATTAGGAACAACGGTAATACCTCCCTTCTTAGGGACACAATGAATAGGACTTACCCATCTACTATCAGCAATAGGATAGATTATACTTGCTTCCAGAAGCTTTAATGTTTCATTTCTTACCACTTCTTTCATTTTTTGGATTCAACCGTCGTTGATGATCAACAACTGGTTTAGCATCAGGTTCCATATTAATTTTGTGCTGACATAGAGTGAGACTTAAGATCATCCAGCGTATATCCAATAGCTGCACGGTGCTTCTTCAGAGTTTTCAATAACTTCTTTTCCTCATGCTCTGAAAGGTTAGCACTAATAATAACAAGATATATCTTTTTCTCATCGAGATAAGCATATTTCAAAGTATGTGGTCATTGTTTAAGATCGAACACAGGATCACTCTTGGGTGGTAGAGGATCTCCAAGAGTCACAACAGGCAAATTGTGTTTCAAAACAGGCATCTGTTTAAAGAAAATCTCATCTAATTCCTTTCTTTCATTCATGAACATATCATTTTCATGGTCTAGCAAATATTGTTCTAAAGGATCAGTAGGAGGCACGGCAATAGAAGCAAGACCAATAATTTCATCTTTACTAGGCAATTCTTTATCATGGGGTTGTCTACGAAATTTGGAGAAATTAAACTCATGAGACACATCCCCGAAACTTACACTAACAGTTTCTTTCTCACAATCTATTTTAGCATTAACAGTGTTCAAGAAAGGTCTACCAAATATAATGGGAAAATCATCTTGTGGGGAACCAAGAACTAGAAAATCAGTAGGGTATTTTATTTTCCCACACAAGACTTCAACATCCCTAACAATCCCAATTGGTGATATAGTATCTCTATTGGCAAGCTTAATAGTAACATCAATATCTTCTATTTTAGCAGGTGCAATATCATTCATAATTTCTTGGTATAAAGTAAAAGGAATTGCACTCACACTAGCACCCAAATCACATAAGCCATGATAACAATGATCTCCTATTTTAACAGAAACAACAGGCATGCCAACAATAGGTCTGTGTTTATCTTTATCATCGGGTTTAGCAATTCTAGCAGCTTCATCACATAAATAAATAACATGCCCATCAATATTATCGACCAAGAGATCTTTAACCATAGCAATACTAGGTTCAACTTTAATTTGTTCAGGGGGTGTAGGTGTTCTAGTATAACTCTTACGAACCACAGCTGAAGCTTTAGCATGTTCTTTTATCCTAACAGGGAAAGGTGGTTTCTCAATATAAGCAGTAGGAATAACAGGATCAACATTATAAGTAATAGTTTCCTCTTCAACTTTAATGGGTTCTACTATTTTTACTTCAATGGGAGGATGATATTTAAACCACTTCTCCTTAGGGAGATCAACATGAGTAGCAAATGATTCACAGAAAGAAGTTACTATCTCAGAGTCAAGTCCATATTTAGTGCTAAATTCACAAAAAGCATCGGTATCCATAAAAGATTTAACACAGTCAAACTTAAGGTTTATACCTGACTCCTTACCTTCGTCGAGTTCCCAATCTTCAGAGTTGCGTTTAATTCTTTCCAAGAGATCCCATTTGAATTCAATAGTCTTCTTCATAAAAGAACCAGTACAAGAAGTATCGAGCATGGATTGATCATTACGAGAAAGCCGAGCATAAAAATTATGAATAATAATTTCTCTTGAGAGTTCATGATTGGGGCATGAATATAACATTGACTTAAGCCTCCCCCAAGCTTGAGCGATACTTTCTCCTTCAAAGGCCAGAAATTATATATATAATTCCGATCATGATGAACCAGATGCATAGGATAACACTTCTGATGAAATTCCAATTTCAATCGGTTGTAATTCCAAGTCCCAATATCATCGCATAGCCTATACCATGGCAATGGCGTCTCTTCAAAGATAAAGGGAAGACCTTCTTCTTGACTTCATCCTCGGGCAAACTTGCAAGCTTAAATAATCCACAAACTTTATCCACATAGATTAGATGCATATCAGGATGTAAGGATTAGCTAGCAGTTTCTCTATCATACCCGAAGGAATTTCATAATAAATATTTTCAGTAGGTGCAGTAGGTTGAGGGGAAACTCTTTGCTCTTCTGGTCGGGGTGAAGATACCCCGAACAAACCCCTCAAAGGATGACTTTCCATAGTGACAAGTGACAATAAATTTCAGCACATAATATAAATGTTTCCTTACCAAAGGCGCTTCACTCCCCGGCAACGGCGCCAGAAAAGAGTCTTGATGACCCACAAGTATAGGGGATCTATCGTAGTCCTTTCGATAAGTAAGAGTGTCGAACCCAACGAGGAGGAGAAAGAAATGACAAGCAGTTTCCAGCAAGGTATTCTCTGTAAGCACTGAAATTATCGGTAACAGATAGTTTTGTGATAAGATACTTCGTAATGGGTAACAAGTAACAAGTGTAAAAAAGGTGCAGCAAGGTGGCCCAATCCTTTTTGTAGCAAAGGATAAGCTTGGATGAACTCTTATATAAAGCAAAGCAATCGCGAGGACACATGGGAATTGTTTTTAAGTTAGTTTTCATCATGCTCGTATGATTCGCGTTCGTTACTTTGATAATTTGATATGTGGGTGGACCAGTGCTTGGGTGCTGTCCTTACTTGGAAAAGCCTCCCACTTATGATTAACCACTCTCGCAAGCATCCGCAACTACGAAAGAAGAATTAAGATAAATCTAACCATAACATGAAACATGTGGATCCAAATCAGCCCCTTACGAAGCAACGCATAAACTAGGGTTTAAGCTTCTGTCACTCTAGCAACCCATCATCTACTTATTACTTCCCAATGCCTTCCCCTAGGCCCAAATCATGGTGAAGTGTCATGTAGTCGACGTTCACATAACACCACTAGAGGAAAGACAACATACATCTCATCAAAATATCGAACGAATGCCAAATTCACATGATTACTTATAACAAAACTTCTCCCATGTCCTCGGGAACAAATGTAACTACTCACAAAGCATATTCATGTTCATAATCAGAGGGGTACTGAATATCATTAAGGATCTAAACATATGATTTTCCACCGAATAAATCAACTAGCATCAACTACAAGGAGTAATCAACACTACTAGCAACCCACAGGTACCAATCTGAGGTTTGGAGACAAAGATTGAATACAAGAGATGAACTAGGGTTTGGAGAGGAGATGGTGCTGGTGAAGATGTTGATGGATATTGACCCCCTCTCGATGAGAGGATCGTTGGTGATGACGATGGCTTCGATTTCCCCCTCCCAGAGGGAAGTTTCCCCAGCTGAACAGCTCCGCCGGAGCCCTAGATTGCTTCTGCCCAGGTTCCGCCTCGAGACGGCGGCGCTTCATCCCGAAAGCTTCCTTATGATTTTTTCCAAGTAAAAACCTTTCATATAGCAGAAGATGGACACCAGAGACCTGCCAGGGGGCCCACAAGCCCTAGGGGGGCGCCCAGGGGGGTAGTGCGCGCCCCCAGGCCTGTGGCCACCTGGTGGGTCCCCTCTGGTATTTTCTTCGCCCAATAATTCTTATATATTCCAAAATAATTCTTCGTAAATTTTTAGGACTTTTGGAGTTGTGCAGAATAGGTCTCTCAGATTTGCTCCTTTCCGGTCCAGCATTCCAGCTGCCGGCATTCTCCCTCTCTGTGTAAACCTTGTGAAATAAGAGAGAAAAGGCATAAGCATTGTACCATAATGTATAGTAACAACCCATAATGAAATAAATATCAACATAAAAGCATGATGCAAAATGGACATATCATGCCTATATACATGATCATTGCCTTGGATATCGTCATAATTATTTGCTCTTCTGTCAATTGCCCAACAGTATAATTTGTTTACCCACCGTATGTTATTTTCTTGAGAGAATCCTCTAGTGAAATCTACGGCCCCGGGGTCTATTTCCTATCATATTAAAAACCCAAAAATACCTTGTTGCACTTTTTTTTTTTTTTTTTTGTGTTTGTGTTAGATCTATTTATCAAATCTCATACAATTTAATCTATCTCAATACCGAGGAGGGATTGACAACCCCTCTTACGCGTTGGGTTGCAAGTATTTGTTATTTGTGTGCAGGTGTTGTTTACATAGTGTGGGTGGATCATCCTACTGGATTGATAACCTTGGTTTCATAACTGAGGGAAATACTTACCGTTGATGTGCTGCATCATCCTCTCCTCTTCGGGGAAATACCAACACGGATACAAGCAATCAACGCCAAGAGAAGAAGTGAATAATCAACTCAACCACTCCGGATTGTTCATTCTTTAAGCTGCAATGCCTCCGGAAGAACTTTCTCGCTGGAGGCCATTCACCTAAACCAAGGATGCTTGGAATCACATCGTCTCTTTGTACAAGGGAATCTCGAGCATTCAAAGCTCCAACTTTGAGGCCATTCTTGACAAGGCCGATGAGTTTGTGATGATGAAAGATGAAGACCCTCGTGCTCTTTACCGAAGATTGAAAACTCTCGCGGTCTCACTCCGAGATCATGGGAGCAAGGACACGGATGACTCTTGGGTCAAGCGCAAGTTCCTCAAGGCCATCATGCCATTCAACAAGAGCATGTCCTCCATGATCCGTCAAAGACCAGACTTCCATAAGCTTTCTTCAAGTGAAGTGTTGGATGAGTTCATTGTTATGAAAATCTTGAACAAGACCGCTGATACGTCCATTTTGCATCATGTTTTCCTATTGTTATTTATAACATTTTTGGTTATTATTTCACTTCATGAAGCAATTCTAATGCCTTTTCTCTCTTAATTTGCAAGTTTCACATGAAGAGGGAGATTGCCGGCAGGTGGAATTCTGGACCTAAAAAAGCTATAACAGAGATAGATATTCTCCAGAGCTCCAAATGATCTGCAAAATTACTGAGAATTATTTTGGTATTAATAAAAAATATTAGAAGAATAATCATTGGGAGAGGTGATGATCCACAAGTATAGGGGATTAATCGTAGTCCTTTCGATAAGTAGGAGTGTCGAACCCAACGAGGAGCAGAAGGAAATGACAAGCGGTTTTCAGCAAGCTATTCTCTACAAGCACTCAAATTATCAGTAACAGATAGTTTGATAGCAAGGTAATTTGTAACCATTAGCAAGTAGCAATGGTAACAAAGGTGCAGCAAGGTAGCCCAATCCTTTTTATAGCAAAGGACAGACCGGAACGTTCTCTTATAATAAGCAAAGCGTTCTTGAGGACACATGGGAATTGTCATTAGTCACTTTCATCATGTTTGTTTGATTCACCTTCGCTACTTTGATAATTTGATATGTGGATGGACTGGTGCTTGGGTGTTGTTCTTACTTGAACAAGCCTCCCACGTATGATTACCCCCTCTCGCAAGCATCCGCAACTATGAAAGAAGAATTAAGATAAATCTAACAATAGCATGCAACATATGGATCCAAATCAGCCCTTATGGAATAACGCATAAACTAGGGTTTAAGTTTCTGTCACTCTAGCAACCCATCATCTACTTATTACTCCACAATGCCTTCACTTAGGCTCAAGTATGGTGAAGTGTCATGTAGTCGATGTTCACATGACACCACTAAAGGAAGCAACAACATACATATCATCAAAATATCGAATGAATACAAAATTCACATGATTACTTATAACCAGACTTCTCTCATGTCCTTAAGAACAAAAGTAACTACTCACAAATCATATTCATGTTCAAGATCAGAGGGGTATTGAATAGCATCAAGGATCTGAACATATAATCTTACACCAAATAAACCAACTAGCATAAACTATAAGATGTAATCAACACTACTAGCAACCCACCATCTTCGCTTACGGGTCTGCCGATCCTATAGCCCCGATATAGATTTAAGTAACTTGGCAAAAAAAATGCGGAAAAACGGTTTTGGATGGAGGAGGTAGATGAGAAAGACTTTCCACTTAAGAGTCAGAAGTCCACGCTAGATGACCGATCTTTATGGATGTCCTAACCATCCAACAGTTATTCCATCCCCATTGTCCATTGAGCCTGCTCTGAATAATCCCCTTTTTGCCGGATTATTACCAATATAATCATAAATGGCTATTTTTTCGGGAATTTTAGACCAAGCTTTTGATAAACTATGATTTTCAGCTAAACCATTGCTAACTCTTTGATATATTTCTTGCTAAAAGTATCCCTATCTGTCCCCAATAATTAACTCTCGCTGACCGCGCCCTATAGGGATCATCGGATCGATAGCAATAAGCCCTGTTTAAAGAGGTTCATATATGGAACGCCTGGAAATTATACTTGGAGCAGGAGATTCAATTAAGCGAGATTCGGAAGGTACCAATTTGAGGTTCTGAGACAAAGATTGAATACAAGAGATGAACTAGGGTTTGAGATGAGATGGTGCTAGTGAAGATGTTGATGAAGATTGGTCCTCCCACGATGAGAGGGTTGTTGGTGATGTCGATGGCTTCGATTTCCCCCTCCCGGAGGGAAGTATCCCCGGCGAAATCGCTCCACCGGAGAGCAAAAGTGCTCCTGCCCAGGTTCCGCCTCGAGACGGCGGTGCTTCATCCCAAAAGTCTCTCTTTTATTTTTTTTCTAGGGCAAATGGCTTCATACAGCAGTGGGCACCAGAGGCCTGCCAGGGGGCCCACAAGCTTATAGGGCACCCCTGAGCTTATTGCTCTCTGGTGGCCCCCCTCCTCGTATTTCTTCTGCCAATATTTTTTATATATTCCAAAATAATTCTTCGTAAATTTTCAGGTCATTTGGAGTTGTGCAGAATAGCTATCTCTGATGTAGCCGTTTCCGATCCAAAATTCCAGCTACTGGCAATCTCCCTCTTCATGTGAAACTTGCAAAATAAGAGAGAAAAGGCATAAGAATTGTATCATAAAGTGAAATAATGACCCAAAACATAATAAATAATAGTAGGAAAACACGATGCAAAATGGACATATCAACTCCCCCCAAACTTAGACTTCGGTCCTCAAGCGAAAGCCTAAACCGATAATCATGACCACATGTTTAGAGAGAAAGAGGTGTCGATAAAACAAAATACAGACATGAAAGCATCATGGTCATTATTATAACAGCGATATATCGTCATAAAACTTCTCATGCTAAAGTAACAATTCATTCACAAAAATAAAGTATGAACCACAAACTTCATTGAAAACTAACAAACTATGATTTCGGTCATTGGAACAATTGCAATTTATAGCATTATCAGAATGAGTCTATGTAAGAGCTTTGTTTGGCAAGTTCACATACTCAACTATCATTTAGTCTTCTATGATTGCTGACACTCATGACATACTTATGGAGCAAACCTTTCAGTCAGACACATAGAAAGATAGGGGCTTATAGTTTCGCCCCCCCCCCAACTTATTTACCTCAAGGGTAATGTTAACTATAGTAATTCATGATCACCTACATCCAAATTGGATTTATATGCCTGGATCTTTCCCCGCCACATGATGCTTGCAAAGAGAGAAAATAAAAACGGAATAGAAGAGAACACTATTGACTCTTGCATAAAAGTAAATACATAAAGTGAAAGATAGGCCCTTCGCGGAGGGAAGTAGAGGTTGCCATGCACTTTTTATTTTTGGATGTGCAAGCTCTTAATGTAAAGGAACGTCACTTTATATTGCCCCTTGTGATAGCAACCTTTATTATGTAGTCTGTCGCTTTTATTTCTCCACCATCACAAGTTCGTGCAAAGCTTATTTTCCCTTACAATAAAATATCATACATATTGAAGAGCATTTTTTGTTGCTTTTGCACCGATGACAACTTACTTGAAGGATCTTATTCAATCCATAGGTAGATATAGTGGACTCTCTTGACATGAAACTGGGTTTAATGGTTTTTGGATGCACAAGTAGTATCTTTACTTAGTACAAAATTTTGGCTAGCAAAAGATAGCGAGCAAGCACCACATGTTAGAGGATCCATGACAATATAAATTCTATGTGAATATAAGGAAACATAACTCATTACGTTGTCTTCCTTGTCCAACGCCAACTATTTGACATAGAATATTTTAATAGGGGCTCACAATCATAAAAGATGTCCAAGATAGTATATCTATATGTGAGACCTCTCTTTATTTATTACACCCTCCGTTCCTAAATATAAGTCTTTGTAGAGATTCCACTATGAACCACATACGGATGTATATAGATGCATTTTAGAATGTAGATTCACTCATTTTGCTTCGTATGTAGTCCATAGTGGAATCTCTACAAAGACTTATATTTAGGAACGGGAATACTTTTCATGAATTGCAACAATGGCCAATGCTATATTTGTTAACTTTAAAAAAAACATCAATAATTATACTTCTTTTGTGTGAAGTCATCACTCCCCATGGGATTAGCATATGATCTTTTTATTCTCTTTACTATTTTTATTCTTTTTGCCTCAAAGATTGAAATAAGAAAGTAAAACAACTCAACTCAACTACTCTTTATTATATAACTCTCACACTCAATTACATAGATAGATAGATCACTAAACAAGCACTCGAAAATAGACCAAACTAAAAATTTATTCTTCTAAATCATGAAATAACTAAGGATCGATCTAGAATAGATAATGATGATAAAAGTGATGGTGATACGATACCGGGGCACCTCCCCCAAGCTTGGCGCAAGCCAAGGGTGGTGCCCATACCCGTGTACTCAAGTCTCCTTCTTCGGTGGTGGTGGTGCAATGTTCTTGGCGATGATGCCCCTGAGGGTGTGATTCCTCTTCGATCCTATTGACTTGACACTTAAGATCCATGATTTCCTTTCGGAGCTTTCCGGTGACGGTTAATGCACCATCCACCCAGGGGTGCACCCTGACTGAAGGAGATGAAGCGACACTCTTTTTAAATTACGATAAGAAATAAATTGGGTGTTGGGAGGTTTAACCGTATCCGGCAAGCTTGATTTCTTGAATTCCACATGCATATCTACAGGTTGGGGTAGAGAGGTTTCTTCCTGCTCCTCGCCCGTGGAGTCCATCCTCTTCAAGTCAGCCTCTACCTCCTCATCAGTCGGCCACCCATAGGGGTCAACATCACCGTAAGTTCTCGGATTTGTTGTAGCATGGGAAACATGGCTTTCCCCATTCGGTTCTTGCGACGACATAGCACTTCAACTCTGCCAGAAAACAACCCAAAACAAGAACAAAGGAGAAACTTGCGATGCAGTGGTCAAAACATCCGAGACTATATATAATGAATTTTTTCATGCAGGACAAGTAAGATGGAAGAAAAATGGAGTCGAGAAAGTCCACAAGGGAGCCACAAGCTCGGGAGGCACTCCCGGGGGGTAGGGCGCGCCCCCTGGGCTTGTCGCTTCCCCGTGCACTTTCCGGACTGTTTGTTATTTTCCTAATTTTTATATATTTCGAAATAAACAAAAAGTACATTTATGGAACTTCTGGAGTCGGTTTACTTACCGTACCATGTACCTACTCCTTTTCAGGGTTCTGGAGCGTTTCAGAAGGTTTTCTCTATGTGCTCTTCCGGTGTCATAGTTTGAATAATATTCGTTTCAACATTAATGGGCGTACCTGAGATATAATGTTTAATTCTTTGCCCATTAACCACTCTCGAATTAGTGCCTTCGGTGTTGTTGATCTTGATAGCTTTGGAGCAATAAACTTGTTCGACGATGTATGGTCCTTCCCATTTAGAGAGAAGTTTTCCTGCAAAGAATCTTAAACGAGAGTTGTACAATAGAACTTGATCACCTACTTTAAATTCCCGTTTTTTAATTCTTTTATCATGCCATCTTTTAACTTTTTCTTTAAACAACTTAGCATTTTCATAAGCTTATGTCCTCCGTTCATCTAGAGAGCTAATATCAAATAACCTCTTTAAACCTCTTTTCACCGAAAATGATATGCATCTGCATGAAAGAAATGAAATAGATAAGATTTTCTTTGAACAACGTCCTCTCCTTAAACACAATTTGCCTATTAAAACTCTAGGAGGTCCTCCTCCACCTAAAGGTGATCCTGTGTTCGAATTAAAACAATTGCCAGACACTTTGAAATATGCTTATCTTGATGAGAAAAAGATTTATCCTGTTATTATTAGTGCTAACCTTTCAGAACATGAAGAAGAAAGATTATTGAAGGTTCTGAAGAAGCACCGAGCTGCCATTGGATATACTCTTGATGATTTAAAGGGCATTAGTCCCACTCTCTGTCAGCATAAAATTAATATGGAGCCTGATGCTAAACCCGTTGTTGATCACCAACGACGTTTAAATCCTAAAATGAAAGAAGTGGTAAGAACAGAAATACTGAAGCTTCTGGAAGCAGGTATAATCTATCCCATAGCTGATAGTAGATGGGTAAGTCCCATTCATTGTGTCCCTAAAAAGGGAGGTATTACCGTTGTTCCTAATGATAAGAATGAACTTATTCCACAAAGAATTGTCACTGGCTACAGAATGGTAATTGATTTTAGAAAACTAAATAAAGCTACTAGAAAAGATCATTACCCTCTGCCTTTTATTGATCAAACGTTAGAAAGACTATCAAAGCACACACATTTTTGCTTTCTTGATGGATATTCTGGTTTTTCTCAAATACCTGTCTCACAACCTGATCAAGAGAAAACCACCTTTACTTGCCTTTTGGAACTTATGCTTATAGACGTATGCCTTTTGGTTTATGCAATACACCTGCTACCTTTCAAAGATGTATGACTGCTATATTCTCTGACTTTTGTGAAAAGATTGTTGAGGTTTTCATGGATGATTTTTCCGTTTACGGAACTTCTTTTGATGATTGTTTGAGCAACCTTGATCGAGTTTTGCAGAGATGTGAGCAAACTAATCTCGTCTTGAATTGGGAGAAGTGTCACTTTATGGTTAATGAAGGTATTGTCTTGGGACATAAAATTTCTGAACGAGGTATTGAGGTGGATAAAGCTAAAGTGGATGCAATTGAGAAAATGCCATGCCCTAAAGATATCAAAGGTATTCGTAGTTTCCTCGGTCATGCTAGTTTCTATAGGAGGTTTATTAAAGACTTCTCTAAAATTTCTAGGCCTATTACAAATCTTTTACAAAAGGATGTTCCATTTGTTTTTTATGATGATTGTGTAGAAGCCTTTGAAACACTTAAGAAAGCCTTGATTTCTGCACCTATTGTTCAACCACCTGATTGGGACTTGCCTTTTGAAATTATGTGTGATGCTAGTGATTATGCTGTTGGTGCTGTTCTAGGACAAAGAGTCGATAAGAAATTAAATGTTATTCATTATGCTAGTAAAACTCTGGACAGTGCTCAACGAAATTATGCTACTACTGAAAAGGAATTCTTAGCAGTGGTGTTTGCTTGTGATAAATTTAGATCTTACATTGTTGATTCTAAAGTGACTGTTCACACCGATCATGCTGCTATAAAATATCTTATGGAAAAGAAGGATGCTAAACCTAGACTCATTAGGTGGGTTCTTTTGCTACAAGAATTTGATTTACATATCACTGATAGAAAGGGAGCTGAGAACTTCGTGGCTGATAACTTGTCTAGGTTAGAAAATATTCTTGATGACCCACAACCTATTAATGATAGTTTTCCTGATGAACAATTAGCTGTAATAAATGTTTCTCATAACACTCCTTGGTATGCTGACTATGCCAATTATATGGTTGCTAAATATATACCACCTAGCTTCACATACCAACAAAAGAAAAAATTCTTCTATGATTTAAGACATTACTTTTGGGATGACCCACATCTTTATAAAGGAGTAGATGGTATTATTAGACGTTGTGTACCTGAGCATGAACAGGGACAAATCCTACGGAAATGTCACTCTGAAGCATATGGAGGACATCATGCGGGAGATAGAACTGCTCACAAGGTATTGCAATCTGGTTTTTATTGGCCTACTCTCTTCAAGGATGCCCGTAAGTTTGTTTTATCTTGTGATGAATGTCAAAGAATTGGTAATATTGGTAAGCGTCAGGAAATGCCTATGAATTATTCTCTTGCTGTTGAACCATTTGATGTTTGGGGATTTGATTACATGGGACCTTTTCCTTCCTCTAATGGGTATACACATATTTTGGTTGCTGTTGATTATGTTACTAAGTGGGTAGAAGCTATTCCAACTAGTAGTGTTGACCAACTAGTAGTGTTGATCACAACACCTCTATTAAAATGCTTAAGGAAGTCATTTTCCCAGGGTTTGGAGTCCCTAGATATTTAATGACTGATGGTGGTTCACATTTTATTCATGGTTCTTTCCGTAAAATGCTTGCTAAATATGATGTTAACCATAGAATTGCATCACTTTATCATCCTCAGTCTAGTGGTCAAGTTGAACTTAGCAATAGTGAAATAAAATTAATATTACAAAAAACTGTCAATAGGTCCCGAAAGAATTGGCCTAAGAAGTTAGATGATGCACTTTGGGCTTACAGAACATCATATAAAAATCCTATGGGTATGTCTCCGTATAAAATGGTTTATGGAAAAGCTTGTCATTTGCCTCTTGAGTTAGAACATAAAGCATATTGGGCAATTAAAGAACTCAACTATGATTTCAAACTTGCCGGTGAAAAGAGGTTATTTGATATTAGCTCACTAGATGAATGGAGAACCCAAGCCTATGAAAATGCCAAGTTATTTAAATAAAAAGTTAAAAGATGGCATGACAAAAGAATCCAAAAGCGTGAGTTCAAAGTTGGAGAATATGTTCTTATTTTTTTTTACCATGAGGACTGCAGGGCTTACACCCCACATCATTTTATTAAAAAAGAGAAGAGCACAAATACAAAGATCCTCAAGATGAGGAAAAGAAAATAAAGAGAAAAAACTAAAGAAAACTATACAAAAGGGAGAGGGGGGCTATACCTAAAAAGGAGTACAAAACTGAAAATACAAGAGTCCTCCTCAAGGAGGTAGGAAATCAATCCATCTAAGCAGGGCATCCCTATATCTTTTTTTGATCCTGTGGGAGAGGAGTGTAACATCATGTATGAAACCATTTCTCCATGCCCTAAAAGAAGGCCTGATATGCCTGAATGCCCTGTCATTCCTGACTTTCCAAACATTCCACCAAGCAAGAAAGACCACTTCTGCAAAGAAAGGTTTATTGAAATCCTTTCTGGCATGCATAGCAATTTCAACCATGTCATCAGAATCCTTCCAAACAATCTGCAGATAGTTCCACACACGTACATTGAAATTGCATTGGTAAAAGAGGTGGTTTCTGTCCTCCAGAGTCCCAGTTGGACAAAGCACACACTCAGGCCCATCATTAATCCTCCAGTGTCTGCGTTGGATCATATCTTTGGTGATAACTCTGTCCATTATGACCAGCCAGGCAAACATTTTGATCGACATGGTACAGCAGCTCTTCCAGACCCACCTCAAGATGGGATTTGCCATAACCGGCTGATACACAAATTCATAAAACTTTTTAGCAGAATAGTTTGCCTGCTTACCATGCCTCCAAACCCAAGCATCCGGGCAACCGCTATCCAAATGACAAGATTCCAACAAAGAAGAAAGTTGGTGAAACTCTTGGAAAGCTAATTCAGACAGAGGTAAAAAAAACAGCTCTTGAAAATTGTCAGTCTGAAAAGCTTCCATGACAGACAAATTTTTGTGGAGACAAAAGGAATAGAGCCTGGGAAATCTTTCCTAAAGAGGGGTGCAAGTATTTTTAATCTGCCAATGATCTGACCAAAACAGCACAGTGTCTCCTCTGTGAACAGTGACAGAGGTGACAGCCCTAAACTTATCCATTAGCTTGCAGATATCTCTCCACCAGAAAGAATCACAAAGTGTTGTATCATGGGGAACTCTTTGGAAATAATAAGAGTCCCAAACCAGGTTAACCCATGGCACATCCACCCTGTTGTAGAATTTGTTGAGATGTTTTAAGAGCAGAGCATCATTTTGTAAACCCAGGTTGAGGATTCCCAAACCTCCCTTGGATTTAGGTCTACAAACAAGGGGCCAGGCAGCCAGGGAATGGCCCTTCTCCTAACCATACTTTCTCCATAAACACTATCTCTGAATTCTTTCCAACTGCTTCAGAATACCCTGAGGTATTGACAGGCTGCAAAGCAAGTAGATAGGCAGGGAAGAAATAACTGAGTTAACCAGTTGCAGTCTGCTCCCTTGAGGCAAAAACCAAGAGCTAGCTGTGAGCCTTCTCTCCATGCAATCTACCAGAGGTAAAAGATCAATAATTTTAGGCCTAGTAGTCCCCACTGGCAAGCCCAAATATGTGAAAGGCATTGAGCCTAACTGACATCCAAAAAGAGCAGCAAGACAAGTAGCATCTGCAACATTCACATTAATAGGATACATTGAAGATTTATGAAAGTTGATCTGTAGACCAGTTGCCTTTGAGAATGAGCAGAGCACTGATTTGAGGGTCTCCAACTACGAGCTTTGAGCATTTATGAAGAGCAATGTGTCATCAGCATACTGAACCACTGGGAAATTAGGGTCATGGGTGAGCAGTGGCAAACTTAGAAATCTCTGATGCAACCTATCATTTATCAACGTCTGCAAAAGATCTGCAGCAATTACAAATAGTAAAGGAGAAATAGGGTCTCCTTGCTTAACCCCACACTTGCATTTAAAATGATTGCCAGGTACACCATTAAGCAGTACTGAAGAAGTTCCAGAAGACAACAACTGCTTGATCCATGTAATCCATGTATTATCAAACCCTTTTGCCAACAGGATCTTCAGAATAGCCTCATGCTGAATGGAATCAAAAGCCTTTTCAAAATCCAGCTTTAGAAGGAGAATGGGCTTTTTAGACTGGTTGCATTGATGGATATACTCAAAAGTCCAAGCTAGGCAGTCCTGTATAGTTCTGGATTTGATAAAACCATATTGATTTTTATGCACACATTTGGTGATCTCCTCCTGAAATCTGTTTGCAGCCAGCTTTGTGAGGAATTTAAGACCAACACTAGTGAGAGATATTGGTCTAAAATCACCCACAGTCTCAGGATTCTGCTTTTTTGGGATCAACGTAATGAAAGCATCATTGAGATTCTCCAAATGTGCAGATCCAGCATGGAACTCATGTACCAGTCTGATGAAATCAGCAGAAATGATGGGCCAACACTTCTTTAGGAAGAGGCCTTTGAATCCATCAGGTCCAGGAGCTTTATCAATGGGCATTTCCTTAATTACCTGTTCAATTTCTTTGACCTCAAAGGGTTTTGTTAGCACTTCCAGACCCTGCACTCTAGGGATTAAAGACAATATATCTCCCTCCAGAGTTATTGGTAAAACTGTACCCATTCTTGCTTTAAAAGTATTTAAAAAAGCCTTGGCCATTTCCTGATGATCTGATATAACAGAGCCATCAGACAACAACAAACTAGCAATAGAATTCCTTCTATACCTCTTTGTAGCCATGGCCTAGAAAAACTTGGAATTTTCCTCTCCCACTTTGATATATCTGATGGTACATCTCTTTCTCCAGTAAAGGTACTGCAGGTGTAAAAGGTGTTCATGGTGAAGTTTTGTAATTCTCCTGAAGTTGGCCTCAGGTCTGGATAGAGGTCTCATGTCCTCAAGATTATCCAACCAAAGAATCACCCAGTTGCAATTTTCAATCAGCTTCTTGATATGGGACAAACCTTTCTGCCACTTCTTAAGAGCAAAACGCAAGGCCTTTAGTTTATCCACAATGATAGCTGAAATATGTAACTTACTGGAGGGCCTCTCCCAAACCTCTTGCACACAATCCATAAAACCTGGTTGATGAATCCAATAGTTCTCAAACCTGAAAATATGAGCCTTTGGTATGGAAGTGCTTATAGAAATCAGGCAAGGCACATGATCAGACACTGTTTTTGCAAGAGGAGTCACTTGGGACATAGGATAAATGCTGATCCAACTAGCAGAGGTAAAAACCCAGTCAAGTTTCTCCAGAAGAGGCATGTCTTGCATGTTTGACCAGGTAAATTTCCTGCCCTTTAAAGGAAGTTCCAGAAGACCCAGGTGACCTATGATTTCATTGAAAATGAACATGTCATTCACATCGCCACCCGGGAGATTTCTATTATCAAGTGATCTAATGAAATTGAAATCCCCCATTAAAATCTATTTCTGCTCCGGTTCAATCTCTAACTTATAAAGCCAGTTAACAAAATCATCTCTCATTTGACCCTGACAAGCACCATAAATATTTACCAGAAACCACTGTTCATTGTTATGCACTGAGGTGAAGTGTATGATAATAGCATATGGTTTTACTTCCACCAAAGTACCCTGAAACGTGTCCGATCGCCACGCAGTTAAAAGACCACCTGAAGCACCCCTCGAGGGAGATTCAACAAATTGATCAAAGCCAGAAGGACAGATGCTTTTCATAATGGCACGAGTGCAAATGGAGAGCTTCGTTTCCTGGAGACAAACCACAGCACAATGACTTTCCGTCACCTTTTCTCTGACAGAACGCTGTCGAGCTTCAGAGTTTAGACCTCTGACATTCCAACAAAGGATTTTCCAAATACGCGTTGCCACACGATTCATTAACAACCGAAACAGAATAAACCAAAAGTAGCACGGCATACAATGCCATACATCCCAAAATATAACCGAGTTCACGAACGCAGTCTGCAGCAATCATAATCAGACCCAACGCGATAATAAAAGTATCAAAATTAACAGGCTCGTCAAGCCAAAACAAGCTAGCTAACATAATCATTTAAGCCGTGGAAGAAGTAGAGTCCTCCTTTGGATCAGCCATAAGCTTGTCCGTCGACAGAAGGGAGGGATCAATCTCCAGCTCTGCTCCCACCGCCTGCAAGACGTGAATCGGAGTGTGTGGAGGAGCATCATCTTGCTTGTCTTGGCGAGGAACTTCTGCAGAAGTGGGCTGGGCCTTATCGTCCATGGGCTTGGAGCGAGGACGCTTCTTCGTGGGCTGAAGAGAGAGCTGCTCAAAAACCACATGTTTGAAGCCATCCAGCTTTGCCACGCTTCTGGTGCAACGCCTGAGTGATGTATCCACGATGGGTGCAGGTACCTTCTTCCTTCCTCTCTGCTTTTTCTCCTTGACTATTTTCTCCACAGAAAAAACCACCGATGTGGAGGAGACATCACCAGAGTCAGCAGGCAGGGCTTCATCAGAAGCAGAGTCAGAAACAACAGGCAGATCATTAAACAGAGCTCTGGCTACTGGGCGTCTAACCATCACCGATTTACGAGCAGGAACAGAGCTAGGCAAAGCAGCAACCAACAAGGACATCTTCTTAGACTCATCAAAAGCAATAGACCAGGAACGCTTGGAGTATATGATTGAGCTCATTGGCTTGAAGAAAATGGACCTTGGCACTTCTTTGACCAAAAAATCAAGCATCAAATTCTGGAAAGACCTCTTCCAAATCATTTCCGGGGGAAGAGGTGGTCCTGCCACGATGCGTGCCATACCAATGAAGATCTCATGGTGTTGAATGACAGGTGGTTGATAGGGCACAATTGCCAACTGGTTCTCCATGGGTTGTTGCACCAGCTGATGTTCTTAATCAGGCTGCAGAGGTTGATCTTCATGCTGCTGTAAATTGACATCCTGAACATGCTGCTCCACCGAAACTGATCCTTCCGGCTGGTCAATAACAATCGAGATCTGATCCTGTTCTGGAGCTGTGGGCTGCGGGGGCTGGTCCCCCTCTGCATCATCGCCCCACAGAGCATTGCCCCAACCTTGGGCCACCTCATTGACAGGCGGAGGAGGATCCACAACAGGGGCATTGTTCCATCCCAGCATTGGGTAGGGAGGCAGCACAAAGGGCAGATTATCAGGAATGAGATTTCCAGGTAGCGGATGAGGATTCCCATCCAAAGGCATTGGGTCCTCATCGTTTGGCATTTGATCTGCAAAGTCCGCTCCCAAAACATAACATGCAGTAGTCCATGAAACTTGAGCTCCACCCCACTCAGCATAATCTCCAAAAACCACGTCACGCGGAACTAAAGGCGTATCAGGAAAACTTGCTTGAGAGATAAACTTTCCAAAGGTGCCAACAGCTTGAGAGATGAACTCAGGAGTGCGGTAATCTAGGGGAATACCAATGAACATTAATCAGCCCTTACGAAAACCATGAGTCCCCTTGAAGTTTTCCCCCTCATCATGTTTCATGAATCTAACAAAACGGTCCTTGCCAAGGGGAAAAGGAGCATGCTGAACCAAGGTGTATCTGACTGACGGATCTCTAACTTGGAACAGACCAACCCCATGAAACCACGGCTGAGCAGAGCGAACCAAAATACCTCGATTCTGCAGAAACTGAACCACCTCCTCACGCATCGGACCGAGAGGCCCCTCCGGGGTAGGCATCACCTCAGCCACCATGTAATCCTCATGGCGGCGTGGTGGGCGTGCAGCAGGCGTGAAGAAGGTGCGAGGAAGACGACGATCACCGCCGTCGATGATGTGATGACCAGCAGGCACAAAGCGCTGAGGATCGAGCTCGTAGTTCGCCATGGACGACGATGAAGCTTGCTTGGGGTTTTCTTTGGGCAAAGGGGAGGGATTGTGGTTGTGATGCAATGGGGGCGGCGGTGATGGGACTGGACGGTCTATCCCAATAACTCCGGCTCCCTTCCCATGAGAAGCAGAGGATTCCGAGAATAACGTATTTTGTTGCAGGGAAATTGGCCTCCAAACCAATCCATTGGAGCACGCGAAATCATTACAGTCTCGCCTAGAGTGACCCGGACGAGAGCAAGCCGCACAGACCTCTCGCATTCCACAAGCAGATGACAGGTGGCCCCTCTGAGAGCAAACAGTACATGTAACAATGCGGTCCACCAATTCATCGACCATGGCTTCAAACTGACGTGCAGCCTCTTGCGAGGAGGGGATATCCTGGAAACTGGTCATTGGGCTTAGACTAGCAGAGTTGGTAGGCCCAATAGCAGCTTGGCATGGGCTGACACACTGGTGGGTATCCATAGGCAAAGGGTCAGGATGCAAATTACCAATTTGAATAGGAGCCAATCCCGCCTCCGTGATCCGCGGCGCTGGATCCTCAGCATGCACGGTCGTCCGTTCCACAGAGACCGGATCACACACCGGAGCAAGGATCGTCGGCCGGCTCAACTCCGGCAATGGGGTTACCGTACCAAACACAATAGGTGGTCGAGCCACCGTCCAAAGCAAGTCCTATGGAGGGGACTGCCGAATGACAACACGCTCATGAGCAGGGAGATCATACCCTCCATCCGTGATCGTATCAATGCAATTTTGTGTCACAGGGTATCTATAACCTTTGCAAGCAGAGTAACGCTCAAAAGTGGCAAAGGAGGGTTTCTTCCTGGCAGAGCAAGTTGACTTTAGAGAGGATCTAACAGGAGGTTTATGCATGGCCAAAAGACCTAAAGATGATCAACGCTTTGTTGGACTAACTAGAATCCATTCAGCATCACACTCTTTCCTCCAGATCTTGAGCTCTCGAATCCAATTTGGCCCCCCATTACCCCATAGATGAAAGTAGCATTTGAACAGATCACAAGCAAAACAACGAAGATCCATAATAATGAAACCAACTTGCTTGCAAGAAACTTGGAAAGAAAAAACCTTATCCTTGATGTGATCCACATGAAGATCAATTGCCGAGCCCCCAATTGCAGCTTCTAAGGCCGCCGCCACAGAATCCTCCGATAAACGGAAGGCATGACGGCTAAAAGAAACAACCAAAATAAATGGCCTTCTTCGCCCCAATGGATGAACCGTGTGACCAGTTGATTTGAAAACCTCATCAGAAAAAACCCTACCCTTGGAGAAATCCAAGCCAAGGGTAGATCCACCAGAAGAACCCATCGAAGATGGGTATTGCCTTGATCCAGAGGAGACACCGGGAAGGATCGCCGGATGAGATCCACAAATTAGAGGATGAGGAGGGAGATCGCCGGGGAGATGGTCAACGTCGTGGTGGGAGGTGGGAGCGCCATAGAATATGTTGTTTTGTACAACTCTCATTTCAGATTCTTTGCAGGAAAACTCCTCTCCAAATGGGAAGGACCTTATGTTATCGAGGAGGTTTATCGATCCGGAGCCATCAAGATAAATAATGCCGAAGGTACTAACCCAAAGGTTGTCAATGGGCAAATAATAAAACATTATATCTCAGGTACGCCCATTAATGTTGAAAGCAATATTATCCAAACCATGACACCGGAAGAACACATAAAGGAAACCTTCCGGAACACTCCAGAATCATGAAAAAAAGGAGGTACATGATACGGTAAGTAAACGGACTCCGAAAAATCTGCAAAAATATTTTCTGTCCGTTTTGGAATATAACAAAAATTAGGAAAATAAGAAACAACCAGGAAGGCACCCCTGGTGGGCACAAGACACCAGGGTGCGCCTGGCTTGCCAGGCGCGCCCAGGTGGGTTGTGCCCACCTCGGGTACCTTCTGGACTCCGTTTTTCTTCCATTTGCTTGTTTCCCAAGATAAAAAATCTTTATATACCCCCCGAACCTATTGACCATCGTATCGCGGAGAAATCTTCTGTTTTCTTTTCTTGCTGTTTTCGGTCAGATCTGTTAAGCCAGGCATCATGTCTTCTTCCTCCTCCAACAACGTGGAAGAGGATGCTTAGTTGATGAAGATCGAGCTGAAGAGAGAAGAGCCCGTAGAAGCCGTCAAAGGGGACAAAAGCAAGGAGGCTACTGGAGATCAAGCGCCGGTGGTTGAGCAGGCCTTGCCTGCCGAGGAAGAAGAAGAAGATATCCTTAAACATTACTATGATCATCTACCCCCACCGAGATCGAAGCCTTTCGAATCATCGAAATGGTTCATGTACAAAATAAATATCTCACCCGTGAAAATATTCTATTGCAAGAGCATATCATGGCCTTCCGGAGCGTCATCCGTAGATTGGAGAATCTCTTGATCATAAAGGACAAGATCGCCACTGCTTCATCACCACCACCTCCTTCATCAACAAAAGAAAATTGAGTAATCGGGTATGGGCACTCCCCTTGGCTTGTGCCAAGCTTGGGGGAGGTGCCCCGGTATCGTATCACCTCCACTATCTTTTGCCTTTACTTATCTTAGTTCGATACATAGTTATCTTTTGCTTTAGATGAATAAAAGTTTAGTTCAATCCTTTCTTTTTGAGTGTTTTCTTAGTGACCTATCTTTGTAATCGTGTGCGAGATATATAATAAAGTTTAGTTTGAGTTTTGTTTTGTTTACTTTCATGTTCAATAAAAAAAGGAAATAAATGAAAAAGATCATATGCTAATCTTATGGTAAGTAATGACATCACATAAGGAAGAGTATAAGTAGAAAATTTTATTGGAGATTGACAAACATAGCATTGGTCAATGATGCAATTCATGAAAGAATTAATAAGGGAAGAGAAGATTCACATGCAAATATACTATCTTGGACATCTTTTGTGATTGTGAGCCCCCATCAAAATATTATATGCCAAAATTGTTGACATTGGACAAGGAAGACAACGTAATGATTCATGTTTGTTCATATTCACATAGAAGTTATATTGTCATAGATCCTTTAACATGTGGTGCTTGCCCCCATCTTTGCTAGCCAAAAATTCCGCACTAAGTAGAGATACTACTTGTGCATCCAAAAACCTTTAAACCCAAATCTTATTTTGAGAGTCCACCATACCTACCTATGGATTGAGTAAGATCCTTCAAGTAAGTTGTCATCGGTGCAAAAAGGCAATAAAAATTGCTTCTAAAAGTGTTGGATCATTTAGTGTAAGAGAAAATTGAGCGTTGTACGAACTTGTGATGGCAAAGAATAAAAGCGACAGACTGCATAATAAAGGTTGCTATCATAAGGGGCAATATAACGTGATGTTCTTTTGCATTAAGGGATTGAGCATACAAACAAAAAGCACATGGCAACCTCTGCTTCCCTCTGCGAAGGGCCTATCTTTTACTTTTATGTATTTACTTTTATGCAAGAGTCAAATTTCTTCTCTCTATTCCTTTTTATTTTCTCTTTTGGCAAGCATCATATGGTGAGGAAAGATCCAGGTACATATATCCAGTTGGATATGAGTAGCATGAATTATTATTGTTGACATCACCCTCGAGGTGAGTATGTTGGGAGGCGAAGCTATAAGCCCCTATCTTTCTATGTGTCCGGTTGAAACGTTTTGCTCATGTGTATGCGGTGAGTGTTAGAAATCATAGAAGACTATATGATGGTTGAGTATGTGGACTTGCCAAAAAAGGCTCCGATACTTGACCCTTCCTGAAAAGATGATGAATTCTAGTTGCAAAATTGACTGAGAACAGAGTTTGTTGGTTTTCAATAGAGTTTATGCTTTATACTTTGATGTTGTGATGAATTGTTACTTGTTCATGAGAAGTTATATGATAAAGCTTTATATTAAAGTTTGTTGCTGTTATAATAATATACATGATGATTGTATGTCCGTATTTTGTTTTTATCGACACCTCTCTCTCTAAGCATGTGGACATGTTTTTCGATTTCGGTTTTCGCTTGAGGACAAGCGAGGTCTAAGCTTGGGGGAGTTGATACGTCCATTTTGCATCATGTTTTCCTACTGTTATTTATGATGTTTTTATGCATAATAATGCTTTTTGGAGTAATTCGAATGTCTTTTCTCTCATAATATGCAAGGTTCACACAAAGAGGGAGAATTCCGGCAGCTGGAAATCAGGACCTGAAAAAGCTACGTCAGGCTACCTATTCTGCACACTCCAAATGAGCTGAAACTTCACGAATTTTTTTTATGGAATAAATAAGAATTATTGGAGCAAATAACTATCAGAGGGGCCCACTAGGTGGGCACAACCCACCTGGGCGCGCCAGGGAGCCCAGGCGCGCCCTGGTGGGTTGTGCCCGCCTCGGCCGACCTCCGGTGCCCCTCTTCTGGTATATAAATCATTTTGACCTAGAAAAAAAATAAGGAGAGGACTTTCGGGACGAAGCGCCGCCGTCTCGAGGCGGAACTTGGGCAGGAGCGCTTTTGCCCTCCGGCGGAGCGATTCCGCCGGGGGAACTTCCCTCCCGGAGGGGGAAATCATCGTCATCATCATCACCAACAACTCTCCCATCTTGGGGGGGGGGGGGCAATCTCCATCAACATCTTCAACAGCACCATATCCTCTCAAACCCTAGTTCATCTCTTGTGTTCAATCTTTGTACCGGAACTATAGATTGGTACTTGTGGGTGATTAGTAGTGTTGATTACATCTTGTAGTTGATTACTATATGGTTTATTTGGTGGAAGATTATATGTTCAGATCCATTATGCTATTTAATACCCCTCTGATCTTGAGCATGATTATCATTTGTGAGTAGTTACTTTTGTTCTTGTGGTCACGGGAGAAATCTTGTTGCAAGTAATCATGTGAACTTGATATGTGTTCGATATTTTGATGATATGTATGTTGTGATTCCTTTAGTGGTGTCATGTGAACGTCGACTACATGACACTTCACCATATTTGGGCCTAAGGGAATGCATTGTGGAGTAGTTATTAGATGATGGGTTGCGAGAGTGACAGAAGCTTAAACCCTAGTTTATGCGCTATTCCGTAAGGGACTGATTTGGATCCAAAAGTTTAATGCTATGGTTAGATTTATTCTTAATACTTTTCTCATAGTTGCGGATGCTTGCGAGGGGGTTAATCATAAGTAGGAGGTTTGTTCAAGTAAGAACATCACCTAAGCACCGGTCCACCCACATGTCAAATTATCAAAGTAGCGAACACAAATCAAACCAACATGATGAAAGTGACTAGATGAAATTCCCGTGTACCCTCAAGAACGCTTTGCTTATCATAAGAGACCATTTTGGCCTGTCCTTTGCCTCAAAAGGATTGGGCTACCTTGCTGCACTTTTATTACCATTATCGTTACTTGCTCGTTACAAATTATCTTGCTACCAAACTACTCGTTACTTATAATTTCAGTGCTTACAGACATTATCTTGCTGAAAACCGCTTGTCATTTCCTTCTGCTCCTCGTTGGGTTTGACACTCTTACTTATCGAAAGGACTACGATTGATCCCCTATACTTGTGGGTCATCACGTCGTCGTTGCAGGTCTCTGCCACCGTCAACGGAAATCCCCTCTCCTGTTGCCGCTGTAGCGAGCCATCACCGAGTTAGGGTATGGTTCGAACCCTTTGTGCAAATTTCTTTGTCCGATTCAATGCACAAAGTTTTGCCTGTATTCTTGCCACGATTGAAAGCTTCCCATCCACACAAAAGTTCCTTTAGAGTAGATTTGATGCAAAATCTTAGGGTTAGGTTTTCACCGAGCTCATCTCGGACTGACCGAAATAAAGTTTTCGGTCCCACTGATTGGCCCTGGCCATTGCACTAAGTACAACTCGGTCTGGCCGAAGGATATTGATCGGTGAGACCGAAAGCAATTTCTCAGTGAAACCCTAGCATCTCGGAGTCACCGAACTGCAACTCGGTCTGACCGATACTGCATGTTTAGACTCTGTGAAGTGCTTCGGTGTCACCGAGATTATCATATCAGTAGCTCCGAAATGCTTTCTGCAAAAAACTAGAATTAAGATTTTGTCTCAATTGTTTGCGAAAAGTAGCTATCTTTTGTGATGCTCATCCACTCTACCCATATCCATTTATTCACAGGGTCAGTTTGCAGAGATGTCAGAAGCCAGTGATAGTCAGAACAGATCAGAGGACCATGTCACCCTCAGTGAGGGCACTAGTCCTAGCAACATCTATGATGAGGGTAGCAGAAGCACCCCTAGCAACTTGCCTAAAGCTGCTACCAGACAGAGGAAGAAGAGGAATTCTGACAGTGAGGATGAAGACTTTGTAATTGAGGAATAAGTGACCTCAAAGAAGAAAGTCCTTAAGAAGGAGTATGCTGCAGCTGCCACCACCAAGCCTGGCCTCCAGAAGAAAGCTCCTGCCAAGAGAGCTCCCATGTCCAAAGTCAGAAAGTCTACTGCTGCACATGAGACCATGGAGTTCACACTTGAGCCAAGAGAAGAAGGTGAAGCTGCTGATGGAAAGAAGAAAAGGAAGGAAAGAGTCAAGAAAACCATTGCCAGAGTCATTGGTAGACCATCCATGATGAGGGATGCTGATGAAGATGACGAGGAGGAAGAACCTGAAGCACCACCTGCCAAGTCACAGAAATTGATGGCAGATGCCATTAAGACTGATGCTGCTCCCTCCAAGCCCAAGTCTGCCCCCAAGACTTCAGCTCCAAAGAGATCCACCAGGAATATCCCTGCTGCAGAGAAGAATAAGGCCCCAATGCCAGAAGTTCAAGAAGATGAGGAGCCCCAAGTGCTCAGAAAACTGAAGCCAAAGATTCCAGACCACAATGATGATCATCCAGTGGTTGATAACATGAAGTTGAGGAAGGATCATGGTCTGAGATTGTGGAGAAAGAATGATCCATATGCCACAAGGAGAATGACTGTTGTTGATTACCGTTTCCACACCAGAGAACAGCAAGACTTCTATGAGACGGTATTGCTTGACAAGAAGCCCATTGTGTGTGACATGAAATGGGTTGATTGGGAATACATAGATGAAAATGAGGATTACTTCCCCCACGTTCATGAGAGTTTCAGGCTGAATGGAGTTGATGCATTTGTTGGACAAAAGCTAACCAAGTGGAATGATGAGATGATAATGCAATTTTACTCCACTGCACACTTCTATCCAGATGGGAAGATAGTGTTGATGACTGAGGGCACCAGGTACCAGTCATCAATCTCTGAGTGGGCTGAGCTCATCAATGCTCCAGAAGAAGATGAAGATGATCTTGATGTGTATGGAAAACCCAGGAAGGATCACAACTCCATGGCCCACATGTACAAGACCATTCCTGAAGCTGCATTGGATACTCACAAGTTTGGCTCCATATACTATCTGCTAGCTGGACTGACCACCACAAACACCATACTAAGGCATACCCTCTTGCCTAAGTCTGGAGATCATAGGATGATACGTGGCCATTCCATCGACTTGCTACATTTGTTTGATGTTCCCCAAAAGTTCAAGATCATGAGTTTGATAGTTGAGACAGTCAAGAGGATAGCTGCTGACCAAAAGAGGTCATGTGGATATGCTCCACATATTCAGATGTTGATCAATTCCAAGGTTGGAACTGGAACATGTCTACTTGACAAAGATCATTTACCTCTTAGGCCAGATTTTGAGGACAATGAAGTTGTCATGGATGCTTCACATCCTACTTCAGCTAAGGCCCAGGAGAAGATTGAGAAGACAAAGGCTGCTAAAGCAGCAAAGGCAGCAAGTGCTCCAGATGCATCCATTGTGAATCTCAAGACTAAGCAAGATTAGCTCACATATCTGCTAGAAGCTACCCTGAGGATTGAGAAGAGTTTGGCCAACTTGACTAAGAACCAGGAGAGCTTAGAGAGGATTGTTGAGGATAAGATGTACAACCTTGATGTGAAGGTCACTGAGATTCAGACTATTGTTAAGAAGCTGAGAGATGATGTTGAGGACAGAGATGATAGACCCACTACAGATAGATTCCATACAGTGCCAAGGGCACAGAGGTCTTCTGCTGAGCCAGTTGCAGACTTGAGGCCTACTCATTCTGCTCCTGCCACCACAGCCACAGTTGCTCCTCTAGTGTCAACTCCTCCAGCTCCACAGACATCAGTTGAAGCATTTGCAGATGGACTCCTCTCAACGCCGTCTACGCACACCGGAGCTACAAGCCAGAAGACCCCTTCAGGAGCTCCCGGAGATCGTGCCTAGAGTGTCGTATAGCACTATACGTTTTCAAACTTTTTGGTAACTTGTTGCCAAAGGGAGAGAAAGTGTATAAATCATAGGCTTCGAGAGAGAGTGTCTTTTGCTTTTGTTGGTTTTTTCATTTGCCTTGCTACTTTGGTTGGTTGTTGCTACTTGATGCTACATGTGTGTTTTGCTCGTGAGATACCTTGTATGATCATGTGTTTGATCATACTATGCTTAATGTGTGCTTGCATGTTTATCTCTATGAATGTTTATGTATGATCAGTCACTTTTATCTTTGGTGATGAGTGCATGTTATTCTACTCTTATCATTTTGTGCGCTCCACCAAGATGTATGTGACATGGAAGAGTGACCCATGATCCTAATCGATTGTGCATTTGCATTCAAATGCAAATTTTAAATAATGCACAAATTTAGGGGGAGCTCTTGCTTATCACATACTTCTCAAAGCGATGATGTATTTCATTCATTTTATCATTTGTCGAAGCTTTGATCTATATGTTGTCATCAATTACCAAAAAGGGGGAGATTGAAAGTGCAACTAATCCCCGGGTGGTTTTGGTAATTCATAACAACATATAGCTCATTGAACTAATATCTTCTCAAGATGAATATTTCAGGAAGTTCAATGAATGGCATGGCATGGACTAGAAATGTGAACCCTCAAAATGCTAAGGACACATATTGGCAAAAGCTCAAGACTCTTCATTTCTACTTTAGTGATCCAAGATCACATTGAGTCCATAGGAAAGCCAATACCATTAAAAGGAGATGAGGTGTTGCTTAATGGATTGCTTGCTCAAATGCTTAGTGATATTGCTCCAAATACCCTCAACCACTTTCTCCATCCAAATATGTCAAAATCCCAAAGTCCAACTCGGCCCCATCGATTCTTTCTACCCGGCGCCACCGAGTTCACATGACATAGCCACTGCCAGAAACCCTAGCAATTCAGTCTCACCGATACAGATCTCGGTCTCACCGAGATGGCCTTGCCAACTCCCTGTTATCAGTTGCAATTATTTCGGTCTCACCAAAATTGCAATCGGTCTCACCGAGATGGCTTGACATTTTCTCTGTTGCCTTATTGCTTCACTT
This sequence comes from Thinopyrum elongatum, assembly GCA_011799875.1. NCBI lineage: Eukaryota > Viridiplantae > Streptophyta > Magnoliopsida > Poales > Poaceae > Thinopyrum > Thinopyrum elongatum. Next base: position 389,407,392 of record CM022298.1, read on the forward strand.
TGGTCTCACCGAGTTGATGCAATCGGTGCCACCGAGTTGATGTTTGCCCTAAGCCCTAGCACATCGGTCCCACCGAGATGTTCCAGTCGGTCCCACCGAGATTCCTAACGTTCACATTTTGAACTAAATCGGTCTCACCGAGTTCATCTATTCGGTCTGACCGAGTTGGATCAAATGTGTGCAACGATTGGATTTTGTGTGGAGGCTATATATCCCCCTCCACCCCCTTCTCCATTTGTGAGAGAGCCATCAGAATGTGCCTACACTTCCAGCATAAATTTTCTGAGAGAGAACCACCTACTCATGTGTTAAGATCAAGATATACCAATCCTACCACAAGAATCTTGATTTCTAGCCTTCCCCAAGTTGCTTTCCACTCAAATCATCTTTCCACCATATCCAAATCTAAGAGAGAGAGTTGAGTGTTGGGGAGACTATCATTTGAAGCACAAGAGCAAGGAGTTCATCATCAACACACCATCTATTACCTTTTGGAGAGTGGTGTCTCCTAGATTGGTTAGGTGTCGCTTAGGAGCCTCCGTCAAGTTGTGGAGTTGAACCAAGAAGTTTGTAAGGGCAAGGAGATCGCCTACTTCGTGAAGATCTACCCGAGTGAGGCAAGTCCTTCGTGGGAGATGGCCATGGTGGGATAGACAAGGTTGCTTCTTCGTGGACCCTTCGTGGGTGGAGCCCTCCATGGACTCGCGCAACCGTTACCCTTCGTGGGTTGAAGTCTCCATCAACGTGGATGTACGATAGCACCACCTATCGGAACCACGCCAAAAATCTCCGTGTCTTCATTGCGTTTGCACTCTCCAAACCCTTCCCTTTACCTTCATATGCAATGTTCTACTTTCCGCTGCTATACTCTTAGAATTGCATGTGTAGGTTGATTGCTTGACTTGTGCTAATTGCTAAAATCTGCCCACAACTAAAATTGGGAAAAGGTTAGATTTTTATTTGGTCAAGTAGTTTAATCACCCCCCCCCTCTAGACATACTTTCAAATCCTACACATGGCTCCACCAGCAGGCCTCCATGGCCCCCTTCTCCTATAACATGCTATTTGCCCTAGAAAAATTAGAAGAAGACTTTCGGGACGAAGCGCCGCCATCTCGAGGCGGAACCTGGGCAGGAGCACTTTTGCTCTCCGGCGGAGCGATTCCACCGGGGATACTTCCCTCCAGGAGGGGGAAATCGATGCCATCGACATCACCAATGTTCCTCTTGTCGTGGGAGGACCAATCTTCACTAGCACCATCTCATCTCAAACCCTAGTTCATCTCTTGTATTCAATATTTGTCCCAAAACCTCATATTGGTACATGTGGGTTGCTAGTAGTGTTGATTACACTTTGTAGTTGATGCTAGTTGGTTTATTTGGTGGAAGATTATATGTTCAGATCCTTAAGCATATTCAATACACCTTTGATCTTGAACATGAATATGATTTGTGAGTAGTTACTTTTGTTATTGAGGACATGAGAGAAGTCTTGTTATAAGTAATCATGTGAAGTTGGTATTCATTCGATATTTTGATGATATGTTTGTTGTTCTTCCTTTAGTGGTGTCATGTGAACGTCGACTACATGACACTTCGCCATACTTGTTCCTAAGGGAAGGCATTGGGGAGTAATAAGTAGATGATGATTGCGAGAGTGACAGAAGCTTAAAGTCTAGTTTATGCGTTATTTCGTAAGGGCTGATTTGGATCCGTATGTTTCATGCTATGGTTAGATTTATCTTAATTCTTCTTTCGTAGTTGTGAATGCTTGCGAGAGGGGGTAATCATAAGAGGGTTGCCTTTTCAAGTAATAACAACACCCTAGCACCGGTCCACCCACATATCAAATTATCAAAATAGCAAACGTGAATCACCTAAACATGATGAACGTGACTAGACGAGAATTCCCATGTGTCCTCGAGAACGCTTTGCTTATTATAATAGAACTTTTCGGCTTGTCCTTTGCTATAAGAAGGATTGGGCCACCTTGCTGCACCTTTGCTAATATTGTTACTTGGTACTTATTACGAATTACCTTGCAACAAAACTACCTGTTACCGGTACTTTCAGTACTGGCAGAGAATACCTTCCTGAAAACCACTTGTCATTTACTTTTGCTCCTCATTGGGTTTGACACTCTTACTTATCGAAAGGACTACGATTGATCCCCTATACTTGTGGGTCATCAAGACTCTTTTCTACACTGTTGCCGAGGAGTGAAGCGCCTTTGGTAAGGAGACATTTTTATTACGTGCTGAAATTTACTGTTACTTGTCACTATGAAAAATAATCCTTTGAGGGGCTTGTTTGGGGTATCTTCACCTCGACCAAAAGTGTCAAGAGCCACTCGTCAACCTACTAAAGTTACTGAAAATATTTACTATGAAATTCCTTCAGGTATTATGGAAGAACTGCTTGCTAATCCCTACATTGGAGACGGAACAATACATCCTGATATGCACTTGATCTATATAGATGAAATTTGTTGATTGTTTAAGCTTGCAGGTTTATCAGATGATGGAGTTATGAAGAAGGTATTCCCTCATCTTTGAGGGAAAAGGCATTATCTTGGTACAAGTTATTGGATGATGTTGGATCATGGGATTGGAACCGATTGAAGCTGGAATTCCACAAGAAATTTTATCCTATGCATCTGGTTCATCGTGATCGAAATTATATATATAATTTTTGGCCTCGTGAAGGAGAAAATATCGCTCAAGCTTGGGGGAGGCTTAAATATATGATGCACAAATGCCTGGTCATGAGCTCTCAAGAGAGATGATTATACAAAACTTTTATGCTTGACTTTCTCATAATGATTGATCAATGCTTGACACTTCTTCTATTGGTTCCTTTATGAAGAGAACTATTGAATTCAAATGAGATCTTCTGGAAAGAATTAAACGTAACTCTGAAGATTGAAAAATCGACAAAGGTAATGAGTCAGATATAAATCTTGAATTTGATTGTGTTAAAACTTTTATGGAACGGATGCTTTCCATAAGTTTAGTGCAAAATATGGACTTGACTTTGAGAAAGTAGCTACTTTCTGTGAATCTTTTGGTGCTCACGTTGATCTCCCTAAGGAGAAGTGGTTTAAATTTTATCCACTTATCGAAGAAATTTGTAAGGAACCTGTTGTTGACACCAGATTTTGGCACGGTATAAAAGGCAATTAAGATGACGTCAAATGAAAAGGTTTTCAACATAAAAAAGTTTCATGTCGCCGAGGGGAACACCTTTGATGTTTAGGTCATCGCCATCCGACCTCATCTTAAGGACCGAAACGATCCTCAAAGTATCAAGATTTTGTGTTCCAAGTGCTGTTCAGACGATTACGCCCCCAAAACAACCTCAGATGAAGGAGTGCTCTACATGGATTGTCTTCGTATCGTTGAAGCGATTGATTTTGATATATAAATCTTCTCAACTCGAGTTTGTATGCAAAAGTTACAGTCAACACCGTCCGTTCTGACCAGAGATCAAAATATTACGCTGGAAACCACACACATGTTGATGGGCAATTGATGCAATGCGTGAGCAATTAGCCCCTCAAGATGGCATCAAATCGAAATAGGTTCTACATGAAAGTTTTTCGTCTCGTCGAGCCGATCGATTTTGATGTATAAATCATGTCAATCTACGATTGTATGTAACCTGGGGAGGAAAAACAAGATCAGGCTGAGTTTTAGTCAAGAAATCCGAGTAAAGAGTTGTTGGCCGAGTGAAAGGTGTCTGTCTGAGTGAAACTTCAGTCAGAGAATCCGAGTAACATGAAATCCGACTAAAATCTTTGTCGGGTAGACTGAGTACATGAAATCCAAGTGGAATCTAGTCGGGAAGTCCGAGTGGCATAAAGTCCGACTAAAACATTGTTTGGCGAAATGAATTGAGTGGGAAAATGTGATCCGAGTGGAAAATTGCCGTTCAAGTGAGAAAATGTACTCTGGTAATCCGAGTGAAAGACCCTAACAGCCGTGTGAAGAACTCCAATCCCGACTGGTTCAACCAGAAGCTAAAGACTGGCCTGTAGGGTCATCTAGATGGTCTCAGATGGAAAAGTGTTCAACACGAAAGTTGTTCGTAACGTCGAAACGACCAACTTTGGTTTTGGGGTCATCATTATATGAGATAGTATGTGACCTGCAAAGTTATCACAAATCCCAACAGTCCAGTCAGCTACATGACCGAGTCCAACCAGAAGTTAAAGATGGCACCATGGAGTACTAAAGATGGCCTTATTTGGAAAACCGATCAATAGGAGGATTGCCCTCTGTAACACCCCCAGTGGTTAGCCACAGTAATCCCATTTTGATAATGCCAAGTCAGCATGATTAACAGTGTCAAATTATCATTAGCATCATATTGCATTTCAACTCCTAAGTCAAAATTCAAATTTAAATTAAAGTGGAAAATAAAAGTTGCTTAACATAGAAACTAAAATGTTCAATAAATAGCAAATATTCCAGAGACTGTTATAAAATTATAATCAACAATTAATAAATTAACTAAGTGACTCTAAACAGTAGGAAAACAGAGTTGGTTAATACCTTTTTATTTAAATAAAATCCATATGTAAACATTTGGCCCCAAAACCATTTTATACCAGGGTTGGATATTGCACTGATGTTATATGGGCAAGTGCCATATTTTACAAAAGTCATTTGGAGTAAAAATAAAAGACAAAACAGAAAAGAAAAGAAAAAATAGAGAAAGAGAAGTAAAGAAAAGAAAAAGGCCCACAGCACTGGGCCTGAGTGGCCACAGTGCCCGGCCCAGCCCGCGCAGCGCCGCCTCCCTCCTCCCGCACTGCTCATGTCGCGCGCTGTCAAGCACCTGGCGCGCGCAGCCAGCCCCCCACCTCCGAGCGGTCGACAGCGCATCGCGCTCGCCGGGGAGGTTAAAGAGCAGCTCCCGCGCCCCCTGGCTCTCCCTCGCTCACTCTCTCTCGCTCTCCCTCTCATTCCCCACCTCGCCGACGCAGCCATGGCGCCGCCGCCGTAGCACACGCGGCCACCGTGCTCGCCTCGCCTCGCCTCTACGCCAGAGAGGACCGCCTCGACCTCCTCTTCCTCTCCGACGAGTCACCCGAGCCGGAGAGCCCCTGCAACGCTGTCCACGCTCGTCTTCTTCCTCGGATCGCCGCCGCTTGCCATCGTCGATTCCGGCTGCTTCAGGCCTTCCCCGAGCCCGCTTTGATCGGCTACACCCCGCTGTGAGCTCCTGCTCCTTTCCCCTCTCCCCTCTCGACGAGCCGTTGCTTGTAGCGCTAGATTTCGCCGGCGCCCGAACGCGCCGCCGCCTGACCTCGTCGCCGGCGTCTCTCCGGTGACCAATTGGTCCAACCGCCGCCGCCGTTCGACTCCACGCAACGTGTAGGCCCCCGTAGCGCCGTTGGTTAGCTCGAAAACGCCCCGGTTAGATAGATGCCATCGCCGCCCGAAAGCTTCTCCGCCGCCGGTGATGTGGCACTCGCTATGGCCCGCCGTTGCTCGAACCGATGCCTGGGATGGATCGGCGCCGTCGCCAGCTTTTGAACGCCACCGGCCGCGCGCGATTTGACCCCCTGTGCGCCATTTCCGAGCCGCGCCGCCGTCTCTGGTGCTCGCCGGAGCAACTCCGGTGGCCGGCTGGCGCCGCCGCCGACGTGGCTGGCCTGGGGCCACCCCCAGTGCCACTGCCAGTGGGCCAGGCCAGCCCCAGTTGACCAGTTGACTTGGTCAACTGGCTGACTGGGCACTGCCCAGTCACTGACTGGTGGGGCCCCTTTCCCTGTGTCACTGACATATGGGCCCCCCTTGTCAGGTGCCTAATTAACTAATTAGGTTAATAAAAATAATTAAATTAGCCTAACCTGTCACTAACATGTGGACCCACCTGCTAATTAACCCTGTTTAGTTTAATTAAATAAACTGGAATTGACCTGAGTCTATGACAGGTGGGACCCACTGGTCAGATTTGACCCTGGTCAGCCGACCGTTGACTGCTGATGTCAGCATTACGTCACGATGATGTCACCCTGTACTGTTCTGGATAATGTTGATTTAATTAAATCCATAAATTACAGAAATTAATAAAAACTTTAGAAAACCATATCTTTTAATCTGTAACTCCGATGGAAATAATTTATATATGAAAGTTGATCAGAAAAATCCCACGAATCCGAATATGCCCTCCTTTCATCTGTCACATGCTCCTAGCATGATGAACATGGAACCGTTCCTCTCCGGTCATCTATCTGACAAATGTCCGGAACCGGGAAAATATTCCCGGATGTTTTCCCTCTTCATCTATATCCTGTAGCACCACGTCAGAACACCCCTAGCTCTGCGTAATGTCATGTCATGCTCTTGTTTGCTTTATATTTACTGTTTCCTCCCCCTTTTCTCTCTCGTTAGACCCCGACGTCGTCCCCGAGACCGACGCGGCTCCGGAGACCAAAGACACCATTGACGACCTTGCCCTTGCCGCCGAGCAACCAGGCAAGCTCCCCCCCCTTGAGCATACCGATATCGCCCATTCTATTTTCTCATGCTTGCATTAGAATTGCTGCTGCTGCTGCTTTACCTATTCTGATGCATAGCCTGTTTATTGTAACCTGCTGTTGGTAATTACCTGCATATCCTAAACTGCTTAGTATAGGCTGGGTAGAGACCTATCAGTGACCCCACTAGTCCCGACTGCCCCGCTGGATTATCAGAAGACCCGATCAACGGGATCGAAGACCAGGCCCCGGCACCGCACTTCACCCCCTTTAGTTGAACGACACTACTGGGTTACTATCGAGTGTCGAGGGTGATACCTCGTATAGCACTCCTGATGTTAACTCTGTAGAGTAGCTATTTGGTCGTGGTCATCGAGGGTGATTCATCCTTCTCCACTTCCGATACGACCCTGTCGTGCAACACATCAAGTGTGAACCCATCGAGGGTGATTCCTCCTACGTTCGCCTTGACAGTTACATCGAGTAGGAATTCAACGAGGGTGATACCTTGGATTCCCCTGATGTTATGGACACACGGATACTTGGACCTTACACTGTTACTTGGATAGGCGGGTCGACCCTGAGGGGTACCCGCGTGCGCCTAAGTGGAGAGTGTTGTGAAGACGGGTTGCCGGTATGGTGCCCGAGTGATGAATACGAGGCGTGGCCGGGCATTCTTGGCCCTTGCCGCAAGTCCTCGAGACGGGGCGATGGGGTCACATCTTTCGTGAGTCTCTGCTCGTTACCGCAAGCCCTAGTCCACTAACGATTTGGATATTTGATCCGAGCAGGCCTCTGGCCTAATAGCACTAACCATCACGTGGGCATAGTATGGGCGTTCTGCATCATAGCATCAGCCGAAAGCTCTGTCAGACGTCCAGTTCAGCATTGCGGCCGGGACGGACCGGCGCCCTCCTGGTGCCTGGCTTCACCCTACTCGCAACGACCCGGAATGCACAGGGCGATGGCCCAATACCCCTGAGCGCTTAGGATGTAGACCGGCGGGGACCTCTCTGCTGAGCTGTAGGTAGGGCTGCGGTGTATCGTTTGGCCGAGGCCGGGCATGACCCAGGAAAGTGTGTCCGGCCGGAGTTAATCGAGCGTGGTGGGTAAGTTGGTGCACCCCTGCAGGGAAGAACACACCTATCGATAGCCGGTCCTACGGTAAAGGACACTCAGAGTTGTATCCCGATTGACACAACTAGACCGTGAGATGATATCTGGATATATGGCTCTGGGATTCCTTCTCGCAGGGAGTCGAGAAGGGATCTCAGGACGAGGTTGATGACTGTATGGCTTTTGGATTGCTTTCTCGCAGGGAGTCGAGAAAGGATCTCTGGGTGAGGTTGAGACTTAATGATACTGCTACATTATTTTTGTACTGTTATACTCTCTTCTATTGCTGCAAGACCGCTGAAGATGCTAGTCTTCGATAGGACTAGGTTTTCCTCTCTTTTCTGGCATTTCTGCAGCCCAGTCCACATATACAGCCACTCTTTGATAATGTTGCATATGTAGTGTAGATCCTTGCTTGCTGAGTACTTCGGATGAGTACTCACGGTTGCTTTGCTTTCTTTTTCCCCCATATCCGTTTGATGCGACCAGATGACGGAGTCCCGGATACAGCTGCCCCCGCCGACGATCGCTACTACTACCCCGAGGATGGATACTACTACGAGTTGGCTGACGACCAGGAGTAGGATCGGAGGGTCCCAGGCAGGAGGCATACGCCTTTCGATCGTAGCGTTTTATTTTGCCCCGCCTTTCTAAAGGCCTTTCTGTGTTTTCTTTTATATCTGTACTCAGATATCTGATGCTTCCGCTGACGCTTGTACGCAAGCTTATGTATTCGAGCCGTCGAGGCCCCTGGCTTGTAATATAAAGCTTGTATGACTTTATTTATGTTTTAGAGTTGTGTTGTGATATCTTCCCGTGAGTCCTTAGGCTTGATCGTGTGCATTTGCGTGTATGATTAGTGCACGGTTGAGCCGGGGGCGTCACACCCTCCTCCATCCCACAGCAGACAAGCTTCACACAAAAAAATCAAGAATTTTCTTTAACCTATGGAGCATGGACAACTCAAAATTGAGATCGAGCAGCTGCTCAGGCCAATCCAAGAGAAAGAATAGAGGCTGCACGAGCAGCAAGAAAGTGAACAACAGATGACAGAATAAATAAATGGGGAAAAGATAAACGTACCATGACAGGGACACGAGCGCAATATGCAATGAGTTCACAAGAAAGAAGAGCATGAAGGCGAAACCGAGGAAGAAAAGAGGCTCACCCACCATCGCCTCGTCTCCCAGGACCGCCATCAGTCCCCATCCACCGGCTTAGCTGAAAATAAACCTCTGGCATATGACGCCCATGAGGACAGAGATTATCCACTTTTTTCCGCCGGGTTGATGAGGAGTAAGATCCGACAGGTCGGGCGCCACCATGAAAGGAGAACCACCTGCTTCCTCTTGCCCGCGTCCCAAGATGTCGCCTCCTTATCACCTCCCAAGTTGTCGCATCCTCCTCGTCCAGAACATGTGATCAGGCCATGCTAGGCAGATGCGGAGGCAGGGGGGAGTGGAGGCGGCGGCACGGGGAAGAAGAGCGGGATGGGAAGAGACGAGGGAGAGAGAGGAGATATTTTCACAAGAGAGAGAGGGGATGACGAGGGAGATATTTTCATCCCTATTGCTTTCTTGGTCGCTAATCCATCCGCACCGAAAGGAGGCAAAACTCACCTCATTCGTTCGAGGCAATAGGTAACGAGGCCCAATTGTCATGCACAGAAAAGTGAAACACGGATGTAAAAACGGAGGGACAACTGAGCCTTTGACAGCGCCGTAAAAAGTACGAACGCTGGTAGATCGTGCGAACCAGAAGGAACGGCCGACGAAGATCGCTCACAATGGCGGGTAGGCTAGCGCCTTTTATAGGAGAAATTACTCATGATCTCAAAAATAAATTTTTTTGAGGTGTTCTCAAAAATAAAATAAAAACTGGTGCGAAGAAACCACCGTAGTGGGCCGGCCGATTCGAAGGCCTGGCCTCGCTTACCATCGGCGCTCCGGGCCGTATCTGGTCACAAGTCAAAACCAGTTACTTACCCTTTTTTTTCTCAGACTGACATCTCGCTCCGTGTCCTGGTGCGAGGCCCCGCAAAACCTATCTCGACCGCCTTCCTCCCCGATCTCGCCCCTCCTCGCCTGGCGACCAGATCCGCTTCTCCGATATCCAGATCTTCGGAGCACGCCCCGCTCGCCCCGGCCAAGGTGAGCCGTCGCCGCCGGCCGCCGGCCGCCACACGACGGCGCGCTCTAATAACGCACGCTGACTCCGTGGTTTTTTCTTTCCGTCGCAGTCGTGAGTTGAATAAGGGAGGCAGCAGCAGCAGCCATGGCGGCGGCGGAGGAGAACAGCTCGCTCTTCCTGATATTCATCCTGACCATGATCGCGCTGCCCCTGGTGCCGTACACGATCACGCGGCTGTGCCACGCGGCGACGAAGAAGGCCAAGACCATCCACTGCCGCTGCTCCGGGTGCCACCGCTCTGGAAAGTACCGGAAGTCGATCTACAAGAAGGTGGGCGGGTTGCGGCTGTTTGTTCTGCGTGAGGCTAGCAGTAGAATTCTAGTGCTAACTCCTCTATGATCGTGTTGTGATTCTTGTCGTGCAGATATCCAACTTCTCGACGTGGAGCAACCTTACCATTTTGCTTCTCTGGATCGTTGTGATCTTCCTGGTTTACTACATCAAACTCAGCAGCCGCGAGGTATGGTAACTTTTGGCTGGTATATGTTGTCAATTTTTCTTTTGTTCAAGCAGTTAACTCAAAATTCTTCTCTGCTGTGAACTAGTAGATACAGAAGGATTTAATACTTTCTCATGTGACCTTTTGTCTGCTCCTTCACCTAGAATAGTCTTGATTAGTAGATGACTATACCGAAATAAACTGATAACCAAAAGTACAACTCAGTTCACGTTCAGCTTTATCCTACCAGAGCAGTCACCACAATGTTCATGTTTTGTCAGTTCCTTGATGCAGCAAAATCACCGTTTTCCTTTTAGTAGCAGCATGCCCAGCCAGTTTGTTGGGATATACTAGAAAGGCTAGCATATCTTTGTGCTGATTTAGTTCCCCTTTATTCTTCTGAAGCCTCACTAATGTTTCACTCTCTTGAACATTGTCAAACAATCACATACGCAGAAACCTTGTTGTGAAGTTTGGTATTGTAGATTTCAGGACTTAGTTTGTTTTTGTATCCAAGCATAGGTAGGTTTATTTCCTAGAAGCATTTTTTGTGAAGTCCTGATTGTTCATCTTTGTTTCAATTGTAATTATGCTAGTTAATTTTGGATACTATATGCATAAATAATGCTGTACTTGAAGTGTGAAGGATTTTTTTCCTGAAATTTCACCAGGGCAAGGTCCCAATAATTGATTTTATATGATTTTGTTTCCCAGGTCCAAGTATTTGAGCCATACAGCATTCTTGGACTTGAACCAGGGGCATCAGAATCTGAAATCAAGAAATCATACAGGAGACTCTCTATTCAGTACCATCCTGATAAAAATCCCGATCCTGGTAAAATGTGTTTCACACTTCTTTTACAGTTGATTGTTTGATATTTAGATGTCTAGTTTGTGTTAATTTTTTGCTCTTCATTTTCCCCAGAGGCCCATACGTACTTTGTTGAATCTATCTCCAAGGCGTATCAGGCGTTAACTGATCCTATATCTCGTGAAAATTATGAGAAGTATGGTCATCCAGATGGGCGCCAGGTAACATGAACATTAGTTATTTGTAACACTTGGTGGATTAGTGGAAAGCTAATCCCTCCTATAACATCAGAAGCTAACATGAATATTCTGGTATATATGTGCATTAGGGGTTCCAAATGGGCATCGCTTTGCCGAAGTTCTTGCTGAATATGGATGGTGCATCTGGCGGGATAATGCTTCTAGGAATTGTGGGGCTTTGCATACTCTTCCCCTTGATGATAGCAGTTATTTATTTATCAAGGTCATCAAAGTATACTGGAAATTATGTCATGCATCAAACTCTGTCCACTTATTATTACTTTATGAAGCCATCTCTAGCTCCAAGGTATGAGAATACAAACATCTAATTTTGATATTTGGGCATTTTTTTTCCATTTTTTTGATATTTGCTGATTGGCTTCATGATATGGCATGTTCACTAGAGAAGATTTAGCAGCTGAAGTGAAAATACTCCTTCCTTTCAAATAACTAGACATGAGACATTGCAAATTTTATTGTTAAAGTGAAGCACTCCTGTCAATGTCAAATGTGCGACTAACAGTGCCATAAGCATTGGGACAGTGTCAAAGATCATGCTAAAGTTCACATTATGATTTGTCATCCTAGCTTCAAAATGATCAGAATTTTGATCTGATTTAGTGATCATGATGTTTTTTTTACCTGTCTGATTACTAGTTGGGCATAATATGGTTCCAAAACTCATATTGTAACACCACAGTAAATTTATAACTCATTGCCTTTAGTTTTGGATGATAAGATTTATAGCCGAGAAAACCCTGTTTAAATAATAACGAAATCTACTTTCGCTGATCAATATTAGTAGTCTAAAAGATCTCTTGTTTAAGCAACCTATATAACTAGTGAAGCAAATGCCTGCAAACTTCCTCGTCGCTTTACAATCTTCTGTTATGAATTACGGGTTCAATTTTACCACATTTGATCAATGGAACTATTGGTTGCATGTTCCAGCAAAGTCATGGATGTCTTCATCAAGGCTGCAGAGTATATGGAGATGCCAGTACGACGCAGTGATGACGAGCCCCTGCAGAAATTGTTTGTAGCAGTTAGAAGTGAGTTAAATCTAGATTTGAAGAATATTAGAACAGAGCAAGCCAAGTTCTGGAAGCAGCATCCATCACTTGTAAAGGTTGGTCTTTTGTTGGTGCATGCTGTGATACCAAATGATATTTGTGATTTGACAAATCCTTGATGCTTGTATTTTTCAGATGGAACTCTTGATTCAGGCTCATCTTACTCGAGAGTCATTTGCTTTGACACCAGCGCTAGTAAAAGATTACAGGCACATGCTTGAACTTGCGCCTCGTCTTTTGGAAGAACTAGTTAAGGTACAAGATTGGATTTCTCTCTTTGAATTTCTTTCTTTGTTAATTGTTTTTTTTTGAGCAATTAGCAGGAGCTCTGCCTTTAAATATAGAAGAAGAGAATTGGCCACCTAATAAGGAAAACTGGCCTAAAACCGATGCAACTTAACTTCACACACACCAGCCCTGAAACTGCGCCCAAGCGAGCCAACAACTTTGTAATCCAACCGACCAGAGTCGACACCCTAGAACGTGGCCTTGAGCCGTGATCCTGCTTACAAACCTCAGCAACACACTCACCATCCTTGAGGGCGCGTCCCAGATGAGCCGGCAACTCTACCACCCAAGTGACGAGACTCACACCCTGCAACACAAAGGTGCTCTCCGGAGCTGCCGCTCGGGCTTCCACACCTGCCCCGAGGCCATGCACTAGACAAGCCAACGGCCCCACCACCCAAGTGACCAAAACCGACACCCAACAACACGAAGGCGCTCCCTGGAGGCCGCCGCTTCGGCTTCCACAACGGACTCGAGGCCGCGCACCTGCCTAGCCAACGACAAAACTGCAGGACAACACAAGCCTTTGGCGCTTGATAGAGGACAAAGCCGCCAAGGCGACACCTGGGGGGGGGGGGGGGGGGGGGGGGGGACGGGTACGGCGCCGCTCCGGCCTTGGCCGGAGAACTCGAGATCCATATGACGAGGGAGGTGAAGGGGCTCCACAACGACACCTTCCAAGGAGGCGAACACCGTCCGAGTCTGCCGTCAACATCGATCGGTTGGTGCTAGGCTTTCACTTGGAGCTCACCATACCCAACGTCATTGCATCAAGCCCCGCCATCCATCAGAGCACGGGTAGCCATACGTCACAAACAACATGCCGCCACCGACCGTCGTCTCACCACCCTCCATCCACGGCATATAGTCAACCACCAAGCAAGACACAAGCTACATCACTTCCCAGCCATGACGCATGTGTCAACCCGCAAGAGGCCAGATCTGCGCAAAGGACGCCGGATCTGCGCACGCCCGGCCGTCCCAGTTTCCTCGCTGGAGACCACAGGATCCACGCTGAAGCGACCAAAGCCGCCGTCACCCCACACCCGCGCAGCCACCCGCTGCCATAAGCCATCCAGAGGAGCAGCAATGTCACATTAATTGTGAACTCACACCGGCTTGTCTTCATTAATTGTGAACTCATACATGCTGTCTCCTCTCCCCATACTATGACCTACTAGCAAATATGCCCGTGCGTTGCAACGGGAGACAAAAACATCATATGCCACAAACCAATACGCATGGATCAAGACCTCCTCCCATGGGTCCTTGTCTTATATGTCAAGAGGGCATCCCATAAAACCCAACCTATGCGTATTCCTGCTTATCCTTCTTTTAGCCCTCGTCAACCGTGGTCGCGGTGGTCACCGAACATGGTCATTCTCAAGGCGATGAGCACGTCCATCGCCCGATACACTTGTGACTGAATTGTGCTACCACAAGAGAACGTTTAAAACTAAAAATAATCTCGTCGAGTTGTATGGACTGTGCTAGCGCTGAAAATCCAGTGTGTAGGATGTGCGAATTTTTGGAGAAACACTAACACCCGTGGTAAGTAATGCTTAATTATTTTCTCATAATTCTGGAATCTACTTCATCCCTCCTGGTTTGTTGGGTCAGCCTCATAAATCTCAACGGTTAAAGCTAGGATTGAATTTAGGGGCCAATCTCAAGGCGATGAGCACGTCCATCACACGACACACTTGTGACTGAATTGTGCTAGCACAAGAGAATGTTTAAAACTGCAAATAATATCATCGATTTAAGGATAATTCTGAAATCTACTTCATCCCTTCTGTTTTATTGGGTCAATCCCATAAATCCTAGGCTCCCAACAATTAAGGTAGGAGTGAATTTAGGGACCCCAGTGACTAAAAAAATATGAATAGAATGTAATGCCCAAAACTGTAACATGCTTGTTTTTTTTTTCAGAGAAAAACATGCTTGATTTTTCGCTTGATGGGGTCACATGCCCACTTATTTAGCGTACTTTCTTACAATCTGCTCTCTCTCCAGGTCTCCTTGATCGAAATCTTTCCCAATCTCTCATTAATTCATTTTCTGTTTCTTCAAGGTCCCTCGTTGCTCGCCCATTAAGTTCCCAGAGTGTTATTAGGAGCACGATTAATCATATTCTCTCGCCAGAGATTCCTTTCCTTCTGTAATTAATTCCTCCCAGCGGCGTGGCTGGGTGCATCAGTTGAAATCTTTCTAAATTTCTTTTTTCCTTTGTTTTGAGGGTCCCTCTCGCTCGCCCATTCATCAATGGATCCTTGGATTATGCACGATGCATGCATGATCTGTCTAGTAGCCCCCCGTAGAATCCATTCCTTCCTTATTTTCTTTGTCACCTCATCCATCAGCGGGCCTGTTCGTTCGGTTGGCTTGGTTCCGACGAAAGAACTGACGGGAGGAACACCCGACGGGTGAATTAACGAACGGAAAATTAGGGAGGAAAAAGAAAAATTAAACTTAAGAAGGAAGGAAAAGGGGATAAGTTGGAATCGAACCTGGGTCTCCTCGGGTGGAGGTGTGGGGCTCCGACCAGTAGGCTGTTTGCGTGCTTCATGTCATAGAGGGTCGCGGGATTTTAATAAACCAAAGTGCGGTGCAGCGAGAAAAAAAAAAGAATCAAAGGAAGGAAAAAGGGATAAGCAGGAATCGAACCTGGGTCTGCTCGGGTGGAAGGGTGAGGCTCTGACCAGTAGGCTGCTTGCGTGCTTCGTGTCATAGAGGGTCGCCGGTTTGTAATAAACCAAAGTGCGGTGCAGCAAGAAAAAAATACGAATCGTTTTCTCCTCACTTAATGGGTGGCATAGTGGGTAATTTGTGCCAAATTTAGGGGTAATTTAGGTGACGTACCACCAGAAGCAATAGATGCTTTATTAGTAGGTATAGATGAGTAAAAGCTGTTACAAGTTATGACAGACACAAATGCATATCAACTGTCTTCTGTTTATGCTGTGCGATCTTGCTGTGTTTAATTATGGTAGCTTTAGGTCAGTTGATGTGGGTTTCGCGTTGCTACAATTAACTGTTGTGCCAATAGCTGATGTTTAGGATGGCTATCAATACTAGTGAGCATGATTAATAAATTGTGGCAATTTAATCCTAATAATTTATCCATGAAATATCTAAAGGTACTAAAAGTAATACTCCATTTAGACGACACAGGCATGGTATGATTTATGTACATTTAGTTCTCTGTAACTTGGTTTTGATTATACGTTGTTCGTAGTTAACACTTTTAATAAACCGTCTTTTGTTTATGCTGTGCGATCTTGCTGTGTTTAATTATGGTAGCTTTAGGTCAGTTGATGTGGGTTTCGCGTTGCTACAATTAACTGTTGTGCCAATAGCTGATGTTTAGGATGGCGATCAATACTAGTGAGCCATTCGAACTTACACAGAGCATGATTAATAAATTGTGGCAATTTAATCCTAATAATTTATCCATGAAATATCGAAAGGTACTAAAAGTAATACACCATTTAGATGACACATGCATGGTATGATTTATGTGCATTTAGTTCTCTGTAACTTGGTTTTGATTATACGTTGGTCGTAGTTAACACCGTTAATAAACCGTAAGGGTGGGTTTGCCCGTCTGGTCACATTGGCACAATATGACTCACGCGTATGATGTAGGATGATTAATTGACAGATCTTGTTGAAGTTTCAAATGTGGAGCTGTGATGGTTTATACTCCCTCCGTCCCAAAATTCTTGTCTTAGATTTGTCTAGATATGGATGTATCTAATACTAAAACGTGACTTGATACATCCGTATCTAGACAAATTTAAGACAAGAATTTTGGGACGGAGGGAGTATTTTTTTATTGGCTAGTCCTGTAGAAAATACGTACTACTGTATTAACTAACACATAAGTGTGGTTCCGTATTTTGTCTCATGGTTGTAGCTGTATATAAACAGGTGACCCTGCCTCACAGATGTGCATTATGGCTGGGATGTTTAGTGTCTGGTTTATGCAAATAATACTTTCGCTTGATTTTCTGTGTGAGGCAATGTCATGCCTATTAGTATTAATCTTGTGGTGTCGAGACATTTAAAAGTATGAATCAGTCATTAGTCTTGAGATCCAAATGCATGATGCATCACATGTCTAATTGAGTTTACATTGCTATAGCTGACAGTTTTTGTTTGATAAATAACCTTAGCCGTTAAACACGTAGTGCTTCAATAAAAGAAGGGGAGAATTTCTTTGTTGCACTCTGTTCTTATAATTCTTTTTCTTCGCTTTTGCTTCAGTGTACCTTTTTTCTTCTTCTTAGTATTTGATGCCTCATAAATTAATATACTTATTGGTTCGCAGATTGCACTTCTACCAAGGAGTCCCAACGGTTTTGGATGGCTCAGGCCTGCAATTGGTGTAGTTGAGCTGTCTCAAAGTATAATTCAGGTATTTTGAAGCTCTCCATGTGCCTTTACTTCAGCTAACTTGTGGTGAATAACTTCATGTTTCTGGTGATTTGTATATGTTGATATGTATTGTTCCACATTAAACTTTTCTGGTGTAGACTATAATTTGTGTTTATCTTAGATTTTTCTAGATTCATCTGGTCTGTTTCACTTCTAAACTTATCTCCTAACCCATCAGTTTGATTGTCCATCCCAACATTTAGATGTTGCAATACTTGTTATAAGATCTGCCACCATCCTTTTTGACCATGGATGACTAGTGTTTATTCAAAATCTTGTCCATTTAGTGGTTCGTGTCATTAAGTTGATGTTAAAAGGCCAAATCATATGGTTCACTAAACTCGGAATGAATTCTGTCAGTTTGGTATACTTGTTCAGTTTTTCATTTGATCACAACTTGGGAAGGGTGATTCGATATCTCCAGTTATACTGCAAGTGTTAAGTTGCAGCAAGGCAGCTTATATTTTGAGCATAGTAGATCCATGCAATGTTTTTAAGGCGGTAAGGTGATGTGATGTGAGGTGCTGTAGCACCGTCTCACCTTTTAAGTGCTTAAAGCGTAAGGCGATGCGACGCCTTATTAGACACATAAATATGTAATATATGGCAGCCGATTAGGAGATTTAACAGCTAGCTGTAACATAAATGCACCACAAGTTGCATAACATGATAACTGTTAGCAAAGCATAGGCCTCAAATTATCTTGTGTAGATGACAGATCGTCTTTGAACTAGAGCTTCATTCTCCTCATCTATATATCGTTCCATAGCTTCAAATTTTTTTGTGTTTAAGAAATTGCACATCTCTTTCCTAATTTGCGCGGATGCCTCGGCACACTTATCCACAACACTGAAACCCTAGAAAGGTTCCAGCATGGACTATCTTGCCACACTGTACACATGAGTAAAATTTTTCTCTCTAAATCTGGCCAGAACACCTACTTTGAAGCTGGATCGTTGGATGTAGCTAACTCACCATGACGTGGTAGTTTACCATGGCAATGTGGACAATGAGACTCCTTCTGGTCTCAGTGACACTGCATGTGTTTGTTGCACATTCTGTCTACTTGTCTCAGTCCATTACCATTGCATTCATCTGCATCTGTTAGCAAAATTGGGTTGTAGTTCATCTGTACTTTCACATGTTTTGATCTTAGCTTTTGGCTTCTGTAGTTACATTTTCTTCCATAAGCTTGTTTGTCACCACTGATGGCAATGGAAATAGTTGAATCAAATTTGACTTGGATACATATCCTAGGCTGTCCCTCTCAGTGCTCGAAAAGCTGGTGGAGGTAATTCAGAAGGAATAGCACCTTTCTTGCAGCTGCCACATTTTACTGAAGCAACTGTCAAAAAAATTGCCCGCAAGGTATTTCCTTAACCTTAAAGTTTGTTTTTGTACGAAAAGCAGAGTGAACTTTTATTTTGGCTAAATCAGTAGCCTGTCCTTCAGAGAAATGCTTTATCCTTTGGAGAGTAACATCTTATTCTATTTTTAACTGCAGAAAATCAGGGCATTCCAAGAACTTTGCGATATGTCGGAGGTGGAACGTGCCACACTGCTGACACAGGTAGCTGGACTTTCAGAAGAAGAAGCTCGGGATGTAGAGCTTGTACTGGAGATGATTCCTACTGTTGAGGTGGATATTAAATGTGAAACTGAAGGAGAAGAGGGCATACAAGAGGGTGATGTTGTGACAATGTATGCTTGGGTCTCACTTCAGCGTCGCAGCGGGCTAACTGCTGCCCTTCCCCATGCTCCTTTCTATCCGTTCCACAGGGAAGAGAACTTCTGGCTGCTTCTAGCGGACACCGCGTCAAACGAAGTTTGGTTATCCCAGAAAATCAGCTTCATGGACGAGGCTACCGCCATAACTGCAGCGTCAAAAGCTATACAAGATACCCAGGAAGCATTGGGAGCAAGCCCAAAGGAAATAGGAATTGCAGTTAGGGAGGCGGTTGACAGAGTGAAGAAAGGCAGCAGGCTGGTGATGGGCAAGTTCCAAGCCCCATCAGAGGGCAATCACAACCTGACGTCCTTCTGCTTGTGCGACGCATGGATAGGCTGTGACAGCAAGACTAGCTTTAAGCTGAAGGTTCTGAAGCGCAGCCGCGCGGGAACAAGAACCTATGTGCCTGAAGAAGGGCCAGTGGCAGAGGATGGCATTGAGGAGGAAGAGGAGGAGGAAGAAGAGGAGTACGACGATTATGAGAGCGAGTACAGTGAGGACGAGGAAGAAGAAAAGAAGAAGGGAAAGGGCAAGGTTGCAAACGGAGCAGCACATCAAAGGGCAAGCTCTGATATAGATTCAGGCAGCGATGATTGATACAATACCTTGTGATGTTCAACCATAGATGATTAACATCCATGTTTTTTGCCATTTGACTTGTGAAACTTGGGAGGAAAAACATCTCCCGTCAACTTATAGAGCATGCGGTAATAGTTACTGAATTTTCTGTTTTGTTTATTGTTCTTGCGCTGTATGAATGGAACCAATAATTGAGAATAGGGCTGTGAAAAATCAAATCGGCGGGATTATCTTGGGTTCTCAACATAGCTTGAAATGCACTTAACTTATAGTTGAAATCAAATGATTTACTGATTGCAATTCGGAGCTAGGCTAACCTTACAAATTCTGGGAAGTTCGATTGAAACCATAAAATTTGTAGCCGAGCCTTGAACGTTTAAATCGATTATAGTTGCGTCCCGTTGTGAGGTTGGTATATATTTTGTCGTCTTGCTTTTCCCTCTTCCGTATCAACGTAGTCCCGATTTCAAAAGAGTAGTTTTTAAGCAGCTTTAGCTTTTGACTTATTAATTTCTTTTTCATTGAGCACTGGCGAAGCTTGCACAAACAAGGATGAGCCACAGCCAGCATCAAAACTTGCATCTTTTTTGTAATTTAGGAAGATTATTTAGGATGGTTCTTCCCTTGCTCTCAAACCTATTGGCCTGATCATGAGGATAATAGTGATAACAGAACTACCTCACGCACGACAGTTTTGCTAGGATGGATGTACCGGGCTGAGGCTGATGAGTGGGCCTGATGGATGGTGGATGAAATCAGTTAGGTGATTTTGAGTCTAATCGTGCAGTCATCAGATAACAAATGATGAATTTTATAGTACACATAGCACTACTCTAATGATAATACAATGGATCTGTAACACACATTACAGTTTTATTGTAAGATATAAAGTTGATTCGAACATTACAATTCCAAAGAATAAGACAATATTTAGTGCACTGTATATTCGCAAAAAAAGAGAAGAAACAAATTAGCGAACTGTACAGGTTAGAGTTTTTTTTTTGTGTGAAAATATACAGGTCAGAGTATACTTGAACCCATCTGGAAAAAAGAGAGTATACTTTTTTTTTGAGAGGAAAAAAAAAGAATGAGCAGTTTTAAGAGGGAACATGTTAACTCTTACCTTCTTACCTCACATGTAAAAAGAGAGGGTAAGAGAGAACATGTTAAAATTTGCCAAAAGAGTGTCCTCCACATAGGACCCTCTGCCAGTGGCGGAGCTACACAGGAATCCGGGGGGGGGGGGGGGGGGGGGGGGCAGCCAAGGCATGAATAACTAAGAGGGCAAATAATTGAACTTTTACTTATCTAAGCCCTGCATAGTATATTTTCCTTACTGTTTGGGGAGGGGTGGCGGGAGGAGGGGGGGGGGGGGGGGCCCTCAGACTTGTACTAAGCTCCGCCAATGTAATCCGCATCAAAGGGCGGCAACAATATCACACTTCAAAACAAAAAAAAACAGACAACCAAAAATAAAACTGAGAACTGACGATCAAGCGTGGTAGAATCGCTGAGGACATGTACTCTTGCTCCAAGCTGTAGCAATTTTGGTTCCTTTGAGATGGTAAATTAGCTCTGCCAAATACACTGGTGTATGGCATGTGACGACCCCGGCTTAATCGTGTACTAACCGTACACGCAAATGCACACGATCAAGCCTAAGGACTCACTTGAAGATATCACAACACAACTCTGAAACATAAATAAAGTCATACAAGCTTTATATTACAAGCCAGGGCCTCGAGGGCTCGAATACATAGCTCGATGGCATACAAGTGTCAGCGGAAGCATCAGATATCTGAGTACAGATATATTACAGAAATAGAGATAAGCCTTTATGAAGGCGGGGCAAAATAAAACACTATGATCGAAAGGCGTAGGCCTCCTGCCTAGGACCCTCCGAATCCTACTCCTGGTCGTCTGCCGGCTCCTCGTAGTAGTACTCGCCGGGAGGGTAGTAGTAGTAGCCGTAGTCGTCGACAGGGGCAGCTAACTCAGGGGCTCCGTCATCTGGCGGCGTCAATTGGATATGGGGAGAAAAAGAAAATAAAGCAAACGTGAGTACTCATCCGAAGTACTCAGCAAGCAAGGATCTATACTACATATGTAACATTTTCAAAGGAGGGCGGTATATGTGGACTGGGCTGCAGAAATGCCAGAATAGAGGGGGAGAGCCTAGTCCTATCGAAGACTAGCATCTTCAATCATCTTCATCAGTCTTGCAGCATTAGAAGAGTGCAGAGTAACATAATGTAAAGTAGTAGTAGTGTCATCAACCTCGGCCAGAGATTCTTCCTCGACTCCCTGCGAGAAAGCAATCCCAGAGCCGTACTATCCATTTCATCTCAGTTCTAGTTGTACAGATCGGGATACAACTCCGAGTGTCCGTTACCGTAGGACAGGCTATCGATAGATTAGTTCTTCCCTGCAGGGGTGCACCAACTTACCCACCACGCTCGCTTAACTCCGCCCGGACACACTTTACTGGGTCATGCCCGGCCTCGGCTAAGCAACACGCCGCAACCCGACCTAGGCTCTAAAGAGAGGTCAGCACGCCGGACTAACCTATGCCCCCAGGGGTCTTGGGCCTTCGCCCTGGGAACCCTGCACGTTGCGAGGACATTTCGGAAGCAGACCTAGCAACCCCTTATACAAGCGCAGTTGCGTTTCCAGTCCAATCCAAAACGGGCCGCTCCTCGCTGACGTCAATAGAGCTTCGGCTGATGTATACGACGCAGAACGCCCATACTATGCACACGTGATGGTTAGTGCTATCAGGCCAGAGGCCCCTCGGATCAAATATCCAAACCGTTAGTGGATTAGGAGCGTGTGGTAACGAGCAGAGACTCACGATCGATGTGACCCCGTCGCCCCGTCTCGAGGACTTGCGGCAAGGGCTAAGAATGCCCGGCCACGCCTCGTAGTTATCTCGCGGGCACCTCTCAGGTCAACCCGACTCCACATCACCTCGCATTCAAGCTCGCGCGGGTACCCCTCAGGGCCGACCCGTCTTTAGTATCATGGTTCAGTGTTCAGTCATAGTAACCAAAGTCTCCGTGTATCTGACACCAAGGGGGAACCCTGAGGAATCACCCTCGATGGAATCCCACTCGATGATATCATCAAGGTGAACGAAGGAGGAATCACCCTCGAGGTCCACTCTTGAACAGTTGCGCGACAGCGTCGGTATCGGGGGTGGTGTAGGAGGAATCACCCTCGCTTACCACGACCGATTAACTAACCTACAAGGTTATCATCAGAAGTGCTGACGAGGTATCACCCTCGGCACCCGATAGTAACCCAGTAGTGTCGAGCAATTTAAGGGGGAAGTGACGTGCGGTGCCAGGGTCTGATCTTCGATCCCGTTGCTCGGGTCTTCTGAGAGTCCAGCGGGGCAGTCGGGATAAGTGGGGGTCTCTGTCGGTCTCTACCCAACCCATTCTAAACAGTTTAGGATAACAGGTAATTATCAACATCAGGTTACAAGTAAACAGGCTATGCAGCAGATATAGGTTACAGTAGCAGCAGTAACTTCTAATGCAAGCATAAGAGAGAAGAGAATGGGCGATATCGGAATGCTAAAAAAGGGGGTGCTTGCCTGTCTGCTCGACGGCAAGGGCAGGGTCGTCGGGGACGTAGTCGTACTCCGGAGCGGTGTCTGCCTCAGGAGCTACGTCGATGTCGGGGTCTACCGAGAGAGAAGAGGGGGGAGAAAACAAGTAAATACAATGCAATCAAATGCAACACGGGGCATGCTACGCTACAATGCAGTGCAGAGTTGCCTAAAGATGCATCTAGGTCATTTTAGTTATTTTTAGGATTATCGTGGGATTTATTACCCGGTGTGTGTGCACTATTCATCTACCGTAATCGGGCTCGGAGTTACGAGTTCTTCTACGTAGGGGTTCCGGCATCGAAACAGACGACACGATCAAATTCGTCTCGTCGTTCTGAGCAACTTTCATGTCTTAAGTTTTTCGATCTGAGCTACGGTTTAAAAGTTATTAATTTTCGAAGTTTAAATGATTTTCTGGATTATTTTTATTAACATAATTGAATTATGACATCAGCATGATGCCATGCTGACATCAGCGAGTCAACAGGACGGCTGACCAGTCAAACCCGACATGTGGTTCCAGTGGGACCCACATTTTAGTCTCTGTTAGACTAACAATGAATTAATTAAACTAACAGGGTTAATTAGGGGGTGGACCCCACATGTCAGTGAGTCATTAGTCTAATTAATTGATTTTCATTTATTTAAAATGTTATTAGGTTAATTATCCACGGGGGCCCACACGTCAGCGACTGGGGTTGCCTAGTCAGCACGTTGACTGGGTCAACCCAGTCAACGGGGCCCCCGGGGCCCACTGGCAGTGAGCCAGGGGTGGGGCCTGCTCATCCACGTTGGCTGCCGGCGCCGGAGTTGCGCCGGCGACCATTTGCGCGGCGGCCGATCGCCGGAGGCGGCCGGAAATGCGCTACGGGGCACCGTTCGACCCGTGGTTTGTTGCGTTCGAACGCTAGTGAACTCGTGCGTCGAGTGGTGGTGGTGGCACGGCCGGAAACGACCGGAGACGGCGACGGCGAGCGGTGGAGGCGGCGCCGGAGTTCGGGCCTCGCGGATTCGGCGAAAAACAACGCAAGAGCTCGAGCTGGTTATCTAGGCAGCAACAGTAGCACTCCAGGAGCTCACCAGAGCCACTGGCTTGAACCGTAGTGGCTCGGGAGCTCGCCAATGGCAGCGACAGTGGAGGTCAGAGCTCGGTGCGGTGGCGAGCTAGCTAGATGGAGCGGAGCGGCTCAGGAGAGGGACAGAGGGGAGAGAAGAGCTCACCGCGCGGTCAAGAAAGACCTTTGACAGGTTTGGAGCAGCAGAACGACGATGTTCGTCGGAGGAACGCCGGTGACCCGTGGAAGAAGACGAGCTCGATCCAGGTGCTGCAGGGCTCCCCGGCTCCAGCTTTCAGTCGAGGAAGAAGAGGCGGAGGTCGGCGCTTCGCTTAGACACAGCGGAGGAGCAGGAGGGCGCCGGTGACCGCGAGGACGACGGCGTGCGGCGGTGGAGGCGCTCGGTCGGGGTTGAATCTGAGGGAGAGAAGGACGGATCGAGCGAGGGGAGAAGGGAAGAATGACGGGGAGGACCAGGGGAAACGAATGGAGGCTCAGTCTTATCCCCTCCGCCTCCCTGTTTCGTCGGTGGAGCGACGGCGTGTCGGCGCGCGAACGGCGCGCGAGCGCTCGGCCATGGAGGAGACGACACGCGAGGGAGAGAGAGGGAGTTGGGCCAGGTGGGCCGCGGTCGGGGCACTGTGCACTTAGGCCCAGTGCACAGTGCCTCGTTTTATTTTCCTGTTATTCTGTTTTGCCTTTTCTTTTATTCTTTTCTGTTTGGAAATAGTTAGGCCTTTTGTGCACTTTTGTAAAATATGGGACTTGGCCCAAATATTACTATGCAATATTACCTTCCACCAAAAATTGGTTTGGGCAAAGTAGAAATTTATTTGAATTTGATTTAACTATAAATGGATTAAATAATTCTGTTTTGGTGCTGTTTCAAGTTGTTGGAGCCACTAAACTACTCCAAGTATCCTTGGTTATATTTTTAATAGTGCTTTTGGAATATTTGCTATTTAGGGAACATTTTCCCAACTGTGTTTGAACAACTTCATATTTCACATTGGAATTTGAGTCGATTTTCAGAATGGATTTTAGATTCTTTTGGTTAACCACTATGACTAGGCACTGCAAATGATATGACTTGGCATGATTAACAGTTGATCACAATGGCTATTACACAGGGGTGTTACATGGCAAAGCTAATTTATAATTTTACATCATTAACCGGCATCAATATTTTTTTGGATAATACTCAATAATCAAAGGCCATGATTCATTACAACTCTTACCTCAAGGACCATTGTAAAATTGCTCGTATCCGTCATATCTTGGTTCGTATATGTATCACTGCACCGAACCACTGTCGAAGTCGCAACCAGTGAAGTTCAATGGGAAATAATGGGGACTGAAGTTGTACACATCGACCTCTACCTCAAGGACACTGGCGGAGCTATGTTGAGGCCGAAGGGGGCAACTCTGAAGGAAAATTTTCAGGCAAGGCTTAGATGAGACCGTTTTAGCAATTTACACCCCCCAAATACTCATGTTTTTGCATTCCCCCCCCCAACAATTTGTACCAAGCTCCGCCACTGCTCAAGGAGATGACCTAGGAAATTGCTACTCTCTCCGATCCATATTACTTGTCGCTCAAATGAATGCATCTAGACGATCGAAGCGAGTAGTACAGAAAAACACCTACTGTCATCACCAGGAGTATCGTCAGTATCGGAGTGAGTAGTACAGAAAAACACCTACCGTCATCACGTAGTGAGTAGTACAGAAAAACACCTACTGTCATGAAAACGGCGCGAAAACGGACGAAACTGGGTGCTACCATATTTGTTTTCATATTTTCTTGCAGAAACGAAAACAAATACAGAAACCCTGGAAACGAATACGGAAACAGATAGTATTGAAAACAGACACAGAGCGAATACAGAACGAACACGAAAGCAAAATTGTGTGTTGAACTATGATTGTTTCTGTATGCTTCTTCTCTAAAAGCAAATTGTGTTCTGTTATTATAGTTACAGTCAGTGTGGGCCTGAAAATTCACATCGCCAAAAGAATTATAAAATTTGATAAGAGAATAGTTTCTTAATAAGTAAATAAGACACAAATACAGTGCCTAACATTCTGATGGAATGAACCTGCTGCAAGAGGCAATAAAAGTGACGATGCTTGATTTTATTAATTGATAGGATGAAATACAAAGTAGTAAGATAAGTGTGGGCGTTCACCTAATTTGATTTTTACCTATTGAATGGGCAGTTGGTGACGTACTGTCAACTTGGTACATTCAGCGTGCGTGTTCAGGTTTTAGGGTGAAATTTAATGCAAGTTCATTACTTCATGTTTTCCTACATATATGTTGGCATCTTTGACTTTGATATGTTCATTGCACTCGATTGGGTCTGCTTTTGACCAAGTATATTGCCATGCAGTCATGTGGAAAAGCATTGGGCTTGCGGTGGAAGAAGTTCCTGAGAAATGCTGGCCTTTTGAAGCGACAATTGACATGGCTGTAAATACAAGTTTCTTTCTTGGATGTCTATCATCTGTTTTTATGCTAGCTTTGATTTCTCTTATCCGTTAGTTGAAACGGTTAGTCCTGATAGGTCGACCACTTATATTATTTTGAAGGTTCAATGAGCAAATGGGAAAGAAAGTATCGGTGGATTCACCAACGTAGATTACAAGAGTACAGGTTTATCTATTGAGGTGTGTATCCTTCATAACACTGCCATTTTGATGTGTACATAGTGGTTGGAGGATTTAACTATGTTACTATGTTGTTTCTTTTGTGAAGTAGGAAGTGATGAATCGAGCAAGGAGTAAGGGTAACACGACGACGTGTTTGATCTTCGGCCATTTCTGTACTATGAAACCCAGGTCAGGATTCCCTGTTAAGTATGTGGCTGTACCTACGGCTAAATTAGTCATGCACAGTGACACGACGATGTGTTCAGTTTTTGACTGTTTCTTGACTGTGAAACCCATGTTAGGGTTGCCCCCTCTTAAGTGCGTGGTTGTACCCGCTGCTAAATTAATAATACAAACCTGCTGCTAAAAGACGATGTCACAGCTTAGACAATCTCTGAGGTCAAATTTGTGTATTCTAACATTGGTTTTTTCATTTCTATCCTACTACTTATAGCTGGATTAAGCATTTATCTATCTCTCTATTTCTGTTGTTACTTACTGCCCTTTTAAGTTTTCTATTCCGAGTTGGTTTCATTTATTATTTGCTAACATCCACAAAAATGATACCCACTCTTTATTTATGACAAGAGCAAGTACAAATTAACTTGCCTAAGGTTTAGGGGCACAACAAGGTTCATGTCAAAAAATCATACGAGCAGCATGTTAATATGTTCCTAGATAAAACTTTCAGGTTACTAATTTATCTTTGTTCAGAGATTTTGCTGCCCTTCATTAATACATGTCAGAGCTATGGATGCTGAACTCACAATAGTTAAGGGGGTGTGAAATAACATGTTTTGTCATGAAACAATGACATATTGAGAAACTATACATTCCGTAATGAACTTGGTATTTTAATTATCACAAGTTCACAAGTTATAATGTTGTACAGTTTGAGTCATTACGGATGATTTGTAAACTTTAACCACAGAGATGATGCATAAATAGGTTATTGTATTTTTTTGCGGGGGAAATAGGTTAATGTATATGTCCTCTTCTTCTTTGTAGGAGTACAATTAATGAATTCAGTTTTCCGTACTCGATTAATTCAGTTTTCAGTTAATGAATTTAATGTCCTCTTCTTCTTTGTAGGTCCCAAGTTGGTTATTGTTGATTTTTTCTCATGCACAACCCATCATAGGAATCGGTAGGATCATCTTGATGGATGTAAGGACTGCAACAGGTAAATGTCTTGTTTTCACATTTGAAATTATAGCTTTGAACCCTCCATTGAGAAATTACGCCCTAGGTGTGGCATGAGCAAGTATAAATGGTGGTCAACGATTGTAGAGGATGGATACAGACATGACTAAGACTTGCTGTTTATTGTGATACTCCTACTTTGTATCTTAGATTATAGATTATAAAAATTCTCCTGGCCATCTTTGTCATCTATAATTAGAAAATAGGAATAGTACTCCAACTAATTTCCTTCTGAACTAAAAACAGGCGATCGTGACCTAAACAGGCCTTCCGATTGTTTGTACATCGGAAAGAATGCTTCTTCTCCTTCACTAATGCATGCTATTTGACCAGTCTTTCTTTTTTTTATCACTGATGTGTGCAAGTTGATTAACTATCTAATAAAACGAACTTCTACTTTCAGGGTCCAGTAGGTGTTCTGTTTGCCGTTCATTAATTCTCTGGTTTGTTTGCTGTTACATGCACAAGCAATGCTTACTGCTCCTCACTGATCATACAAGATAAATAGCCTTTTCTGTTTTTTCACTAATACACACAAGATAATTAACCATCGAATAAAATGAGCTATGTTTTCAGATTCGGTAGGTCTTCTGTTTGTTTATGTTATCCGCTATTTGTTGTTGCAAACCCTTGTGTCCCTGTTCTTTTTATTCCATCGTATGCATCTAGGTTGTTTGCACTGAAAATCAAAGTACTCACATGACTGTTACTTTTGCTAATGAATGCATCTTAGGACTAATACTTGTGCCAAGGGCGCCAGCTCTGCAAAGAAAGCAAGGCGGTAGCTTTTCCCTGCCCTAGGTTGGGTGTGTACTTACGGTATGGCCATCACTACATGAGTTCTATTTTTCGTACAATCACAATAGATCTGGTGTCAAAACAAACTGATTATACTCCATCTTCTTCATCAGGGTATTTTTGTGTGTTCCACTTACTTCTCAAGCTCGGTCTGCCAGTGGTCTGGCCATCGGGTCTCAAGATTGTACCTTGGCACACTTTTGGGCATGCACCTGATGTATTTTGTGCATGTTTGCAAAGCAAGACTTTGACACTCGAAGAACTATGTCAAGCCACTGTCAATACAATCCCCTTATTTAGGTCCCTGAACAAGTGGACTCTTATGCGATGTAAATATCATCGTTGGCCCAGTGGGCGTTGACTCTACTTGATATTCATCGTTGCGTCACGTAAGCTAAATGACCAAAGCTTTCTATACGATGGATCTCTGCCTATGTAGCTTGCCTCATAAAAGCAATGTAAATAAGCTATCATGAACTGATCTCATACCTTTCCTATAACGCTATGTATCAACTTCATATCTAAATATCTATTTTCTTATTAGTTCAATCGGTGTCTAAATATTCTTACATGCATGGTTTGATATCGCCCTTTGCACCATTGGCGCAATATTTACTTCATTGTGCTACAATGGCTCTCCTAGGAATGTTCTTCCATGCTTTGATGCGCACAATCCAGAAAGTGCATGCATCCAGAAACCAAATAGGATTTTTTTGTGTTATCTTCTCATAAATCTTGTGCTCGTCCAATAAGAATAAGGTTTGGTGGTATTGCTTTTGTCTGTCACCCGGTAGATTTCAGACTTCAAGATAGCTGCAGTTATTTCAGGTTATATGTGCAAATCCTTGGTGTGACATGATTGGTAACTGACCATGAATACGTTACAATCTGATATGTCTAATTCTTGATTTATGTGGTACCATGGTCTAAAAATTGGTCCTAAAGATACATGATGTTTTTGTACAAAGTTGAGACAGTTATTTTGGAACGGAGGGAGTATTAGATTATTTTGTTCCTTTTTAATTTGGTTCTAAAGATATAGTTTCAGAGTGATCATTTTGCATCAGCCAAGCTTGCCGTTGTTACAAATAATTGTTTTGTTGTCCTCAATTCACTTTCTTGGTTTTTTAATGCTACAAGCATTATTGTTCCAGTTTTTTTTAGTTATTGATCATGCCATTTTTCTTTCTGCCTTTGTAGCTGAAAGATTAGTGAGACTGACTAAATCCTAAACATGTTCCATGTGAGAGAAATAGCATGTTGATTTCATCTTGAAATAATCATAGCTGAGGGACGAGGTTCGTAACTGAGGGTCATGTGCAGAGCTGGAGGAAGAAGTTGCGAGGTTCGGAACTCTCCTTGTGAAGGGCTCAGGGACAGCAGTGAGGACAATGCCTCTTTAGTTGTAATTGTGATACTCCTGATGTGCAAGTAAACACTCCTGTGATACTCCTTATGCTAAAATGTTGGTTGTTAGTACAGAGGTGGTGACATTATTTGGTTCTCTGGTATTGATTTCATGATTTGTGGTTAATACATGATGTAATACAATCCACATTGCATTATATTTTCAGTTACATCTCCTACTTACTCACTACTAACATTCTTTCTAATTCGCTTCTTGCGCCATTGGCGCAACCGGGTCATCTAGTTCAAGAAAGACTGACACGGTTGAACCCCGGGCCATTATTGACATTTCACTATCGTATTTTCTTAGAAAATCCTGAAGACATTCTAGGCTTTACAATTTCTTTTGGCCATGGTGATCTCTGAACATTTTGTCGCAGAGTGAACACACGGTAACCAAGTTGAAGCCATTTTTAGTATTGCCGCGCTGAGAAATACTCGTCAATTGCTGCAGCTCCATCTTCAGCTTCTGGTTCTCCTTGATTAGCCCTTGGGACTTTCTCTTGAGATGCTCATAATCCTCTACCATCTGCTTCTGCTTGCTCCTAAAATGTGGGCAGAATCACCTATCAGAAAACCATACTAGAAACGCTGTGATAAATATATGGACAATTCTGACTCGTGAGTGCGAGTACCGGGCTCTTCTGTTCTGAAACCAGACTTCGACTTGGCGTGGTTTTATGTTCAGCCTCTTCGCCAGCCCTTGCTTCACAGTCTAATTGTTTTGTAATCATGGCCTCAACTTCTCCATGATAAGAAAGAACATGGGACTTCTAATGCCCTAAAATATGCTAGGCAATGTTTTGAAATGGACTTACCGTGTCAAGGCTGCAATGTTCTTCGTAGACACCTTCGAGCACCGTCACCTGTTCGGCGCTAAGCCGTAGCTTCTTCCTTGGATGGCCATCGCCGTGATCATCGCTGTCTTGATCTGGGAACAAGGCCTTGAGTTGGACATGCGGTTTTGGATTGGAATTGGAGCCAGTGCCTCGCTTTGATTTGGAGTGCTTGATGTTGCTAGTGGATCCACTGCCGAGGGAAAGGGCAGTCATTTCCTCTATCTCTTCTTCCATCTCAGCTGTTTTTACTTCTTCCGAGGCAAAGTGCATCTCTGCTGGTAGATCCCAGCTGTGTTTCTTGATTGGGAACCATGCCTCTATCAGAGCAAAAGCATGTATATATTGTGGAGGATGTGTGGCGGTTTTGTTGGTGGCCTCTTAATTTGGTGATGACTCCAATTGGGGGAGCAAAGACTGCAATAAAACGATGATGTTTAGAGCTCCAGTTAATCGGTGTTGTAATTGTCACTAGGGTTTCTTCAGAACCCATCATGCATGCTGGAGATTTTCTAGGCAAGATGTGTATCAGAGATTGTTTTTGCTTCCCTTGATTCTTTCTCCTCATCACGGTTCAGGATTGTAACTGGGGGTTTCAGTTATTGGACGTATCATAAACTGCACTTATTACAAGAACCAGCGTTTATTGCCATGTTGCCCGTTTCGTTGGACCAAGCCAAGTCGGTCTATTATTTGTAACCTATAAAGGCTGTCCCCTTGCGAAAAATAAATAAAACCTAAAGCTGTCAGTTAATGTTCTTGTACTACTAATTATGTACGTGCATGCGAAGCATAATTTGGTCCTATTTTGTTTGTGTACATCCGCGATCGGGACCTTGTTTCAGAAGATTGAAGGCCTGATACCTTCATACATAGGCGATCGGGACAATGTTTCATACTCCAGTGTTTTTACTTTTTCTCGGTTTCTCAGATCCATATTACTTGTCGCAGTTTTAGTACAACTTTGTAAGGACTAGTATTTTTCAAAAGTTAACTAAGAATTACAGTATGTTTTTCTTTTTGCGGGGGTGAATTATAGTATGTTTCATTTCTCAGTGTCATATATGCTCGTCCACAAGGTGACGTCATAAATATCTTAAAAAAGAGCATTACCATTTATTAACACCACTACAGAAAATAGACGGCTTAGAGAATGAAAAGTGCATACGGTGGCTGGGCTCTAGGGAGCTCGGTGTTTTTTTTCAGCGAAATACATTTTCGACATCTTAAAAGAATCAGAAAAAAGTACACACATAAGCATATATGTCTGGTATATATGTAGGAAATTTCATGAACATTTTTGGTTGATCAGGATCATGAACATATATGTTCATATGAATATGTGATGTACACAAAAAAAGACAAATACATAGTTTAAAATGGTTTTTTCTTTATTGTATTTGGGCCAACTTTTTGTCTTTTTTGTCCAGTCCGTCGATAGTCGTATTATTTAACGAAACTTTATACGTACTTAGAAACCATGTATATGTATTTGTGGAACAGAATTTGATATTTTTTATAAAATTAAATTTATTTTGATTTATTTTTGAAAAACAGGCTCCCTACAACCATCTGCGATGGAGCCATCTGTGATACTCCACATGTCAGACAAATTTTGTTGACAACCATCTGGGATATGTCTTATCTCATATGCTCTTTCTATTAGAGCCATCTATGATGATGAAATTGTTCAAAATATGACCTAGATGCAATAATAAAGTTTTTAGTGTTCTATTTCCATGTTCATAACTAAGTTTGTTTTTATGTGTTGTAATTGCGATGGTTCTTGAATATGAGATTAGGAGAGAAACCTATTTGCATGTGTGAAAAGATAAACATCAAATAGATTCATAGTCCTGCCTCTAGACTAGCTCATGTATTGTTAATGGTTATGTTTTCCTAACCATGGGTATTGTTAATGTAACAAGGATACCGGTAATAATGAGAACGCGTTGTTAGGAACAATGGTCGTGGATATACCCAACTTATGAAATACAGCGAGATATGCTGTCAATATTTTTGTATAAAGTTTTAACGCTTACTTGCGTCCTTAGACCATGAGAATAACATATACTCAGATATCAAATGGTTAAATTTGGGGTTGCTAGATGTCACTCCATAATTGGGTGATCATAAAGGTAGCTTTCGGTTATACCGCAAAAGTATGTTGTGGTGTTTGATATGTCAAGCTAGGATTTGCTAGTCCGGTGATGGAGAGATACACTTTGGGCCTACTCGGTATTATGATGTACATCATCGCTTGGCCAAGCATAGTGGCTACTCGGTATTATGATGTACATCATCGCTTGGCCAAGCATAGTGGCTAGGGTGTTAGTCAAGGGGACATCTGAATACGATAACGAGAAAAGAGTACAAACTCGTAACGAGGATAACTAGATATTGTGATTGAAGTGTTGATCATGGGAATACCGTAAAAGTCTTGTCTTGGGTTTTGTAAAGTATCGTGAAGCAAAGGGAATAGTATACGATGACATAAGATTCAATCGATAAAGTTCTTCGTTGGTATGCGGGGATTATTATGGGTGTCCAGATCTCGCTAATAATTATTGACCGAAAGGTGTTTCAGACATGTTGATATGTCTTCAATGTATCTATAATTTTTAATTCTTTCATGCTATTATATTAACAATCTTGGATACTTTATATGCAATTTTATATCATTTTTGGGGACTAACCTATTAACTCAGTGCCTAGTGCGAGTTGCTGTTTTTTTGCTTATTTTTGGATTTTTCAGAAAATCAGTACCAAACGAAGTCCAAACACGATGAAACTTTACGGTGATTTTTTCTGGACCAAGAGGGACCCTACAACGTTCGGGAGGAGGCCAGAAGATCAAAGGGAGAGCGATGAGCTCACACGGCGCCCGAGGGGGGGGGGGCACCTGAGCTCGTGGGTCCCATGCAACTCCGTTTGACCTAATTCCAACTCCATAAATTCCCAAATATTCCCAAACCAACAGAGAGCCACCCAAAATACTTTTTCCGCCGCCGCAAACTTCTGTTCTTCTGTGATCCCATCTGGAGGCCTTTTCCGGTACTCTGCCGGAGGGGGAATCGACCACGGAGGGCTTCTACATCATCCTTGCTGCACCTTCAATGATGTGTGAGTAGTTTACCACAGACCTACGGGTCCATAGCTAGTAGCTAGATGGCTTCTTCTTTCTCTCCGATCTTCAATACAAAGTTCTCCATGATGTCCATGGAGTTCTATCCGATGTAATCTTCTTTTGCGGTGTATTTGTTGGGATCTGATGAATTGTGGGTTTATGATCAGATTAAAGTAATTGAGTCTTTTCTGAACTTTATTATGCATGATTTTTATAGCTTTGTATTTCTCTCTGATCTATTCGTTTGGTTTGGCCAACTAGATTGATTTATCTTCAGTGGGAGAGGTGCTTTGTAATGGGTTCAATCTTGCAGTGTCCTCACCTCGTGATAGAAGGGGCAGCGAGGCACGTATTTGTATTGTTGCCATTAAGGGTAAAACAACGGTGTTCAATCATATTGCTTGGTTTTATTCTGTCTACATTATGTCATCATACTTCATGCATTACTCTGTTTTTCATGAACTTAATACGTAGAGAGGCAAGCATAGAAGTGCTCTCAAAGTGGAGTAATAATAGTAGATGCAGAATCGTTTCGATCTACTTGTCACGGACGTAATGCCTATATACATGATAATTGCCATAAATAACATCATAACTATGCGCTTTTCTATCAATTGCGTAACAGTAATTTGTCTACCCACCGTATGCTATTTATTCGAGAGAGAAGCCTCCAGTGAAAACTATGCTCCCCGGGTCTACTTTTAACATATTACAAACACCAAAAATACTTGCAATTTATTACCTTTTATTTTACTTTGCAATTTGTATATCTACCACCAACAGATTTAATCATTGCAAGTAACGAGTTCAAGGGGATTGACAACCCTCTTGCCCGTGTTGGGTGCAAGTATTTGCTCTTGTGTGTGCAGGTACTGTTCATTAGGATTTGCGCGATTCTCCCATTGGTTCAATAACCTTGGTTCTTACTGAGGAAAATACTTATCAGCTACTCACTCTGTCCCAAAATAAGTGTCTCAACTTTGTACTAGCTCTAGTACAAATTTGTACTAAGCTCAAGACACTTATTTTAGGACGGAGGGAGTACTATATTGCTTCACCCTTCCTCTTCGGGGAAAATCCCAACGCAACTCACAAGTAGCAGAAATAATTTCTGGCGCCGTTGCCGGGGAGACATCATCAAATACATACAAGTACCATCATTTACATTATCATTTACTTGCTCTACTTTTTATTTGCTTTTACTAGTCTCGTTACAAAAAAATATCAAAAACACAAAATAATTTACTTTGTTAGTTTGCTTGTTTGCTTGCTTTGCCACTATGGCTAGTTCTTCTCCTGATATTCCTTCCCCTCCTTACTTAGGAGAGGGATCTGGAATTTTAAACTTCAAACGGTTAAGTGATGAATCTTTAAAACAAGCTTGGGATAGATTATTAGAGATACAAATGAGCGCTAATCCCAAGAGTCATGTGAAGTTACTTCTCAGGAGCTTTTATGTTGGTTCATCTCTTTCTCATAGACATGTCTTGGATTCAATATTTGAAAAATATTTCCTTGGGAATAATGCTTTTGACACCTATGAAAATATGAAAAGTGTGTTTGGAAAACCAAAAATTGAAACTATTGAACCCACCATACTAGTAAGTTATCGCCAAACTGAGTTAATTAAAGAGACCAAAG
The DNA here is from genome assembly GCA_011799875.1 of Thinopyrum elongatum. Taxonomy (NCBI): domain Eukaryota; kingdom Viridiplantae; phylum Streptophyta; class Magnoliopsida; order Poales; family Poaceae; genus Thinopyrum; species Thinopyrum elongatum. The sequence continues at coordinate 389,443,117 of CM022298.1, forward strand.
CTAGTATGGAGACTCACTGTAAAGGGTTGCATAATATTTCCTATGAGATATGATACTTTCGACCAAAAGATTAATAATATTAGTATCTTGAAAGCTGAAATAGAAACTCTTAGTGCAAAACTTGATCACTTGATCCACATTATTGATGATGGCAAGGAGAGTAAATTAGGGAAAAGGAAGATTGATAATAGCACTGGGCCCTTTGGTAAAGAAATGGTTAAGCATGCTTCTAAAGATGACAATACTTGAGAACAATGCATTATGCCTAGCTAGAGGCATAAAACAATAGTGCTTGTTGGGAGGCAACCCAATAGTTATCTTAATTTTTTGCTTTTATTTTCTGCTCTTGTGTGATGACATGATTATTACTACTGTAATGATTGTGTTTTTATCTTTTAATTAGTGTTTGTACCAAGTAAAGCCTTTGGGATGATTTGGTTGATAGTTGACTTGATTCCGTGAAAAACAGAAACTTTTGCGTCCAGTCCAGGAATTACTATAATTCACTGGAACGTTATAAAATTTTGAAATTTTTACACATGATTGATATACAAAGTTCCCACGTTGTCCTAATGTTTCAGATTTTTTGGAGTTCCAAAAGTATAGTTTTTGTTCAGATCATTACAGATTGTTCTGTTTTAGACAAATTCTGTTTTTAATTGCATATTGTGCTTGGTTTAATGATGCTATGGATTATATTGGGGGGTATAAGTCATGGAGAACTTAGAATATAGTAGGTATTATTCAATAATAATTATGAATGAGTTTATAACAGTACCTAAAGTTAATGATTTGTCTATTATACTAACAGATCTCACGAGGTTTCTGTTGAGTTTTGTGTGCTGAAGTTTTCAAATTTTAGGTGAGATCACGATGGATGAAGGAATAAGGAGCAACAAGACCCTAAGCTTGGGTATGCCCAAGGCACCCCAAGGTAATATTCAAGGAAGACCCAAGCATCTAAGCTTGGGGATACCTTGGATGGCATTGATACGTCCATTTTGCATCATGTTTTCCTACTATTATTTACAATGTTTTTATGCATAATAATGCTTTATGGAGTAATTCTAATGCCTTTTCTCTCATAATATGCAAGGTTCACACAAAGAGGGAGAATACCGGCAGCTGGAATTCTGGACCTGAAAAAGCTATGTCAGAGATACCTATTATGCACATCTCCAAATGAGCTGAAAATCTACGGAGAATTGTTTTGGAATATATAAAAAATACTGGAGCAAATAACTACCGGAGGGGGGCCACTTGGTGACCACAAGACACCAGGGCGCGCCAGGCCCCCCAGGCGCGCCCTGGTGGGTTGTGGCCAGCCCAGCCCACCTCTGGTGCCCATCTTCTGGTACATAAGGTCTTTTGACCTAGAAAAATAAGGGGAGGACTTTCGAGATGGAGCGCCGCCGTCTCGAGGTGGAACTTGGGCAGGAGCACTTTTGCCCTCCGACGGAGCGATTCTGCCGGGGGAACTTCCCTCCCAGAGGGGGAAATCGAAGCCATCGTCATCACCAACAACCCTCTTGTGGCACCCCGGCTCAGAGGAAACCGGAATGCCCCGTATTCCAGCCCAGAGACAAGTCTTCTGGAATACGGCACTGTTGGTATAGAACAAATCAGCTCTTTATTACTATGAATAAGGTTACAAAGGTACATGGAATACATCGGCACGGCGACACTACGCCTGCCCAGGGTAGCTCTATGCTAACAGCGAAACAACCCGAGGAAACGGAGTATCCTTGGCAGCGGAACAACGACGGCGGTGGTGAACTCCACTCCGCAGGGACTCTGGCTGGAACGCGTATCCTAGCTGGCAAAACTCGGAATCCTCGACAAGCAAGCAATCATGGCATGACCTGCAAACTGGCATGACACGCCAGGTGAGTACTTTGAATGTACTCGCAAGCTCACAACAACCAAAGCAGTCAAGACAAGCAATAGCATGGCACTTACAGGTTAAGCGGGTGTAAACATGATGATGCATATAACATGGCATGGCATATACTACATGCAACAGGTTGCAACTTACTCTGTCGTGAGGTTACCCCGTAACCATCACCTGTAAGACTTACCATCGAGTGCGCCACATGATAACCTCGGGACCAACCAAACTTGGTATTACAATACCGTAGTGATAACAGGATCACCAGGAGCTTGGTCTTTACCGAGATCACCACATAACACCATCAACCAAATCCGGTATCCACGATACCACGGTGATCCTCTCATGATCATGATTAACCAACGTCGGTATCCTCGATACCACGGTGATCCTCTCGCGATCACATAAAGATCAACCAACTTCTTTCTCATCGAACCGGGTTGTTATAAGCAAGATTATTATATTGTTGACCCATAGTGTGTCCTACTACGAACTGTGCCCATATCCGAGGACGCGGCTATCGATAGATCATACACTCTGCAGAGGTTAGTACACTGTACCCACACCACGGAACTCGTGGCCTCGTGCTCCCATTCGGGAGGACCAACGATGTTCCGACAAAACCCAATCTATTGCATGGCACTCTCCCAGCCACTCCGACAAACTCGCCTTTGGGCTATGGCATGGGTGACCCCTGTGTCCTTCCGACACCTGCCACCATCATGGCCAAACAAAACTGTCCCAAACGGGGACCTGAGCTCAATACCAAAACTGGGTCACAAGGTTATAGCCGCCTAACGGGCCAAGGTAGCACGCGCTCATAACCTTCCCTGGTTGGAGGCACCAGCGAGAGGCATGACAATAGATCGAATTAGGGCTGCCCCATCCCAGCAAGTGTGGTTGCACTGGTGAGCTCGATTTGGTCCGCACTATGACTCAGCCAACAGGTGTTCAAGTTTGATTAACATCCGGTTAAATTTGAATGATGATGTGCTGAGTCAGGATAACAGGATAATCCACAACAACAGATAAAGAAACATGCAGACATGTCATCATCTTAGCATGAACTACTGCCAGTGTTAACCATGAGCATAATGCTACCATGAGTACTTGATAACTAGCAAGATGCACATGAGCATCGAACATGAGCATAGAACATAAGCATATATAGTAGTTTCAGACAGAATAACATGCACACATTAAATAACTATTCAAGTAGGAAACCATAGCTACTGCAAAAAAAATCATGCGAGTGGCTGTCGTGGCTTGCCTGGGGATGAAGGAACCATCGAGGAGAAGTGCGGAGAATCCGCGGATACGATTGCCGAAAACAGTTCTCTCTCGGAGGGGGCTGTTTACGGACAAGGGCAAAAGGGTCATTTTCAGTGTCAAAACATTATAAAAATGGTACCAACAGAACAGGCTCGAAGAGACGAAGAAGTGGGCTTTGGATTCACCTCGATCGGAGTTACGAGCAAAAAGTTGTGGCCGTTCACTTTTTAGGTAGAAAAGTAACTAAACAGTGAACGTTCACAAACTAACTGTTTCGGCCGGCTGAGCTAAAAAAGAGAAAGCGCATTCTGAGAAAATACGTCTTCAGAATAGGGAAAGCGTAACTAGCCAAATACGCTTCCACTTAAGCCAGCGGGCCCGGGGGGTTGACTTCCTCATCAGAATGACAGGCGGGCCCCACCTCTTTCTCTCACCTCCTTCTCCTCTTCTCTCCCCCGACCGAGACCAGCAGGAGCGGCGGCCTCGCCGGTGCCGGTGACAGAAGGCCACGGCGGGCTAGGGCGCCAACGGGGATGGGCGCGCCGCTCCATCCCGCGCCTGAGGGTGGCCGCGCCGGCCACGGGGCTGCTGTAGTGGACCACGGCAACGGTGGCCGAGAGCGGCGGCTCCACGGCGAGGGAGGGGTTCCGGTGGCTGCAGCGGTAGGGGAAAGGGGCAGGGGTGGTCTCCGGCGACGGGGTAGGCCGATAGAGGGCTCGGCGGAGGCGGGAAGAGCCGGAGATGGGCGAATTTAGGAGGATGGTGGCGGCGGCCATGGCGGCGGGGAGAGGTCCTGGAGCTTGGGCAAGTGGCTAGGGAGGGGTAGTCGAGGGTGGCGAGTGCGATGGTGAGGTCAGGAAGGGCTCAGGTGGCCTACATATAGGCGAGCAGCGAGGGAGGCCGAGCACGGCTGCGGCGACACGTGGGCCGGCGTCCCAGAGCTTCGGGAGCTCGCCTGGAGGAGGGGAGAGGCATCTACGGGCTTCGCGGAGGATCGGAGAGGACTCAGGCGAGCTCAGGAAGGCTCGGTCGACTAGACTCGACGGCGGTAGAGACGCCAGGGTACGGGCACGGCGGCTACACCGCGATGGAGGGGACGGGAGAGGGGGAAGAGGGGTCCAGGAGAAGTACGGCGACGGAGCGAAGCTCCTAGACATGGAGAGGTGTCGAGCGAGTCGAAGAAACGGACGACCCCGAGGGTCCCATGTACAGAGCGCGAGTTTTGGCAGGTCAAACGCGTGGTCACCGTGTGACCACGGCGTTGCCACGCCGCACTCGATGCCAAACCATGTCCACCGTGTAGGCACATCATCAGATAGGCGATGTGAGAGTTCAGATCAGAGAGAGAGTCTCTGGTGTGACTACACCCAGGTCAACTGCTGATGCACAACAAGGTGCTTGTGCCATGGAGAGGAAGATTGGTCTAGAAGGAGATGCTGTAGTTTTGCTGAGGGTGATCAACCACTAAGATGACCATCTCTGCAAATTTTCAGCTCATTTGAATGAAGTTAACTAGCACTTGCTGTACAATGTGCCAAACTGGACAGGAATGCAAATGTTGAAGTGGCCCTTACATACTTGCTTGGATTGAGCTGAAATTTGGAGGAGGCTAGTTATTTAGGCATATGAAGACACTGTATAAATTTCATACCATTTGGATAAACCAAAATGGTACTTCCTTCACACAGCATCCCACTGGACAGAGTTTTATAACAATAACTGAGGATAAATGGCTATATTAAATGAGCCCAAATTTGTTGGAGAGGTGTTATATGGGTGGGAGAATGATCTGGTAAATTTTCAGCAATTATGAAGCAATATAAAATATAGTTGCTTCACAACAGAAAAATATGACCAGAAGCAAAGATTTGATGCTGTGATCACATAGGTAATGTAATTATGCTCAAATTTGGTGGAGAGCTATTATTGGAGCATATGAATATGCTTGAAAAATTTCAACTCATTTTGATATGCCTAGCTTGCACTTCCTTCACAAGGCCTCTGTTTGAACAGAAACTTTGAAAAATTGATCAAGAATATTCACTAGGAAAATGAAGTTGAAATTTGGCATGTGGCAATCATATGGATGGGAAAGAGTGCACAAAAAGTTTGAGAGCAAGCAAGCAAAGATAAATGGTACTTGCTTCACAAACTGCCAGCTGGGGCAGAATCAGAAAAGGAATATTGGTGGAATATTTTTGGTCATGGCAAGGAAGGATTTTGACATATCTGAGGAATATATGACCCAAAAAATTTATGAGAATTATTTGAGAATCTTTGGAATGATGGAAATGTGGGTTGCTTCACAACCCGGGGCAGACAGGGTTATTCCTTTAATAGAAAAATGAACATTCCCAAGAAAAAGAATATTGGGATTGGTCCAAGATGGAAATGGAAAGGTCTTGAGATGATTTTGTGGTTGGCAAGCCACTGGGGAGAGGAATCAAAGGTGGTCTCTCCAGGTTTCAAGACCACTAAGCCACAGAAAAGCAAAACCAGACCAAAATCGAAAGAAAACGAAAATGGGCAAAATCCAGGGTGTTACACCTCTCATCTTTGGGAGGCCAATCTTCATCAACATCTTGAACAACACCATCTCCTCTCAAACCCTAGTTCATCTCTTGTGTTCAATCTTTGTACCGGAACCTCAGATTGGTACCTGTGGGTGACTAGTAGTGTTGATTACTTCTTGTAGTTGATTACTATATGGTTTATTTGGTGGAAGATTATATGTTCAGATCCATTATGCTATTTAATACCCTTCTGATCTTGAGCATGAATATCATTTGTGAGTAGTTACTTTTGTTCTTGAGGTCACGGGAGAAGTCATGTTGCAAGTAATCATGTGAATTTGATATGTGTTGATATTTTGATGATATGAATGTTGAGATTCCCTTAGTGGTGTCATGTGAACGTCGACTACATGGTACTTCACCATCTTTGGGCCTAAGGGAATGCATTCTGGAGTAGTTGTTAGATGATGGGTTGCTAGAGTGACAGAAACTTAAACCATAGTTTATGCGCTACTTCGTAAGGGACCGATTTGGATCCATATGTTTAATGCTATGGTTAGATTTTATCGTAATACTTTTCTCGTAGTTGCGGATGCTTGCGAGGGGTTTAATCATAAGTGAGAGGTTTGTTCAAGTAAGAACATCACCCAAGCACCGATCCACCCACATATCAAATTATCAAAGTAGCGAACGTGAATCAAACCAACATGATGAAAGTGACTAGATGAAATTCCCGTGTACCCTCAAGAACGTTTTGCTTATTATAAGAGACCATTTTGGCCTGTCCTTTGCCACAAAAGGATTGGGCTAGCTTGCTGCACTTTATTTACCGTTACCGTTACTTGCTTGTTACAAATTATCTTGCTATCAAACTACCTGTTACCGACAATTTCAGTTCTTGCAGAAATTACCTTGCTGAAAACCACTTGTCATTTCCTTCTGCTCCTCGTTGGGTTCGAAATTCTTACTTATTGAAAGGACTACGATTGATCCCCTATACTTGTGGGTCATCAAGAATCTTTTCTGGCGTCGTTGCCGGGGAGTGAAGCGCTCTTGGTAAGTGGAAATCGGTAAGGAAAAATTTATACTACGTGCTGAAATTTATTGTCACTTGTTACTATGGAAAACCATCATTTGAGGGGTTTGTTCGGGGTATCTTCACCTCAACCGGAAGCACAATTAGTTTCCCCTCAACATACTGCACCTATTGAAAATATTGGTTATGAAATTCCTTCGGGTATGATAGAACAACTGCTAGCTAATCCTTATGCAGTAGATGGAACAGAACATCCTGATATGCATTTGATATATGTGGATGAAATTTGTGAATTATTTAAGCTTGCAGGTTTATCCGGAGATGAAGTTGCGAAGAATATTTCCCTTTATCTTTGAAGGGAAAAGCATTGACATGGTATAGGCTATGCGATGATATTGGATCTTGGAACTGTAATCGATTGAAATTGGAATTTCACCAAAATTTTTATCCTATGCATCTAGTTCATCGTGATCGGAATTATATATATAATTTTTGGCCTTGTGAAGGATAAAGTATCGCTCTAGCTTGGGGGAGGCTTAAGTCAATGTTATATTCATGCCCCAATCATGAGCTCTCGAGAGAAATTATTACTCAGAATTTTTATGCTCGGCTTTCTCGTGATGATCAATCCATGCTCGATACTTCTTGTACTGGTTCTTTTATGAAGAAAACTATTGAATTCAAGTGGGATCTCTTGGAAAGAATTAAACGCAACTCTGAAGATTGGGAACTCAGCGAAGGTAATGAGTCAGGTATTAAGCTTGAGTTTGATTGTGTTAAATCTTTTATGAATACCAATGCTTTTCACAAGTTTAGCACTAAATATGGACTTGACTCTGAGATTGTAGCCTCTTTTTGTGAATCATTTGAAACTCATGTTGATCTACCTAAGGAGAAGTGGTTTAAATATCATCCCCCTATTAAAGAAGAAATTAAAGAACCGATTAAAGCTAGAGATGAAACTATCATTTACAATGTTGATCCAGTTGTGCCTACTGCTTATATTGAAAAACCACCTTTCCCTGTTAGGATAAAGGAACATGCTAAGGTATCAACTGTGGTTCGCAAAAGTAATATTAAAGCACCTAAACCTTCTGATCAAATTAAAGTAGAACCTAGTGTTGCTATGGTTAAAGATCTCTTGGTCGAAAATGTTGATGGGCATGTTATTTATTTCTGTGATGAAGCTGCTAGAATTGTTAAACCCGATGAAAAGGATAAACATAGACCTGTAGTTGGCATGCCTGTTGTCTCAGTTAAAATTGGAGATCATTGCTATCATGGTTTATGTGACTTAGGTGCTAGTGTGAGTGCTATTCCTTTTACCTTATACCAAGAAATTATGAATGAAATAGCACCCGCTGAAATAGAAGACATAGATGTTACTATTAAACTTGTAAACAGAGACACCATCACACCACTTGGGATTGTTAGAGATGTTGAAGTCTTGTGTGGGAAAATAAAATACCCTACTGATTTTCTAGTTCTTGGTTCCCCACAAGATGACTTTTGTCCCATTATTTTTGGTAGACCTTTCTTGAACACTATCAATGCTACCATAGATTGCCATAAAGAAACTGTCAGTGTTAGCTTTGGTGATGAGTCTCATGAATTTAATTTCTCCAAGTTTCATAGACAACCCCGTAATAAAGAATTACCTAGTAAGGATGAAATAATTGGTCTTGCTTCTATTGCCGTGCCTCCTACTGATCCATTAGAACAATATTTGCTAGACCATGAAAATGATATGCACTTGCGTGAAAGAAATGAAATAGATAAAATATTCTTTGAACAACAACCTCTCCTTAAACACAATTTGCCTATTGAAACTCTAGGAGGTCCTCCTCCACCTAAAGGTGATCCTGTGTTTGAATTAAAACAATTGCCTGACACTTTGAAATATGCTTATCTCGATGAGAAAAAAATATATCCTGTTATTATTAGTGCTAACCTTTCAGAACATGAAGAAGAAAGTTTATTAAAAATTCTGAGGAAGCACCGTGCTGCTATTGGATATACTCTTGATGATCTTAAGGGCATTAGTCCCACTCTCTATCAGCACAAGATTAATATGGAACCTGATGCTAAACCCGTTGTTGATCACCAACGACGATTGAATCCTAAGATGAAAGAAGTGGTGAGAACTGAAATACTAAAACTTCTGGAAGCAGGTATAATCTATCCCATAGCTGATAGTAGGTGGGTAATTCCTGTTCATTGTGTCCCTAAGAAGGGAGGTATTACTGTTGTTCCTAATGATAAAAATGAACTTATCCCACAAAGAATTGTTACTGGCTATAGAATGGTAATTGATTTTAGAAAATTAAATAAAGCTACGAGAAAAGATCATTACCCTTTGCCTTTTATTGATCAAATGCTAGAAAGATTATCTAAGTACACACACTTTTGTTTTCTTGATAGATATTCTGGTTTTTCTCAAATACCTGTTTCACAACCTGATCAAGAGAAAACTACTTTTACTTGTCCTTTTGGAACCTATGCTTATAGACGTATGCCTTTTGGTTTATGCAATGCACCTGCTACCTTTCAAAGATGTGTGACTGCTATATTCTCTGATTTTTGTGAAAAGTTTGTTGAGGTTTTCATGGATGATTTTTCCGTTTACGGAACTTCTTTTGATGATTGCTTAAGCAACCTTGATCGAGTTTTGCAGAGATGTGAACAAACTAATCTTGTCTTGAATTGGGAGAAGTGCCACTTTATGGTTAATGAAGGCATTGTCTTGGGGCATAAAATTTCTGAACGAGGTATTGAGGTGGATAAAGCTAAAGTTGATGCAATTGAGAAAATGCCATGTCCTAAAAATATTAAAGGTATTCGTAGTTTCCTTGGTCATGTTGGTTTCTATAGAAGGTTTCTTAAAGACTTCTCTAAAATTTCTAGGCCTCTTACTAATCTTTTACAAAAGGATGTTCCTTTTGTTTTTATGATGATTGTGTAGAAGCCTTCGAAACACTTAAGAAAGCCTTAGTTTCTGCACCTATTGTTCAACCACCTGATTGGAACTTGCCTTTTGAAATTATGTGTGATGCTAGTGATTATGCTGTTGGTGCTGTTCTAGGACAAAGAGTTGATAAGAAATTAAATGTTATCCATTATGCTAGCAAAACTCTAGACAGTGCCCAAAGAAATTATGCTACTACTGAAAAAGAATTTTTAGCAGTTGTGTTTGCTTGTGATAAATTCAGATCTTACATTGTTGATTCCAAAGTAATTGTTCACACTGATCATGCTGCTATAAAATATCTTATGGAAAAGAAAGATGCTAAACCCAGACTCATTAGGTGGGTCCTCTTTCTACAAGAATTTTATTTTCATTTCACTGATAGGAAAGGAGCTGAGAACCCCGTAGCTGATAACTTGTCTAGGTTAGAAAATATTCTTGATGACCCACTACCTATTGATGATAGTTTTCCTGATGAACAACTAGCTGTAATAAATGCTTCTCATAACACTCCTTGGTATGCTGACTATGCTAATTACATTGTTGCTAAATTTATACCACCTAGTTTCACATACCAACAAAAGAAAAAAAAATTCTTCTATGATTTAAGACATTACTTTTGGGATGACCCACATCTTTATAAAGAAGGAGTAGATGGTATTATTAGATGTTGTGTACCTGAGCATGAACAGGAACTAATCCTACGGAAATGTCACTCCAAAGCCTATGGAGGACATCATGCGGGAGATAGAAGCGCTCACAAGGTATTGCAATCTGGTTTTTATTGGCCTACTCTTTTCAAGGATGCCCGTAAGTTTGTCTTGTCTTGTGATGGATGTCAAAGAATTGGTAATATCGGTAAGCGTCAGGAAGTGCCTATGAATTACTCACTTGTTGTTGAACCATTTGATGTTTGGGGTTTTGATTACATGGGACATTTTCCTTCCTCTAATGGGTATACACATATTTTGGTTGCTGTTGATTATGTCACTAAGTGTGTAGAAGCTATTCCAACTAGTAGTGCCGATCATAACACCTCCATTAAAATGCTTAAAGAAGTTATTTTCCCAAGGTTTAGAGTCCCTAGATACTTAATGACTGATGGTGGTTCACACTTTATTCATGGTGCTTTTCGTAAAATGCTTGCTAAGTATGATGTTAACCATAGAATTGCATCACCCTATCACCCTCAATCTAGTGGTCAAGTTGAACTTAGCAATAGAGAAATAAAATTAATATTACAAAAAACTGTCAATAGGTCCCAAAAGAATTGGTCTAAGAAATTAGATGATGCACTTTGGGCCTACAGAACAACTTATAAAAATCCTATGGGTATGTCTCCATACAAAATGGTTTATGGAAAAGCTTGTCATTTGCCTCTTGAGTTAGAACATAAAGCATATTGGGCAATTAAGGAACTCAATTATGATTTCAAACTTGCCGGTGAAAAGAGGTTATTTGATATTAGCTCACTAGATGAATGGAGAAACCAAGCTTATGAAAATGCCAAACTATTTAAAGAAAAAGTTAAAAGATGGCATGACCAAAGAATCCAAAAGCGGGAATTCAAAGTTGGAGAATATGTTCTTTTGTACAACTCTCGTTTTAGATTTTTTTGCAGGAAAACTTCTTTCTAAATGGGAAGGACCATATATTATCGAAGAGGTTTATTGTTCTGGAGCCATCAAGATTAATAATGCTGAAGGTACTAACCCGAAGGTGGTCAATGGACAAAGAATTAAACACTATATCTCAGGTACGCCTATTAATGTTGAAAGCAATATTATCCAAACCATGACAGCGGAGGAACACATAAAAGAAAGCTTCCCGAACCCTAAAAAAGAGGAGGTACGTGATACGATAAGTAAACGGACTCCGAAAAATCCGCAAAAATATTTTCTGTCAGTTTTGGAATATTAGAAAAAATAGGAAAATAAGAAACAACCAGGAAGGCAACCGAGGTGGCCACGATACACCAGGGCACGCCTGCCCTCCCTGGCACGCCCTGGTGGTTTGTGGTCCCCTCGGGCACCTTCCCGACTCTGTTTTCCTTCCATATTCTTGTTTCCCAAGATAAAAAATCTTGATATTTACCCCTGGAAGATTTGACCACAGCATCGCAGAAAAATCCTCTGTTCTTGTTTCGCGTTGTTTTTCTGTCAAATCTATCAAGTCAGGCATCATGTCTTCTCCCTCCTCCAACAACATAGAAGAAGATGCTTCGTTAATGAAGATAGAACTGAAAAGAGAAGGACCAAAGGAAGCCATCAAGGAGGACAGGGGCAAGGAAGCTACGGGAGATCAAGCTCAAGCAGGAGGGCAGGCCATGCCAGCTGAAGAAAAAGAAGATATCCTTCAACCATACTACAATCATCTCATCCCTACTGAAATTGAAGCCTTTAGAGCCTTTGAAATGGTTCGCGTTCAAAATAAATATCTCACTCATGAAAATATTCTGTTACAAGAGCAAATCATCGCCCTCCAGAGCATCATTCGTAGACTGGAGTACCTACTGAGCCTGAAGTGTGATGCTACTACCTCATCACCACCACCATCATCATGTTCCCCACCAAAGGAGAATTGAGTACACGGGTATGGGCACTCCCCTTGGCTTGTTCCAAGCTTGGGGGAGATGCCCCGGTATCGTATCACCAGCACTTTTACTACCTTTACCTATCTTAGTTCGATCTTTAGTTATTTCGTGATTTAGTTGAATAAAAGTTTAGTATGATATGTTTTCGAGTTCTAGTTTCGTGATCTATCTATCTATGTAATCGAGTGAGAGTTATATAATAAAGTTTAGTTTGAGTTTTTGTCTCTTTACTTTTATATTTCAATCAAAATAAAAAGGAAATAAATGAAAAAGATCATATGCTAATCTTATGGTAAGTAATGACATCACATAAGGAAAAGTATAAGTGGTAAAATTTGTTGGAAGTTGACAAACATAGCATTGGTCAATGATGCAATTCATGAAAGAATTAATAAGGGAAGAGAAGATTCACATGCAAATACACTATCTTGGGCATCTTTTATGATTGTGATCCCCCATTAAATATTATATGCCAAAATTGTTGACGTTGGACAAGGAAGACAATGTAATGATTTATGTTTGTTCATATTCACATAGAAGTTATATTGTCATTGCTGGAAATATGCCCTAGAGGCAATAATAAAGTTGTTATTATTATATTTCCTTATTCATGATAAAGTTTTATTATTCATGCTAGAATTGTATTGACCGAAAACTTAAATACATGTGTGAATACATAAACAAATACCGTGTCCCTAGTGAGCCTCTACTAGACTAGCTCGTTGATCAAAGATGGTTAAGGTTTCCTAACCATAGACATGAGTTGTCACTTGATAACGGGATCACATCATTAGGAGAATGATGTGATGGACAAGACCCAACCGTTAGCATAGCATATGATCGTTCAGTTTATTGCTACTGCTTTCTTAATGTCAAATACATGTTTCTTCGACCATGAGATCATGCAACTCCCGGATACCGGAGGAATACCTTGTGTGCTATCAAATGTCACAACATAACTGGGTGATCATAAAGATGCTCTACAGGTATCTCCGAAGGTGTCTGTTGAGTTGGCGTGAATCAAGATTTGGGTTTGTCACTCCGTATATCGGAGAGGTATCTCTGTGCCCTCTCGGTAATACAGCATCACAAGAAGCTTGCAAGCAAAGTGACTAAGGAGTTAGTTATGAGATCATGTATTATAGAACAAGTAAAGAGACTTGCCGGTAACGAGATTGAACTAGGTATGGAGATACCGACGATCGAATCTCAGGCAAGTAATATACCGACAGACAAAGGGAACTACGTATGTTGTCATAAAGGTTCGACCGATAAAGATCTTCGTAGAATATGTAGGAACCAATATGGGCATCTAGGTCCCGCTATTGGTTATTGACCAGAGAAGCGTCTCGGTCATGTCTACATCATTCTCGAACCCGTAGGGTCCGCACGCTTAACGTTCGTTGACGATATAGTACTTTATGAGTTATGTGAGTTGGTGACCGAATGTTGTTCGGAGTCCCAGATGAGATCACGGACATGACGAGGAGCTCCGAAATAGTCCGTAGGTAAAGATTGATATATAGGACGATGCTATTCGGTCACCGGAAAGGTTTCGGAAAGTACCGGGTATTTATCGGAGTGCCGGAAGGGGTTCCGGGAGGCCACCGGTAAGTGGTGGGCCTTATGGGCCAAAGGGGTGGAAGCACACCAGCCCACAAGGGGGCTGGCGTGCCCCTCCACCCCTGCCCACACACCAAGGAGGGAGGGAAGGAAGGGGGATGCGCCCTAATGCAGCCAGCCCCCCTTTCCTTTCCCTCATGTCCAAATATGGAAGGGGGGCGGCTAGGCAGGCCCTAGGGCTGGCCGCCGGCCCCTTGGGGGCGCCCTAGGGCTGCCTCCTCTCCCCCTCCACCTATATATATGGGAGGAGGGAGAGGGGCAACACACACCACGATCCCCAAGCCGTGTGCGGCACCCCTCTCCCTCTAGTTCGTCCTCGGTCATAATTTTCGTAGTGCTCGGTGAAGCCTTGCGGAGATAGTTGCACCACCACCGCTACCACGCCGTCGTGCTGCCGGAACTCATCTACTACTTCGCCCGTGTTGCTGGATCAAGAAGGCGATGACGTCATCAAGCTGAACGTGTGCTGAACGCGGAGGTGCCGTGCGTTCGGTACTTGATCGGGCGGATCGTGAAGGTGTACGACTACATCAACCGCGTTGATAAACGCTTCTGCTTAATGGTCTATGATGGTACGTAGACATACTCTCCCCTCTCGTAGCTATGCATCTCCATGGATAGATCTTGCGTGTGCGTAGATTTTTTTTGTTTTCCATGCAACGTTCCCCAACAGTGTATCAGAGCCAGGTCTATGCGTAGATGATATGCACGAGTAGAACACAAAGGATTTGTGGGCGGTGAGGTTCATACTGCTTACCACCAACGTCTTATTTTGATTCGACGGTATTGTGGGATGAAGCGGCCCGGACCAACCTTACATGTCCACGCACATGAGACCGGTTCCACCGACTGACATGCAACTTGTTTTGCATAAAGGTGGCTGGCGGGTGTCTGTTTCTCCTACTTTAGTTGAATCGAATTTGACTACGACCGGTCCTTGAAGAAGGTTAAAATAGCAAACTTGATAATCACCGTTGTGGTTTTGCATAGGTAAGAACGGTTCTTGCTAGTTGCCCGTAGCAACCACGTAAAATTTGCAACAACAAAGTAGAGGACTTCTAACTTGTTTATGCAGGGCATGTTGTGATGTGATATGGTAAAGATATGACGTGATATATGTTGATGTATGAGATGATCATGTTTTTTTAATAAGTTCACGACTTGCATGTCGATGAGTACGACAACCGGCAGGAGCCTTAGGGTTGTCTTTAATTATTGTATGACCTGCGTGTCAATCATCACGCTCCATGTAATTGCTTTACTTTATCGCTATGCGTTAGCAATAGTTGTAGAAGCAATAGTTGGCGAGATGACCCCGACGCTACGATGGAGATCAAGGTGTCGTGCCGGTGACGATGGAGATCATGCCAATGCTTTGGAGATGGAGATCAAAAGCACAAGATGATGATGGCCATATCATGTCACATATTTTGATTGCATGTGATGTTTATCCTTTATGCATCTTATTTAGCTTTAGAATGACAGTAGCATTATAAGATGATCCCTTCACTTAATTTCAAGATAAAAGTGTTCTCCCTGAGTATGCACCGTTGCTAAAATTCATCGTTTCGAAGCACCTCGTGATGATCGAGTGTGATAGACTCTACGTTCACATACAACGGGTGTAAGCCAGTTTTGCACATGCAGAATACTTGGGTTAAACTTGACGAGCCTAGCATGTACATACATGGTCTCGGAACACTGGAGACCGAAAGGTCGAACGTGAGTCATATAGTAGATATGATCAACATAGAGATGTTCACCATTGATGACTACCCCATCTCACGTGATGATCGGACATGGGTTAGTTGATTTGGATCATGTGTCACTTATACAACTTGAGGGATGCTGATTTAAGTGGGAGTTCATTAGTAATTTGCTTATTTGAACTAAAATTTATCATGAACTTAGTCTAAATAGTTTTTGCATATCTATGTTGTAGATCAATGGCCCGTGCTACCGTTCCCTTGAATTTTAATGCGTTCCTAGAGAAAGCTAAGTGAAAGATGATGGTAGCAACTACACGGACTGGGTCCGTAACTTGAGGATTATCCTCATTGCTGCACTGAAGAATTATGTCCTTGATGCACCGCTAGGTAACCAACCCTTTCCCGCTAATCTAGATGTTGTGAATGCCTGGCAAACGTGGAATGATGACTACTCAATAGTTCAGTGTGCCATGCTTTATGGCTTAGAACTGGGACTTCAAAGACGTTTTGAACGCCACAAAGCATATGAGATGTTCCAAGAGCTGAAGTTGATATTTCAAGCAAATGCCCAGGTTGAGAGATATGTAATCTCCAACAAGTTCTATAGCTACAAGATGGAGGAGAATAGTTCTGTCAGTGAACACATACTCAAAATGTCTGGGTATCATAACCACTTGACTCAGCTGGGAATTGATCTTCCAGTTGAGAGTGTTATTGACAGAGTTCTTCAGTCACTGCCACCAAGCTACAAAGGCTTTGTGATGAACTATAATATGCAAGGGATGATGAAAACGATTCCTGAGCTCTTCGCGATGCTGAAATCGACGGAGGTAGAAATCAAGAAGGAACATCAAGTGTTGATGGTTAACAAGACCACTAGTTTCAAGAAAAGGGCAAGGGAAAGAAAGGGAACTTCAAGAAGAATGGCAAGCAAGTTGCCGCTCCCGTGAAGAAGCCCAAAGCTGGACCCAAGCCTGAAACTGAGTGCTTCTACTGCAAGGGAAATGGTCAATGGAAGCGGAACTGCCCCAAATACTTGGCGGATAAGAAGGACGACAAAGTGAACAAAGGTATATTTGATATACATGTTATTGATGTGTTCCTTACCAATGCTCATAGTAGCGCCTGGGTATTTGATACTAGTTCGGTTCCTCATATTTGTAACTCGAAATAGAAGCTACGGAATAAACGAAGATTGGCTAAGTACGAGGTGACGATGCGCGTCGGGAATGGTTCCAAGGTCGATGTGATCGTCGTCGGCACGCTACCTCTACATCTACCTTCGAGATTAGTTTTAGACCTCAATAATTGTTATTTGGTGTCAGCGTTGAGCATGAACATTATATCTGGATCTTGTTTATTGCGAGACGGTTATTCATTTAAATCAGAGAATAATGGTTGTTCTATTTATATGAGTAATATCTTTTATGGTCATGCACCTTTGCTGAATGGTCTATTCTTGTTGAATCTCGATCGTAGTGATACACATATTCATAATATTGATGCCAAAAGATGCAAAGTTGATAATGATAGTGCAACATACTTGTGGCACTGCCATTTAGGCCATATTGGTGTAAAGCGCATGAAGAAACTCCATGCAGATGGACTTTTGGATTCACTTGATTATGAATCATTTGATACTTGCGAACCATGCCTCATGGGTAAGATGACTAAAACTCCGTTCTCCGGAACAATGGAGCGAGCTAATGACTTATTGGAAATAATACGTACCGATGTATACGGTCCAATGAGTGTTGAGGCATGTGGCGGGTATCGTTATTTTCTGACCTTCACAGATGATTTGAGTAGGTATGGATATATCTACTTGATGAAACACAAGTCTGAAACATTTGAAAAGTTTAAAGAATTTCAGAGTGAAGGGGAGAATCATCGTAACAAGAAAATAAAGTTGCTACGATCTGATCACGGAGGCGAATATTTGAGTTACGAGTTTGGCCTTTGTTTAAGACAATGTGGAATTGTTTCACAACTCACGCCACCTGGAACACCACAGCATAATGGTGTGTCCGAACATCGTAACCGTACTTTATTAGATATGATGCGTTCTATGATGTCTCTTACCAAGTTGCCTTTATCATTTTGGGGTTATGCATTAGAGACAGCCGCATTCACGTTAAATAGGGCACCGTCTAAATCTGTTGAGACGAAACCATATGAACTATGGTTTGGCAAGAAACCTAAGCTGTCTTTCTTAAAGTTTGGGATGCGACACTTATGTCAAAAGGCTTCAGCCTGATAAGCTTGAACCCAAATCGGAGAAGTGCGTCTTCATAGGATACCCTAAGGAAACTATTGGGTACATCTTCTACCACAGATCCAAAGGCAAGATCTTTGTTGCTAAGAATGGGTCATTTCTAGAGAAGGAGTTTCTCTCGAAAGAAGTGAGTGGGAGGAAAGTAGAACTTGATGAGGTAATTGTACCTTCTCTCGAATTGGAAAGCAGCACATCAGAGAAAATCATTCCCATGATGCCTACACCAACTAGAGAGGAAGCTAACGATGATTATCATGAAACTTCGGATCAAGTTACTACTGAACTTCGTAGGTCAACCAGAACACGTTCCACACCAGAGTGGTACGCTAATCCTGTCCTGGAAGTCATGTTGTTAGACAACGGCGAACCTACAAACTATGAAGAAGCTATGATGAGTCCATATTCCGACAAATGGCTTGAGGCCATGAAATCTGAGATAGGATCCATGTATGAGAACAAAGTATAGACTTTGGTGGACTTGCCTGATGATCGGCAGGCCATTGAAAATAAATGGATCTTCAAGAGGAAGACGGACGCTGATGGTAATATCACTGTCTACAAAGCTTGACTTGTCGCGAAAGGTTTTTGACAAGTTCAAGGGGTTGGCTACGATGAGACTTTCTCACCCACAGCAATGCTTAAGTCTGTCCGAATCATGTTAGCAATTGCTGTATTTTATGATTATGAAATCTGGCAAATGGACATCAAAACTACATTCCTTAACGGATTTCTTAAAGAAGAGTTGTATATGATGCAACCAGAAGGTTTGTCGATCCTAATGGTGCTAACAAAGTGTGCAAGCTCCAGCGATCCATCTATGGACTGGTGCAAGCATCTCAGAGTTGGAATATACGCTTTAATGAGGTGATCAAAGCATATGGTTTTATACAGACTTATGGTGAAGCCTGTATTTACAAGAGAGTGAGTGGGAGCTCTGTAGCATTCTGATAATATATGTGGATGACATATTGTTGATTGGAAATGATATAGATTTTCTGGATAGCATAAAAGGATACTTGAATAAGAATTTTTCTATGAAAGACCTCCGTGAAGCTACTTACATATTGGGCATCAAGATCTATAGGGATAGATCAATATGCTTAATAGGACTTTCACAAAGCACATACCTTGGCGAAGTTTTGAAGAAGTTCAAAATGGATCAGTCAAAGATAGGGTTCTTGCCTGTGTTGCAAGGTGTGAAGTTGAGTAAGACTCAAAGCCCGACCATGGCAGAAGATAGAGAGAGAATGAAAGCCATTCCATATGCCTCAGCCATAGGTTCTATAAAGTATGCCATGTCGTGTACCAGACCTGTTGTGTGCCTTGCCATGAGTTTGGCAAGGGGGTACAATGGTGATCCAGGAGTGGATCAGTGAACAACGGTCAAAATTATCCTTAGTTACCTAAGAGGACTAATGAAATGTTTCTCGGTTATGGAGGTGATAAAGAGTTCATCGTAAAGGGTTACATCGATGCAAGCTTTGACACCGATTCGGATGACTCTGAGTCTCAATCTGGATACGTATTGAAAGTGGGAGCAATTAGCTAGAGTAGCTCCATGCAAGGCATTATAGACATAGAAATTTGCAAAATACATACAGATCTGAATATGGCAGACCCGTTGACTAGACCTCTCTCACAAGCAAAACATGATCACACCTTAGTAGGGTATTAATCACATGGCGATGTGAACTAGATTATTGAGTCCAGTAAACTCTTTGGGTATTAGTCACATGGCGATGTGAACTATGGGTGTTAATCACATGGCGATGTGAACTGGATTATTGACTCTAGTGCAAGTGGGAGACTGATGGAAATATGCCCTAGAGGCAATAATAAAGTTGTTATTATTATATTTCCTTATTCATGATAAACGTTTATTATTCATGCTAGAATTGTATCGACCGAAAAATTAAATACATGTGTGAATACATAAACAAATACCATGTCCCTAGTGAGCCTCTACTAGACTAGCTCGTTGATCAAAGATGGTTAATGTTTCGTAACCATAGACATGAGTTGTCACTTGATAACGGGATCACATCATTAGGAGAATGATGTGATGGACAAGACCCAACCGTTAGCATAGCATATGATCGTTTAGTTTATTGTTACTGCTTTCTTAATGTCAAATACATGTTTCTTCGACCATGAGATCATGCAACTCCCGGATACCGGAGGAATACCTTGTGTGCTATCAAACGTCACAACATAACTGGGTGATCATAAAGATGCTCTACAGGTATCTCCGAAGGTGTCTGTTGAGTTGGCGTGAATCAAGATTGGGATTTGTCACTCCGTATATCGGAGAGGTATCTCTGGGCCCTCTCGGTAATACAACATCACAAGAAGCTTGCAAGCAAAGTGACTAAGGAGTTAGTTATGGGATGATGTATAACAGAACGAGTAAAGAGACTTGCCGGTAACGAGATTGAACTAGGTATGGAGATACCGACGATCGAATCTCGGGCAAGTAACACACCGACAGACAAAGGGAACTACGTATGTTGTCATAAAGGTTCGACCAATAAAGATCTTCGTAGAATATGTAGGAACCAATATGGGCATCTAGGTCCCGCTATTGGTTATTGACCGGAGAAGTGTCTCGGTCATGTCTACATCATTCTCGAACCCGTAGGGTCCGCACGCTTAATGTTCGTTGACGATATAGTACTTTATGAGTTATGTGAGTTGGTGACCGAATGTTGTTCGGAGTCCCGAATGAGATCACAGACATGACGAGGAGCTCCGGAATGGTCCGGAGGTAAAGACTGATATATAGGGCGATGCCATTCGATCACCGGAAAGGTTTCGGAAAGTACCGGGTATTTATCGGAGTGCCGGAAGGGGTTCTGGGAGGCCAGCAGTAAGTGGTGGCCCTTATGGGCCAAAGGGGGGAAGCACACTAGCCCACAAGGGGGCTGTCGTGCCCCTCCACCCCTGCCCACACACCAAGGAGGGAGGGAAGGAAGGGGGAGGCGCCCTAAGGCAGCCAGCTATTGGGGAACGTTGCATGGAAAACAAAAAAAAATTCTGCGCACACGCAAGATCTATCCATGGAGATGCATAGCAACAAGAGGGGAGAGTGTGTCTACATACCCTACCGTTTAGCGGAAGCGTTTATCAACGCAGTTGATGCAGTCGAACACCTTCATGATCCAACCGATCAAGTACCGAACGTATGACACCTCCGCGTTCAGCACACGTTCAGCTCGATGACGTCCTCGCCTTCTTGATCCAGCAATACGAGCGAAGTAGTAGATGAGTTCTGGCAACACGACGGCATGGTTACGGTGGTGGTGAACTTGTTCCCGCAGGGCTTCTTCGTGCACTGCAGAAAAACTAGACGGAGGATGAAACTGTGGAGCACTACAAAAAAAAGACACATCCGTGACATTTTGGGCCGAATGATTTTTTTTCTGTCATGCTTATGACACTTCTATGACGATAATTGTGACAAAAGCACGTATCATCATAGATGTGGTGGGCTCCTACTTCTATGACAAAAAATCATGACAGAAAATGGGCTTTTCATCCTGGGCGGGCCGGGGACGCACCTGCATGACATTCTTTGGGCCGTCCATGACGGAAAAAATCGTGGTAGAAGTGAGGGCGAGGAAAATATCGGGGAGTTCCCGGTTACGGTGGGTGGTCGGGGCCGAGCGATGCATGGAGGTTTGCGCATTTCTCCCGTACACGTACGCACGTGTGTGCGAGGCGTTGGGCTCTAACTGAACCCGAGCTAGGCATTCGCTTACTGAACCCGAGCGATTGCACTAGCTACATTACTGAACTCGAGCGATCGATCCCTGGCTGTTAACTGAACCCGAGCAATTCCTTCGCTACTGCTGCTAACTGAAGCCGATTGAACCTGCTGCCTCTTGATGAAAAGTGACCATTGTTGGGGGTTGGATGAACAGTTCTCGGTGGGGGTTGGATGAACACGACCCCGTGGTAGTAGTAGTAGGTCGTTGCTGCTGGATGAACAGGACCCCGATCGAGAGGAGGCCGCCACACCCAAGCCGGTTGGGGTGGATGAACAGGACCCCGTGGAGGGCTGGTTGAACAGTAGCTGGTGGAGGGTGGATGAACAGGACCCCGTGGAGGGCAGGTTGAACAATAGCCGGTGGAGGCTGGATGAACAGTAGCTGGTGGAGGCTGGAGGAAGTCGACGGTGGATGAACAGTAGCAAGTGGAGGCTGGAGGAAGAGTCGACGGTGGATGAACAGTAGCCCATGGAGGCTGGAGCGAGGCAGTAGATGGTGGATGAACAGTAGCCCGTGGAGTCCCGTTTTGCGGTACGCCACACCCCTCTCGATGAACATGACACCGTTTCAACCGTAGGCGCTCCAACACAAGTCCGTTTCCTCCATTTTGCGGTACGCCACATCCCTCCCGATCAACAGCACCCCGTTTGGACCGTAGGAGCTTGAACACAAGTCTGTTCCTCCGTACTGCGGTACGCTAGACCCCGTTTCGGCTGTTCCGTCCAAGTCGGTTGGCTCCCGATGAACACGACGCATTCCGACCCAGTCTGTTGCCTCCCGATGAACAGGACGCTGTTTCTCCGTTCCGACCCAGCCGGTTGGCTTCCGATGAACACGACACCGTTGCTGCCGTCCGTAGCCTCTCCATGTACACGAGCCCTGGCCGTACGTATGCGTGAGTAGGTGTTCGAGACCCCGCCCATATGTACGTACATGGCTGTATTTTTTGGCATGTGGCTGTACGTACGTGTACATGGTTTAGAAGGGACTGCCTGAACTGCTAGTCGGGGGCTCTACTACTACACGTGCCGCTGCTTGCTCGGCCATGGTTCATCATTGGAGAGAGACCGATCGACCAGTATGTATGTACACGTTCGTGACAACGCTACGTACGCTTCGACCGGGTGGGTCCCAGCTATCACGGAGGATAAGGACGCACTTCCTTGCGTGCGAAGATATAGCTGGTGAGTCCCAATTGTCATGGGGAAGAATCATTTTTTTACCCGTAATATGGACGCACTTCCTTGCGTGCGAAGATGTAGCTGGGGGTCCATCTGTCAGCCTCACCGCGTAGAGTCCTCTTCCGATGGCTGTCGTTCGTTGACCACGTTGACCACGCCGCGCGGACAGCACCCAGGCGGTGGACGATGGCGAGGCCTAGGAAGGGAACGACACGGAGCCAAGGAAGACGAGGCAGGTGGATGCCCACGCGGAGGGGAGTACGAGGGTTCACTGGTTCGGCTGCGGTGTGAGGCTGCCGTCGCAGGAGAATAACAGGAAGTGTTGGTGAGTAGAGGAATGGCCTGAACGGCGATGAGAGTAGGGTGGGCCGGTGAGTCCTGCGTGGCAGCACAGCCGGCCATGGGAGGCGGTAGCAGGCGGTACCGCCGGCGGTGGTTTGGGCGGCTGAAGCAAGAATATCCGAGATTGAAGAAGCACGACATCCGTTGGATGGACATCCAACGGCCACTGCTGCTAGAATCATGTGTTGACTATAAGTTGACAAAGCCTTGCGTACACGTCAACTTACTAGGCTCACAAGTGTGTGGCAGAGAACATATAACCCATTTGCGATTTGTAATAATGTACAACCCATTTTTGAATTCTAATGGAATTTACTACAACCCATTTACAGTTTGTTAAAATTACAACCAATTTTCTAGCCAGGACAACGATTAATAATTTCAACCAACCACTCAAAACATAATTCAATAAAATTTCCCACATTTTGATGGGATCCGAAATATTTTTATCCCAAAATTTCGAGTCAGATGAAATATAATTTCAAAAAAAATTTGTATTACGTAAAAATCCAACGAAATATTGCGCGCGCAACAAGTAATGAAATTAAAATTTTCAAAATCCAAAATAATATTTTTTTAACTAATTACGTGTTAGGTGCATTTTTTTATAGTTACAGTCCAGTTTTTATAATTACATCCCATTTATTATTTCTTAAAACCCATTTTCTTGTTAAGCCTAATGCATCCCTCCTAGGAAAGATTTGCAGCCCAGTGGGGCGGAGAATAACAAGTTGACCTGGGCTGGGTATTCCTCAAAAAAAAGTATAGCTGGGCTAGCCATTTTCACCTTGAAAAAATTAATATCTGGGCTGGATATTTGGTCGACATAAAATAATAGCCTGGGCTAGACGGGCCACAGCCCGCCCAGTTGATACCCTGCTCCTCTGAACAACAACAAAAACATCTCTAAAGAAAAACTCTGCTCACACCTCAAAAACACAAATACTGCTCGAGCTGCTGGGTCTCAGCTGTAGGCCGCTCCTTGTGCAATTCTCTCGTTTATTGACTATATAGATTGACAATGGTGTGGGACCGTGATGTCAGGAAACCAGGAGGAAGCAAAAAAATTATAGTTGTATATAATAAGGAGGCACTTGCGTACGTGCGGCTATGGCCCTGGTGGGTCCTCACTGTCATCCTCTCCAAGTTAAGTCATCTCCTGATTCCTCATGCTCGTTGACCATGTTGACAACGCGAGACGGCGGTGCCACGGCGAGCGCAACAACTCGAAGGACGACAGAGAGGGCCTCGCGGGCCCTACGGATGGTCTGATACAGCGCCCGCTGCTCATTCAGGAAGCCAGGATCATAGGGCCACATGTCCACGACGGCATTGTCGTTTGCTTGTTCACCGGCGATTCGTCCTTCCACGAGCCGGTGCTCGTTGAGGAGACGGAGGTTCCAGCATATGTCCTCCTGCGCTGGTAGTTCTTCCGCCATTAGGGCGTCGAAGTGCGGCCGCACCTGCTCTATGGTGAACACGACATGAACCGACTTGGGCGGTGGCACCGGCTCTTGGTCGGTCCATCGTCTGATTGTCGTCGCTGAGCTCGGCGAGCTAGTTGGCGAGCCAGCATGTTCAGCTGCTGGACCGGACCGCTGCCAAGCACGAGTCTGACCGCCCTGGCCCACCCAGACCCCCTCCCTCGCCCGCGCGTGCTTTCCGCCCGAAACGGTCAGCGCCGCCCGCGCCGCTTCCAGATGCAGGCGATTGCTCCGCGTTAAAATGACACAAGTGCCATCCGTCCATCCGTCTGCCGCCCACATTAATGATACGCGGTTGCCAAGGCGGCTACTCCGGCACCACCCATCTGTCCCTTTGCCGCCCACCATTGCTATATAAACTGCTACACCGGCCATAGCCGCAGTCATCCGCCTCCGTTCCCTTTCTCCTGTCCACACCACTCCCACCATGGCTTCCTCACGCTCCAGCGCTCTTCGGGACGGGCGGACGACAGACCAGAAGGAGATGGCAGCCATTGCTGCCGACTGGCTTGCCGGCAGGCGGCCGGAGGACGACGACGTCCCAATGGAGAACGTGGTAGTTGACGATCCAGCGCCAATCCTCTCCTCCGCGCCATCCTCGCCGGTGCATTGCACCATGACCATCGGCGAGGCCCGTGCCCAATACATGGACATGGTGAGGCAGAAGTGTGAGGAGCAGTTCCGGGAGGCGCAGGCCGACGCCTCCTACAACCACCATGTCCTCCAGGAACACCTGTAGGCGGAGGAGTAGATCGTCGCGGAGCGGGCAGAGCAGGAGGCGCTGCTCGAGTCGTACCGCTCCGCCCGCGAGAGCCGCCTCGCGTGCTGGCGGTACCGCATGCGGGTGGCGGAGGTTGCGACTGCCTACAAAGAGGGTGATGAAGCAGGCGAGGCGCTGTTTGGCGAGACCGACGATGAGGCGGAGGACAATGTCGGCTCCGCCGAGGCCCCGCCCCACCGGCACCGAGGCGGAGGACTTCGCCGGCTTTGGCGAGGCCCTACTCCGCCGAGGCCCCGCCCCGCCAACAATGAGGCAGAGGGCATCGCCAGCTCCGCCGAGGCCCCGCCCTGCCGGCAACGAGGGGGAGGATTTCCCCCGCTCCACCGAGGCGCCGCCCCGCCGGCAACGAGACAGAGTACATCGCCGGCTCCGTCGAGGCCCCGCCCCGCTGCCAACGAGGCCGCACCACACACAAAACGAGGAAGAGTAGAACACAGTAGGTCGCCGCCGCTTGGGTCCAAGTAAGGCCACCGCTGCTACCCTCCGGTTGAAGCCAAGCTTGGAGGGTTAAACATTGACGGCCGATTAGCTTCTTGGCAGTGACGTGGAGTCAGAGAGCTGAGCTGGAGAAGAAGCTTCTGCTCGGCTCAGCCGGACACGGGAAATGGGCGCCGGAGTGTCGTGGGAAACTGTGACGCCCCCGGTTCAATCGTACACTAGTCATACACGCAAACGTGTACGATCAAGCCCAGGGACTCACGGGAAGATATCACAACACAACTCTAAACACAAATAAACGGAGGTCCACAATATTACAGACCAGGGATCCGAAGATCCGAATACATAAGTCAGTCATACAAATAATATCTGAGTACAGACATAGTTAGACAAGTTCTGCCTTAAGAAGGCTAGCACAAACAGCGACACTAGATCGAAAGGCGTTGGCCTCCTGCCTGGGAGCCTCCGATCCTACTCCTGGTCAGCTGGCTCGATCCAGTAGTACGTGCCCTCTGGACCCGCCTGGTAGTAGGCTCCGGTGGTGGCGTCTGGCTCCTGGACTCCATCGTCTGGTGTATCATCAAGGTGGGGTATATGGGGGAAAAGAGAAAATAAAGCAACCGTGAGTACTCATCCGAAGTACTCAGCAAGTATAAAAACTTTTCAGTGTCTGAAAAGCGTTTTTGACATTTTTCTTTCCACTCAAATTTAACACCTTTGTGAAGCAGATATGTCATGGTTTTGCAATCTTGAAAAGTTCTCAACGAATCGACGGCAATAACTAGCGAGTCCGAGAAAACTTCTGACTTGCTTAACATTCTTTGGGGAGATCCAGTCGAGAATAGCCTGAACTCGTTCGGGGTTAACAGCAATCCCATCCTTGGAAATCACATGTCAAGGTAAGTTACTTCAGGAAGCCAAATTCGCATTTGGAATACTTGGCATACAATGGTGTTCTCGGAGCCTTTCTAGAACAAGGCAGAGATGTTCAGCATGTTCTCCTTTATTCTTAGAATAGACCAGAATATCATCTAGATATACCACGACGAATTGTCGAGTAATCCATGAATATATATATTCATCAGAGCGGGAGAACGTGAAGCTGGGGCATTCGTTAGGCCAAAAGACATGACGGTGTATTCATAGGAGCCAACAACTGAGTGACGAATGCAGTCTTGGGAATGTCCTCTTCACGGACACGGATCTGGTGATAACCCACCTCAAGTCGAGTTTAGAGAACACGATGATCCGGCAAGTTGATCATAAAGATCATTGATACGGGGCAGTGGGTATTTTCTGGATTTGGCTTGGTTATGGGCCGGTAATCCGAACCAATCGGTTAGTTCCATCCTCCTTCTTCTTAACGAAGAAGTGAAGGTGCTCCCACCACAGAGGAACTGGGGGGATGAAACCACTCTTAAGGACTTGTCGATTTCCTTCCTTAAGCTCCGAGTAGATGATGCGGAGGCATCTATATAAGGTCGCCTTGGCCAATAGGGACGGTGCCAGGTTCAAGTCGATGACGAATCGACAGCTCTAGCCGGGGGTATTCCTGGAAGTTCTTCTGGAAAGACGTCGGAAAATCTCGAAACGACAGGAACGTTCTCGATACCTTCCAGAGGTGAGGCGTTCAAAGCATTCATACATATACTCATAGCTCAGCGTCTCGAGTAATTCGCGGAGTTAGATTCACTATCTCATCGGGAGGGTGAAGAAGTGGGATAATTTAGTGGCACAATTGATCGAAGCAATGTGAGCTTTCAACCAATCCATTCCAAGTATGAGCGTATGGTGAAGACTTCAGGATAATAGGGGAAGCTAGGAATTCAAATTCTCTCGATTTCAACAGGGACATTATGTGCCATACATAGTGGTTTGACATTGGCTCCAGGGGTAACGGACAACTATTGGCAGGTTCATCTTTTCGAATGCAATGTCATGAGATAATGCAAATGCTTCAGACATGAATGAATGCGATGCTCCTGAATCAAATAATACAGAGCAGGTACTGAGTCAACAAGAAGGGTACCCATCAAGTAGCAGGTTGATCCTGGACTTCTTCAATGTCATGTTGTAAGCCTGACCACGACCACGTGAAGCAGACCCAGTATTATAGTGCGGGTGTGATTGTTGCCACGGCCATATCCACACGCCAGCACGAGGAAAATCTAACTGATTCTGAGTCTGGCGGCAGTCTTTACCTGGTGGCCGGTTTTGCGGCACTTGAACACAAACCATCTTCAGGACGAAGAGGGGCATTTATTGCAATAGCTTGAGCCTTTGACGGCCTCGTGTGTGGAGGAGGCAAACGTGAGTGCAGCATTGTTCTTTGGCGCAGAGGTATTGGGACGGAACGCGTTGTTGGAATCCAACTCTACGCTTCGGTCTGAGCCCGAAGATGAGCCAGCATCACAGAGCGCTTCTGCGAGTCCTTGTGTTCCATCTGAGCGGTCTCAACGATGAAAGCCTTGTTCACTAGAGTTGAGAAGTCATTGATGTCTTGGCAGCTAGTGCAAGCTTGAGGTCAGGGTGTGTAGTCCATTACGGAACTCTCCTGTCTGCGAGCATCGTGCGATGTCTTCTTCTAGCATAGCGGGAGAGATCAAGAAATTCCCGCCGATAAGCTTCAACGGTTTTATTGCCCTGAGTGAGGTCGGAACGGGTCTTCATGCGTTCCCATAATTGCGCTTGAGGGATGTAACGTGGTACGGAAAGCAGCCTGGAACTCATACCAGGTGATGCTACGTTCCAACAGGCAGAGTACGCTTGTGTGTGTCCCACCATTGAGCAGCGGGGCCTTTTAGAAAAAGGCCGCGAAGGTGACAAAGTTGGCGGGGGCGACATTAGCAGACTCTCATCTCGTGAGTGATGTCGCGGAGCCAGTCATCGCATCCAGGGCTTGTCAGAGTTGCGAAACTGCGTTGGGTTGAGTCGCGTAAACTCTGTCAAAGTTATTGAAGCTGGGTTCTGGTTCTGGTTGTTCTGATGCGGAAACTGAGCCGATGATTCCAACATGAACTGGCGGTTTAAGCTCGAACTGTTGCATCATAGCGCCATATAGCTGGCGGTGCGGGTGGACGTTCAGGGGCACGACCACGACCCGACCACTGGTCTACCATCCTGCTACGTACATCACACGTGGAGGGTAGTTTTAGTAAAAGCAATTGCGAGTGTTTAGCGAAGTATGATGTAACACGACAATAACTTAAGCAGTGTAATAGATACATAACAGTAGTCGATTAAGACTACAGATCATACACAAAGTCGGGTACATGCGGACAGCATAACAGCGCCAAAATATAAAAGCTAGACATACTAGGCGGCGCGCAGGCACGGCGGTAAGGAAGTACACAACGAGACATAGCAAAGGCTACATCAACGTCGAGAAAACCACTGTAACGGGGTAATTGCGAGTGCGGACGACGAATATTCGTCGCGGAAGGATCCTGTGCCTCATGTGCACTCTGATGCAGAACCCGGTCTCTCGAACTGTAAGAAGAGGTCCACGTGCAGGTGTGTGACCTCCAACAGCATGGCCAGTCAATACCAGCATACATCTGAGTCCTGCGCGGGAAAGGATTGTGCTCCGATGTATCCCTGCAGAACAGCGGGCATCAACTGCGTCATAGCATCGTAGAGACGTGCCTCGAGTGGCAACCAACTCGACGGCAAGTAGCCCGAACAGTGCGATCCAGAGCCTGAGTGCACGAATCAGAACGCGTGTGGTCATATCGGCGAGGCTCGTACGGCGGCACAGATAGCTGTGTAGTATACGGAGCATCTCCAGCCAGGGCATACGGAATGTTATCGGAACTCAGAGTCATCCAGATATCACTGAACTGTCCTCGAAGACGTGCGCAGCAGCAGAGTAGGCGGCATCATGTACTACGCCATCTCCATCGTCACGCCGATACCGTGGAAAGGTGCAGCTCGGTGTCTGAGTCATTCTGCGATCATAGATACGACATCAGCATGGTACTGCTCCTGATTAAACTCGCGGTAATCCTCGTAAACATGTACTCAGTGGCTACCAGCGATAGCCAAGTCGTGGTCATGAGAGCGATCAGGACAGCTGGAAACCCAGGGGTATTACGAGCCCAAGTGCGAAGCACAAGCTGTGTCGTAGGACGCGGTGGAAACAAACGGTCCATCTGAACAGAGGAAATTCAGATTTGTCAAATGACAATGAGAAGTTTAAACAACTGAGAGAAAG
The DNA here is from genome assembly GCA_011799875.1 of Thinopyrum elongatum. Lineage (NCBI taxonomy): Eukaryota > Viridiplantae > Streptophyta > Magnoliopsida > Poales > Poaceae > Thinopyrum > Thinopyrum elongatum. Next base: position 389,473,197 of record CM022298.1, read on the forward strand.
GTTAAACAAAACAATGGAAAGGAAAATGATTATCAGACTAATCAGATCAACGGCGAATCGCACAGATATCCAGCCTCTCGGGTGACGGGATTTACGAAGTCCTAAGTGTCGGCGTTAGTAAATTTATTTAACCCGAATAGAAAATATTAGAGTCCCAGAGTATAGACAGGAATAAAAGATCCAATACCACCCAGTTGGCGACATGGGCCGTAAGCCACACAGCCAAGTTAGTATATGTTTTTCGGTTTCTAGACTCAACTTCGGCAAGGAATTTGGAAGGGGGCTTCCTACAGGACAGTACGGCTTACGATACCACTTCTGTATTTCCTTTTCTTTATTCTCTTTTCTCCACTGTTAAATGTTTAGGCCCCAAATGGTTTTTGTAAAAAGCGTGACCTATTTCATAAACACCAGTGCATTATTCCCTAACACCTAAAATTTGTTTGGACAAAACATAATTCCATATTTATTTCAGATTTAATAAATGGTTATTAAATATTATCTTTATCCACTGTTTGAGGTTGTTCGAGTCACTTATCCAATTCCAATGATGTTGGTTTCAATTTTAGAATAGCCTCTGGAATATTTGTTATTTATCTGACATTTTAGCTCCTATGTTGGACAACTTTTATATTCCACTTTCATTTAAATTTGAATTTGACTTAGGAGTTGGAATGCAATGTGATGCTAATGATGATTATGCACTGTTGATCATGCTAACATGTCATTATCAAAAGTGATTACTGTCGCTAACCACCGGGGTGTTACAACTCTCCTCATCTATTTAAGAATTCTCGTCCCGAGAATTAAGAGGAAGACTGAAAGAAAGAGGGGTATTCTTCGCGAAGACGATCCTCGCGTTCCCAAGTGGCTTCATCTTCAGAATGATTTGACCACTGAACCTTGAGGAACTTGATTGACTTTTGACATGTTCGACGCTCAGCTTGATCAAGAATACGGATGGGATATTCTGGATATGACAGATCTTCCCGTAATTCAAGCACTTCATGATCCACAGCTCGAATAGGATCCTTGAAGCAGCGGCGGAGTTGGGATACATGAAAGACGTCATGTACTTGAGAAAGGTTTGGCGGCAATTGCAACTGATATGCCACTTTTCCTCGACGGGCAAGAATACGGAACGGGCCAATGTAGCGAGGGGCTAACTTGCCTTTGATTCCGAACCGATGAGTGCCTTTCAACGGAGTGACGCGGAGGTAAGCTTGCTCGCCAGGTTGATAGACTATTTCCTGGTGCTTTCGGTCATAGTTGCTCTTCTGACGAGACTGAGCAGATTTCAAATGTTCACGAACAACGCGGACTTGTTCTTCAGCTTGCCGAATAATGTCCGGTCCGACAAGTGAGCGTTCCCCAGTTTCTGACCAATTCAGAGGGGTTCGACACTTACGACCGTATAGAACTTCAAACGGTGCCATCTTCAGACTAGCTTGATAGCTATTGTTGTAAGAGAATTCGGCATACGGGAGAGATTCCTCCCATTTCTTACCGAAGGAGATGACGCAAGCTCGAAGCATATCTTCGAGCACTTGATTAACTCGTTCCACTTGACCCTGTGACTGAGGGTGAAAAGCGGTGCTGAAAGACAGATGAGTTCCCATAGCTTCTTGGAAACTATTCCAGAATCTGGAGGTGAAGAGGCTGCCACGATCAGAACTGATCTCCAACGGAACACCGTGGAGTGACACAATTCGGGAAACATACAAGTCTGCTAACTGGCTAGCAGTGATTGTCTCCTTAACAGGCAGAAAGTGGGCAACCTTAGAGAATCGGTCAATGACAACAAATATAGCATCATTACCCTTCTGGGATTTGGGAAAACCAGTAATGAAATCCATTTGGACCTTGTCCCATTTCCATTCAGGAATTTCCAGGGGTTGTAGAGTTCCTGCGGGCCTTTGATGTTGAGCTTTAACGCGGCGGCAAACGTCACACTCAGAAACATAACGAGCAATGTCTCGCTTCATATTAGGCCACCAGAATCTTTGACAAATGTCACGGTACATCTTTGTGCTACCAGGGTGAATGGACAAGGGAGTGTCATGAGCTTCCTTCATAACGTTTTCCCTCTCATTCTTGAACTTGGGTACGAAGAGACGGTGTTGGAAAAATAGGATCCCATCTGCATCAAGATGGAATTCCGACGGCTTTCCTTTCTCGAGGTATCGCTTAATCTTTTCAACTTCAGTGTCATACCTTTGCATAACCTTAATGCCGTGTTCTAAATCTGGTTCGACAACCAGGGTATTGAGATAACCCTGTGGGGCAATATGGAGGTTCAACTTGCAAAGCTCTTCATGGAGAAGAGGTTGTGTTTCTTGAACCATAAGATTGTTGCTATAGGACTTGCGACTCAAAGCATCGGCCATTACATTAGCCTTGCCGGGGTGTATGAGATATTCATATCATAATCGGCAATTGTTTCGAGCCATCTTTGTTGACGAAGGTTCAGATCTGGTTGAGTATATAAATACTTCAAGCTTTGGTGATCCGTGTATATCTCGCAACGGTTACCGAGAAGGTAATGTCGCCATAGCTTCAAGGCATAGATAACCGCAGAAAGTTCAAGATCATGCACGGGATAATTTTCTTCATGAGGACACAATTGTCGGGAGGCATAAGCAATCACTTTGCGCTCTTGCATTAGGACACAGCCTAATCCTTGACGAGATGCATCACAGTATATCACGAAATCCTTTTGGGAATCCGGGGGTGCTAGTACTGGGGCAGATGTCAATTTATCTTTTAGTGTCTGAAAGCTTTCTTGACATTTTTCTGTCCACTCAAATTTAACACCTTTGTGAAGCAGATTTGTCAATGGTTTTGCAATCTTGGAAAAGTTCTCAACGAATCGACGGCAATAACTAGCGAGTCCGAGAAAACTTCTGACTTGCTTAACATTCTTTGGGGGAGTCCAGTCAAGAATAGCCTGAACTCGTTCGGGGTTAACAGCAATCCCATCCTTGGAAATCACATGTCCAAGGTAAGTTACTTCAGGAAGCCAAAATTCGCATTTGGAATACTTGGCATACAACTGGTGTTCTCGGAGCCTTTCTAGAACAAGGCAGAGATGTTCAGCATGTTCCTCTTTATTCTTAGAATAGACCAGAATATCATCTAGATATACCATGACGAATTTGTCGAGGTAATCCATGAATATATAATTCATCAGACGGGAGAACGTAGCTGGGGCATTCGTTAGGCCAAATGACATGACGGTGTATTCATAGGAGCCATAACGAGTGACGAATGCAGTCTTGGGAATGTCCTCTTCACGGACACGGATCTGGTGATAACCCAACCTCAAGTCGAGTTTAGAGAACACCGATGATCCGGCAAGTTGATCATAAAGATCATTGATACGGGGCAGTGGGTATTTATTCTGGATTGTGGCTTGGTTAATGGGCCGGTAATCCTGAACCAATCGGTTAGTTCCATCCTTCTTCTTAACGAAGAGTGAAGGTGCTCCCCAAGCAGAGGAACTGGGGCGGATGAAACCACTCTTAAGTGACTTGTCGATTTCTTCCTTAAGCTCGAGTAGATGATGCGGAGGCATCTTATAAGGTCGCTTGGCAATAGGAACGGTGCCAGGCTTCAAGTCGATGACGAACTCGACAGCTCTAGCCGGGGGTATTCCTGGAAGTTCTTCTGGAAAGACGTCTGGAAAATCTCGAACGACAGGAACGTTCTCGATCCCTTCCAGAGGTGAGGCGTTCAAAGCATTCATAACATATACCTCAGCTTCAGCGTCTCGAGTAATTCGGGCAGTGTAGTTCACTATCTCATCGGAGGGGTGAAGAAGTTGGATAATTTTAGTGGCACAATTGATCGAAGCAATGTGAGCTTTCAACCAATCCATTCCAAGTATGAGGTCTATGGTGGAAGACTTCAGGATAATAGGGGAAGCTAGGAATTCAAATTCCTCGATTTCAACAGGGACATTATGTGCCATCATAGTGGTTTGACATTGGCCTCCAGGGGTACGGACAACTATTGGCAGGTTCATCTTTTCGAATGCAATGTCATGAGATAATGCAAATGCTTCAGACATGAATGAATGCGATGCTCCTGAATCAAATAATACAGAAGCAGGTACTGAGTTAACAAGAAGGGTACCCATCACAGTAGCAGGTTGATCCTGGACTTCTTCAATGTCAATGTTGTAAGCTTGACCACGACCACGTGAAGCAGACCCAGTATTATAGTTGCGGGTCTGATTGTTGCCACGGCCATATCCACGGCCAGCACGAGGAAAATCTAACTGATTCTGAGTCTGGCGGCAGTCTTTAGCCTGGTGGCCTGGTTTGCGCCACTTGAAACACAAACCATCTTCAGGACGAAGAGGGGCATGGTTCTGAATAGCTTGAGCCTTTGACGGCCTCGGTGGTGGAGGAGGCAGACGTAGTGCAGCATTGTTCTTTGGCGCAGAGGCATTGGGACGGAACGCGTTGTTGGGAATCCAAACTCTACGCTTCGGTGCTGAGCCCGAAGATGAGCCAGCATCACGATAGCGCTTCTGCGAGTCCTTGTGTTCCATCTGAGCGGTCTCAACGAGAATAGCCTTGTTCACTAGAGTTGAGAAGTCATTGATGTCTTGAGCAGCTAGTGCAAGCTTGAGGTCAGGGTGTAGTCCATTACGGAACTTCTCCTGTCTGCGAGCATCTGTGGCGATGTCTTCTTCAGCATAGCGGGAGAGATCAAGAAATTCCCGCTGATAAGCTTCGACGGTTTTATTGCCCTGAGTGAGGTTGCGGAACTGGGTCTTCATGCGTTCCATAATTGCTTGAGGGATGTAACGTGTACGGAAAGCAGCCTGGAACTCATACCAAGTGATGACTGTTCCAACAGGCAGAGTACGCTTGTGTGTGTCCCACCATTGAGCAGCGGGGCCCTTTAAGAAAAAGGCCGCGAAGGTGACAAAGTTGGCGGGGGCGACATTAGCAGACTCCATCTCGTGAGTGATGTCACGGAGCCAGTCATCGGCATCCAGGGGCTTGTCAGAGTTGCGAAACTGCGTTGGGTTGAGTCGCGTAAACTCTGTCAAAGTTACTGAAGCTGGGTTCTGGTTCTGGTTGTTCTGATGCGGAAACTGAGCCATGATTCCAACCATGAACTGGCGGTTAAGCTCGAACTGTTGCATCATAGCTGCCATATAGTCTGGCGGTGGTGGACGTTCAGGGGCACGACCACGACCACGACCACCTGGTCTAACCATCCTGCTACGTATCAACAGGGGGTAGTTTAGTAAAAGCAATTGCGAGTGTTTAGCGACAAGTATGATGTAACACGACAATACCTTAAGCAGTGTAATAGATACATAACAGTAGTCGATTAAGACATACAGATCCATACACAAAGTCGGGTACATGCGGACAGCATAACAGCGCAAATTAAAAGCTAGACATACTAGGCGGCGCGCAGGCACGCGGTAAGGAAGTACACAACGAGACATAGCAAAGGCTACATCAACGTCGGAGAAAACCACTGTAACGGGGTAATTGCGAGTGCGGACGACGAATATTCGTCGCGGAAGGATCCTGTGCTCCATGTGCACTCTGATGCAGAACCCGGTCTCGAACTGTAAGAAGAGGTCCACGTGCAGGTGTGTGACCTCCAACAGCAGGCCAGTCAATACCAGCATACATCTGAGTCCTGCGCGGGAAAAGGATGTGCTCCGGATGTATCCCTGCATGAACAGCGGGCATCAACTGCGTCATAGCATCGTAGAGACGTGCTCGAGTGGCAACCAACTCGACGGCAAGAGCCCGAACAGTGCGATCCAGAGCCTGAGTGCACTGAATCAGAACGCGGTGGTCATATCGGCGAGGCTCGTACGGGGCACAGATAGCTGTGTAGTATCCGGTAGCATCTCCAGCAGGGGCATACGGAATGTATCGGAACTCAGAGTCATCCAAGATATCACTGAACTGTCCTCGAAGACGTGCGACAGCAGAGTAGGCGGCATCATGTACTGCCATCTCAATCGTCACGCCGATACCGTGGAAAAGGTGCAGCTCGGTGTCTGAGTCATTCTGCCGATCATAGATACGAACATCAGCATGGTACTGCTCCTGATTAAACTCGCGGTAATCCTCGTAAACCATGTACTCAGGGTACCAGCGATAGCCAAGTCTGGTCATGAGAGCGATCAGGACAGCTGGAAACCCAGGGGTATTACGAGCCCAAGTGCGAAGCACAAGCTGTGTCGTAGGACGCGGTGGAAACAAACGGTCCATCTGAAACAGAGGAAATTCAGATTTGTCAAATGACAATGAGAAGTTTAACACAACTCGGAGAGAAAGGTTAAACAAAACAATGGAAAGGAAAATGATTATCAGACTAATCAGATCAACGGCGGGGAAATCGCACAGATATCCAGCTCTCCGGGTAGACGGGATTTACGAGATCCTAAGTGTCGGCGTTAGTAAAATTTATTTAACCCGAATAGAAGAAATATTAGAGTCCCAGAGTATAGACGAGGAATAAAAGATCCTAATACCACCCAGTTGGCGACATGGGCCCGTAAGCCACACAGCCAAGTTAGTAAATTAGTTTTTCGGTTTCTAGACTCAACTTCGGCCAAGGAATTTGGAGGGGGGCTTCCTACAGGCAGTCGGCTCTGATACCAACTTATGACGCCCCCGGTTCAATCGTACACTAGTCATACACGCAAACGTGTACGATCAAGCCCAGGGACTCACGGGAAGATATCACAACACAACTCTAAACACAAATAAACGGAGGTCCACAATATTACAGACCAGGGATCTGAAGATCCGAATACATAAGTCAGTCATACAAATAATATCTGAGTACAGACATAGTTAGACAAGTTCTGCCTTAAGAAGGCTAGCACAAACAGCGACACTAGATCGAAAGGCGTTGGCTTCCTGCCTGGGAGCCTCCGATCCTACTCCTGGTCAGCTGGCTCAATCCAGTAGTACGTGCCCTCTGGACCCGCCTGGTAGTAGGCTCCGGTGGTGGCGTCTGGCTCCTGGACTCCATCGTCTGGTGTATCATCAAGGTGGGGTATATGGGGGAAAAGAGAAAATAAAGCAACCGTGAGTACTCATCCGAAGTACTCAGCAAGCAAGGATCTATACTACATATGCAACATTATCAATGGAGAAAAGGCTGTATATGTGGACTGGGCTGCAGAAATGCCAGAATAGAGAGAAAGGCCTAGTCCTATCGAAGACTAGCATCTTCAAACATCTTCTCAAAGCCATCATCTTGCAGCAGTAGAAGAGAGTAGAATAGCATTTTATTTAGCAAACATGTTGAAGTACAGCTCAAAGATACTTCCTCGACTCCCAGCGAGAAAGTAATCCCGAAGCTTCAATTAAGTAACAAGTATCCAGTTTAAGTAGTAGATCGGGATACACAAACTGAGCGTCCTTTACCGTAGGACCGGCTATCGATAGAAGATTCATCCCTGCAGGGGTGCACTACTGTTACCCAACACGCTCGATCAACTCTGGCCGGACATACTTGCTGGGTAATGCCCGTCCTCGGAAGATCAACACGAAGCAGCGCTCTACCTAGGCTCAGCAGAGAGGTCAGCACGCCGGACTAACCTATGTACCCAGGGGTCTCGGGCCATCGCCCTGGGCACCCTGCGCGTTGCGTGGCTGGCCGGGGTGCAGGCGCGACACTGAACTCGCCAGTGAAGTATCCAGCCCAATCCCGACGATCAGCCCGCACGGTGAATCGTGACGTCTGATAAGCTTTCGGCGAAACGTACATCGCAGAGGGCCCCATAGCCATTATCCCGCGTGGTGGTAGTGCGTATAGGGCACGTCGACCCACTCAGATCACACACCCAAATCCAATAGGCTCAATTAGTATCAAGCGGAGACAATCAGAGTCTCTGATGCTCCGCCACAATGTCACACTCGAGTGCCCTTCCGGCACACCCGAAATCATAGATCCCCAGCGGGTACCCACCAGGGTGGACCCGCCTGTGAAAAAGGTCAAGTAACCGTGTGGTCATAATCATCAGGGTGAACGTAAGAGGTATCACCCTCGAGGTTCACACTGAGGGGTTGCACGACAGAGTCGTATCGGACATGGAGAAGGAGGAATCACCCTCGATGACCACGACCGTACAGCTATGCTGCAGAGTATTCATCAGGAGTGCGTTACGAGGTATCACCCTCGGCACTCGATAGTTACTACGCAGAGTCGTACAACTAAGGGGGGTGTGAAGTGAGGCGTCTGTCTCTGATCGACGATCACGTTGATCGAGTCGTCGATGAACAATCAGGGGCGACAAAGTAAGGTGGTGGGGTCACAGATGGTTCATACCAACCTATACTAAACAGTTTATCATAGGCAGGTAAAGTAGCAATGAACAGGTTACAACAGCAGGCTATGCATCAGAATAGGAGCATACATTAACAGTAGCGAAATCTAATGCAAGCAGGAGAATAGAATGGGCGATATCTGGAATGCTCAAGGGGGGGGCTTGCCTGGTTGCTCTGGCAAGAGAGGGAGGTCGTCAACGGGCTGCTCGTCGGTAGAGTAGTCGTAACCTGGTGCAGCGTCGTCGGTCTCGGCGTCTATCGAGAGAGAAGGAGGGGGAGAGAAACAATAAATTTCACGGCAATAATGCAAACAATATGTATGACATGCCTAAATGATATGCCGGGGTGTTCTACTGCCTAACTAAATGATTTAGTTAATTTAGGAATTTATTCGGATTTATTTAATTAGGGTTGGACACTATTCATTTATCGAAATCGGTCTAATTGTTCAACGTTCTTATAGTTGCGGGCATCTGACGGGAATACCGAGGGCGTATCCGGGTTCGTATCGTCGTTCTGAGCAAGTTTCATGTATAAAATATTTTGATCGGAGTTACGGTTTAAAAGATATGATTTTCTAAAGTTTTTATTAATTTCTGAAATTTAATTAATTATTTAATTCAACATTATCCGAAACAGTGATTGATGACGTCAGCATGACATCATGCTGACGTCAGCAGCCACCTGACAGGGTGGGTCCCACCTGTCATAGGCTGTTAGGTTAATTAGGTTTAATTAACTAATTAACAATTAACTAAACTAATTAATTAATTAAATTAGTCTGATTAGGGTTAATTAACCTAACTAATTAACTAATTAATTATTTAATTATTTTAATTATTTATTTTTATTTCTATTTTCTTAAAATCGTTTCTGGGTCGTGGGCCCCATTCGTCAGCGTCACAGGGGTTCGGGCCCCACTGGGCAGTGGCCCAGGGGGGGGTCTAACGGGTCGGGGCGACGGGCGCAGCCCGAACGGGCGCTGGCCCGCGGGTGCGCACCCGACCGGGCGGCGCGGGGCAGTCGGCGGGCGCGGGCGCCGGCGAGGCCACGGCGGGGCGGGGCCGTGGCGATGCGGGCGGCCACCGGAGGGAGACGCCGGGGCCGTGGAGGGGTACGGCCGGAGCGGGCGGTTGGCGCGCGGGCGGTCGGCGGCAAGGAGCGACGCGGGCGCGCGAGCGAGGGCAGTGGGCGGCGCGCGCGCGCGTGCGGCAGAGCGCGGCGAGGCTGCGGGGCGCGCGGGCGCGTGCGTGAGCAGGCGAGCGCGGGCGGAGCGGCGGCACGGGGGCGCGGTGCGCGCGGCGAGGTGCGGGAGCAGAGAGGGGGAGGCCTGGGGCCTCACCGTGATCGTTAGGGACGGGGCAGCGGGGGGGGGGGGGGTCGGGGCGGTCGACGGGGACGACGGCGACGAGACGAGTGGCAGGCCGCGGGGAGGCGCGGGCTCCGGGCGCGGCGAGGTCGTCGCGGCGTCGGGCGACGGGATCGGGGGTTTGCCCCGATCCAGATCCAGTCGAGGGAGGGGGCGACCGAGCGCTAGGGCGGCTGGTCGGAAGAGGAGAGGACGGGCGACGTCGCGTGGCGGCGGCGTCGGCGCTGGCCGATCGGCGCGAGCGGGGTGGCGTCGCGAGCGGCGTCGGCCCGATCCATTTCTGGATCGGGGGGGGGGGGGGGCCGAACGAGTGAGGAGGGGGGGGTGTCGGTGAGGCTAGGTTTGGCCGGGGGGCCTTATAGCCAGGGGGGGCGCAGGTGGGCCGGCCGGCTGGGCTTGGCCCAGTTGGGCCGGGTGGGTGTGGGTGTTGTTGCTCTTTTTTTCCTTTTCTGATTCTTTTTCCTTTTCTTTATTCTCTTTTCTCCACTGTTAAATGTTTAGGCCCCAAATGGTTTTTGTAAAAAGCGTGACCTATTTCATAAACACCAGTGCATTATTCCCTAACACCTAAAATTTGTTTGGACAAAACATAATTCCATATTTATTTCAGATTTAATAAATGGTTATTAAATATTATCTTTATCCACTGTTTGAGGTTGTTCGAGTCACTTATCCAATTCCAATGATGTTGGTTTCAATTTTAGAATAGCCTCTGGAATATTTGTTATTTATCTGACATTTTAGCTCCTATGTTGGACAACTTTTATATTCCACTTTCATTTAAATTTGAATTTGACTTAGGAGTTGGAATGCAATGTGATGCTAATGATGATTATGCACTGTTGATCATGCTAACATGTCATTATCAAAAGTGATTACTGTCGCTAACCACCGGGGTGTTACAGAAACCATGGCCACCTATGGGGCCATCAGCCCCTTGTGGTTCGGCAGGGGGGATGAGCACGTTGCACAAAGAGCGGAGAACGTAGCGCAGCACGACAGAGATCACACGGACAGTTTTACCCAGGTTCGGGCCACCGCGAGGCGTAAAACCCTACTCCTACTTTGGTGGATTGATGGTGGAAACGCAGTGCTCTTGCCCGGCAGGGTTGCCTCGGGGCGAGGGCAGCTACACGCGTATGAGTGTACAAGGGTCCGAATCCTTTCTATTGTTGCCATGGCCCTCCTTTTATAGATCAAGGGGTCACCACAATGGCAAATCAGTCATTGTGTACTGATTAGATAGCGGACAGTGCTATCATACCTAACTCTGCAGTCAGAGCAGAGCGCATTAAATGCGCCGCTTAGGTCACATCATGGCATGCCCGGCAAGCCTTACCAGGCTGCTCGGCCACCTTTTCGTCTGTCTGCTTGACACGTCTCTGGACGGGTGTCATTTGGAGGTGATTTCCATAGGAAGTGGCTGCCACGTGCCAAATAACAGCTACTTAGTCACTTGGGGGCTTGACACCGCACCGATCGATGACTTGCGTCACTGTGAGGTGGAGCGGTGGAGCCTTGGCGGGGTAGTTTGCCTTCGTAGCGCCCGGCAGGCCTGCCGGGACGGTCTTGAGGCTTGACTTTGGGGCCACCTCATCCTCGCTAGGCTCGCCTGCCCGGCAAGGGAGGTTTCTCCTTAGTGGTGTCTTGCTCATTTAGCTTGTCTTGGTCCTCTTGATCCACCCTTTGATTCCTCGAAGAGCTGATCTTTCCTTGCTTGGTCTGGACTTGGATGTTGCGAGCTTGCCTCGAAGCCTGTGTACAGTCTGGGAAACATACCTGGGGTTTGTTGCACCGACAGGAGCCCCCGGGCCTGGCCTGAACGCGCTGCCGAGCGTCGTCGGGGTAGGCCCTGTCAAGTACATGGGCGAGGAGGTTTGCGGCGGTTTCTCCTTTGAGGTCTTCTTTGCTTCTTCATTAACCTGAGCTTGGATCAGTTTTCGGTTCTCTCGCATGTCGCGTAACGCCAATTGTGGTGGGACCATCCTTGTAATGGCCCGTGAATGACTTTAACGCATGGGCGAGTAACTGCCAATTCACTCTTCCCACCACGCTCTTATCCCTGGCCACGTATGCTGCATGCATTGAGTGGGGTAGGTAACGGAGGCGCATGGTGCGGGAAAGCGTCAAGGCAGGGGCCCGGACTTCTTGGGTTGGTGGAGAGGGACGGTGGTTACCCACCGATGGAACAGCCCCCAGCCCGCCTATAAAAGGGGGCGGGGGGAAGCGGAAGTGCTCGTCCACGCGCCTCTTCTCGCCATTTCCTTCTTTCTCCCAGTAATGTTGAGAGGGAGAGACCGGGGCCAGGTCCCGGGCTTGAGCTTGGGGAAGATGACTCTGAAAGCTTATGTAGGCGCCCGGGGAGTGAGTCTGGTCTGGGACCGAAAGGGATGTGGCGGTCGAGCTACTCGCAGCGCAGGAGGTACCAAGCTTTTCCACTATGGTGGAATGCTTGTCTCCTCTGCTCGGGTCGGCCGTCTGGTGGGGAGCACTAGACCTTGCCGTGAACCACTGTGGCTTCCTGCCCTGACGCCGGAGCTCCCAGGGCTTCCGGCATCTATCTGGGGTGCAGCGCTCGGGTCCCTTGGTAATCCCAGCACTGCCCCCTTTGGTGAAGTCGGGGCGAATGTCGAAGACAACAGCATCTTCTTGCCCTCCAAGGTGGGGAGCGATGCTCCTCGCGTGTCTCAGACGTCGTCATTGCCCGCAGCTTCTCCGGGGGAGACAACAACTCGAGGAGCTGGCACCCCCCTGGAGTGGTGGTGATGAAGAAAGAACGAGGGAAGACGGAGAAGGCGGGTGCCAGGGCGTCAGGTCGGAGTACGATGGCACCGACGCCTTCGTCTCGTACTGCCGACCTACTGCCTCGTCTTTCCGTTCTTCCCCTCCCTCCCTGACACCATCATCACTGGCCTCTTGGTTACCAGGGAGGGGGCCGCTCTCTTGGTGCCTTCGCCTCCTCCAGCAGTCTTCCAGCTGAGCTCCAGCGGTTCTCCCCGTCGGTGCTTTTGCTGGGGCTTCTGGCTGGTCCTGGAGGTGGTGACCAGGGCACCGCCGAGCTGCTCCTTCCGCCCCTCTCCTTCACAGCCTCACCACTCTCGATCTTGTCAGGCTGCGCCTGGCAAGTCCTGATGGGGTTGAGTGGGGCGTCTTGCTCAGGCACTCCTTTTGCCCTCTTCCTCTTCCACCGCAGTGCCTAGGAGGGGAGGGACAAGAAAGGGATTACAGGGCACTTATCTTTTTTTAGTCTAAAATATGTAGGCACTTGCCAAACTTTAGTCTAAATAATGTAATCTTCTTTATCCATGTTGGTGTTCTGTAAGATCTGTACTTGTTCATCAGCATATTAATGAAAAAGACAAGCTTTTCCGGGCACTTGTGCATGCATCATACCCATGCAGAGGTGAAATGCCTCTATACATTCAAGTAAACAAGTTATCTTCGGCAAGCTATCCTACCGGTACCCTCGAATTGTTGCCGTGGGGCTAAGCCTGCCAGGCACAAATCGCAAGAGGGACCAGCCCCCCGCCAAGCCTTGTCCGCCAAAGGCCACTGCGACCGTCCTGACCGAGGCAACGTTCGAGTCAAAGGATGGGAGCACCTAAGTATCGAAGGTGACGAGGTTTTCATATGCACAAGTTTCTACTTATAGAACACATAAGGATAAGAAGAGAACTTATCTATTTGGCTTGCCGAGGATCGTCACGTAGGCTCGTCTTCATTTCTTCTTTTTGGGACCGAGTCCACGGCAAGAACCCTGCAACTTAATGCAGATGAAAACAATGCCTCATGCGACCTCATCTACATGATCATGCTATGCTCATGATATGCTTATGCATGCATGCAAGTTTTGGGGGCCCCCCAACACTTCGTTTATTTCTGTTGCTCAGGGTCTGCGCCTGGCTTTGTACAAGGGGTTACATGCAACATCGGCAAGGCCTGTACAAAAGGGTGGCTACCGGGCAGGGCCCGACAGTTCACGCCTTACGGGTAGAACTTACGGAGATGCTCAATGTTCCATGAGTTTTGCAACTGAATGCCATCTCCGGTCTCCAAATGGACTGCGCCAGGTCTGGTGACTCATACTACCCAGTAAGGGCTTTCCCACTTCGGCGTCAACTTCTTTGTACCCTTGGCGGACTGAACACGCCTAAGGACAAGGTCGCCTTCCTCAAAACCCCAGGCACGAACCCTACGGCTGTGATAGCGACGCAGGGCTTGCTGGTAGTGTGCAGCACGCGTAGCGGCCCGGAGACGGTTCTCCTCGAGTAGCACAGCATTGTCACGCCGGTGCCATTCCTGTGCTACTTCATTGTAGGCAAGCACTCGAGGAGATCCGAATATGAGTTTCGTGGGGATAACTGCTTCTGCCCCATAGACTAGGGAGAAGGGAGTCTGCCCAGTAGCTTCATTTGGTGTCATTCTGAGGGACCAAAGAACCACCGGTAGCTCATCGATCCATCGCCTGCCACACTTCTGCAGTCTATCAAAGGTTATTGTCTTGAGACCTCGCAGCACTTCAACGTTCGCCCTCTCAGCTTGTCCGCTGCTTCTGGGATGGGTGACAGAGGCAAATGAGATCTTGCTTCCGAGGGCATGAACATATTGCATGAAGGCGCGGCTCATGAATTGGGTGCCATTGTCGGTGATGATTCGGTCAGGCACCCCGAAGCGACACACCAATCCTTTCAAGAACTTGATAGCTGACTGTGCGGTCACCTTTCTCACGGGCTCCACCTCTGGCCACTTTGTGAACTTGTCGATAGCGACGAACAAGAACTCAAAGCCCCCGGTAGCACGGGGGAAGGGGCCCAAGATATCGAGCCCCCAGACCGAGAAGGGCCATGACAAAGGGATCGTTTGAAGAGCTTGGGCAGGCTGATGGATGTTCTTGGAGTGGAACTGGCAGGCTTCACATTTGGTGACGAGCTCAACTGCATCTTGGAGGGCTGTGGGCCAATAGAAACCTTGCCAGAAGGCTTTTCCAACCAGAGCCCTTGATCCAATGTGTGAGCCGCACATACCCTTGTGTACCTCTGCTAATAGTTCCTTTCCTTCCTCCCGGGAAATGCACTTCAATTTCACACCATTGGGCCTCCTTCTGTACAGCGTGTCGTCAATGAACTGATACATACTGGCCCTCCGGGCTACTCTTTCAGCTTCTTCTTGCTCTTTGGGGAGTTCTCTAGTTTGGAGGAAATGGACTATGTGCCGTGCCCAGGTTGGGGCCAGGGGCTCGGCAACAAGGACCAGCGGCACCTCCTCATTCGTAGGAGCGCACTTCTCGACCGCAGGGACCGGTGGTCTGGCGGGATGGTGCAGCTCACTGATCGAAGGGGAGTTGTTCCCGCCAAGCTCTCTGCCGGGAGCCTTGGGAGGCTCTGCCGGGTGAGGCTTGCCGGAGTCTAGTTTCCTCCTCTTTCTGGCCATTGTTGCCGGGGATACAAAGGGCTGAGTCAGATGGAGAACAAAAGTCCCTGGTTCCATAGGGAGTTTTTGCGCAGCGCACTTTGACAGATGATCAGCAATGCTGTTTTCCGCACGGGGCACGTGCTCTGTTTGCAACCCGTCAAAGTGCTCCTCCAACTTTCTCACTTCCTCGACGTATGCCTCCATCAATGGGCTTTGGTAATCCTTATTGACTTGTATCACCACAAGTTGTGAGTCTTCGCAGATGATCAACTTCTTGATTCCCAGTTCTGTTGCAATCCTGAGCCCGGCAAGGAGCCCTTCATACTCTGCAGTATTGTTGGTAGCCTTCTCTCGGGGAAAGTGCATCTGGACGACGTACTTAAGGTGCTCCCCGGTGGGGGCAACAAGAAGCATGCCAGCCCTGCACCTTGTAGGGAGAAGGCACCATCGAAATACATAATCCATTCTTGGGGCGCTTCCTTGCCGGGGATGATCGTCTCCGATACTTCTTCATCAGGAGTTGGTGTCCATTCTGCGATGAACTCTGCTAGTGCTCTACTCTGAATAGTTGATGTGCTTTCAAACTTCAAACCAAAGTTGGACAACTCCAAAGCCCATTCCACAATCTTGCCGGTGGCCTCGGGGTTTTGGAGTATGCGTTGCAAGTGGAAGCGGGTGACAACTGTGATCTTGTGGGCTTGGAAGTAGTGGCATAGTTTCCTTGAGGCCATGATGAGGACAAAAATCAACTTTTGCATGCCAGAGTACCTCGATCTAGCTCCCTGTAACAGGGAGCTGACGAAGTACATTGGGCGCTGCACCACTTTCTTCTTTGCCGCAACCATAGAACTGCTTCTGCTGCCCTGCCTTTCTTCGCTCTGGATTGACTCTGGTCTTGCCGGGACGGGTTCGCTTTCCTCTTCAGAGCGGACAGTGGTTGTGGCTGCCGCGTCATCCACTTGCCGCTGCACCACTAGTGCCGCACTAACCACTTGATTGGTTGCCGCTAAGTATAGCAACAATGGCTCTTGTGGTTTGGGAGCGACCAAGGTGGGCACAGAGGAAAGATAGGTCTTCAAATATTGCAGCGCAGTGTCTGCCTATGGAGTCCACTCCACGGGTCCTGCCTTCTTCAATATTTTGAAGAACGGCAGGGCGCGCTTGGCAGATTTGGAAATGAACCTGCTCAGTGCAGCCACGCATCCAGTCAAACGCCTCACGTCCTTGACTGTCTTGGGTGCTTGAATTTGCTCGATAGCCTTGATCTTGTCGGGGTTGGCCTCTATCCCTCGATGAGACACAAAGAAGCCAAGTAGATTGCCGGAGGGAACTCCAAACACACACTTCTTTGGGTTCAGCTTCAAGTTAATCCTGCGTAGATTAGCCAAGGTTTCTTCCAAATCCTGGATGAGGGTTGATCTGTCCTTGGTCTTGACCATAATATCATCCATGTAAGCTTCAATGTTTCTGTGCAGCTGTGATTCAAAGCCAATCTGTACTGCTCTTGCAAAAGAGGACCCGGCGCTCTTTAACCCGAAGGGCATCCGTACAGAGTAGTACGTGCCACATGGGGTTATGAATGTGGTCTTCTCTTCGTCTTCCTTGGACATGAAGATCTTTTGGTATCCGGAGTAGGCATCCAGAAAGGAAAGCAGGTCACACCCGTAAGTGGAATCCACAATCTGATCGATGCGCGGCAAGGGGAACGGGTCCTTCGGGCATGCCTTGTTTAGATCTGTGAAGTCTATGCAAAGCCTCCATTTCCCATTCGCCTTGCACTCCACCACTGGATTTGCTAACCATGTGGGATGCAACACTCCCCTGACCAAACCAGCTACTTCAAGCTTCTTGATCTCCTCGGCAATAAACTGTTGCCGCTCCAAAGCTTACTTCCGGACCTTCTGCTTGACGGGCCGGGCATGCGGGCAGACATCAAGGTGGTGCTCGATTACCTCCCTGGGAACACCGGGGATATCAGATGGTTGCGAGGCAAACACATCGATATTCGCCCGCAGGAAGGGAACGAGCGCGCTTTCCTATTTGTCATCAAGGGTGGCACTGATAGTGAAGGTACCATCAGTGCTAGCCAGCCCTACCGGGACCTTCTTCACAACAGGTGCAGCAGCTTTGGATCTCTTGCTATTGGAACTCTCCGGCAAGTTATCAACAAGCGCAGCACACTCCGGAGAGGCACGCTTCCCGGATTCCTTGCTGGCATCCTTGCTAGCTCTCTTCATTTTCTTACTTTCCTTGGCGGGAGCAGTGGTTCCTACAGCCTCAACAGCGACAGCCTCCCGGTACATCTTGTCCACGCATATGACTGCGTCCTTCTGATCTGACGGAATGGAAATGACTCCTATCGGCCCTGGCATCTTCAAGGTGTTGTAGGCATAGTGGGATGTCGCCATGAACTTGGCCAGAGCTGGGCGACCAAGGATTCCGTTGTACGGCAAGGGGAGGTTAACCACGTCAAACACGATCTTCTCAGTCTGGTAGTTTAACTCCCCTCCGAACGTCACCGGCAGCGTGATCTTTCCCTTAGGATGACTCCTGCCGGGGTTGATTCCTTGGAACGTGGCAGCAACCTTGAGCTCCTCATCTGCTATCTGAAGTTTGCTGATGACCTTTGGAGATATCAGATTCAACCTGGCCCCACCGTCAACCAACATCTTTGTGACTTTGGGGTTGCGTATTGTTGGTCAGACCAACAACGGCAAGCACCCTACCGCGGTGGTGCGGTCAGGATGATCCTCTTCGACAAAGATGATGGGCGTGCAGGGCCACTTGAGCGGCTTCCGAGAATCTGCCGCTGGCTCCACGACATTGACTTCACGTGCCCACTGTTTAAGTTGGCGGTGAGAGGAGTGCAGAGATGCACCCCCGTCAATGCACAGGGCGTCAGTGGCTTTCTGGAACTCCTACTCGCTGGTTTCCTCTTCATCTCCTTCATCGGTCTCACCATCACAATCCTTCTTCTCACGGCCTCTGGCGGGTTTCCCTTGGGACTGAGGAGCCTTGCCGGGGTGACTTACTCCGCCGCCTCGGCCCTTCCCGCCAGCACCATCCTGGTTTTTCTCCTTATCACGCTTCTCATACTCAGCCCTCTGCTTCTTGGCGAGCTGCTCAACCTGATGACACTCCTGAAGGTCGTGGCCCTTGGTCCTATGGATCTTGCAGTACGGCCCATCACCCTTCCCAGCCTTCTCGGCAGTCGTGGCTGCCCGGCAGTCAGTGCACACGGCAGCCTCCTTACCGAGGGCCTCGGCCTTGGCCTTCTTGCCGGTACTAGGTGTGCTTGATCCTTCGATGGCCATCACAAATTTCTCCTTGCGCTTCTTATTGCGTTTCTTGTTCTTCTTCTGGTTGGTGGCGTTGTCTTCATCGTCTGAATCGATGTTGACGCCATCCTCTTCACTGGGAAGTCACCTTCCCTCCTCTATGCGAGCACACTTATCCACCAGAGTGTATAACTCATTCACAGTCTTGGGCAGCCGCACGTTCATTTTAGAACGTATCCTGCGGTTGCGCATGTTGGACTGGAATGCGGCTATCACAGCTGCCGGGTGGATATCTGGGATGTTCCTGTGCACTCGACTGAACCTTTGCATGTACTTCCGCAGACTTTCTCCTTCCTTCTGTGGGAGGAGCTACAGATCACTGGGCCATCCTGGTTCTTGATGGCCGCCCGTAAAGGCGCCAACAAACTCATGGCACAGGTCAGCCCAAGTTGAGATGGAGTTCTCCGGCAGGTGCATTAGCCAAGACCTCACATTTGGCTTGAGTGCCAAAGGGAAGTAGTTGGCGAACACCTTCCCATCTCTTCCCCCGGCAGCCTGAACAACGATGGTGTAGATGCTCAGGAACTCTGCCGGGTTCAATCTCCCATCATACTTCTCTGGTATCTCTGGCTTGAATGTGTGGGAAGATGGCCAACGGACTTGCAGCAGTTCACGAGTGAAGGCGGGGCACCCAACCTCGAAAGGTAGGTACCCACCCTCACTGGGTGTAGGCTCGTCGACGTCGGGGCTGTTGCACCTATCAGACTGGCGGTGGGTGTCGCGGCGCCGCTTGATGGTGATGCGTGCGCCTTCCCCTCGCCTGTCTTCCTGGGCCTGCCGCTGGTCTCGACGTGCTCGAGGGCCGGACGAAGCCATCAAGATGTCATCGGGTTCTTGATCGTGTGGCTCCGGCCGTGGCCCCTGCGCAAGCTGCCGCGGAGGGGACTGCACCGTGGGGGTGGCCCCTTCGGCACGGCCAGCAGCGCGGGCCGTTGTCGTCACCTGGGGAGGCCGTGGCGGGCTAGCTCGCTGTGATCCTCCCGCCTCGGCGAAACCAATCAGGCTTTGAATGGTAGCTCTCCACTCATCCATCTGATCGGCTGCCGGTGGAAATCTCAACAGCAGCTGGGCCCGCGCCATAGCGTCTAAAGCGGTGCTTGGCATGGATGACGACGTAGACCGTAGCGTTGCCTGGCTCCTCATGGTGCTAGTAGTAGCTGTGCCATGTTCTCGTCGTCGTGAGCCCGTCGCCAGGGTGGCGTGGTGACGAGGTGGAGGCGCTTGAGGGCCAACGGCTCCGTTTGGTGCATCGGCTGGGGCAGCTCGTTCCGGGAGTGGCGCACGCCTTGCGGCCGCGCCCGCAGCGGGAACGGTCGGAGAGTTGCGATTCGCCCAAAACCAAGTGCCACCGCTGCGGCTGTGCCCTTCGGCCGGGCGGAGAGGTGCAGAAGGAATGATTTCTCCACCTGTACCTCGTGGAGCGTGGCTGCTAGGATGCTGTTGGTGCTGTCCTTCCCCGGTGCCTTCTGCCCTCGTTTCAGCCACAGGGGAGGTGGTGACGATGCCGCCTGCGCCGGCCACGTCCCCCGCGGCGTCCATGTCTCCATGCGTCCCCGTAGCCCCTGCAGCCGTGTGCGATGGGGCCTTCGAAGTGGATGGATGGGCTGCAACACCAGGCTTCTTCTTGGGCGCCATGGACGATGGAGCCGTCGATGAAGAAGATGATGAAGATGACGCGCTGCGTATGCTTCTCGGGTTCGCGCAAGCGCTTTCCCCTACCTGGTGCGCCAAAGATGTCGTGGGAAACCACGGCCACCTATGGGTCCATCAGCCCCTTGTGGTTCGGCAGGGGGGATGAGCACGTTGCACAAAGAGCGGAGAACGTAGCGCAGCATGGCAGAGATCACACAGGCAGTTTTACCTAGGTTCCGCCCGCCGCGAGGCGTAAAACCCTACTCTTGCTTTGGTGCATTGATGGTGGATTGTGGTGGAAACGCATCGCTCTTGCCCAGCAGGGTTGCCTCGGGGCGAGGGCAGCTACGCGCGTACGAGTTTACAAGGGTCCGAATCCTTTCTATGGTTGCCATGGCCCTCCTTTTATAGATCGGTCACCACAATGGCAAATCAATCATTGTGTACTAATTAGATAGCGAACAGTGCTATCATACCTAACTCTGCAGTCAGAGCAGAGCGCATTAAATGCGCCGCTTAGTGTCACATCGTGGCATACCCGGCAAGCCTTGCCGGGCTGCTCGGCCACCTTTTCATTTGTCTGCTTGACACGTCTATGGACGGGTGTCAGTTGGAGGTGATTTCCATAGGAAGTGGCTGCCACGTGCCAAATAACAACCACTTAGTCACTTGGGGGCTTGACACCGCACCGATCGATGACTTGCGTCGCTGTGAGGTGGAGCGGTGGAGCCTTGGCGGGGTAGTTTGCCTTCGTAGCGCCCGGCGGGCCTACCGGGACGGTCTTGAGGCTTGACTTCGGGGCCACCTCGTCCTCGCCAGGCTCGCCTGCCCGGCAAGGGAGGTTTCTCCTTAGTGGTGTCTTGCTCATTTAGCTTGTCTTGGTCCTCTTGATCTGCCCTTTGATTCCTCGAAGAGCTGATCTTTCCTTGCTTGGTCTGGACTTGGACGTTGCGAGCTTGCCTCCAAGCCTGTGTACAGTCTGGGCAACATACCTGGGGTTTGTTGCACCGACACGGAGATCATAGATTAGGTTAATTAATTATACCTCCAGCACACCCCTTTTTAGTTAAAGAATGTATGAAATGTAATGAAATCTGGCATGTTTATATGAAATCTGGCCGTGTATGAACGAATTTAGTTTGATTAGTTCGAATTCTTGGATGAACATGCAAAACAATACGTACTAGCATTATTCTCAGGACGCACGGTGATCACCTCGTTTGGAGCAGTTTCACACATACAAAAAGTTTGAGCAGCTTTTTAGCGTGCCTGTACATTGCAATCAAACTCACAGGCCAGGCAATTCATAGAAAACATTCAAAACAATCAATGATTATGCATCTCAATGATTCACACGTCAGAGCCAATATTTACTTCACAACTAAAGAATAAAGAAAAATCGATCGATGCTGCTGACGGCAAAGGGCGTCCCATTCCAAAATATCGAACACATGTCTTCTTGCTAACATCAATGAGCAAAATTTGAGAAGGTTGTCCATTCCAAATATCAAATGCGTGTCTTTTTGCATACATCAATGAGCAAACTTTGACAAGGTTTTCCCATTCCAAAATATCAAATGCTTTTTGCATACATCAATGAGCAAACTTTGACAAGGTTTTCCCATTCCAAAATAGCAAATGCCTACGATTGTGGAATGGGCCGGGTTTGCCATCAGTTCGGACATTGACATGTCACCTCATGCTAAATAAACCAGTTGTTCTTTTTGTGCAGTTCCACTAAAATCAACCAACTTCGCGCATAGCTTGTATGATTTCGCCTTTATATGTTGCAAGGCCTTGAACATATCGGCACCTCCTTTCTTGTAGCTAATTTTGTGGCTGGAGGTGGAAATGAATGATTCGAGAACATTCGATGTATTGTGCATGATGAAGTATAATGGAGGGCACGAACCATCAGAACATTTTGTGCAGTTCCCATTGAAATCAAGCTGAGCATCCCTGTTTGCATAAATACAAAAAAGTGATTAGTACAAAGCAAACTGTATTATGAATTTCCAGTTTAAACAGGCAACCTACATGATCCATGTAGAGCACACATTTAAAAAAATAGAACTCACCAGAAAGAATCCTAAAACAACATTGTATTGGCCATCACAGCAACAAAGATGAAGATCTGTGAGTCCTTCTGAGCTGAAGTTAGTTTGTTCTTATGGGCAGTAATGTAACCATCCTTCAACTGCTCCTTCTGATAAGAAGAGAAGGGCTTGGCTTCTTCATCCTGGCATAATCGGAACTAGGCACTTCACGTACTTCATATTCTTCTTCAGAGGAGAATGATCCTGTTGTGCAAAGACAAGAGAACAACTAAATGCTAGCATCCCTGTTTGCTCGAACAGGAGGAAAGGAAATATTTAAAACAGCCATTACATTAACAATGGGAGTAACTGATGAAATGTATAGTCACAAAGAGATGCATCCTCATTATCCTCATAGGAAATGATATGATACCAAACACAACAGCTCAACTTGAACTGTATTCTTACTTAATTTTATCAGTGGCTATAACGGTGGCAAACCAGTGCCTCAATTTATTAGCAGCCTTAGATTAACATGCGAAACAATACCACTTTCTCATGACAGTAGCTAAACAGTAGCACAACACCAACAGAGATGACAAAGTTCGATCATATGGATGAAATCCGTGGGCCGGTACCAACCTTTGTCAGGAGGCTTATTGTGTAGAGCATGCAGATGAAGCACTTCTCCGAAACCATCTGTTATTATCTACCGTGGTTGCCATGCTTACTATAAACTCCTCGATTAGTTTAATGTTTCCAACATCTTCTTGTGCAGTTCCACTAAAATATATGTTATCTTCAAACAAGATCCCTGTTTGCACAAGTAGAGATAATTACATATTACATTAAGAGTGGCAAAACAATTGCTAGTTCCAGCCATAGCAATAAATTAAGATGCAAAACTATATCATTACTTGTGTCATCACAGTTCCAGTGCTTCATTACAGCACCGGGAGTTGATTTTTGTTCTTCTTCCGCTTGTTCTTCCCCTTCATCACTTGGTTCAATAACAGACAAGCTTCGCCTTCAATGTAAGATTTGGCATGTCAATTAGGGAGCACAAGTATAGCACTAAACAACAACATTACTTTTCTGATGACAGTAGCAGTATACAGGCCAACAGTTGCCAAATATCATTATCTTACCTCAATGGGATATTACGATGCACATACATATTGGAAGTCTGGCTCCTTTTGTGCAGTTCACTAAAATCAAGCAACATTACCGTATAAGTAGTCAAACATATGAAAGCACACTGCACAATCATGTGGAAGAAGGCCAGTACTGACCTCTCATGATGCGTAATTCAAACAACTCACACGAAGAAGATCTGAAACAAATTTGCCAACACGGATAGGAAGTCAGATCTCCTCTTGTGCAGTTCCACTAAGATCAAGAATCAAGCAACATTGTCGGTGTGACATTTTGGTTGAACTGCACAAAACACTCTTAAAACAAAAGTGTTTTGTGCAGTGCAACAAAAGATCGCAATAGCAACAAGGTGAAGTAGATAACCCTGTTTACACAGAGGTGCAAAGGAAACAATTAATGGTCAATAACGGTGGATGACACAGAAGCCCACAAAAAGAAGCATCTAATTTATCTAAATGGGAAAGAAAGCAAGATAGTAGCATTTCTCAAACAGTGGCATTGATTCATATTAACAGAGAGATTATATTAACAATAAAATTCGTTAAACATGTAATTTGCTTTTAACTGTGGCATTGCATCAATTTTCGAGTGGCATTATTAGATTAACAACAGCTAAAGAGTTGTACGGGACAGTGGACGCACCAGCACCATGTGCATCTACCGATGTATAAAGGGGTGATGCACAGTCTGTTGCAACAAAGAACAAACAACCAAGGAGCATATTTGTGTTGGTCACAGTTTTGTTATCTTTAGACACCTTTCCCTATGTGATGGCAGCAAATCTAGTCCTGCTCAAACTCTACAGCCTTGTCCCCCACCCACATAAAGATCAGTTTGTTACAGATGTGTGTACTGCGTTTGTCATTGTTTTCCCTTTTCGACCAACGTAGGTGTTGGATAGCCAGTCTGTACTATTTCCCCCCTTCCTTTCCTCTTTGAACCACGTCCTAGATTCATGCTATACAACTTTCCCCACTACTTTCCTGTTTGATCAAACACCTAGATTCGAGAGTAGAAGTGAAAAAAGTCCACATGCAGCTAGAGCAATGCATGTGGATTAAGTAAATTATACCTTAAGGTTCTCGGTGTGTGGCTTAGTGGGCGGCCGGAGGCCGATCTGCCCACACTATGTACGGCTGCGAGGAAGAAGGGGTTGGAGGCCCTCCCGCGCCGCCGCTGGGTGAAAGAGAACAACGGTGCCGGTAGTGGATTCCCTCCCTCGCCGACGGCAACATCGTTAAGCCTCCTTCCCTTCCCTGGCAGACGGGATGCTGCCGGCTCTTTGACTAGCAGTGAGGGGAGAGAGGCCAACGCAGTCTTGTTTAGATCTGGAGAGGGTGAGAGTGTGAAGAGAGCAACTGCAAGCGCTGAGGTCCAGCGTGTATCTCTATCTCTACTCTTTTAAAAGACCGAGTTGGTGATGATGGTGTGCCTGCCATCGTGTAATATAGACCGTCCGATCTATATCTGACGGATAGAAAGCAAACTATGGCAATTTTGCAAAAAGATACCCGCACCTCTCTCCACACTTGCAGATAAGGACTTCCCTCGTTCATCCCTTTCTCTCACAAGATAAACTACTCATACAAATGCATCTTGATGTTCCGTGCAACGCACGGGCATCTTGCTAGTATATATATAGTGGAGAGAGTGTGAAGAGAGCAAACCGTAGAAAACAAGCGCTGAGGCTGCAGCGTATCTCTAGTCTCTATATCTATATCTATATCTCTACTCTTATAAAAAACAGAGTTGGTGATGATGGTGTGCCTGCCATCCTGCAATATAGGCCGTCCGATTTATATCTGACGGATAGGAAGGAAACTATGGCAATTTTGCAAAAAGATACCCACACCCCTCTCCACATTTGCAAATAAGGCCTTCCCTCATTCATCCTTTTCTCCCACAAGATAAACTACTCATACAAATGCATCTTGATGTTCCGTGCAACGCACGGGCATCTTGCTAGTATATACTCCTATATAGTTGGAGTGGTTATCTTTTTCTCTCCATAAAAATCGTTTTAAATTGTGCACGAAATGGAACTCTTTATTTAATTTCTCCCTCTGTCATAGTTTACAGGGCACGCATCAACAATCTCTTGGACCAAGGTGATTAGCGATTGGACTGAAAAATTGCATCGGGAGTTATACCATGGCACCCAATTACTGGAGAAATTAATGCGTACACACATGCATGGAGTGCTTTCAGTCCACGCACACACATGCATGCATTTATTCCACCCCGCGTACACACCTGCATGGAGAGAAAATTTTGGGCTTGGTTGCGGTTACGATGCCCTAATTAATTGGGCATTAAACCAAACGCGCCTAAAATCCCTCCGGTGGTGGAAATGCATGAGAATTGAAGCGCTCCCTGTAAACTGTGACGGAGGGCAATGCTAATAAATGAAGAAAATTTAACGCTCGAAGTAGTCAATTCGCAATTAACGCTCCACACCTCCCGGTCGCACTTACTATCGTTCATGTGTGGTACACGACCCTTCGAAGTGAACAACAACTAAAACTGCATGCCACGTGGAGGCATTGCCATTGTTGTGTGACCCGATACCCGGACAATCCATGGCAAGGCGCAGTCGTAGGCGGCCGGAATGATCCAAATCCGGCAGCCACATGCGTCAAATCCCGCGGCTGCAGATACAGCGGTTGACCGCCGGCGCATGAACCTATGCGTGCGTGTGTGTGTTTACTTTTAACAGCGTATGTGTGTTAGAGAGAGCGACACATCGACCTATAGAGAGATTGTGTGTAGTACTACGATTTAGTCGCGAGAGTCGGTGCATCCTCTTGTTTCCGGGCGTCCGGTCAGGACAGCAGCCACGCCCGCTCCTGACCACCCTGGCCCACCCAAACCCCCTCCATCGGCCGCGAGCGCTTCCCGCCCGAAACGGTCAGTGCTGCTCTAGAGAATCGGTGCCGCATTCATGCCTGTGTAGAGCGGACGCGACCTCTCACTAGCGCTTGCGTTGAAGGGAGAAGCGGATTCAAAGAAGAGTGATGGTTGCTTCGTCCGTCCAACTTACTGTCGGGTCTATGTGATTTGACGGCTCATTGGTCATTATTACTGAGGTGGTACGAGCGTGCCGAGTCTCAGTTGCACTGTACACTTTACTTTGGTGCATGACACATGCACCGGATGCTGGATGTCCCACGTTTCGGCGAAAGGAGGTAGAGCGTCCCCACTCTTTACAATTTTCTCCACTCTTACAGCAGAGGAGTGCGAAAGCAGCAAAAACACGGCAGCTCAGTGATTACATGGCCCACCTCACACTATCACCATATTTTCTGGACACCGTGCGACACCTAACTCTTTAGTAGTACATAGTACATACTGTAATTTCTCAGGGAGATAAATTTGTACAATGCTATGAAGCTTCCAGCTTCTGTTTCATGTATCTTGCGTCCAAGGTTGCCCCGTTGCAACATTCCATCAAATACAAAGGAGACTAACATGCATGCTATTGCATCTCAATGATTCATAGATCATAGCCAATATGTACTCCCTCCGTTCCAAAATAAGTGTCTCAACTTTATGCCAACTTTAGTACAAAGTTGTACTACTAAAGTTGACACTTATTTTGGAACAGAGACAGCTAAAGAAAAAACAATCCATGCAGTCCCTAGGCCTTGAACCCTAAACCCTAACCGGGCTTTAATTTGCTGGTGACGTTGAACCTTCCGAAGAAATGAAGTTTGCAACCCTTTGACCATCGGATCATTTTGTGCAGTTTCAATAAAATCGAGCTAAGCATCCCTGTGGCAAAGAAATTGAAGAAGCGTGATTAGAATAAGACTAGTGGGACTAGTTGATGAGATATAAACTCATCACAAATACAGTAGAAGCCAGTAGAGGTACGTGCGGGGCAAAGAAGTAGAGAAATATCCACATGGAGCGATGTGGGCAGCTAGGGCAGTGGTGCAAGCCGGCTGTAAAGGAAGTTGTACCTGAGGGATGTCGGGATGTAGCTAGCTTAGAGGAGGGCGGCGGGAGGCGGCAACTGCCCATGTTGCGGCAGTGAGCAAGGGACGAAGGCAACCGCACCAGCTTTGTGAGAGAGAACGGCGGGGACCCCTGATCGGGACGCGCCGATAGTGGGTTTTCGCTGTCGGCGACGGCAACCGCATCTACACAAAGCATCCACCCCTTCCCCCGGCGGACGTGATCCGCCCGGATGTTAGAGATGTGGCCACAGTCGTTTTGTGCGAGAGTGTGTGAAGAGAGCAAGCCCAGCAAGCAACCGTGTAGGCTCCTGGCTATGTATATAGTGGAGCGGTTTCTTTTTCTCTCCATATGAACCTATTTATATTGCGTATGTTCATGCGTGGTTCCCGACCCTCCATTAAGTGAGTAACTACTACTAGACGCGTCAAATTATCACGTGGGCTGCATCATCATACAGAAATGAGCTCCACCATGTCACGTGTGTGGTTGGGGAAGACGCAAAGAGTGCTACTAGTACTACGTGCGTGGGTGCGCGCACCTCTTCTCTTTGAGCATGGCTATTAAAAGTATAGCCCACTACTCTACCACGCGGTTATTATATGGGTAAAGAGTATAGGCAGTAATAATGACTAATAAGCCATCAAATCACGAGGCCCACCTTTCTCTATGTTTGACCAAGGAAGCAACCATCATTTCACTCCTCGTTGAATATCCATCCGTTGCTACCTCCGCAAATAAATAAAAATCCGCTGCTGCCTCTGCAACATGGTTAATAATATAGCCATGTCAATCACGACGTAGAAATATCATTCACTGATACAATAGGGCTGGCTCTAAGGCTGGTGATTTTTTTTACTTTGTCTCTTTCTCTTTTTGTCTCATTTACTCATTTTACATAGGAGCACGTGTAGAGGATGGCTATTCTTTTCGATGGGACTTCTTCATGGGGTTTAAGACTAAGCAGCTCCGAATTATTCCCGCTGCCCACCACTCTGAATCGTGCCATCTGTGATAGTACTCCCATTGCAACAATGAGGTCCACTAGGTCTAGCACGTCCTGTAAGAAGAGACTGTCATGCAAAACATACATTCTTGTTGCCTTCTTCCTCATACAGTACGTACTACTACTAGTACTACTACTACTCGTTCTCCTATAAACCTTGCGCTTGGCATCTCAAAAATATTAACCTTGCGCTTGGCTCTTCGCCTCTTCGGGAAGTCGAGCAATGATGGTACTACAGTATATGGTTCTGGCTATCTAAGACCGCATGAATTGCTGCATGTCCACCACGTGGGCGAGGGTCGAGGGACGAGGGGCGAGGGAGAGTGCGTACTACTACGTCCGTTTCAATATGGACTACATACGGAGCAAAATGAGTGAATCTACACTCTAAAATACGTCTATATACATCAGTGTTTGGAGTATGTACTAGTAGTTCATATCGAAATCTGCTAAAAGACATACTCCCTCTGTCCCATAATATAAGAGTGTTTTTGACACTACACTAGTGTCAAAAACGCTTTTATATTATGAGACGGAGGGAGTATATTTCAAACAATATGATAATCTTTCTAACCAAGGTAGGGACGAGGAGTATATACGTCTAACGGAGGGAGTAGCAAAATTTTCTCCTCGTCCTACAAGCCACCGCGCGCATGGGCGAGGGAGTGGGCGTAGGCGTAGTAAGCAAGCTTCTCCTCGTCCCGCGACTCTGCGAGCCACCGCGCCCGTGGGCGGGGGAGAGGGCATACTAAGCAAGCTTCTCCTTGTTTTGCGAGTTGACGAGACACATGAAAAGTAATAAAGAGCATCTCCAGTGTATAGAGCCTTGCCTCTAAGCTAGGCCCCACATGGTTTGCCTCTTTTTTTAAATAACGCGTCAAGTCACAATTTGTTTGTTCACCGGTGGTACACGATCCTCCATCAAGTGGACAACCAGTACACGTGTCAAATTACCACGTGGGCTGCCTTTTCGTACAGAAATGAGCTCCATCATGTACCCGCGCGGGTGTGGTTGGGAAAGAGACGGGAGTACGTGCGCCGTGCGTGCACCTCTTCTCTTCATGCACGCCCCCCACCTACATGGGTGTGTGTGAGAGAGATACAAACCTATAGAGATGGCGTGTGTGTTCATGAATGTTTTTTGTTATGGGGGGGGGTGATTTCGTGAATGTATTTGTGGGAATATGTGTCGATGATATCTCAAACAAAATTTCGAAACATGCAATGTGTGTGAAATAGAGGCCTATCTATATCATATATAGAGGGGGCGATCCACGAGAAGAGAGGGAGGGGTCATAGATATCGATAGAGTCGAAGAGAGGATCAAGTGTGTGGGTGCAAAATCGATGAAGAGAGCCATCGAAATTGTGTGTGCACGTCAAAGATATAGGGCGACTGACCTACCGGAACATCAGAGGGCAGGTTTGTGTGTGGCAGGGTGACATGACTAGAGCGCTCGATGTATCGGTGTGTGTGTGGGGGGGGGGGACGGAGTTTGGGGTGGGAACGGAGGGGGGGGGACGGAGGGGAGGCAGAGACCTTACTAGAGAGGTAGATCGATCGTCGCGTGGGGAAATGAGTTATAAACGACCTAGCTAGCTATATGTATAGTGGGAGATCAGTCGGTGTACATCCATTTGTTAGAGGCAAATAAGGCCCAGAGAGACGGATATAGAGAGAGGGATGGAGCTAGGAGGTGGTGCGAGAGGCTTACTAGATAGGGGGGAGGGGTGTGCGATTGTGAGATCGATGAAAAGAGGGGCGAGAGTTTACGCGCGTGTTGGACCATATGAGAGACATGAGGCATGGACAGATAAAGGAGGAGATGAAAAATGTGTGTGTATGTGGTAGGCAGACATCGCTAGAGAGGTTTATCGACCGGTGTGTGTCGAAAAGGAGTTGTGGAGACCGTGAGAGAACGACCTAAAGAAAATAATCAATGTGCGCGATGGATAGAATGCCGAGGGAGGGGGAGGGCGAGGTGGGCGTGTGCATGCACGAGAGAAAGTTAGTGCTAGCTACAAAGGTTAGAGGATATGTGTCGATGATATCTCAAACAAAAATGTGACACAATGCAATGTGTGTGAAATAGAGGCCTATCTATATCATATATAGAGGGGGCGATCCACGAGAAGAGAGGGAGGGGTCATAGATATCGATAGAGTCGAAGAGAGGATCAAGTGTGTGGGTGCGAGATCGATGAAGAGAGCCATCGAAATTGTGTGTGTGTGCATGTCAAAGATATAGGGCGATTGACCTACTGGAACATCAGAGGGCAGAGGGCAAGTTTGTGTGTGGTAGGGAGACATGACTAGAGTGCTCGATGTATCGGGGTGTGTGTGTGTGGGGGGGGGGGGGAGGCAGAGACCTAACTAGAGAGGTAGATCGACTCGTACATGTGTTGAGAAGGAGAGACCTAGCTATGTCTTGAGGGAGATCGGTCGACATCCATACATAAGTGAAGGACGGGAAATAGGTTGGGACAAAGAGAGAGAGAGAGAGATAGAGAGGGAGAGAGAGAGGTAGAGTGCCGGAGGGGTGGTGGAGTTGCTTCTCGGAGATGGTGGGAGAGGCCTACTAGACAAACCAAGGGTACAACTGCAATATCAAGAAGACTGGGGATGTGTTTCTATGTGTGCGTGTGCATGATAGATGTGTCGGGAGGCATGCATGGATGATGAAGGGGGACCATGTGTTTGGTAAGCAGACCTAACTAGATCGGCAGATCAATTGTTGTGTGTCGGAGGAAGGGAGAGACATAACTAATGAGGTAGATCGATCGGCGCGTGGGGAAAGCGAGTTATAAACGACCTAGCTAGCTATATGTATAGTGGGAGATCGGTCGGTGTACAACCATTTGTTAGAGGAAAATAAGGCCCAGAGAGACGGATAGAGAGAGAGATGGAGCTAAGGTGGTGCGAGAGGCCTACTAGCTAGATAGGGGGAGGAGTGTGCGATTGTGAGATCGATGAAAAGAGGGGCGAGAGTTTACACGTGTGTGGGACCGTATGAGAGACACGAGGCATGGACAGAGAAAGGAGGAGATGGAAAGTGTGTGTGTATGTGCTAGGCAGACATCGCTGGAGAGGTTTATCGATCGGTGTGTGTCGGAAAGAAGGAGTTGTGGAGACCGTGGGAGAATGACCAAAAGAAAAAAAATGAATGTGCGCGATGGATAGAATGCTGAGGAGGGGGGGGGGGGGGGGGCCGAGGGAGGAGGGCATGTGCATGCACGAGAGAAAGTTAGTACTAGCTACAAAGGTTAGAGGATTGTGTGGGTGTAAGAGACTAACAAAGATCATAATTCGATATGAAAGTGGATTCATGTATTTGAGTAAGAGATCATAGTGTTATAAACCTATGCATGCATGAATATAGCGGTGATACGCGTGGTGTGGTTTTGGACATGTTATACTATAATGTGATAGTGCGTGGCGTTTGCAACTCATAGCGAAATATCGAACAATCTAAACCATACTATATATCGAACAATCTCACATTTTATTTGAATTTTTGATAATGTGTGGCATTTGCAGCTCACAACTAAATATCGAACAATCTAAACCATACTATATATCGAACAATCTCACATTTTATTTGAATTTGTGATAATGTGTGGCGTTTGCAACTCACAGCTAAATACTTGTAGGCGTAAGGTGCGGGGCACCATACATTATGTGATAAACACATTATACATATGAGACATTGTTTAGATTATGAAGATCTAGCTAGAGCTTGAAATGTACTGTGATTTGAAATCAACATAAAGTGGATTCAAAAAATCGAGTTCGAGTTCATATAGTACACATAGTTCATATCTAACTCGACAGTAATCATGTGGTGTGCTGTGAAGATAATATACAAACGATGGTTTAACTTGACAATAATGATGATTGTAGATCTTATTAAAATAGAGAAACGAATTCAAATGGTTTAACTTGACAACAATCATGATTGTAGATCTTATTCAAATAGAGAAACCAATTCAAATTTAGTTCATATTGAAGAGGTAGTATATACGTTTGGAATGCACTAAAATGTTCATTTGAGTAGCAGGTTGCATGCATTATACACCTAGCGAAATATTTTAATTGAACATAACATGGATTCAAAGTTTTGAATGGCATTTGTAGTGCGAATTGATTTGGTACAGTACACGGGACTAGACTCTCTTGTGGTGCGAATTGATTTCTTTTTGGTTTTTTCGTCGAGGGAAGTGCGAATTGATGTGATATAGTATACACGTTAGGCTTGTCCGGAAATTTCAACCCGCGCCTTGTTATCCCGAAATTTTAAGATATCTCTTTGTCTCGTTGTGCTCCTAAAATTCCCTCCATCTCAACCCGCGCCTTGCTATCCCAAAATTACAACACGCGCGAAAACTCCCACCTCCTGCGAAATCCCGACACGCGAAATTCCCGTGATACCCTTGAACCGAAAGAACCACCTAGTTCAAATCGGTGGGGCTACTTTCATAACTTACCCCACATTTAGGACAAGCGCGTCCCTAAGCCATGGTTCCCCCCTCCCATCCCCTCCGCCCCCCATTCGTACACCGAGGCTGCGAAAACCCGCGAAGCCCCACACCGCCACCCAGCCGGAGCCTCTTCCCCGACGACATCGTCCACCGCAATAGCTCGACGTCCCTCATCCACCGCACCGGATGAGGATCCGTTGTCGATCTCATCGTCCCGCCGGTTCAGCCACCCCGTCCTCCACCTCCAAGGAGCTGCCCCGATGTTCACCTCGTCTTTCGTGCCACCTCCATTCCCACAGTGCCGTCTTCACCTGCACCATCGGAAGAGCAGCACCATCACCGATTCCTCGAATGAAGCTGAGGCCTAATCGGCGCCACCAAAGAGGTTCTACACTAACCGCTGCATTTTCTTCTTGATTCGATCTCACGGTGCTGCCGGCACTCGGTCCTGAGCCGCCATGGCGCGGCTCCATCTACGGCGGCGTCGCCGGCCACTTCCTCCATGGCGTCGCTCTCTCGGAGGCGACATCCACATCAGTCGGAGCTGCTGCTGCTGCTCCGGCTCTGGCTGGCCCTGCTGCTACTGCTTTGGCTCTCGCTCGCGCTGCTGCTCTGCTCTTGCTCTCGGTCCCCTGCCTGGTCTGCTCTGGCTCTTGCTCACGCTGTTGCTCTTGCTCTTGCTCTCGGTCCCCTGCCTGGTCTGCTCTGGCTCTTGCTCACGCTGCTGCTCTTGCTCTTGCTTGCGCTGCTAGTCTACTCTTGCTCGTGCTGCTGCTGCACGAGCAGCAGCTCCGGCCCTCGCTCAAGCTCCTGCTGCTGCTACCCGAGATGCTGCTACACGACCAGCTACCCCGGCTCTCGCACGCGCTGCTGCTCTGGGTGCTGCTGCTGCTGCTCTGCCCCAGCTGCTCTTTGGTAGTACGGTCCCTGCTAGAGTGGCTACCGATTTAGATCGCTGCTACTCTGCCACTAGTGCTCAACCAGCCAAAACTATTAGTGCACTGCTTTTCTGCTACTAGTGCGTTTAGTTTCGACAGTAAAATTCAGTTTCGACAGCAAAATTCAGTTTCGACAGTAAAATTCAGTTTTGACAGTTAAATATAGTTTCGACAGTTAAGTTCAGAGATGAGCGGCTGATGTATTTTACATCTAGCACTTTTTGGTTATGTATTTTACATCATCTATCGGAGATGGTATTAGAATACCACTTTAGGTTAACGTTGTCTCTCTTGTCCTGCTTCAGCCTCGCTGTCGTACACCTCACCGGAGCTGCTCCAACGACGAAACCCTCCATCACAGTGGAGCAGTACCCTTGGCTCCATATCCAGGTGCCTAAGATCTTCTTCCCCTCCTCCGACTGCCACATCAGCCGCAGCATCCTCAGCGACCAACCCAATGATGCTGAGATCGACATGGCTTCGCCAAAGAGGTTGTACACTTGCTGCATCGCTTTTTTACTCGACATGTTATATATATAGTCCACTGAGCACATGTAGTAACGTGAAATACGATTAGTTTCTCCTATATAACAAGCAGTGAGGTACCAGACAACTTAGCTATCCGTGATGGACTCTCTCGAAAGCCATCATTATTTATTTCTGCGCGTTTGAGCTGTGCATGTGTAGATGGGCCTAGGAATTGAGTTAGTAGGGTAGTGGCCTGGGTCCAAAGTAGTACAAGTAGCACAAAAACATTTTTGAAGTGTAGGCTTTTGCCTGTTCAAGCCTGCCTACTAGAATTGCCTGTGGTTGAAAGGAAAAGTGAAGGAAAAACATAGGAATTGGAAAGTTTCCTATGGTACTACTATTAATGCATTTGGTTCAAAGGAATGGAGCAAAGAAAAATTGTAGGATTTGTTCCTTTAGTGTCTCTTTCAAAGAAAAACCGTAGGAATTTTAATATCCACTTGGCCCTCCTTTTCAAATTCCTATTCATGAAGAACAAGACTAAGTGATAGTAGCATAATAGCATTATAACTGTACATTTTCTTGTGGTTTGACTTAATTTGACCATGCTTCTTTGCATTCCTGTGACCTTCC
Source organism: Thinopyrum elongatum (assembly GCA_011799875.1). Taxonomy (NCBI): domain Eukaryota; kingdom Viridiplantae; phylum Streptophyta; class Magnoliopsida; order Poales; family Poaceae; genus Thinopyrum; species Thinopyrum elongatum. Next base: position 389,507,942 of record CM022298.1, read on the forward strand.
AATTCCTGTGAACCAAACACCCAGATTGACAGAAATCCAGTGATTTTAAATTCTGTGTTTTGCACATGCATTCCTATCCTATTACTGTGTATTTCCTATCCCTGCATTGTTAGAATCCTCCAATTCAAACGAGCCCTTACAGAATTACTTCTCTTACAGATAGTTGTCAAAGAAAACCTTGTGTGGTTTGTCCCGCTCCTGCCGCGCCGTCGTCCACCCTAGCTCAGCTGCTCCAACGACAGAAGGGTCCACCATAGCAAGGATCCTCCCTCCAGACTGTCTTTCGCCACCTCAGATCTTCTTCCTCGCCACCGGCAGCCACGACAACTGCATTACCATCATCAATTGAGCAAATGGCCTCGAGGACTACACGGGTCCGCAAGAGAGGTCGCACTCTTTCGTGTCTGCTTACGTTATGCATCGCTTAATATTACATGCTACTTTATCGTCCTGTTCACTGATTAAACTCTGAGTCAGCTCCAAACTAATGCTCAAACTTGAGTTTTTAAATGGTTGTGGGATACATATCGGGGCCGCAATCAATAGTATCTGTCTACTATCTGGTTAATCTCTGGTGTCTACTATGTGTTTCATGTTGGGTGGGAAACAAACAGTAAAGAAGCCATTATCTGTATTTTTTAACTGAAGCCATTATCTGCCTGCTATCATTGGTTTTGGGTCTATCCACATGTTGCTACCATCACTCTAGATTTCTGCATGCACTCCTTACATAATCTCACTATGTTTTATTCCTATGCATGTCAGTTATTGTACACAATGGAACTGAACATGTAGAGCAAAAGAGACAAGCCTTGCGTGGCAATAAAATTTCATGCAGACGTCGCTCCATGGTGGGCGCAAAGGCAGCCCCCCTCCACCCATTTCAGATTGTAATCAAGAGCAAGATACTGTTGTGAGAGGGATTCAGAAGGAGCAGACCACTCCTATTTACCCACTGAGGTCTTCGCTCTAACTTGGCATGCTGATGTCGGTCATATCATGCATATGGTGCCTTGCATTTCTTATTTTATACATCAAATATGTCATCTGCTTAGTTTAGACATGCTTTGTGTGAATGCCATCTATTTAGTTTCTGTATCATATATGTGAATTATGCAACACCATCTTGTTTAGCCAGGCATCATATATGTGAATTTTGCAATGCCATCCTGCTTAGCCAGTCATCTTATATGTGAATTATATCACGCCATCCTTTTTTTTCATTACGTATTACATTTGTCAACAATGTTAGTACATTCAACTACTCTTCGTGTGCATCAGCCATTTGACACGGTGATGGAAAAATCTGGAGTGAAAACAAGGTCTTCAGAGTAGACTATGCTATCTGACGAAGCGCATATCTCACTGGTTACGGATAGCTCCTCACAGGAGGATTCAGAGACAGATGACCAGTCCTATTTCCCCCCCGAGGTGTATGCTCTAACTTGGCAGGGTTATGTTGCTCATATCGTGCGTATGGTGTCTTGCATTGCTATGTCATTTGCTTAGTTTAGACATGCTTTGTGTGAATGCCACCTGTTTAGTGTCTAATTACCATATATGTGAATTATGCAATGCCATCTTATTGCAAGACATTATATATGTGAATTATGCAATGCTATCTTGTTGCAAGGCATTATATATGTGAATTATGCAATGCCATGCTGTTTAGCCAATCATCATATATGTAAATTATATCATGCTATCCTTTTTTTGTATTACGTATTCCATTTGTCGACAACGTTTGTATATTCAACTACTCTTCCTGTGGATCAGCCATTTGAAGCGATGATGGAAGTATCTGGAGTGAAAACATGGTCTTCAGAGCAAACAATGCTACCTGCTGAAGCAGACATCTTGCTGGTTATAGATATCTCCTCAGAGGAGGATTCAGAGACAGATGCCAGTCCTATTTCCCCCCTGAGGTCTATGCTCAAACTTCGCAGGGTTATATTACTCATATCATGCATATGTTGTCTTGCATTGCTTAGTTTTTACATCATATATGCGATTGCCATCTGCTTACATGCTTAGTATATAAATCATATATTTGAATTATATCAAGCCATCATGTTTACATAGACATCATCTATCTGAATTATGGCATGCCAACCCATTTAATAGAGACATCATATAGTTATATCATCTCATCCTGTTTAGTGTTTACAGTCATCATATTTTGAATTATGTCATTCTATTCGTGAATTATATCATGCTATCATGTTTCCATAGGCGGCATGTATGTGAATTATGGCATGCCAACCTATTTAATAAACACATCATATAGTTATATCATGTCATCCTATTTACATAGTCATCATATTTTGAATTATGTCTTTCTATCATGTTTAGTTAGCCATCATATATGCGAAATTGTGTCATGCTATCCTGTTTAGTTAGCGACCATATATGTGAAATTGTTTCATGCTATCCTGTTTGGTTAGACAATATAAATGTGAATTATTTCATGCCCTCTTTTATTCCCCACTATCCATTGCACCTGTCTATCATACAATGTCTGTACATTCAATTACTTTTCTTGTTTATCAGCCATTTGAATTGGAGGGGGTGATGGCAGTATCTAAGGGAGTAACAACACGGTCTTCAGAAAAGATAGTGCTACCAGTCGATATAGATAGAACCACGGTTGTACTTGCCCAAGAACCAGCCCCACCACACATAACCTAGACTCTCGCAGATTGTACCCCTACCTAGTTGGACAGAGAACCTGCTACACCCCTTCTAACCCCAACCCCAGCAGATAGTAACCCAATTCCAGTTGACACGACACTGTCTCCACCACAGAGCACCCAAACACGAGCAGTTAATAAGGCAACTGCAGTGCCCAAAGCACGAGGACCACCACTCCGAACCCCAACTCAACGCTTAAAGCAGAAGAAGAATTGTTTTCAGGTCAGGTTCTATAGCTATGGTTCATACTCCTTTGCTCTTGCACCACTGTATTTACTCATACCAACTATTTTCAAATTTGAAGGATGGAATTGAAACTCCAATGGCGCAACAGGTATGTTTTAAACCTGTTTCTTTAACTGGTTTGCTGTTGTAACTTGCTCTATGTTGATTTCAGTTTCAATTGAATAAACAGTTATGTTCTCATGTCATGCACATTACAAGTGTTTTTATTGCTGTGTAGTTTCCCACAGTTATATTCTGTCTATGCTGCTTTGTCTTAAATAGATATTATTTGAACTGTGTCTCTATCTTGATTTGGCAACAAAAACTAGAATGATATAGACCATACAATGACCATGGTACATAGATATATGTTTGTTTCATGCTGTTATCCTATCCACTTTACTACTGAACTGATTTACCAAAATGAGTTTCATATACAACATGGTAAATCTGTGATGTGTCTGCTTGTTTCTCTTTTAGAATGCGGACAAAATATTGGAGAAGAGTACCCTGTTATGCATTGGTAAAGGAAGTAATGCAGATAAGGTTCAAGATAGTGAGACATCCCTGTTGGTCTCCAAGAAAGCTGATAAAAACTATCTTGACGACAGTGAGACAACCCCAAAGTCATGTCTTGATGTAGTGTTCGAGTTACTGGCCACTACTGCCGGCACAAGCTCTTCGAACTCGCTGCCTAAATTAGTTCGTCTTCTTGAGTCTCAACTTCAAGTTGAAAGACATCGATCAGATGTGCTGCGACACGAAGCCGAAGGACTGAGGAAGTCCCTGCAAATTCAGATGCATACTTTCTGGTGCAACAGCAAGCGCTGGAGGATTTAAGTGCCAAACAAGAGAAAGTTAATAAGCTTGCTAAGCATCTTGCCAGCATGCGTACCCAGGATATTGTTTTTTGAGCTCTTCTGAAGTGGTTTCAATTCTGGACTTGTTTTGCTGCGGCGTTTATTTGCACTGGTCGCCAACTTTGACAACTAGTGTATGTGATATGCTGCTTTGTTCCCTATATTTGCACTGGTGGCGAACTTTGATGCCCAGTGGATGTAATATGTGTAATAGCCGTAATAGCCTAGCGTTAGTTGCTTGCTTATTTATTTCCTTATTGTCTTGTTTAGTTGTTTGCTTGTAGTCACTGCAGTTCTTTTTCCGCGTTTTTCTAGTGGCCACAATAACCTATTTTTTATAACTAGGCCACAATAACCATGGGCAACATACGGACCGTTGTAACCATGGTCCAGCTACCTGCTGTAGTGACCATGGGCCTCCTACGGGCCGTAGGATCCATGGGCCCTCGACGGGCCGTATAATCAATAACTGTCCGCAAAATGGGTCGTAAACGGGCTAGAGTGGAAATCGTGTGTTTATGGCCCGACCATAATGGGCCGTTAATAGGTTGAAATGTATAACGTGCTTAATTCTATCAACAAGCATCACGGGTTGTTAATGGGCCGTATTTGATGACGCTATGAAAACAGCCCAATGGGTTAACGAGCCAAAGATGGGCCGACTATAACCACGGTCTGAATTTGGCTGACAAGCGGAACAGGCCAGTAACCGACCGTAAGTAACCGAATGCTGGAAATGAGCCCAAGAATAAATGGGCCCTTAGAAGGCCGACAGGTAACACGGGCTGGAAACGGCCCAACGGAATAATGGGCCGTTAATGGGTGTAAAGCGATACACTGTTCATCATGGGCCGGTTTCTTCACGGGCCTTTAATGGGCCCAGAGTTACAAAGGGCCTCGTATGGGCCAAAAGATGTCATGGGCCATACATGGGACGGAAGTTACAACGGGCTGGAATCATATTGGACGGCCCAGATGACGCTACTGGGCCCAATTCGGATAGGCCATAACGGGTCGTGAGTTAGCGGGCTGTAAATGGGATATATGCGAACAGGCCGTTAACAGGCTTTCCGTGGGCCGGTCCGCTACCTTTTGACCAAGTCAAACGGGCCGACCTTTTCACCTGAATGGGCCTCTGTTGGGCCATGCCACGTGTCGACCTATCATAGGCACCTCCCGTCCAATGAGTGGATGACATCTGTACCAACGCTGAGCCGACACGTGGTTCCTATGGCCATTGAGAATTTTACACATGGAAAATCCCCATTGGTCCGGGCTGTTAACGGGTTATCGGATCCAAACCGGAACCCGATAGCTTAACGGCGACCCGTTACGGTGGATGCCACGTGTCGGTTACCCTTGACGAAAGCACTTCCATGATGCGCCATTTATCGTCATGGAAGTGGACACTTCCGTGATGATATTTTTGGTATTGTCATGGAACACTTCTACGACAGCACAAGTATGACTATCTTGATTCTGTCATAAAATCGTCACGGATGTACATGCATGACAAAAAACATGACCTACTGTGACAAAGACGTATCATCACGAAAGTGTATTTTTTTTGTAGTGGAGAGGGGCGCCGCACACGGCTTAGGGATTATCGTGGTGTGTGTGGCGCCCCCTCCCTCTCATATATATATATATATATATATATATATATATATATATATATATATAGGTGGGGGGAGGGGAGCCAGGGTGCGCCCCAAGGTGGCCGGCTGGCCCCCTTGGGCGCCTGCCCTATGGCGCCTCCCTTCCTTGTTTGCACACGGGGGGAAGGAAAGGGGAGGAGAGGGAAGGAAGGGGGAGGCCGACTCCCCCTTCCTTTTCTCCCAAGGCCTGCGGCCACAGGAGGGGCGCGCCAGCCCCTTGTAGGCTGGTGTGCTCCCCTTGTTTGGCCCATATGGCCCATTAACCTCCCGGGCCTTCCCCGAACCCCTTCCGGTGATCCGATGATTACCCGGTACACTCCGAAACCTTTCCGGTGACCAAATAGCATCGTCCTATATATCAATCTTTACCTTCGGACCATTCCGGAGCTCCTCGTCATGTCTGTGATCTCATCCGGGACTCCGAACAACATTCGGTCACCAAATCACATAACTCATATTATACTATATCGTCAACGAACATTCAGTGTGCGGACCCTACGAGTTCGAGAATGATGTAGACATGACCGAGATGACTCTCCGATCAATAACCAATAGCGGGACCTGGATGCCCATATTGGTTCCTACATATTCTATGAAGATCTTTATCGGTCGAACCTTTTATGACAACATACGTAATTCCCTTTGTCTGTCGGTATGTTACTTGCCCGAGATTCGATCGTCGGTATCTTCATACCTAGTTCAATCTCGTTACCGGCGAGTCTCCTTACTCGTTCCGTAATACATCATCTCATAACTAACTCCTTAGTCACTTTGCTTGCAAGCTTCTTATGATTTGTATTACCGAGAGGGCCCAGAGATGCCTCTCCGATACACAGAGTGACAAATCCCAATCTCGATTCATGCCAACTCAATAGACACCTTTGGAGATACCTGTAGAGCATCTTTATGATCACCCAGTTAGGTTGTGATGTTTGATTGCACACAAGGTATTCCTCCGGTATCCAGGAGTTGCATGATCTCATGGTCGAAGGAATATGTAGCAATAAACTGAACAATCATATGCTAAGCTAACGGATTGGTCTTGTCCATCACATCATTCTCCTAATGATGATCCCATTATCAAATGACAACTCATGTCTATGATTAGGAAACCTTAACCATCTTTTGATCAACGAGCTAGTCTAGTAGAGGCTCAGTAGGGACACAGTATTTGTTTATGTATCCACACATGTATTTAAGTTTCCGGTCAATACAATTCTAGCATGAATAATAAACCTTTATCATGACTAAGGAAATATAATAATAACAACTTTATTATTGCCTCTAGGGCATATTTCCATTAGTCTCCCACTTGCACTAGAGTCAATAATCTAGTTCACATCGCCATGTGATTAACACCCAAAGAGTACTTAAGGTATGATCATGTTTTGCTTGTGAGAGAGGTTTAGTCAACGGGTCTGCCACATTAATATCCATGTGTATTTTGCAAATTTCTATATGTACAATGCTCTGCATGGAGCTACTCTAGCTAATTGCTCCCACGTTCAATACGTATCCAGATTGAGACTCGGAGTCATCCGGATTGGTGTCAAAGCTTGCATCGACGCAACCCTTTACGATGAACTCTTTATCACCTCCATAACCGAGAAACATTTACTTAGTCCTCTTTAGGTACCTAAGGATAATTTTGACCACTGTCCAGTGATCCACTCCTGGCTCACTATTGTACCCCCTTGCCAAACTCATGGCAAGGCACACAACATGTCTGGTACACAACATGGCATATTTTATTGAACCTATGGCTGAGGCATAGGGAATGACTTTCATTCTCTCTCTATCTTCTGCCGTGGTCGGGCTTTGAGTCTTACTCAATTTCACACCTTGCAACACAGGCAAGAACCCTTTCTTTGACTGATCCATTTTGAACATCTTCAAAACTTTGCCAAGGTATGTGCTTTGTGAAAGTCCTATTAAGCATCTCGATCTATCCCTATAGATCTTGATGCCCAATATGTAAGTAGCTTCACCAAGGTCTTTCATTGAAAAATTCTTATTCAAGTATCCTTTTATGATATCCAGAAATTCTATATCATTTCCAATCAGCAATATGTCATACACATATAATAGCAGAAATGCTACAGAGCTCCCACTCACTTTCTTGTAAATACATGCTTCATCATAAGTCTGTATAAAACCATATGCTTTGATCACCTCATCAAAGCATATATTCCAACTCCGAGATGCTTGCACCAGTCCATAGATGGATCGCTGGAGCTTGCACACTTTGTTAGCACCTTTAGGATCGACAAAACCTTCTGGTTGCATCATATACAGCTCTTCTTAATCATAAAATGTAGCAATTGCTAACTTGATTTGGACAGACTTAAGCATCGCTGCGGGTGAGAAAGTCTCATCATAGTCAACCCCTTGAATTTGTCGAAAAACCTTTTGCGACAAGTCGAGCTTTATAGACAGTGATATTACCATCAGCGTCCGTCTTCCTCTTGAAGATCCATTTATTCTCAATGGCTTGCCGATCATCGGGCAAGTCCACCAAAGTCCATACTTTGTTCTCATACATGGATCCTATCTCAGATTTCATGGCCTCAAGCCTTTTATCGGAATCTGGGCTCATCATAGCTTCTTCATAGTTCGCAGGTTCGCCATTGTCTAACAACATGACTTCCAGGACAGGGTTACCGTACCACTCTGGTGCGGAACGTGTTCTGGTTGACCTACGAGGTTCAGTAGTAACTTGATCCGAAGTTTCATGATTATCATCATTAGCTTCCTCTCTAGTTGGTGTAGCCATCACGTGAACGGTTTTCTCTGATGTGCTATTTTCCAATTCGAGACAAGGTACAATTACCTCATCAAGTTCTACTTTCCTCCCACTCACTTCTTTTGAGAGAAACTCTGATGTCTACTATGCAACTTTATTCTTGTAGACTCATGTTGGGCCTCCAAGTGCAGAGTTTCGTAGGACAGTAGCAATTTTCCCTCAAGTGGATGACCTAAGATTTATCAATCCGTGGGAGGCGTAGGATGAAGATGGTATCTCTCAAACAACCCTGCAACCAAATAACAAAGAGTCTCTTGTGTCCCCAACACACCAAATACAATGGTAAATTGTATAGGTGCACTAGTTCGGTGAAGAAATGGTGATACAAATGTAATATGGATAGTAGATATTGATTTTTGTAATAGTATGATAAAAAACAGCAAGGTAGCAATTGATAAAATGGAGCACAAACAGTATTGCAATGCTTGAAAATGAGGCCTAGGGTCCGTACTTTCGCTAGTGCAATCTCTCAACAATGCTAATATAACTGGATCATATAACCATCCCTCAACGTGCGATGAAGAATCACTCCAAAGTTCTTATCTAGCAGAGAACATAAGAAGAAATTGTTTGTAGGGTACGAAACCACCTCAAAGCTATTCTTTCCAATCAATCTATCCTAGAGTTCGTACTAAAATAACACCAAGCTATTCTTTCCGATCGATCTAACCAAGAGTCCGATATGATACACATCAACCAACTCTAATGTCACCTAGATACTCCAATGTCACCGCGAGTATCCGTGAGTTTATTATGCGATATGCATCAAAAAAAATCAGATTCATAATACTCAATCCAACACAAAGAACCTCAAAGAGTGCCCCAAGATTTCTACTGGAGAAACAAAGACGAGAACATGCATCAACCCCTATGCATAGATTACCCCAATGTCACCTCGGGAATCCGCAAGTTGAGTGCCAAGACATAGATCAAGTGCTCTCAAATCCATAAAAGTATTCAATCCGATAAAAAATGAAATCTCAAAGGGAAAACGCAATTCATCACAACAAGATAGAGAGGGGAAAACACCATATGATCTGACTATATTAACAAAGCCCGCAATACATCAACATCGTGACATCTCAAGAACACGAGAGAGAGAGAGAGAGATTAAACTCATAGCTACTAGTACAAACCCTAAGCCCCGAGGGTGGACTACTCCCTCCTCATCATGGTGGCCGCCGGGATGATGAAGATGGCCACTGGTGATGATTTCGCCCTCCGACAGGGTGCCGGAACGGGGTCTAGATTGGTTTTTCGTGGCTATAGAGGCTTGCGGCGGTGGAACTTTTGATTTAGGGTTATTTCTGATGGTTTCTCTATTTATATGATTTTTCAGCGTTGGAATCACGCGAAGATGGGCCTTGAGGTGGGCACAACCTACCTAGGTGCACCTGGGCCTCCTGGTGCGCCCAGGTGTCTTGTGCTCACCTCCTTCACCATCTGGTCCTCCCATGAAGCTTCTAGTGCCTCTTTTGTTCCAAAAAAAAGGTCAAAAAGTTTTGTTGCATTTGGAGAACTTTTATTTCTTCACAAAAAACAACACCACGGTAGTTCTGCTGAAAATAGCGTCAGTCCGGGTTAGTTCCATGCAAATCATACCAAAACCATATAAAATTGTTGTAAACATGGCATGAATACTTCATAAATTAGAGATACGTTGGAGACATATCAAATTCCTTCTCTAGAAAGGACCCATTCTTGGCAACAAATATCTTGCCTTCGGATCTGTGGTAGAAGGTGTACCCAATAGTTTCCTTAGGGTATCATATGAAGACGCACTTCACCGATTTGGGTTCGAGCTTATCAGGCTGAAGCCTTTTGACATAAGCATCTGATAACCCACAACCACAAGTATAGGGAATCGTTTGTAGCCTTTTTTGATAAATAAGAGTGTCAAACCCAATGAGGAGCTAAAGGCAGAACAAATATTCCCTCAAGTTCTATCGACCACCGATACAACTCTACGCACACTTGACGTTTGCTTTACCTAAAACAAGTATGGAACTATTTTGCAAGAGTAAAACTACAAGTACTTTGCAAGAATAAAAACTACGAATAAATTGCAAGGTGATAAAAGTAGATAGCTTTTGTCAACAAGAAAGTCATTTGTCCCTAGGCAATCGATAACTAGACCGGTAATCATTCTTGCAATTTTACATGAGGGAGAGGCATAAGCTAACATACTTTCTCTACTTGGATCATATGCACTTATGATTGGAACTCTAGCAAGCATCCGCAACTACTAAAGATCATTAAGGTCGTAAAACCCAACCATAGCATTAAGTATCAAGTCCTCTTTACTCGCATATGTAACAACCCACTTATCCGTGTTCAGGCTTCTGTCACTCCGGCAACCAAAATAAGCAAATCATGAACGTATTGCAACACCCTACAGCGGGGACCCCTCTCGTTTGCACGAGACGGAGGGCACTGTAGGACAGCACCATAAATAAAATATACACTCAAACCAACCACGATCATCAATTAGCCCATAGGACAAAACGGATCTACTCAAACATCATAGGATAACCACATATCATTGGGAAATAATATACAGTGTTGAGAACCATGTTTAAGTAGAGATTACAGCAGGGAGAAGAGGTGTTAGACCATTCCATAGAGGGGGAGAGAGTTGGTGTTGACGGCGGCGAAGTTGTTGGTGTAGATCGTCGTCACGGTGATTGCCCCGGCGGCGCTCCGGCACCACCGGGAGAGAGGGGGAGAGAACCCCCTCCTTCTTCTTCTTCCTTGGCCTCCCCCCTAGATGGGAGCAGAGTTCACCCTCTGGTCCATGGCCTCCATGGCGGCAGAGGGGCAGGAGCCCCTCCTAGATTGGATCTATCTCTCTGTTCTCTTCTATTTCGCGTTCCTGTTTTCTGGCCGAAAACCGTTTCTTATATTCCCGGAAATCCGTAACTCCGATTGCGCTGAGATTTTAACATGATTTTTTTCCGGATATAAGCTTCCTTGCGCCCGAAGTAGAGCTCCAACCAACGTACGAGGTGAGCACAACCCACCACCCCGCGCCTGGGCCCTCGGGCGCGCCCTGGTGTATCTTGGGGGTTATGGGCCCCTGTTTGTGTTGTTTTCACCTCCCAAAAATCACATATATTCCAAAATAATTCTTTGTAAATTTTTATCGCATTTGGACTTTGTTTGATATGGATATTCTGCGAAACAAAAAACATGCAAAAAACGGGAACTAGCACTGGGCACTGGATCAATAGGTTTGTCCAACAAATCATATAAAATGTTGCCAAAAGTATGTGAAAGTTGTATAATATTGGCATGAAACAATCAAAAATTATAGATACAATGGAGACGTATGAGCATCCCCAAACTTAATCCATGCTCGTCCTTGAGTAGGTAAATGATAAAAAAGATAACTTTTGATGTGGAATGCTACCTAGCATAATCTTGATCATATGTCTAATCATGGCATGAATATTAAGACACGAGTGATTCAAAGCAATAGTCTATAATTTGACATAAAGACATCAATACTCAGGCATCCCAACAAACAATCATGTCTTTCAAAATATCAATGCTAAAGAAAGCTATCCCTACAAAACCATATAGTCTTGTCATGCTTTGTCTTCTTAACACAGTATTTATCATGCACAACCCCGATGATAAGCCGAGCAATTGGTTCATACTTTTTAATGCGCTTCAACTTTTTCAACCCTCACGCAATACATGAGCGCAAGCCATGGATATAGCACTATGGGTGGAATAGAGTATGATGATAGGGGTAAATATAGAGAAGACAAAAAAGTAAGAAAGTCTCACATCGACGCGGCTAACCAACGGGCTATGGAGATGCCCATCAATCGATATCAATGCGAGGAGTAGGGATTGCCATGCAACGAATGCACTAAGAGCTATAAGTGTATGAAAGCTCAACATGAAAACTAAGTGGGTGTGCATCTAACTCTATAATGAAAAATTCCCACTAGTATATGAAAGTGACAACATATGAGACTCTCTATATGAAAAACATGGTGCTGCTTTGAAGCACAAGTGTGGAACTAGCATGCCCCTTCTCTCTTTGTTTTTTTTCTTCTTTTATTTTTTTATTTTTTCTCTCTTTGTCCGGAGTCTCATCCCGACATATGGGGGAATCATAGTCTCCATCATCCTTTCCTCACTGGGACATGCTCTAATAATGAGAATTGATGATCATCACACTTCTATTTACTTACAACTCAATATTACAACTCGATACCTGTAACAAAATATGACTCTATATGAATGCCTCTGGCAGTGTACCAGGATGTGCAATGATCTAGCATAATAACAATATCAAAAAACGGACAAGCCATGGAAATATCATGCTAGCTATCTTACGATCATGCAAAGCAATATGATAATGAATGCTCAAGTCATCAAAACGGAGGCGGTGGAAGTTGCATGGCAATATATCTCGGAATGGCTATGGAAAGGCCATAATAGGTAGGTATGGTGGATGTTTTGAGGAAGATATAATAAGGCTTATGTGTGATAGAGCGTGTCATATCACGGGGTTTGGATGCACCGGCGAAGTTTGCACCGACTCTCGAGGTGAGAAAGGGCAATGCACGGTACCGTAGAGGCTAGCAAATTGCGGAAAGGTAAGAGTGCGTATAATCCATGGACTCACATTAGTCATAAATAACTCATATACTTATTGCAAAAGTTTATTAGCCCTCGAAGCAAGGTGCTACTACGCATGCCCCTAGGGGGATAGATTGGTAGGAAAATACCATCGCTCGTCCCCGACCATCACTCACAAGGAAGACAATCAATAATAAATCATGCTCCAACTTCATAGCATAATGAGAGACTATACGTGCATGCTTCGGGAACCACAAACCTTAACACCAATATTCTTACTAACCACAACCATTTACTAGTACCTCCCACATATTATCATCTCTATATCGCAAAACTATTGCAAGGAATCAAAAATATCACATTCAGTGATCCATAAGTTTTATGTAGGATTTTATGACTAACCATGCAAATGACCAATTCCTATTGACTCTCTAAATAGATATAAGTGAAGCATGAGAGTTTAATTCTTTCTAGAAAATACCATGCTCTAATAAGTATAAGTGAAGCAAAAGAGCATTCTACAAATAATGGTTTTCTATGTGAAGAGAAATAGGCGATCCAAACTTCAAATGATATAAGTGGAGCACATGAAGCATTCTATAAAGCCATACTCAAAAGATATAAGTGAAGTGCAATGAGCATTCTATAAATCAACCATGGACTATCTCATACCAGAATGGTGCATAAAAGAAAAGTGAAAACTAAACACAAAATACGCTCCAAGATTTATGCATACCACGTGAACGAAACGGAGACGAAAATATACCGATACTTGTTGAAGAAAGATGGGATGCCTTCCGGGGCATCCCCAAGCTTAGACGCTTGAGTATCCTTGGATATTTACTTGGGGTGCCTTGGGAATCCCCAAGCTTGAACTCTTGCCTCTCCTCCTTCTCCTCATATCGAGACCTCCTCGATCTTTGATCACTTCATCCACACAAAGCTCAACAGAAAGCTCGGTAAGATCCGTTAGTATAATAAAGCAAATCACTACTTTAAGTACTATTGATAACCCATTCATATTTTATTTTTGCATTATCCCTGCTGTATTATAACTTCTCCAAGGCTTATAGCACCGATAAAATTGATAGTTTCATCAAAACAAGCGAAACAATGCATCAAAAACAGAATCTGTCTTAAACAGGATAGTCTGTAGTAATATGAACTTTAACCACACTTCTATAACTCCAAAAATTCTAAAAAATTAGGAAAAAATAAGAAATTTGTATAGAAATATTTTGGAAAAAAATTCAAAAACTTTTTATTTCCCAGTAAAAAATGTAAAATCACGCACTACAGCCAAAGTTTCTGTTTTTGCACCGCACATACCAACAAGCAATCTAATCGTCCTAAAGGCAAATCGTGGCACATTATTTTTATAATACAATGGATTTGTACAAGGGGATAATTATTTTTGTGAGCAACTTCCATGAAAAATTTATATTGTTTCCATGAGCATGAACACAAGTGTTCAAGGTCGACCCTCACTTCTCCAATGCATCACCTTTCAATCGCTTCTCTTTTTGTGAAGTTTTAAGTTCCCCTCTATATTTTTTTTGTTTTTAAACTTAATAAAAGCACTCAAAAGAATAAAATGACTCTCTAAAAATTCCGGGTGTTCTCCCTGGCAGCGCTTTCTTTAAAGCCATTAAGCTAGGCATAAAGTGCTCAAGTAATGGATCCACCCGGATCCCAAGGTATATCAAAGCCAATTTTAATTAACAATGATTTGGCATTTAGTAGTGAGCACAAAGCAACATATATCATGCAATGACGAAGTCTAACTCTCTTCCTATGCATCGGCATGTCATACAAGAACAATTCATCCACATCAAGTAAAGGCCAATACATAGCATAAGCAGTTTCTTGCAATTTTATCGTGTTGGAAACATAGAGAGGCGGAGATGTAGTTCCTCTCTCATAATAATTGCAAGTAGGAGCAGCAAGCACATGCATATTATATTCATCAAAATCATCATGTGCAACGGTAAAAGGCAACCCATCAATATAATCCTTAATAAGAGCAAACTTCTCCGATATAATGTAGTTGGGAGAATTCAAAAAGATAATAGGACTATCATGTGTGGGTGCAATATCAACAATTTCATTCTTAACATAAGGAACTATAGTAAGTTCATCTCGATAAGCATAATTCATATTGGCATCTTGGCCACAAGCATAGCAAGCATCAATTTCATCAAAAAGGGATATTTCAAATGAATCAACGGGATCATAGCAATTATCATAGCATTCATCCTTCGGTAAGAACGAAGGGACATTAAATGATGTATGGGGTGAAGAGTTACTCTCATTAGAAGGTGGGCACTGGTGATCAATCCGCTCTTCCTCCTTTTGTTCTTCGCTCTCCTCACCATC